>CAWUFW010001753.1:332500-1532500 GCA_963921515.1 Calotriton arnoldi
CTGGAAACGTTTTCTCCAGCAATAGCTCTTCAGCATCACCAGGTAACACCATCAAATGGCACACTGGGGTCGGTTCCTGGTACATTTTGCACGCTCTATTGAGGCATGCAGAAGAATCAATAGAGCAACAACAAAAGCGACAAATACGGTTTATGGAGCTTTTCGTACCTTTAGATCTTATTAATCAAGGTGCTAATTTGTTGAGGAGGTGGTCGGGGAAGGCAGCAGGGCGGTGAGGAATTTCTGGTTATAGTATGCACCAGAAATATTGTTACGGTTTGTGGTGGATACTTTTTTCTGCAGATCCCTCGCTTTACGAACGAGTCCCAAAGCAATATCTCCATGGAAGATGGGAGTGAGTAGTACCACCAAAGTCAGTCATGTAATACAGCCCTGGCAAAGTATTCCATTACCGTGTGACTAGGGTAAGAAGAGGCAATAATGATTCACAAAAATATGTAAGGACTACCACGTGGCCACCCAGCAGATGCCAGCCACCAGAACACCTCTTGTTGAGAGCTGTGGAAGAACTTATAGCCATTGTGGACTGGACACAAATGGCAAGTGGAGGGTTTCTGACCCCCTACAGTGGCCATGTATATTGGGAAACATGAAATGACCCTGTTGGGTGAGTAGAAGCAATACGTTTTTAGATAATTTGTCAGTACAAATCGCCTAGTATGCACACTAATATTATTCATATTATTCTGAATTTCTACACTCAGATGGTACTCCTAGATGGTAATCCTTAATTTATTTGGGATTTGGACGCTGCAATTCATATGCAAAAAGAACTGTCAGCTCCTTTTCCTCTCATATTGGGGCGAGTAGCTAGTATGGTCACATTAACCATTTTTAGTGCAATATTTCAAATGACATTATACCTAATTTTTTCAAACCCTGTCTCTTTTGATGTTAGCGCCCGGCTGGGCCTAATGTGAGTACACTCTTCTCTTACGCCTTGTCTTTAGCCACAATATTACTGGTGTGCACTATCCACACTGACAGTCAATCGTTATCGCTTCAGGTGAATCCCCCATCTTACATTATTCCAATACAGAGTTTCTCTTGATTTAGTAGACAATCACTATTTCTGTTATTTTATTCCTGGTGTCCCACATAGTTAGGTCTTGATGAGACCCCCTATTTGCGTTGGGGTCGAAACACCATCAACACGCAATTTAAACAAACCACTTTTCAGCCCCTATTATTGTGTTAGAAGGCTGTCAATACTTTGTTTATACTTAATTGTGGTCGTTTTGTACAAACTGAAACCTTCTGTATGTCACAAATTGTCACCTTTTTTTTTAGGTTCTAGTTCACTTGGAACACCAAGCACATTGTTTATAATACTTTACTACACAAAGTGCAAAAAATAAGTAAAAACCCTTGAAATTCTTGGTGTGTATGATTTTGATTCTCCCTCTGGCAATCCGTTGCCATAAAAAGTATATGTCATTGAGCTTTAGAATTATCAAACATTTTGCATATAGTCCACAGGAACAGTTGTTCCTTGTTGCATGATTGATACCCTGGTTCCATGTGAGTAGGGTGATCCTTGTTCTTTTTGTACAAGCTGTTAGATTTGAGGCATGAGCCTCGAACACGGTAATGTTATCCTATGGGAGAAACATACACTGCATAGGGTCACTTGCAAACTACTTAGAGGACTGTTCTTCTGAACTTAAGGTAAGTAGGGGCCAAGTCCTAAGAAACCACAGGCATTTCAATCCGGTCTGCCTTGGTGTGTCAAGGTGCAGAGGTGCCATTGTCGATGGTAGCCTCGAACGCTACTTGTAAAGTCAATGGGAAACAACACCTGTGGAAAGAGACTGCAAGCACAGACTGGGGGGCCAGTCCGGCTGAACCCCAAAGAGGGGCTCAGTTCTTGAGGGTCTCTGGGGCACAGGGACACAGTTGGTTTCCAAGGACTCCGACTGTGGGGTTCGGGTGCATAGGTGTTTTTTTCCAGCGTGGTCGCACTGTCAGAGGCTCTCACTCAGTGTCGGAGACCTGATGAAGGGGGGCAAGCAGAGCCACTCTCTGTGCAGGCCTTGTGGATCCTGTCGTCCCTCAATGGTAGGGTGGTGTCAGGACTGGGCATGCAACAAGCCTTGATTGTGGCAACTGCTCCGGTACCCAGGGTGTTGGTGCAGTGTGGCTCCTGGGGGTCCTGGCGTCTCCAGACTCGGTGGGGAGACGGATCTGATCTCTTGGAGCACAGAGTCCTTTTACTGGGTTGCTGCTCCTCGGTAAGCCCGGGGCTCGGGAGAACGATGGAATGGGCAGCTGCAGTAGGTATCTGCTGATGCAGGGAAGTGGCTCCTCTACTCCAATGGAGATCTTTCCCGGTTGTTGAGGTGCTAGACGGTCCTCCAAGGGTTTGGGGAGGGTGTCCAGCTCTTTGTGACGTCGGCCTCGGGACCTGGTGAAGTACAGGCAGTCTGGCAGGGTTTGGTGCCAATCTTTGGTGCAGGTCCTCAGTTCTCACTGTCTCGGTCCTTCTTCATCTTCCTCATTCCCAGTTGTCGAAGTCTTGACTTGATCTGCTTTCCTGGTGTCAGGGGGTCACTTAAATACTACATTTAGGGGCGTTAAGGGGATTAGCCAATGGGCTACTTACCCCTGGGGTGACTACACCCCCATATGACAACTTCCTGTGGGGAGTGGGCACAACCCTGTCCCAGAGTTCCTAGTTCCACCAAAAACAAGATGGTGGAACCCTTATTTCTGTGTTCTCTTCAGGCAGCCCATCTTAGGGGTGTAACTAACCCGAGTGTGAACACGCTTCCTGACTAGCTAATTTTCACGCCTGTCCTGGTGCCAAATGGGCCTCAGGGCAGGGGGTGGCATCTACCAGGTGTAAGGGAGGCCGGGTCGCATATCAAAGGTGGCAGAGACTTTGAAGCCTCTGGCCTTGGTATGCAGATTCACTAGCCATCCTGCTGGAGGAGGTGATAACACCTCCTGCCAGAGCAGGCATTGTTCCTGACCTCCTGAGAGCATGGGTTCTCCATTGTAGGGGGTCAGAAACACATCTATGGTGGCAGGCTGGAAGGGTTGAATCAGCCGGCACACTAGAAGACTAGTAAGGTTTCAGGGGGCACCTCTAAAGCGCCCTCTGGGTGCATGTCTTAATAAAGCTGTACTGATGCCAGTACTAGATTTATTAAGACAAGGTGTTTGATACCAAACACCAGTATTTTCAGTAAAGCCATCATGTAGCTGGGGAACTCGTAATGACTAGTGCCCAGTACTTATACTTAAGATGGCTTCCCTGTTTACTTGTTCCATCTAGTAGTTGAACTAGACAGCACAGGGGCATATCTGCTCAGGCAGATATGCCCACACGTGTAATATAATGCACCTTGCGTTAGGGCTACAAGGCCTCCTATGGGGGTGACATATATATTACATGCAGTGACTTTGGCATGGCACACACTGAGCATGCCAGGTCGTGTTTTTAATCATGGTTTGCATCATGACACGCAGTCTGCAGAGGCGCCCTGCATGCAATTTGTGTGTGGGTTCCTTAGGGTGGCATAAGACATGCTGCAGGCCTGAGGGACCCTCTTTAGTACCCATGCCCTGGGTACCAGAGGTACCATTAAACAGGGACTTACAGGGGTGCTAAAGTCCATGCCAATTGGTATACAATTGGACGTTAACTTGTTTTAGGGGGAAAAGCACTGGCACGGAGGTCTGGTTAGCAGGCCTCGGTGCACTGTCATAGTTGAAAACCAGCATCTAGTAGTCACAAATAAAGCACAAAAAGTGGGGGACAACTGCAACAAAATTCCAGTTATCTACACACTCAAAAATATTAGGTGCATTTCCACTGTGTTCTGTCTAGAGCAAGCCAGTATGTTCTCAAAGAACCTTAGTAGGTAACTCGTTGACAGCATAGACTTTTCACATTTCTGCAGAGGATAATGGACACATTAAGTAAGCAATGACAGAGGTGGGGCTAGGTAGGTAAGGCACTTACATCCACCATTAGTTACTGCAAGGACAAAGGTTTGGAGTGGAGATCGAAGAGGACAAAGGCTAGAATTCATCCCAACTTTGCTCTCTTTTGGGTGGAAATAATTGATAGTTTCCCATTTCCAAATACTTGTTTACTGTGCTGGAATATTTCCCTACTATTGAGATTGCACTGTCTCTCTCAATGCTCTGACCAAGGTCCTATCAGTTTGAGTAGACAGCAACTCTAGGATCCAAAGAAAAGGGCATGAACTTTGCGCCCTTCCTTCACCTGATAGAGAAACAACTGTCCATTGTGGAGTCCTATGCTTCAGACATCAGTTTCCCCAATGTGCTCTATAATGAAAGCCAGTAGCAATTTAGGAAACGCTCTCTCTTGTCCAGTAAGCATATTTATCGGTGGAGGTTAGGCCTTGTGATGAGGTGTTTCTTGAATCTTCGGTCCATGATGCTCCTTTTCAAGGAGTTTGGGTTCCTCCCAATCGGAAAGGGAGCTACAGTCACACTCACACTGCCAACATAATGTGTTAATATTTGGGCAGATTAAAGTCTTGCCCACACCTTTTTCAGACATATAAAAGATAATGAAGATTTATAGGTCGACTTCAGAAAAGTAACTCATCTGGTATACTGCAGCCTCAACTTCAAGAGTCAAGTCGTTTTTTTGGCTTTCACTTTTGTTTCCAAGTTATTGCACTGGTTTTCCCATCAACAAGGTTTCAGAAATCATCTCAATCTTACAGGCTGATGATATTTCTTCGTGAACTTTCTGGTGTCTCTTGATGTGTCTTCACTACTTTTACTTGCAGTATTTATAGTGAACCATCACTGAGCATGTGTTAGGGTGATTTCTAATAGAGCTTTTCACAAACTACAAGGGTAACCTCGAACTAGGGGATGGGTGACAGAGTATGTAAGGGCAGAGTCTAAAGTGAGCCCTATGGGTTTATCAGAAAATGAATCCGCAGATACCGTAATGAGGGATCAAACGTTCTCTTGAGGGAGAAGCACTAATTCCCTTTTCTGAGGATTTAGAGAAAGACACTGTCTATCATTCAGGACTGCAGTTGGAAGAAGCAGGCCTGTTCATGAGCTCTCTCACTATATATGCTCAGTCAAGTAGCACTCCGAGTTAGGTTTGCAGGGTGGAGGAGAGAGGCCTGTGTGGCACTCAGTGAATCAATTATGGTTTTTAAACTGAATACCGTGACATTTTGGGCCTATGCGCAAGTAGGGATATGTGTCTGGTCTGCCAAGCTCATGTCTTAAAGTAGGGCTTCCCTTCACTCCTTGGTAAACTCACTCCACATAAAAGCCACATAACTATTTTTTTTGTTTTAGTAAAATTACCATTGATCAGTACCATGAAATACAAATATCAAGATTGATTATATCTGTATGGATTAAAATGCGAAAACATATAAAGCAGAGACGAGTGCGATTATTATTTAGCGGCTGCTCCCCCATTTTCATCAAACCAGCAATAAGTAGAAAATAACCCACAATACTCTGCATAATAACACTATTTGAAGACATATTGATCATGGAGTACCTTCTATAACAGTTTAGGAGCCTCGCCCTCTAATTTTGTAGGGCACGCACTTTACATCATAACAGGCAAACATTGTAATAGTCGTGAATTTAACCAAAAACGGAGTCCATTCGCATCAAAGGAAGGCTACAGTGAGGAGTATTGGGGGTTTGCGGTTAGTTAGGGGGTCAATGCAATAATCGCAAACTACATTCAAAGTATTTTTTGTGTCAGTTTTAATAATGTAAATTCTTCTGGACAGCTGGCAAGTTGCTGTGAAACAAACTAGATTTAAAGAATGCCCAATACTTTTTTCAATGACTGAAGCATCCATTTTGTAGTCTAAAGAACAGCGCATGCTCAGTTTTGTGACACCAGCACCAGAAGACACCATACCTGAATATACAATACATTCCTGGACGCAAACATGGAAGTTACCTACTGAAATGAGATTATCGCTTACCAATGTCATCACAACGGCTAGATCAAGGTTATACACAACCAAGGCTGTACCCACAGTCAAATTCAAATTGGCTCAAGTGTTAAGGAGAAGCATTTGCAGATGGGAACAAAAGCTTTAAAACTAGGCCTTCACGGAAACATCACTATTACATTATAAAAGCGAAATAATTTACCATAACTTTAAGACTGCAGACAAACCAAATGTAAACAAGCCATTACATTCGTTTTTATATGCTCTTGGAAAATATGTGATTTTAACTAAACAGCCCAGTGCAATGAAAGCCTGTTGTGCAGTTTACATTCAATCAATTTATCATTGTTACTCAGATCTCTATTAATCTGTATACATTTCCATCACTTTGGTTTTTCCAATTTACAAGTCAGTCAGTCATAGTTCATATTTTGAGCACTGTGTACCATATTGAAACAATCTTAACATTAAATTGTACCACAGGAGTTATGCCGGATGCAGGTCATTTGGAAAAAATGAGTGATGGATTGATTACAAGATTCATCTCCAGATGGTCTAAATGCGATTTTAGACTAAATGGATTCCTGTATTGTACATATATTCAGAAAACATATGGAGATAGTCAAGTATAGAATACAAAAGGCACAATCTAGAAAAATACTGCAGGGAATACGTACAACCCCAAAAATACATATACACATAAAAAGTAAATAATTTCTAGTAACTATGTATATTTAATCCAAAGGCTAAATGTATTACTAGTTTCCAAGGACCTTGTAACAACCTGTGGTGGAATTGGAAACCACCAGAGCAGTAATAAATTGATGGCGGGAATGTATAGAATTATTGTTTACTCGCTCACTTACTTCCCCTGAAGGTTTCAGTTCTGAAAATAGAATGCGCTGTGGACTAGCATCAAGGGGAAACAACCTTAACTATGCGGTCATTAACAACCATTCCACGAAAATGTAAGTATACACCATGTGTGTGTATGTATGAGTGCATGTGTACATGTATGAGTGCATGTGTGCCTGTATGTATGTGTGCATGTGTGTATGCATGTGTGCATGTGTGTATGCATGTGTGCATGTGTGCATGTATGTATGTATCCGGTCCTCATAGAAAGGGTAATCCCCAACAGAACCAGACAAACACTATCATTGTGAGGATTGGTGGGTTAGGAGGACCGGGGCCTGGAAGTGTGCTTCGGTATTTTCGATGAATGTATCAAAAAACTAAAAGTGCCATTATATTTGTCTGGGTCCGCTTTACAGGTGCTAAGGGTATTTTTGGGGTTTAGTGTGGGTAAGGGTATTTGGGTGGCAAGGGTATTTTTAGGGTTTAAGTTGAGTAGGGTCTAGGGATTGGGAATCAAATAGATCCATCAATCTAGCGATTGAAAAAACCAAAGGTTACAGGGACATTATAGTTAGGCTCTGATTTCACAAACACAAAACCATAGAAATTCAGCAGTTATAGTTACCTGAGCCAACTATAACTTATACCCCTGCAATGCACTGCTTATGACCTCACATATTACATCACCCATGACATGGTCAGTGACATCACTGATGACATCTCAAATTACATCACTGATGAGATCATCCAGTGCGTGTGTTTTGTAAACGTTCCTGAGACTTAAAGATCTATGCCAACCAAGTTAAATTACTATTCTTTCTGTACTACTAATCAGTGATACTATTCATAACATGTCATCTGAGTGGATTTGTGACTAGCTGCATCAGTGAGTGGGTGTCTGAGTGGCTGTATAGGTCTGTCAGTGGGTATGTGAGTGGCAGTATTGTCGTGTAGTTTCCCTTTTCGAGTAGGAACGGCCCGTTTGTTGGCCAACATAAACTTTGGAATGGTGCCAGACTGATTCCGTGCATCCCCTCCGGATATATGTTGTCTTACAGACTAGCTAGCTCACAGTGCCACCTTCATCAGCCCTAAACCTAGCCAGGTAGCGAATGGCTTGGGCAACCACAGAACATGACAACCCTAATTTCCCCCCCAGGAATCATGGTAACAGATCTAGAAGCCTTTCGCTAAGTCACTTGTGCTCTCTCTCAGAGAAATATACTAAGAATACACAGAGGGGCATTTTCAATATTTATTGAACCATCGTGATTATTGTATAGAATATATGTGCTGCAATGATCAATAGACAGAAGCAGATAAGAGTAATAAGCAGTATAAGGACAGTGAGCAGAATGAAGAGTTCCACCATCTTGCTAAACAAAATAGATATGCGAACATATAAAACAATATCTACATAGCGTACTGCTACTATGCATTCCCTAACCTAAGTGTCTATGGGTGTGCGTGGGCGTTCTGCCTCAGAACCCCCTTTTGGAAAATCCAACCCCAGTTACCTGAAGGGAAAGCATGTAGGTCCCAGTCTTGGTCACAGGTTGGACATCCCTCCTCGCAGAGGGATCAGCAAGCAGCTGAGTTGAGGTTTTAGCATGTAGTGACTTCGCAATGTCAGCAAGTGCTTCTCTGCCTAAACCCGGAAATGCTTGTTTATTTAGAACAAAAAGCATCATTGCTCCGAGCCGAGACCTTAGTCAGGCCGCCACTGTTTATGTTCTAAAGATAGCTGCGTTGCCGCAGGGACGAACAACGAGCAACCACATTTGCACAATGTATGTTCAGACCTTGTACAGTTTATTCAAGGTGTCAAGATAGTGTTCATACGAAGTGAATTTGTAAGCAAATGTAGTTTCATGGAAGCTAATCCTGGACTGTCATGCACACAATTATGAGTCAAAAGTCAACGTGTACATGTAAAATGGCAGTGTTCCCCACTGGGCCTAACTGAGGCACATGACAGAATGGGTCTGTGAATGGGTTCATGAGTAGTTTTCAAGGTGTCCGAGTGGCTGCGTGAGTGGTTGTATGGGTGAATGAGTGGTTGTATGGCTGCGTGATTGGTTGTATGGGTGAGAGTAGCTGAGTGAGTGGTTGTATGGGTGTGTGAGTGGTTGTATGGGTGTGTGAGTGGTTGTATGGGTGTGTGAGTAGGTGTTGAGTAGCTGTATGGGTGTGCGAGTGGTTCCTTGGGTGTGTGAGTGGTTGTGCGGGTGTGAGTGTGGTTGTATGGGTGTGTAAGTGGGTGTGTGTGAGTTGTTGTATGGGTAGGTGGATGTGTACGTAGTTGTATGGGTGTGACTGGGTGTGTGAGTGACTATGATCTGTGGGTGTGTGAGTGGGTGAGTGAGTGAGTGAGTGGTGTGTAGGTGTGTCAGTGGTTGTGTGGATGATGTAATCAGGGATGTCATGTGAGAGGTCATCTGTGATGTCACTGACCATATCATGAGTGATGTAAAATGTGAGGTCATAAGCAGTGCATTGCAGGGGCATAAGTTATGTGTGAGTGGCTATATGGGTCTGTGGGTGTGTGAGTGGCTATATGGGTGTGTGGGTGTGTGAGTGGCTATATGGGTCTGTGGGTGTGTGAGTGGCATATGGGTCTGCGAGTGGGTGGCTGTATGGGTCTGCGAGTGGGTGGCTGTATGGGTCTGCGAGTGGGTGGCTGTGCGGGTCTGCGAGTGGGTGTGTAAGTGGCTGTATGGGTCTGTGAGTGGGTATGAGAGTGGCTTTGTGAGTGGGTGTGTGAGGAGCTGTGTGGATCTGTGAGTGGATGTGAGAGTGCCACAATGGGTATGTGAGTGGGTGTGTCAGTAGTAGTGTGAGTGACCGGGACAGAACAGAAGCTCACCTGCCCCTTTATCCAACAAGAGTCCACAGTTTTGCACAAAAACTCTACCCAATTGGAGTTCTTTCTACTGGTTAATTAGTAAGTGTTACTTTGTTGGGTAAATGTCTAGTGTGGATTTTACACTACAGCTGCATACCACAAGGAAATGTCACCAGTGACCTGTATGCGTTTCGGTAATGTGATTGTTCATCGTGCGTATTCAACAAGGGTTCTTCTTCTTAACTATATGAAGTAAGTGCTTCTTTGTTAGGTGGCGATGTTCTCCTATTCCTCGGCATCAAGAACTTGTCACTAAAGAAGTCGGTGAGAAATACGCTGGGGGGCCTTTTGCGAAGATATCCATCATCCTGGCAAAAGGCGGGAAGACCTTTGCATACAACTAACGTGTACAGTGTGGGGCCAAACAGGCAGATGCCCAAGTGATTTGTACATTTGCATACCCATAATAATTTGAAGGGAGAACCATGGACAGGACATGGGGAGGGGGGGGGGCAGCTTGGCCCCCCCTTCCCAGGCAGATTTTGGCCTTGGGGACCCCATGCCCCGGGGCCAGGCCTCTTGATACTGGGTGCCCTGGAGCCCACCCAGTGTGCAGTGTTGGGTACGGCGGGGGAGGCCAAATGCCCCTGCAGTCCCTGTTGGCTCCTCGGCTCCAGCGGGAGCCGGCGTTGCTCCAGCATGCAGGAAGCAGCAAAAATGCTGCTCTCTATGTGCAGAAGCAATTTTTTCACCTGTTTTCGGGAAAACAGATGAAAAGTCCACTCCCAGCGAACGGAAGCTGTTTTCCTGCTTCTGCCTGCTTGGAGCAGACTTACTGTTTGCTCTCCCTTGGCGGGAGCTGTCATGAGTGATGTAATATGTGAGGTCATAAGCAGTGCATTGCAGGGGCGTAAATTATAGTTAGCTCAGGTAACTATAACTGCTGAATTTCACTGGTTTTGTACAAGTGAAATCAGAGCCGAACTATAACGTTCCTGTAACTTTTGGTTTTTTCAGTGAGTGAATATATATATATATATATATATATATATATATATATATATATATATATATATATACACACATATATATATATACACACATATATATATATACACACATATATATATATACACACATATATATATACACACATATATATATACACACATATATATATACACACATATATATATACACACATATATATATACACACATATATATATACACACACATATATATATACACACATATATATATACACACATATATATACACACATATATATACACACATATATATACACACATATATATACACACATATATATATATACACATACATATATATACACATACATATATATACACACATATATATATACACACATATATATATACACACACATACACGTGGTGAAATTTTACATGGTAAAGGCAAATGCATTTTAATGGAAGTGTTGTAAAGGCATGCGTGGTAATGGCATGCATGGTTCCATCTACATCTGCATCAAGGAACCAAAACTGCTCTCAATATTGCATTTTCAATACAAAATACATGTACGGATACTGTACATCAAAAATGAGGGCAATGCCAATTATCAACAGCATTGACATATTAAGTGTGAAAGAGATAGTAAACCACATGCTAAACGAGCAAATTTGGGAAAAATAAGCCCTTGTTGGAGCCACAATTACCAAGTAGGAGGGTTTAGCAACCTTGTTCCCAACCAAAAAGGATTCCACAAACATTACAGTCTGGGAAAGAGGGAGGGCGGCATTCCTGGTGCCTTACATGACAGCAGCAATTGTACAGGGTACATCGTGGCAACTATGCTTTGTAACTACACTTTTTTAAATACAGGCAAGGATAGGGTGCTTTAGGAGTTTGGAACACGTGGATACTGTAAAGTCCACAGTGGTTTAGAGGCTGGGGAGCAATTGCAGGAAATGGCATCAGTTTTGGGTCTTACATGAAGAAACAATTAGGGATAGAGGAGTGACTAAGACACTTTGATTGATCCCGGGGAAAACTGAAGATACTACTCATGACTTTGTTGATTTGTTTGTTAGGTGGAACTGAATTCTGCCATTGTTTTAGTGCATTGGATGGTTTTATGTAATCGTGTTTTTTTTTTTTTTTTTTTTTAGAGTTTTATATAGCGCAAACTAGACCAGAGACATCGGGTATCAGAGCGCTTTACATGAGCACCAGTTTCATTACAGATGGACACATTCGTTTTTTGTTGTTTGTTTTGTTAGGCACGGGGAGTTTAAGTGATTTGCCCAGAATCACAGGATGTTGAGCGTCGTTGCCGAGACTCGAACCCGGTTCCCCAGCTTCGGGGTCGACCGCTCTAGCCCTAAGGCTACAACCTCTCAGTTGAAAAGCACACTTGATAAAATGCATTTTGGTGATGTTTGTGTCAATTTCGTTCCCTTAAATTCTTCAATACGAATATTTTCCTTTTAAACACTAACAGTATTTACCATGATGAAGATCCCAATCTAGTGAACGTAGTTCATGTCGCAAACTGTTTGCGTACACCATTTCATTTGTGATCACTGATTCTTACTACTTTCAATGTCTATGTAGTAGACGGATCACAGGGGAGGAGGGGCAAGTAAGCTTTCCCCCTACAAGTCACCCCATTCCCCTAGTGTTTTGCTGCATTTGTCTTAATTTGAGATGGAAAGGGGAGAAGAGGGAATGACACAACAAAAACCTCTGAATCCCTCTTTGCTCTTCCCTCTCACTTTATCCATCATCCTGTTCTCCCCTCCTTTCCCTCATACTTTCTTGTCCCTCAGCAGAGTCTGTTTTATTTCATTTTTACATAACGCCCCAAACTTTCCTGTGCGTTTCTTGCCCCAGTCCTACTTCTGCAACACTTCTGGTCTTTCTTTTCTTCTCCGTTTCCTCTATCCCAAATCAATTCCTTCTTCCTGTATGGGTAACACCAGATATAGGAAGAAAATACTGTGACCAGTGTGTCTCTCAGGGGTGCAAGATTTTGTTTATGCTGGAAAAACCACAGTATCTCCCTTAAATATACCACTACCATCTTGAGATTGGCAGTCTTGCTCCTCCATTCCTGCAATATGGGTATTTGGTCATTGCCCCAAGAATGCAAGGACATTCTAGTGAAGGACTCTTTCTACTAGAAATTCTTATCACATACAACAAAAAGGTTCAGTTTTAGGTTTTTCACTGAAGAAAATCAACCCTACCACACGCGAGGAAGACGCAGAATCTTATTTCATTTGGCCAAAGTGTGCCTGTAATTCACCTCTAGCAAGGTACACCTGGCAGCAATTACAGTTCACTAAAAAAGCTACCAGATTTTTTTTTTTAACAGAGTGGTATTGATTAAAGATTTTGTAGATTGTGCTAAATATGTCCCCACCAGTTTGACCTTCCCCTCAATGAGAGCTCATACCGTTCTTGCAAAATGAATGCCCCTTACGATATGAGCCTGTACAGAAGACTTTTGTACCACATCACTCATAGAAAACAACTTATCAATGAAGATCACATAAAAGACAGCTTTTCAAAAAGTGGGTGACATCCACGTGCCTGCAGCGATGGGCCAAAAGGTAAGCAAACCACGGATTAAAAGCAAGAGTCACTAAAGCAGGTAATGTGACAGAGGTTGAGCCCAACTCACCTGCATTCATGTCTTTAAACTTCTGCTTCAACTCAGTGGGAGTAAGCCGGTATTGGTCAAGGCCGTCATTCCAATAAATACGATCAAGGACTTGTAAATCTCCACCAACCAGCCAATCTCCACTCTCCAGAACCATCTACATCAGCGACAAGTGAATACAAAAAACTTAAGGAAATAAAATAAAACAATATCTCAATTACAAGAGATAGCATGGTGGCACAAACCTTCTTAAAAAACAAAGAAGGAAGGCAAAGTAACAAGGACAACTGAATGGCTTGTGGCAGAGAAGCCACAATGACACTGAAGCAAGCAGTAAGTGGTTCTAGTTTTATAAATAAAGAAATCACGGGAAGCAAAAACATGGGAAGCCTCAGACAATTTGATGGATTCTTCATGGCAATTCAGAGAATACAGTTCTTCATAGTCACTACAGAGTTTGGAGGGTACAGCCTTTTAGACAACAAAAACATGCACCTCTAACAACTGTAGCTTCGCAGGTCATGCTTCTTCAAGTTCTAAATCTCACATTTTCTTTGGCCTCCAATGTCCATGGTTACATCCTCTTAGTTTCTCAACCCCCCTTTCCACTGCCCTATCACTTTATTTACTCGTGTTCAGCTTCAGCCTGAAGCAGTACAGATGCGATGTGCAACAGCGAGTACAGGAAGCTAAACTTCTGTTATCAATTCTACTCCACTGTGTGCATCCTTGGCTATCCTGTGAATTAACTGGCCCTTACGTGCAGCCTTAATCTGTCTCTATATCTGTCACTCTCTCACCTAATACACAAAAGATATTGTGTTCAAAATTAACACAAGTATCAATATACATCAGAAAATCTATATGTTCCTACTAATTATGGTTACTGTCTGATGATAAAGATTGTGCAGGTATAGATAGCCCTCTTACAAAAACAAGGGCGCCCTTTACTCCATAGGAACCAGGGCATACAAAATATATAAATAGATATATATTTTTTTTTAAACAGTGGTTCTCATTGGCATCATAATATCTCAAAATTAATATGATTTCAGAAGCAACAATAGCTATAAATAGTTAGTGTGTTCACAGGATTAATTCCAATAGCAACAGAACAAATGCTGGTAATAACATACCCATCACTCAAAGTCATTAGTTTTGTGATATTTTGTAGCATATTGCAGCAGTATCTATGAATACAAAAAGAAAAGGATAAAGTGCACTGTGTCCCATGTGAAGAAAAAACTCCCACTAAATCAGAATAGTTACAGATTATACATATTTACAGGGGAAAAGAAACGTAAACATGTGTAATAATTGGGTCCAAGGATTATGGTAAATCCGTGCCTATTCCTGAATTATGCATTTAGTAGGTTTGTATGCGTATTTAATGTTGACAATGTTTCGACTGTTGTGAATATAGGGTTTCATCATATCAAGGTGGTCCCAATGTTTATTTGTCCTGTCGCCTTCACAGAAGTACACGAAGGAAAATGCTACTTACCAGTATGCATCTGTTCTTGGCATGTAGAGCTGCAGAATCACATACTTGTGCATAGATCGCCATCTGGTGGTGGGCTCGGATGTTTGCAGTTTGTTGTTGTCTTGGAAGAAGTCTTTGTAGTCACGAGATAGGTGACTTCTCCCTTGGACGATAGTGCGCATGGGCATCGACTCCATCCTCAGATTGTTTTTCGCCATGAAGGGAAATGATGGAGTTTGTAAGAAACAGAAAAGATGTCCATGTGTAAGTATCTAAGTAAGATAACGCTGGAACAGATAGAGGCACCGGGGAGGCGGGTGGGCGTATGTGATTCTACAGCTCTACATGCCAAGAACAGATGCATACTGGTAAGTAGCATTTTCCGTTCGAGGCATATGAGCTGCAGAATACATACTTGTGCATAGACTGTATAGCAGTGCTCTCCCTTAGCGGTGGTTACCTGTATCTGTTGCAGTGGTTTGAAAAAGTGTTTTAAGAACAGCCTGGCCCACAGAAGCTTGTTGTTTTGCCTGCACATCTACACAATAGTGTTTGGTGAAGGTGTGTGGCGTAGACCATGTTGCTGCCTTACAAATGTCATCTAAGGGAATGTTCCCTAAGAATGCCATGGAAGCCCCTAGTTTGCGGGTTGAATGCGCTCTAGGGGGAAATGTTAATGTGCGTTTTGCTTTGTGGTAGCATATTTGAATACATTTGAGTATCCACCTGGCAATTCCAGTTTTGGAAATTGGGTTTCCTTTCTGAGGTGGAGAGAAAGCTACAAACAGTTGGTTTGTCTTCCTAAAAGGTTTAGTTCTGTCAATGTAATAAAGTATAGCTCTTTTGACATCAAGTGTGTGAAGAGCCCTCTCCGCTACGGAATCTGGTTTTGGGAAGAAAACTGGTAATTCCACAGATTGATTAAGGTGGAAAGCAGAGATTACTTTGGGAAGGAACTTTGGATTTGTTCGAAGAACCACCTTGTTATGATGTATTTGTAAGAATGGTTCTTGTATGGTTAAAGCCTGGATCTCACTTACTCTTCTGAGAGGTGATTGCGACAAGGAAGGAAAATGCTACTTACCAGTATGCATCTGTTCTTGGCATGTAGAGCTGCAGATCCTCACACTGTGCATTAGATCGCCATCTGGTGTTGGGCTCGGATGCTTGCACTTTGTTGTTGTCTTCGAAGAAGTCTTTGTAGTCATGTGATAGGTGACTCCTCCTTTGGACAATAGTGCGCATGGGCATCGACTCCATCCTCAGATTGTTTTTCGCCATATTGGGGAGTGATGGAGTTAGTAGAAAAGGAAAGACATGTCCATGTGTGTGTATCTAATTAAGATAGGACTGGAGCACATACAGGTCCCGGGGAGGTGGGTGGGCGTGTGAGGATCTGCAGCTCTACATGCCAAGAACAGATGCATACTGGTAAGTAGCATTTTCCGTTCGAGGCATGTGAGCTGCAGAGCTCACACTGTGCATAGACTGTACAGCAGTATCTCCCTAGCGGTGGTCACCTGTATGTGTTGCAGTAGTTTGAAAAAGGGTTTTAAGGACAGCTTGGCCCACGGAAGCTTGTTGCTTGGCTTGCACATCAACACAATAGTGTTTAGTGAAGGTGTGTGTTGTAGACCATGTGGCTGCCTTACATATGTCTTCTAGGGGAATGTTCCCTAAGAATGCCATGGAGGCCCCTAGTTTGCGTGTTGAGTGCGCTCTAGGGGGAACTGATAATGTGCGTTTGGCTTTTTGGTAGCAGATTTGGATACATTTAACAATCCACCTTGCAACCCCGGCTTTTGAGATGGGATTACCTTTGTGTGGTGGAGAGAAAGCTACAAACAATTGTTTGGTTTTGCGAAAGGATTTGGTTCTGTCAATGTAATACATAAGGGCTCTTTTGACATCTAGGGTGTGGAGAGCTCTTTCTGCGACGGAATCTGGGTTTTGGAAGAACACAGGTAGTTCTACTGATTGGTTAAGTTGGAAAGGCGAAATGACTTTGGGAAGGAATTTTGGGTTTGTTCTGAGAACTACCTTATTATGATGTATTTGTAAGAAAGGCTCTTGTATAGTTAGAGCTTGTAGCTCACTGACTCTCCTGAGAGAAGTGATTGCAATTAGAAACGCAACTTTCCATGTAAGGAATTGAAGTTCACATTTATGTAGGGGTTCAAAAGGTGGACCCATGAGCCTGGTAAGTACTATATTAAGATTCCACACTGGGGAAGGTGGTAATCTGGGAGCTATGATCCGCTTAAGGCCTTCCATAAAGGCTTTAATGGCGGGGACTTTGAAGAGTGATAAGTGTTGTCTGTTTTGTAAGTAAGCAGCAAGGGCTGCGAGGTGCAGACGTATGGATGAGTATGCAAGATTACATCTTTGCAAATGTAGCAAGTAGCAAATGATGTTTTGCGTAGAGGCTTGTAATGGTTGGATGTTATTATTAGTGCAGTAAATAGCGAATCTTTTCCATTTAGCTGCATAGCAGGCTCTGGTAGTTGGGCGTCTAGCTTCTTTTATAACGTCCATGCAGTCTGGGGGTAGGTTAAGGTAATCGAATTCTAGGACTTCAGGAGCCAAATTGCAAGGTTCAGCTGAGATGGATCTGGGTGCATTATCGGTCCATGGCTCTGCGTTAGCATTGTTTGGGAGAGGTGTAGTCTTTGGTATGGGACTACTGATAGCTCCAGTAGTGTGGTGAACCACGGTTGGCGTGCCCATGTGGGGGCTACTAGTATCATTTTTAGAGACTGTTGTCGAAGCTTGCGTACTACAAGTGGGATGAGTGGGAGCGGTGGAAAAGCGTACACAAATCTGCCGGACCAGTTCATCCATATCGCATTGCCCTTGGACTGCGGGTGTGGAAACCTGGCGGCGAAGGTTGGGCATTTGGCGTTTTGGTGTGTGGCGAACAGATCTAAGTCTGGCTGGCCCCACATCCGGAAAAAAGGTAGAAGAACTTGTGGATGTAGTTCCCACTCGTGAATCTGTTGTGTCTGTCGACTTAACAGATCTGCAATCTGATTGTGAACCCCTGGTAGGTGTTCTGCTAGAAGGTATATGTTTTGTGGAATGGCCCACCTCCAAATGTCCTGTGCTAGTTGGGACAGTTGTGGAGAGTGTGTCCCCCCTGTTTTTGTATATAGTACATAGCTGTGATGTTGTCTGTTCGGATCAGGACAGCTTTGTTTTGTACGTGGAGTTGAAAGGACTTGAGAGCTAGGAATATAGCTAGTAACTCTAGGTGGTTGATGTGGAGCAGCTTCTGCTGAGTGGTCCACTTGCCTTGTGTTGTATGATGTAACAGGTGTGCTCCCCATCCTGTAAGGGATGCGTCCGTGGTTAGTACTACTTGTGGAACCGGCTCTAGGAACAGCCGCCCCTTGGACAAATTGTTGGTGTTCCACCACTGCAGAGAGCGATGTGTGCGGCTGTCCACCAACACCAGATCTGTAAGATGTCCATGAGCCTGGTTCCATTGGAGCGCTAGGCACTCTTGTAGAGGACGCATTTGAAGTTTTGCATGAGGGACGATAAAAATGCAGGATGCCATCATGCCGATTAGCTGCATAAACACTCTGGCTGGAAGAGAGTGTTGCATTGGAAACCTGGGGACAAGGGTTTGTATACTGGCTATCCTGGCTGGGCTGGGGTAAGCTAGAGCAGTGGAAGTGTTTATTGTGGCTCCCAGATATTGAAGGACATGGGAGGGCTGAAGGTGGGACTTGGTATAGTTTATTGTGAACCCCAAGTTGTGTAATGTTTGTATCGTTTGGTGGGTGTGTTGGACACACTGGTTGAATGATCTGGCTTTGATAAGCCAGTCGTCCAGGTATGGGAAGACATGTATTTGTTGTCTTCGTAGATGCGCTGCTACTACTGCAAGGCATTTGGTAAACACTCTTGGAGCAGTGGTGACTCCGAATGGGAGTACTTTGAACTGGTAGTGCTGCCCATTGAGAACGAACCTTAGATACTTCCTGTGAGCAGGATGTATGGGAATGTGGAAGTAGGCGTCCTTGAGGTCTAATGTGGCAAGGAAGTCTTGTTGTTGTAGTAAGGGAAGCACTTGTTGGAGAGTGATCATGTGAAAATGATCCGAGTGTATGTATTGATTGAGAGGTCTGAGGTCTAAAATAGGCCTGAGAGTGCCGTCCTTTTTGGGAATGAGGAAGTACAGGGAGTAAACCCCTGTGCCCTGCTGTAGCAGAGGCACTGGCTCTATGGCGTGCTTTTGAAGCAGGGAAAGTACCTCTTGTTGTAAAAGTGTAAGATGGTCTGTGGACATTGGACGCTGCCTGGGTGGTATGGTGGGGGGGTAGCTGTTAGTTCCAGGCAGTAGCCATGTTGGATAATCTGTCTCACCCACCTGTCTGTTGTAATGGAGTTCCAGACAGGCAGGAACTGTGATAGCCTTCCCCGACAGGGGTGTTGTGGTCGGGGGGAAGTGGAGGAAAGTCACTGTTTGGGAGTGGTGGAGGTACGGGTGTTGTTATTATTACCTCGACCTCTGCCCTTAGAGTTGTTGCCTCTGTAACCGCCCCTAAAGTATCCTCTATTGGGAGAGGTTTGGGTGTTTGTTCGATAGGAAGAGGAACTGTCTGCGGTGGTGTTCCTGGAGCCCCCTTTGTAAAAGGAGCGACGAAAGGAGCCACGTTGCTGCGGGGACTGCAATGCTCCCATTGATTTGGCAGTGTCAGTATCCTTCTTCATCTTTTCTAGTGCTGTGTCGACAGCGGGACCAAATAGTTGGTTTTGGTTAAATGGCTGGTTCAGTATGGTAGTCTGGACTTCTGGCTTAAAACCTGAAATGCGAAGCCAGGCGTGTCGTCTGATAAGCACGCTAGTGTTAACTGACCTAGCGGCGGTGTCGGCTGCGTCTAAGGCGCACTTAATGGAGGCATTTGAAATAAGTTTGCCTTCCTGAATGAGGTCAGTGGCTTGTGTTTTGTATTGATCAGGTAGATGTTGGAGGAGGGTTTCTAGCTGATCGTAGTGTGCCCTGTCGTACCTAGCTAGTAGAGCTTGGGTGTTAGCGATGCGCCAGATGTTGGTGGTTTGCGCAGCTACGCGTTTGCCAGAGGAATCCAACAATTTGGATTCTTTATCAGGGGGCGGAGCATCCCCTGAAGTTTGGGAATTGGCGCGTTTTCTGGCATTAGAAACGACCAGTGAGTCAAGGGGAGCTGACCTTTGATGTAGGTGGGGTCATCGGGGGCAGGTCTATACTTTTTATCCACTCTAGGATTAAGGATCCTGGCTCTGACTGGGTCGTTAAAAATTTCAGGTGCGTGTTTAATGACACCTTTGATCATGGGCAAAGTTTGAACAGTTTTTTAGACCGTTCAAAGGTGTCTAGAAGAAAGTCTTCTTCTGGTTGGTCGGTGTGAATATGCACCCCATGAAAAACGGCCGCCCTATGTATGAGTTGCCCAAAACCTATGTGATCATCTGGTGGAGATGGTTTTGTGGGATAAGGTGGAGGGCTGGGGAGGTCTGTAGGGTCTGTGGGGTCATTATAACCCCAGTCATCCTGTGGTGGATTATCTGGGTCCAGAAATAAATTGTGAGGGTCATCCCCGTACCCCATGTTGTCCTCATACTCATGTGGGGGAGAAGCCGCAGGTTGAGGAGGTGTGACAGGGATGTGGAGAGGAGGGGTGTTAGAGAGGTATAGGGGAAGAAGGAGGCATAGGGGAAGTGGAAGAGTCCTTCTTCTTTGGAGGGACAGGCTTGTGACGTGGCACAGAGGAAATGTGTCCTGTTTTAGGATTGATATAAAGCTTGTGTTGATTAGGATCGATGGGATCCGGTGTAAACAGTTCCTCCCCTTGAATATTAGTTTTCGGCGCCGACTTTTTCGGTTCCGAACGCGGTGATGGCTTCTTTAAATGTTCCTTTGCTTTAGAAGGCGTCGAGGCGTCCTTCGGCTTAGCTACAGGCTCGACCGGCTTTAGTTTAGGGGGTGTGTCGAGTAGCTTCGGTTTCGGTGCCGAGGGATCCGCGTGCTTGGAGGCGGATTTGGGGACCGAACTGGATTTCGGCGCCGGGTGGTCTTTGTTTCGGCGCCAAAGGTGCCGGTGTAACGGGCACATGTGGTTTGGTCGGTGCCGAGGAACTAGAAGGCTTGGTTTTCTTCTTCTTCGGTGCCGAGCCCGGAGGCGGGGCGTTTGAAGCACGTTTACGGTCTCGACTGGGGCCCGTAGGCGAAGTGCTGACCGGTGCCTTCGATTTTGCAGGGAGGGTTGGGGCAGGGGCAGTAGTACTCACATGCTGCCCTGGAGGGATGGAACCGTCGGAGTCCTCTGCCTCGGAGATGATAGCGAGGTCTTCGGAGTCTTCTTCCGGAACATCGGGACCCTCATCGAAGATGTTGACGGGTTCCGGAGCGGACCTTTGCGCCATGATGTGCCTTCGGGCTCGACGATCGCGGATGGTCTTTTTGGAGCGGAAGGAGGCGCAGGCCGGACAAGTGGCCTCGTTATGGTCTGGTGAGAGGCACAGATTACAGACCTGGTGGTGGTCACTGTGAGGAAACTTTGCTCCACACTGGGGGCATTTTCGGAATGGCGTCCTTTCCATGGGCAGTAGGCCTTACGGCATCGATGGGCCCAACGGCCCGCGTCGACGGCTGGAAAGGAGATCGAGGAAGGGACGTCGAGATGTCGATGTCGGTTGAAAAGTGAAAAACGTTGCAAAAAAACAAGTTTCGAACCGGAGTGTCGAAGTTGCATCCGAACCCGATGGCGGAAAAAAACAATCTGAGGATGGAGTCGATGCCCATGCGCACTATTGTCCAAAGGAGGAGTCACCTATCACATGACTACAAAGACTTCTTCGAAGACAACAACAAAGTGCAAGCATCCGAGCCCAACACCAGATGGCGATCTAATGCACAGTGTGAGCTCTGCAGCTCACATGCCTCGAACAGCTACTTTCCATGTAAGGAACTGCAGTTCGCATTTGTGTAGAGGTTCAAATGGGGGACCCATGAGCCTAGTAAGGACAATGTTTAGATTCCACACTGGAGATGGTGGGATTGTGGGAGGAATTATCCTTTTAAGGCCTTCCATAAAAATGCTTTGATGGCAGGTACCCTAAACAATGACAAATGTTGTCTGTTTTGTAGGTAAGCGGCAAGGGCAGCAAGATGTAGTCTTATGGATGTGTATGTGTATGGGAGCGACCCCTGACCTTGACTGGTAGGTCGCTCCCCCACCACACAGGTCCGTCTGTGTGCCCTGCTGCTGCCCCTGATTGTGCTCGTTTTTTTCCTTTCTGTGCCCCCTTGCTGCCCCTGATTGTGATCGTTTTTTCCTTTCTGTGCCCCCTTGCTGCCCCTGATTGTGATCGTTTTTTCCTTTGTGCCCCCTTGCTGCCCCTGATTGTGCTAGTTTTTTCCTTTCTGTGCCCCCTTGCTGCCCCTGATTGTGCTAGTTTTTTCCTTTCTGTGCCCCCTTGCTGCCCCTGATTGTGCTAGTTTTTTCCTTTCTGTGCCCCCTTGCTGCCCCTGATTGTGCTAGTTTTTTCCTTTCTGTGCCCCCTTGCTGCCCCTGATTGTGCTCGTTTTTTCCTTTCTGTCCCCCTTGCTGCCCCTGATTGTGATCGTTTTTTCCTTTCTGTGCCCCCTTGCTGCCCCTGATTGTGCTCGTTTTTTCCTTTCTGTGCCCCCTTGCTGCCCCTGATTGTGATCGTTTTTTCCTTTGTGCCCCCTTGCTGCCCCTGATTGTGATCGTTTTTCCTTTCTGTGCCCCCTTGCTGCCCCTGATTGTGATCGTTTTTCCTTTCTGTGCCCCCTTGCTGCCCCTGATTGTGATCGTTTTTTCCTTTCTGTGCCTGTTTCCCGCCGCTGCGCCCCTGCGGCCCCGCCCCCTCACTGCCCATTTGCTGCCCCATTCCTTGCTCCTCCCTCCCACCTCCCCATTTATGGCGGCCGCAGCGCGGCCGCGCCGCTGGCGCGCCCAAGGCAAGCCCGTCTGCGCCCGTCCGCGCCGTGGCCGCGCCCAGCGCCAGACCCCCTGGTCCGGGCATCCCCCGCACCCGCCACATCAACAGACGCCGATACGACGCCAGCACCCTCCACGCACTCAACCCCGGAAAAGATCACGCCTGCTACCAGGCCACCCCGAAGCGCACCCAAGGGCCCTTCACCTGCCGGAACTGCAGCTTCGCCAGCACCCGCCCCGCCAAACCACCGCCCAGGAAAGAACCCAACTACCTCAGATGCATCCTCCTCAACACCCGCTCCGCCCGCAAACACGCCATCGAACTCTGGGACCTTCTCGACTCAACCTCCCCAGACGTCGCATTCCTGACGGAGACCTGGCTGAATCCCGCTTCAGCCCCCGACATCGCCATTGCCATCCCGGACTGATACAAGATCACCCGCAGGGACCGCACCAACGGAGTCGGAGGAGGCATCGCCATCGTCCACAGGAACACCCTCAGAGTCTCAACCAACACCGACGACACCCTCAGCACCGCCGAACACATGCACTTCCAGATCCACACCGATCCCAACACCACCCTCAGAGGAACCCTCATCTACAGACCCCCCGGACCCCGACCACAGTTCAGCGATTCCATCGCTGACTTCGTCAGCACACACGCCATCGCCTCCACGGACTACATCCTCCTCGGGGACCTGAACTTCCACCTCGAGAACAACAAGGACACCAACTCCACCACCCTGATCGACAACCTCGCCACCCTCGGACTCAGACAGCTCGTGACTACACCCACCCACGCCGCCGGCCACACGCTAGACTCCATCTTTTCCGCAAGCCCACACGTCTCCTTCAACCACACCTCCGAACCCCACTGGACTGACCACCACTGCATCCACTTCACCTACAGGAAGCCCACCACGCACCACCGCACCGAACAAATGCCTCGCCGCTGCTGGAGCAGTGTCACGGAAGACCAGCTAACCACAACCCTCACCCTGAGCCCACTCGCCGAACCCTCCGACCCTGACACCGCCGCCCGCAACCTCAGACAGTGGATCGACGACTGCGCCAACACCCTCGCTCAAGAATCCGCCCAACAGCCACACCAGCAAGAAAGCCACCTGGTTCACCGAAGACCTCCAGGCCTCCAAACGAACATGCCGAAAACTGGAGAAGATCTGGCTCCACGAACGGACAGCGGACAGCTACGCCGCCCACAAGAGCGCCACCCGCAATCACCATCACCTCATCAGATCCGCCAAAAGGGCCTCACTCAAAGACCGCCTAGACAACAACGCACACAACAGCAAAGAGCTCTTCAACATCGTGAAGGAACTCTCCAACCCCAGCTCCAACACCAACGACATCCAGCCGTCGCAAGACCTGTGCGACTCACTGGCCACCTCCTTCCACCGCAAAATCGCCGACATCCACGACAGCTTCAACACCACGACCGCCCCGGCAACCACCGAGACCACTGCCCCCACAACCACCAACCGCCTGCTCTCCTGGACCAACATCAACGACGAGGACACCAGCGAGATCATGAACACCATCCACTCCGGTTCACCGCTAGACCCGTGCCCTCACCACATCTTCAACAAAGCCAGTACAGCCATCGCGCCCCATCTCCGGAAAATAATCAACATCTCCTTCGAGACAGCAACCTTCCCGGAAAGCTGGAAGCACGCCGAGATCACCGCCTTACTCAAGAAACCCAAGGCAGACCCCAAGGACCTCAAGAACTTCCGACCCATCTCTCTGCTCCCGTTCCCCGCGAAGGTCACCGAGAAAATCGTCAACAAACAACTGACCCGCTACCTCGAGGAGAACAACATCCTGGACCCTTCCCAGTCCGGCTTCCGCAGCAACCACAGCACCGAAACCGCCCTCATCGCCGCCACCGATGACATCAGGACCCTGCTAGACAACGGAGAAACAGCAGCCCTCATCCTCCTGGACCTATCAGCCGCCTTCGACACGGTCTGCCACCACACACTACGAACACGCCTTCACGACGCCGGGATCCAAGAGAAGGCCCTGGACTGGACCACATCCTTCCTTTCCGGCAGAACACAAAGCGTCCGCCTCGCCCCCTTCCGATCCAAGGCCACCAAGATCATCTGCGGCGTACCCCAAGGCTCCTCCCTCAGCCCAACGCTGTTCAACATCTACATGGCACCCCTCGCCCACGTCGCCCGACAGCACAACCTCAACATCATCTCCTACGCCGACGACACCCAGCTGATCCTCTCCCTCACCAAAGACCCTCACACCGCCAAAGCCCACCTCCACGAAGGAATGAAGGCCGTCGCCGAATGGATGAGGACCAGCCGCCTGAAGCTGAACTCGGACAAGACGGAGGTCCTCATCCTTGGTTCCAACCCTTCAGCCTGGGACGACTCCTGGTGGCCAACATCACTGGGAACAGCCCCGCCACCCACCGACCACGTACGCAACCTAGGGGTCATCCTCGACCCCACCCTCTCCATGACTAAGCAGGTCAACGCCGTTTCCTCATCCTGCTTCAACATCCTCCGAATGCTCCGCAGGATCTTCAAGTGGATCCCCACCGAAACAAGAAAAACAGTCACCCAGGCCCTCGTCACCAGCAGGCTGGACTACGGAAACGCCCTCTACGCAGGAACGACGGCTAAGCTCCTGAGACGGCTGCAACGCATCCAGAACGCCAATGCACGTCTTATCCTCGACATCCCCCAACGCAGCCACATCACACCCCACCTGAGAGACCTGCACTGGCTCCCTGTCAACAAGAGGATAACCTTCAAGCTCCTCACCCACGCACACAAAGCACTCCACAACTCCGGACCAGCCTACCTCAACAGACGACTCAGCTTCTACACCCCCACCCGCCAGCTCCGCTCGACCAGCCTCGCCCTCGCCACAGTGCCCCGCATCCGGAAAACGACCGCCGGCGGCAGATCCTTCTCCCACCTCGCCGCCAAGACCTGGAACACCCTCCCCACCAACCTCCGACAGACCCAAGACCTACTGGCCTTCAGAAGACTCCTCAAGACCTGGCTCTTCGATCAGTAGCAGCACCACCCCCCTCTTCCCCCAGCGCCTTGAGACCCTCGCGGGTATGTAGTGCGCTTTATAAGTGACATGATTGATTGATTGATTGATTATGCCAAATTACATCTTTGTAAATGCAGTAAATAACAGATGTTCAGAATTGAAGCATCTGGTGGGTCAATTTTGTTGTTATTGCAGTAAATGACAAATCTTTTCCATTTGGCTGCATAACAAGCTCTAGTAGTAGGGCGTCTAGCTTCCTTAATAATGTTCATACAGTCTGGTGGAAGGTTGAGGTAACCGAATTCTAGGACTTCAGGAGCCAGATTGCTAGGTTTAGTTGAGCTGGATCTGGATGTCTTATCTCTCTACGGTTCTGTGTCAGAAGCTTTGGGGAGAGGTGTAGCTTTTGGTGTGAAACTACTGAGAGTTCCAGAAGTGTTGTGAACCAAGGTTGCCGGGCCCATGTTGGAGCAACCAGGATCATCTTGAGAGACTTGTTTGAGCTTGCGCACCACTAGCGGAATGAGTGGGAATGGTGGAAAAGCGTACGCAAATCTGCCGGACCAGTTCATCCATATCGCATTGCCTTTGGACAATGGGTGTGGATACCTGGCGGCGAAGGTTGAGCATTTTGCGTTTGCATGTGTGGCGAACAGATCTATGTCTGGGTGGCCCCACATTTGAAAGAACGGAAGAAGAACTTGTGTATGAAGTTCCCATTCGTGGATTTGTTGTGTCTGACGACTGAGCAGATCCGCAATCTGATTGTGTACCCCTGGAAGATGTTCTGCTAGAAGGTATATCTTTTGTGGGATGGCCCATTTCCATATGCTTTGCGCTAGTTGGGAAAGCTGTAAAGAATGGGTCCCCCCCTGTTTTTGTATACAATACATTGCTGTCATATTGTGTGTTCGGACAAGGGCAGTTTTGTTGATGAGATGTGTCTGGAATGATTTTAATGCTAGAAAGATTGCCAGTAACTCCAGGTGATTGATGTGGAACACTTTTTGTTGAGGGGTCCACTTGCCCTGAATCGTAAGGTTTAGGAGATGGGCTCCCCAGCCAGTGAGCGATGCGTCTGCTGTTAGCACTATGTGTGGAACGGGGTCTAGGAACGGCCGCCCTTTGGAAAGGTTTTGTGTGTTCCACCACTGCAGAGAGCGATGAGTGCGGCTGTCCACCAACACCAGATCTGAAATTTGCCCTTGAGCCTGGTTCCACTGACGTGCTAAACATTCTTGTAAAGGGCGCATGTGAAGCCTTGCGTGTGGTACTATGAAAATGCAAGAGGCCATCATTCCTATTAGTTGCATAAACACTCGAACTGGTAGGGAGTGTGGAGGTTGAAATTTTGTTATGAGGGTTTGCATACTGGCTACTCTGACTGGATTGGGGTATGCCAGTGCTTTGGAAGTATCTATTGTGGCCCCTAGATACTGATGTATGTGGGACAGTTGAAGATATGACTTAGTGAGGTTTATTGTGAACCCCAAGTTGTGAAGCAAGTGAATTGTTTGTAGAGTGTGGTGAACACACTGGCTGTATGACTTTGCTTTTATGAGCCAGTCGTCCAGGTAAGTGAAGACATGAATTTGTTGTCTTCGCAAGTGGGCGGCTACTACTGCCAGACACTTTGTGAAGACTCTGGGTGCTGTGGTCACTCCAAATGGGAGGACCTTGAATTGATAGTGCTGACCTTCCAGTATGAATCTTAGATATTTCCTTTGAGCAGGGTGTATAGGAATATGGAAGTAGGCGTCCTTGAGATCTACAGTGGCAAGGAAATCGCCTTGTTGGAGCAGTGGGAGGACCTGTTGAAGGGTGATCATGTGAAAATGGTCTGATTGTATGTAGATATTCAAAGGTCTGAGGTCCAATATTGGTCTGAGAGTACCGTCTTTTTTGGGGATGAGAAAATAAAGGGAGTAAACCCCTGTGCCTTGATGTTGAAGGGGAACTTGTTCTATTGCATGCTTTTGAAGAAGTGAGAGAACTTCTTGTTTGAGGAGAGTTAGATGTTCCGTGGACATTGGGCAGTATGGTTGGGGGAGTTGCGGTAAGTTCCAGACAGTAACCATACTGGATAATTTGTCTTACCCGCCTGTCTGTAGTGATGGAGTTCCAGACAGGTAGGAACTGTGAGAGCCTTCCTCCGACCGGAGTGGATTGGTCTGGAGGGAGAGGAGGGAAGTCATTGTTTGGTAGTAGGGGAGGTTCGGTTATTGTTACCCCGACCTCTTCCCTTGCTATTATTTCCTCTGTACCCACCTCTGAAATATGGCTTGATAGGTGGTTTGTGTGGGACTCTTGTAGGTGGAGGAAGTGTCCGTGCCAATGTTTTTGGATGCGCCCCTATAAAAGGAGCGACGAAAGGAAGCTTGTGGTGTTTGAAACTGTAATGCTCCCATTGATTTTGCAGTGTGTCTTTTTTCATTTTTTCTAAAGCTGTATCCATAGCTGGGCCAAAGAGGTTCTCTTGATCGAATGGCTGATTTAAAATAGTTGTTTACACTTCTTGCTTAAACCCAGAAATGCGCAACCATGCATGTGTACGAAGTAAGACACTGGTGTTGAGAGATCTAGATGCGGTGTCTGCTGCATCGAGGGCACATTTTATGGATGCATTGGTAATTAATTTGCCCTCTTGAACCATATCGCTGGCCTTGGCTTTGTATTGGTCAGGTAAATGTTGAATTAGGTCTTCGAGCTCGTCGTAGTGAGCCCTGTCGTATTTGGCAAGCAATGCTTGTGCATTAGCTATTCTCCAGTGATTGGCTGCTTGGGAGGCAACTCGTTTACCTGATGCATCTAGCAGTTTAGACTCTTTGTCTTGAGGTGGAGCATCACCAGAGGTTTGGGAATTAGCCCGTTTCCTTGCATTGGAAACTACCAAAGAATCTAAAGGGAGTTGTCCTTTAATGTAAATTGGATCGTTAGGGGCAGGTTTGTACTTTATCAATTCGAGGATTGAGGATCCTGGTCCTAACAGGGTCTTTAAATAGGTCTGGTGCATGTTTAATGACACCTTTAAGGATGGGCAATGTATGAATTGTTTTTTTGTGACTGAGCAAGTGTGTAAATTAGGAAGTCTTCGTCCATGGGGTCTAAATGGAGTTCAACGCCATGATATTGCGCAACCCTATTAATGAGCTGACTAAATCCTATATTGTCATCGGGGGGGGGGGCCTAGATGGGTATACATCCGGATCAGGAAGGTCCGGAGGAACTGTGGGATTGTTGTAATCGTCCCATGTATCCTGTGGTGGAGTGTCATCATCAGGGTCATCTAAAGGGTTCTTTATCGTGTCCACCCCCGTCCCCTAGATCATCCTCATCCTGTGGTGAGTATGGAAGTATTGGAGAAAGTCTAGGAGAGTGTATAGGAGTGTTTGTAGGAGACAAAGGTTTGGTAGGAAGAATAGGAGAAGAGGGTCTTAGGGGTGAAGTTGCAAAGTCCCTTTTCTTCACAGGTACCTCAGGAGGGTGTAAGGTATCTAATTTCCTCTTTGTTGTTGGGAGACTGACAATATGGCCTGTTTTAGGGTCCACATGTAAAGTCTTTTGATTTGGATCGATAGGATCTGGTCGAAAAAGCTCTTCCTGGATATTGTCTCCTTTCGGTGCCGACCGTGGTTTCGATTTGGACTCTGAAGCCGTAAGAGGGGTCTTGTGCTCTTTTGGCTTCGACGCCGGCGTCGAGTCTGGAATTTTTTTCGGATCCGAAGGTTTTCGGGGTTTGTTCGGTTCCGAGGCCTTATGGTCTTTCGGTGCCGAAGGGTTCGGTACCGAGGCCTTTTTGGACGTAGCGGGAATAGGGTGTATCCCTGATTTCGGTACCAAAGGTGTCTTAAGGGTACTGATATGCGGCTTGCTCGCTCCCGAGCTGCCGGAAGGCTTTTCCTTTGTCTTCGGAGGCAGGGCTTCTGAAGTTTTCCCTCAGTCTCGACTAAGGCCTTCAGGCGAAGTTTTGACCGGAGCCTTCTGTTTATCTGGTGGGGCAGGGGCATGGATGTTTGTACTCACTCGTTGACCTGGAGTGATGTGGTCATCGGAGTCGTCAGCTTCGGAGACGATGTCGAGCTCCTCTGAATCCTCTGCCTCTGGAACATCGGGGCAGTCGTTGAAGATGTCGTGTGGCGCCGGTGTAGCCGGTTGAGCCATAATGTGTCGTCGAGCCCGGCGATCACGAATAGTCTTTTTGGAACGAAAGGAGGCACAGGCCTGGCAATCCTTTTCTTCGTGTTCTGGCGAGAGGCAAAGGTTGCAGACCTTGTGGTGGTCACTGTGTGGAAATTTAGCTCCACACTGGGGGCATTTTTTAAATGGAGTCCTTTCCATTAGCCGTAGGCCCGAATGGCGTCGATAGGCCCGGCGGCCCGCGTCGACGACCGGAATCTAAGATTTTGAAGTTAGCGCGTCAAAGGGCACGCGCACGAAACAATACCGTCGAGTGGTGATGGGTGCGCGTCGAAAAGGGTTGGAAACACGGTACCGAACCGCAGCAAGTCACATCAGAACCCGATGGCGGAAAAAAACCAAGCTGAGGATGGAGTCGATGCCCATGCGCACTATCGTCCAAGGGAGGAGTCACCTATCTCGTGACTACAAAGACTTCTCCCAAGACAACAACAAACTGCAAACATCCGAGCCCACCACCAGATGGCGATCTATGCACAAGTATGTATTCTGCAGCTCATATGCCTCGAACATATACCCGTGAATAACATCAAAGGAGCCTAAAATATACTATGTGAAATAATCACTCAGGGACTCAATGAGGATATGCCAGAGTTGTACACACAACAAAGGATTCCACAACTACCTCAGAACAAGCATTTGCAATGCAATAGATCTCGCATTTATGGGAGTTCGAGCAATTGGCATTGTAAATGACAATGCCTTTTATTTATGTGTTGTTTTTAAAATAGATAAATAAAAGGCATTGTCATTTACAATGCCAATAGCTCACTCTCGCAAATGCAAGACCTATTACATTGCAAATGCTTGCTATAAAAAAATTTTTTAAAGCGTTAGTAGAGAGCATGTCCTGCCTGCAAACAGCAGGCAGGACAAAGCTATTTGAGAAAATAGTGCTCCGAGGTTACTAAAAGAGACAAGGCGATACTAAGGAGGAACCACTAAGCCTTATGACCAATGAACACCCACAGTTTACAGTGGACAATGACACAAACCAATACAAAATGTGGGCGGAGCTTCAAGTTCCTACCTCAATACAGCATGCCTCACAGAGCAACGCATGCGCTGCCCAGGCTCGACCTAAAAATGATCGTTATTTCACACAGATCTCTGTGGGAAAAGCAGGGCCCTCACCCACCCGGGATGTGGCATGCTTCATAATCGGGCTTCCCACACCCGGGACCCAAATGAGTCCATGGTGAGGTTCGAACACACAAAGTGTGGGAGCAAGGTTTTATTTTTTAAGGAATTGTTACTAAAGGTGGAGTTATTTTGCAACACAACTAGTTATTTGAACCCTGCTAAACCCGGATTCCAAATTCCAAAGAATAAATATTCAGGGAGTCAACAAACTGCTTTTATTACTGCAAACTGAGCCATCATAACATGGCCGCCGGGTTTAGCAGGATTGAAATAACCAGACATAGTGAAAAATAACGAACTCTTTATTACTTAATGAGTGCTTAGCATGATCCATGCTGATGCATGCTACTTTGACCTTTGCAGTCAAAATGGTGGCCGGAGCACAGAAACACTTTTGTGTCATAATGTCGGCGGGGACTCCTCGGCATTGTCAGGGCACTGCAAGCCTTACCTTATGCTCACGGAGCTGTCCCGCAGAGGCGATATGAACAACTTCCACTGTCCCTTCCCTTCCCCTAGTGATAGCAAAGACACCAACCAGGGAGAAGGTTAAGACTGGGAGAGGAAATGCTAAATGGTGTAGTGCGAGTTCTCGTGCTGGTAGGCCTGGTTATATGCGTCCCATAGCTATATATGAACCCATCTGGGAACAGCAACCTATGGGAACAAAGCACAAGTTTAGGAATCCATCTTCCTGGTTACAGACACACGTTCATTCACACAGATTATGCAAGAGCACTATCGGAGCGTATCTAGTCACCTGGAAAATGGTCGACAGCAAACTCAGGTAATTCCTCTGGAGTCTGTTAGAAATCCACTGAGAAGGTAAAGGAATCAGGAAACAAGAATTAGGCGCTCCAGCGTGTGAGGGAAAGGCAGAGGACACTGCTGCTGAAGGTTGTACATAAAGGAAAGATAAGCGCTCCTGTGCTATCTGTACCCACAGCAAATGACAATGTGCTCTTGTGCGTAGCAAACAAATATGAAAGCGAATGCTCCTGCGCTCAAACTATAGGCTATGTTAACGCGCTCCGGCGCTTGGAATGGACGTGAGGATAATGAGTGCACCTGCGCGTGCACTGAAGACAATAAGTTAAGCGCTCCTGCATGTATAAACGTGAATGGAGATTGTTTTCTACAGTGCACGTGCAGGTACAATGTTAAGCGCTCCTGCGCAAGTAAACATAAATTGGTTAGAAATGCACTGTAGGCAGGAATGTCAAACGCTCCTGAGCGCAAAAAAGTCAAGGCAGGGATGCAAGCGCTCCAGCGCTTGACAAGGCAAAGGTAGGGATGCAAGCGCTCCAGCGCTTGACAAACGAGGCAGTGTTGCAAGCACTCCAGCGCTTGATAAGGCAATGGTAGGGATGCAAGCGCTCCAGCGCCTTACAAACAAGGCAGGGTTGCAAGCGCTCCAGCGCTTGCACTCTGAGCTTGTCCTGGTACCGCTGGTCAAGCTGCTGCAGTCCGCGGGAATCCAAGGGGTCAGAGCAATGCTCTGCTGAGGCGCGAGTCTGGTCCGGACTCAAGGGCATCCTGAATACTTAATCCGAAGCAGCTTCGGGTTGAACTGCGCGGGCTAAAATTCAGGTTAACCCGAAAGTTCAAACCGCACTAGCCTCGGAGACTACTTCCGGTTCACAGCACTAGAGTGCTGACCGACCGGTGAACACCATGGAGTGCCGTAGTGTGCTGCAAGGAGCGGAGCATTTGTTCCCCGCTTGCATCCTGCCTGTAGTGGCCCCAGGTATGTCCCCGCACCCTGAACCGTGACAGGCATTGGCCGGCTGCATCAGACTCTTGGTGTAGTAAGTCGGTGACCCGGGACTTTTTATTCATATGTGGGGAGGGACCTGAGCCTTATTGATACACTGGCATCTTGATTGATGGTGCATTAATAACCAATATGATACTATGACAATGACAAGAGTATGTCCCTGGGAATTTGGATAAGAGTAAAGAGATAAATCACATTGCTTGTTGTATACATAGTTCTTTACAGTAAATTATCCAAGCATTAACATCTCCTTTTTCCCCCCACGAACAATGGGATACTCTGAATAACCATGTACCTATATACCCCTTAGAGTGTGACAACAGGATTGATACCCCCTTGGGTTCTCTGGGTTAGGCACTCACCCCTCGCACTTGGGTAAGACAAGCCTGTTCTTTTCCTTCTTTTGTTAATATTTGGTTTTAAAACTGCCTAAGTATGCTGGTTATTATTAGAGAGTTTACTTACACTGATTTCACAGGTGACAAGTTTGCAACCACTTCTGAATGGATACGACATTGGCTGCACCATTCCTGTAACAAGGAACATAGCTTGTCCTATCCCATATGGTGGTGCATGCTACACCACTTGAACAAAACTGTCTGAGATTAATCAGTAAGCTATATGTCATGTTTATTATATCCCTGGGCGAACAAATGCATGGCATTTTATCATGTCTTTTTTCTCCACAGAGCATTTATCTCCAGAATAAGGTTATGTAAGAGAAGTTATCTTACATGCTTTAGGTTTGTTTGGGTTACGAAAAGTTAGAATCTAATTGACAATAGTTAAGTGTTATTTAGAGGACAGCATATTGTATAGCTACTTGCCACCTAGTTGTGGGGCTGGTGGCACTTAAGTAACCAGAGACTGTAGGTCCTGAAGAATACTGCTGACCTTATCAGGCATAGTTAGGGCGGCCAAAACATGTTGCCTATTTAGGGGTTATAGGGGCACTAAATTCCCCAACTTCATCCGAGTGTATATATATTTTTAATCCTGTCAGGGCATCCACAAATAAAAATAATATACTGGGATAGCTCTAGGCAGTTTTAACTGTTTTTTTTCTTCATATCTCTGGTTGATGTGAGGTATATACTCCACCTTTAATAACTATTCCTAAAAAAAAAAAAGCTTGCTCCCACATCTCGTGTGGTAGAAGCCCACCTTGGACTCATTTGGGTCCAAGGTGAGGGAAGCCCGATGATGGAGCATGCCACATCTCCATGTGGGAGAGAGCCCGGCTTTTCCCAGAGCCATCTCTGTGTGTGAAGGAACAATCATATTTCTGAGATAGTTGTGGAACCCTTGGTTGTGTGCACATTTATGATGGGAGGATAAGAGTTTAGCATTCTTCACCTCTTGCCCTTTTGTGTGTAAGAGATTCCTGAGTTAACAACACGGGCGGAAAACCAAAATATGTTAAAATTATTGCAAAGGCCAGAGGACAAGTCCTTTCCATGTCACCGGGTCTTCACAATAATATCCTTCGGGTGGGAATCTTAGCGTTTTCTCTGAGGGAGCAACTGCTTACAAGAGTCGCACGAGTCGGCCCTGGCTACAGTGCCTCAGTCACTGTCGGACATTGAGACTCCTGCCTGAAGTATATTATTGTTAGGGCCCGATGACATTGAAAAGACCCATCCTCAGGCCTTCGCAATAATATTAACATATTTAGGCTCTCCGCTCGTGCTGTTAACTCAGGGATATCCTCATTGAGTCCCTGAGTGAGTATTTCACATAATATATTTTTTGCCCTTTTTGTGTTATTCAAGGGTATAGTTCGTGTACTACAGTGAGGCAACATATCAAGGCTGTCCCAATATTGATTTGCCCTGATGAGACCCTATACCTACTACAGGGTCGAAACATCATCGACATTAAATACGCAAACAAACCTAACAAAAACCTAATTCAGGAATAGACACAGATTTGCCATAATCTTTAGACTTAATTAGTACACATGGTTGTTTACAGAACACATTGCTTTCCCCCTGTTTTGTTGTAAATATGTATAAACTGTAACTATTCTGATTTAGGGGTTCTTTCATCACATGGGACACAGTGCACCTTGTCCTTTTCTTTGTGTATTCATATATACTGTGGTAATATGCTATAAAATATCACAAACCTACTGACTTTGGGTGATGGTTAGATTATTATCAGCATTTGTTCAGAAATTGTTCTATTGCGACTGGAATTACTCCTGTGAACACGGTCACTGTTTCAGTGCTTAATTTGTAAAATAATACGTGCCGGTGCCAAAGATTTCTCAGAAGAACACTGTCAGTGCTATCAAAGGTCGAGGTGGTGAATACTAAGGCAGTGTTGTATTCCACCTCATGCCTCTCTCATTCACCACCAGAACCCCCGCCGCTTTGCCTCACTCTTTCACATTTATTTTCTTCCTTTTTCTCCCTTTGTCACGGTCTTTCCGTTTTTCTCTTCCTCCTTCTTTTCCCTTATTGTATTCTCTCTCTCTTACTTGGGATCAAAGTATGTTAAGAAAAAATAAGTGCTAGTACCTAAAATAAGTGTCGGTGGGTCCTACCGAGAAAACCCTGGCTTGAAATAAAGACTGCAATACCTTAAATGGGACAGAACTGGTAATTCTCTATAAAACCTTATATATTTAAGTGGGCAGTGCCTGCCCTGTTCAAAATCCAGCAATACTTCTAATGAACCGATTTTCAATATGTCAGGCACTGTTCAGCAGTGGTACATTACTCTACGTGGGAACAGATACTTCAAAACATAACTATGTTACATTTACTGGGACACACCCACAATATATTCAATAGCGCGGTACACAAACACACACAACTGATGCGACCCCCCTCCTCCCCGCTACAGCCACTTTACTTTTAGAGTCACAGCAGTACTACATGCAATGAAGAGTCTGTCACTTCCCAGCAGAACAGCAACTCTTCTTTCTTGTACTTTTCGGGGGCCGTACATAAGCACCTAGTGTATGTTTCTATCCTCATCTGTTTTTAACCCACACCGGTGCTTATTCATGTATAATGTAGTAGCGTAAATCACGTGTCAAGTGTGAGGGTCGCTGATAATGGCGAGCATGAGAGAGAAAGGGAAAGAGCAACTAAGTGAGATAGAAAAGAGAGGAACGGAATAAGAGGCAGAGTGTGATAGAGATCAAATGAAGGAGAGAATTAGAGAGCGAGATTGGCTCCGTTTTTTATGCAGTGTGAAATGACAAAACGTGCTGTAGCAACCGCTATGTAAAAACAAAATTACAACAATGCACACTCTAAGTTCATGCCCTGAAGGTACCAATTCAATAATTCACATTTGCATTGTTAGTATGCTGAGCTATAAGGAGTAGTTATTATTTAATAATGTTAATAACCACCCAGAGGCAATTTAGGTTGTGCCACGCAGCATACAGTGGCCGATAGTAACATCGATACTATAGAACCCAAAAGGTCTGGACTAGATATCCAGAGTCATGTGTTTTAGCTGTCACGCACTTGGAGGTGTTAGGGACTACAAATAGTCAGTTATGCAGGCATGAATCTTGGCTCACGCTCTCACAGCCGCAACACTAACCGGGACTCGGGAGATGAGAACAACACTCTGCGCCGAATCAGGGAGGTAATTATACCATGAATGCTATATGTGACGTGCAGACGCGTGTAGACCCGGCCCTGATAAGTAAGTGCCTGTGCTAATCACCAGAAAGCACCGGCACTAATTAAGCACTGCACTGTTTATAGCTTTTGTTGCTTCTGAAATCCTAATAATGTTGAGCATAAAGGGCCAGATGTAAGACCGTTTTTAGCAGTCGCAAACAGAAAATCAGGTCATTTGCAACTGCTTAAAAGGGGTTGCAGCCTGAGCAAACCCTATTTTTGCGAATCAGTAACCTATTAACGACTTGCAAAATTGGGTTTGCGAGTCCCTATCGGGAAGGGGCCTGCCAAGGGCGTCCCTTCCTAAAAGCGAGTCGCAGGGGGGTGTAGGATTATTTTGCGACCGCAAATGCGGTTGCAAAACAATTGCAGCTATCCCCCCCATTTCAAATAGGTGGTAAGCAAGTCGCAAAGGGGAAGGGTTCCCCAAGGGACCCCCGCCCCTTTGTGTTTGGCAGTGAAAATATTTTTTAAGGGCAGGCAGTGGTCCCATGGACCACTGCCTGCCCTTAAAAGATAAAAAGAAAGCTTTTCATTTTTTTCTTTTAAACGCATCCAGTTTTCCCTTTAAGGAAAACGGGCTGCATTTGGGAAAAAAAAAGTTGCTTTATTTAGAAAGCAAACACAGATATGGTGGCCTGTTGTCTCCAGCAGGCCACCATCCCTATGTTATTGCCCATTCCCAATGGGTCGCAAATTGCGACCTGCCTCATGAATATTGATAAGGCATGTCATTTGTGACCCCATTGGGAATCTTTAAATGTGTCCGAGACACATTAGTATATTCCGTTTTGCGAGTCGCAAATTGAAAATTGCAAAATAATCGCAATTTGAGACCCGCAAAATAGAAAGGTCGTACATCTGGATTTAGAATGCCAATGGTATAGATACACCAGCAGTTTATCCCATTCATTGAGTAGTCTTTTTTTGTGTAGTTGCTATATTGATGAGCTATGAGAATATGTGATGAGATACATTTCCACGTGGCGATATATGCACTTGAGAAGTTAAATGACAAATGTTTCTGATGTAATAAGTACGTAATTATTGCATATGGTTGCTTATCCAATTCACCAGAAGAAGTGTTATCAAACAGAAAGCACAGTTTTTGCAGATAATTGCTGTGAGAAAGAGGTTTATTAATTGGGGTGGATGGTAGTCCACCAGAAGTATTATGTCACTATTCTTGTTAAGTTCAGTAAAGGTTTCAGCAATTCAAACCTGATCTCAATCCACATATGGAGCAGACTGGCTTATATTAACACAATATGCAAAGCATTAAGAAGTACCAAAACAGTTACAAGGTCGAACACAAATCAATAAAAGTCCAACTACAATTTAAAAAAATAATTTTACATTGAGAATAAATTAATTAACAAAACTACACCACAACGACAAACATCCAATACGAGGAACCAGAGATATGACTTTTTAAAGTTTTGAATAAAAGTAGGGCCAAGCATCAACTGCAGTCATTTGGTTGCACTTGACCAGTACCTAGGCACCATTTAAGGCCGACCGAGATGGAGCGCGGGTCGGATACAGAAGCCAGGTTTATCTCAGTAGGAAGTTTTGTCTCCTGAATTAGTTTTGGAAATCGAAGTTCAAAATTCTCAGAGGGGCAAGGTAACAGACTGTGGCCGAGAAGGGCTCCATCAGGCTGGATAGCCGTCAGACAAAGTCCAGGTGAAGCTATTGAATTTTGTCAGGAAAGCTCAGAGGGGAGAAATTCAAAATTTGCAACCAAGGAAAGTCCTTCACGGACAGATACTTTTGGCACCTTCACCCGAAGACTTCTACATTTACATGTAGTCACTTTGTTGAAGCTTGGATTTCTCCAGCGGGGCAATGGTGCAGGCTGTAGCCGAACAGGGCTCCACAAGGCCTGATACCTTCTCAGCGAAGTCCTGCTGAAAGCGATTTGCGACTGCGGAAAAGCTCCAAGCAAAAGCAAATTGAATCTTTGGCCTAGCGGCAATGCACCTTCGTCGGATAGACTTGGCCAGTATGTTTTGATCCTCTTGAGGTCTTTGGAATCAAATGTTTTAAGTCCCAGGTTTTTCCGAATGTTAGGACGAGTACACTTTGGCACAGCCAAGGAGGCTATGACCTCGGGAACAGCATTTGGCCTCACTCCAGCAGAAGCCACCTACAGGGCCCAGGGCAGGTCGAGTTGAAATCAGTCAGCTGGGCTATTCAGGAAAAAGCTCTTCTAGCAGCTTGTTGTGTTCCTATAGCTTAGCAGGACGTCAGTCGGGAGTCCACTTCTTCATTCTGGGTACAAATGGGACTTTGTCCAGCATTTCACGTCCCCTCACCGATCACAACAGCAAGTGCAGTTCTTCTGTCTTCCATAGTTCCAGTAGTGTATTGAAGAGGATGCCCTGAGGTGCCACTGGCACTAGCCCATGGGTGGAGGCGACTCCTGGCCGCTCCCAAACCAATAGGGAAAAGGGTCCCGAGGTAACCCTGCCCACCTTTGCAGCAGTTCATATGTGCCCTACTGCAGACAATCCCACAGTGCCCCTCTATACCTAAATCCAACATGACAGAACCGCTCCCCCACCACACAGCTCCGCCTGTGTTGTCTGCCCGCTGCTCCTGTAGGTAAGATCGCCCTCCGCTTGTGGCCCCGGTGCCCGTTTTGTCTGCTCTCCCCTGTTTTTCCTTTCTGTGCCCCTCGCTGCCCCACTGTTGTTGTGCCCGTGATTTTGTCTGCTCTCCCCTGTTTTTCCTTTCTGTGCCCCTCGCTGCCCCACTGTTGTTGTGCCCGTGATTTTGTCTGCTCTCCCCCTGTTTTTCCTTTCTGTGCCCCTCGCTGCCCCACTGTTGTTGTGCCCGTGATTTTGTCTGCTCTCCCCCTGTTTTTCCTTTCTGTGCCCCTCGCTGCCCCACTGTTGTTGTGCCCGTGATTTTGTCTGCTCTCCCCCTGTTTTTCCTTTCTGTGCCCCTCGCTGCCCCACTGTTGTTGTGCCCGTGATTTTGTCTGCTCTCCCCCTGTTTTTCCTTTCTGTGCCCCTCGCTGCCCCACTGTTGTTGTGCCCGTGATTTTTTCTGCTCTCCCCCTGTTTTTCCTTTCTGTGCCCCTCGCTGCCCCACTGTTGTTGTGCCCGTGATTTTGTCTGCTCTCCCCGTTTTTCCTTTCTGTGCCCCTCGCTGCCCCACTGTTGTTGTGCCCGTGATTTTGTCTGCTCTCCCCTGTTTTTCCTTTCTGTGCCCCTCGCTGCCTCTCGCCACTCCCGCCGCTGCGTTCCCTGCGGCCCCGCCCCCTGACTGCCCATTCGCTGCCCCTGCCTCCCGCCTCCCAGCTGCTCCTCCCTCCCACCTCCCCATAAATGGCGGCCGCTGCACGGTGAGGAGAGCGACCCTTGACCTTGCCAGGTAGGTCGCTCCCCCACCACACAGCTCCGCCTGTGTTGTCTGCCCGCTGCTCCTGTAGGTAAGATCGCCCTCCGCTTGTGGCCCCGGTGCCCGTTTTGTCTGCTCTCCCCCTGTTTTTCCTTTCTGTGCCCCTCGCTGCCCCACTGTTGTTGTGCCCGTGATTTTGTCTGCTCTCCCCCTGTTTTTCCTTTCTGTGCCCCTCGCTGCCCCACTGTTGTTGTGCCCGTGATTTTGTCTGCTCTCCCCTGTTTTTCCTTTCTGTGCCCCTCGCTGCCCCACTGTTGTTGTGCCCGTGATTTTGTCTGCTCTCCCCCTGTTTTTCCTTTCTGTGACCCTCGCTGCCCCACTGTTGTTGTGCCCGTGATTTTGTCTGCTCTCCCCCTGTTTTTCCTTTCTGTGCCCCTCGCTGCCCCACTGTTGTTGTGCCCGTGATTTTGTCTGCTCTCCCCTGTTTTTCCTTTCTGTGCCCCTCGCTGCCCCACTGTTGTTGTGCCCGTGATTTTTCTGCTCTCCCCCTGTTTTTCCTTTCTGTGCCCCTCGCTGCCTCTCGCCACTCCCGCCGCTGCGTTCCCTGCGGCCCCGCCCCCTGACTGCCCATTCGCTGCCCCTGCCTCCCGCCTCCCAGCTGCTCCTCCCTCCCACCTCCCCATAAATGGCGGCCGCTGCACGGTGAGGAGAGCGACCCTTGACCTTGCCAGGTAGGTCGCTCCCCACCACACAGCTCCGCCTGTGTTGTCTGCCCGCTGCTCCTGTAGGTAAGATCGCCCTCCGCTTGTGGCCCCGGTGCCCGTTTTGTCTGCTCTCCCCTGTTTTTCCTTTCTGTGCCCCTCGCTGCCCCACTGTTGTTGTGCCCGTGATTTTGTCTGCTCTCCCCTGTTTTTCCTTTCTGTGCCCCTCGCTGCCCCACTGTTGTTGTGCCCGTGATTTTGTCTGCTCTCCCCCTGTTTTTCCTTTCTGTGCCCCTCGCTGCCCCACTGTTGTTGTGCCCGTGATTTTGTCTGCTCTCCCCCTGTTTTTCCTTTCTGTGCCCCTCGCTGCCCCACTGTTGTTGTGCCCGTGATTTTGTCTGCTCTCCCCCTGTTTTTCCTTTCTGTGCCCCTCGCTGCCTCTCGCCACTCCCGCCGCTGCGTTCCCTGCGGCCCCGCCCCCTGACTGCCCATTCGCTGCCCCTGCCTCCCGCCTCCCAGCTGCTCCTCCCTCCCACCTCCCCATAAATGGCGGCCGCTGCACGGTGAGGAGAGCGACCCTTGACCTTGCCAGGTAGGTCGCTCCCCACCACACAGCTCCGCCTGTGTTGTCTGCCCGCTGCTCCTGTAGGTAAGATCGCCCTCCGCCTGTGGCCCCGGTGCCCGTTTTTGTCTGCTCTCCCCCTGTTTTTCCTTTCTGTGCCCCTCGCTGCCCCACTGTTGTTGTGCCCGTGATTTTGTCTGCTCTCCCCCTGTTTTTCCTTTCTGTGCCCCTCGCTGCCCCACTGTTGTTGTGCCCGTGATTTTTTCTGCTCTCCCCTGTTTTTCCTTTCTGTGCCCCTCGCTGCCCCACTGTTGTTGTGCCCGTGATTTTGTCTGCTCTCCCCCTGTTTTTCCTTTCTGTGCCCCTCGCTGCCTCTCGCCACTCCCGCCGCTGCGTTCCCTGCGGCCCCGCCCCTGACTGCCCATTCGCTGCCCCTGCCTCCCGCCTCCCAGCTGCTCCTCCCTCCCACCTCCCCATAAATGGCGGCCGCTGCACGGTGAGGAGAGCGACCCTTGACCTTGCCAGGTAGGTCGCTCCCCACCACACAGCTCCGCCTGTGTTGTCTGCCCGCTGCTCCTGTAGGTAAGATCGCCCTCCGCTTGTGGCCCCGGTGCCCGTTTTGTCTGCTCTCCCCCTGTTTTTCCTTTCTGTGCCCCTCGCTGCCCCACTGTTGTTGTGCCCGTGATTTTGTCTGCTCTCCCCCTGTTTTTCCTTTCTGTGCCCCTCGCTGCCCCACTGTTGTTGTGCCCGTGATTTTTCTGCTCTCCCCTGTTTTTCCTTTCTGTGCCCCTCGCTGCCTCTCGCCACTCCCGCCGCTGCGTTCCCTGCGGCCCCGCCCCCTGACTGCCCATTCGCTGCCCCTGCCTCCCGCCTCCCAGCTGCTCCTCCCTCCCACCTCCCCATAAATGGCGGCCGCTGCACGGCCGCGCCGCTGGCGCGCCGAAGGCGCGCCTAAGGCAAGCCCGTCTGCGCCCGTCCGCGACTGGACCGCGCCCAGCGCCAGAACCCCTGGAACCCACCAACGCAACACTACTCGACGGACCTACGACGCCGCCACACTCACCGCACTCAATGCCGGCCGGAACCCTGCCTGCTACCGAGCCTCACCGAGACGCACCCACGGACCCTTCACCTGCCAAACCTGCCGATTCACCTGCCCCCGGACGTGCACCACCTCCGCCAAGTCGAGCAACAGCAGCAACCACCTGAAATGCATCCTGCTGAACACCCGCTCCGTCCACAGGCACGCCGTGGAACTCTGGGACCTGCTCGACGCAACAGCACCGGACATCGCCTTCCTCACCGAAACCTGGATGAACGCCTCCTCAGCGCCCGACATCGCCATAGCCATCCCGGATGGATACAAGATCACCCGGAAGGACCGCGTCAACCAGACGGGAGGAGGCATCGCCATCGTACACAAGAACACCATCCGCATCTCGACTAACTCCGACGAGACCTTCTCCGCCGCCGAACACCTACACTTCCAGATACACACTGACCCCAAGACCACCCTCCGAGGCACCCTCATCTACAGACCCCCGGGACCACGCACACTATTCAGCGAAGACATCGCAGACTTCATCAGCCCGCACGCCATGCCCTCAGCCGACTACATCCTCCTAGGGGACCTCAACTTCCACCTGGAGAACAACAACGACAGAAACACCACCGCCCTGCTGGACAACCTCGCCAACCTCGGACTCAAGCAACTGGTGAACACGCCCACCCACTACGCCGGCCACACGCTTGACCCCGTCTTCTCGTCCAGCAAGCACATCTCCTTCAGCCACGCCACCGGACTCCACTGGACCGACCACAGCTGCGTCCACTTCAGCTTCAGAAAGACTGCGACCCACCACCACCCGCAACAGGCTCCCCGCCGGAGCTGGAGCAAGATCACGCCGAGCAGCTCACCGCCTCCCTCAGCCAGAACACACCCACCAACACAACGGACCCAAACGAAGCAGCCAGCAACCTCGCCAAGTGGCTGACCGCCTGCGCCGACGACCTCGCACCACTAAAAACCCTCCCAGCAGACCCGGAAGCAAGAAAACCCCTTGGTTCACCAACGAACTCAAGGAATCCAAGAAGAACTGCCGCACTCTCGAGAAAACCTGGCGACTCGACCAGACCACAGACAACAGGACCGCCCTCAAGCACGCCACCCGCAAACACCACCAGCTGATCCGTGCCACCAAGAAGTCGGCACTCAAAGAACGACTGGACAACAACGCCCATGACAGCAAGGAACTTTTCAGCATCGTCAAAGAGTTCTCCAACCCCAGCGCCGGAAACAACGACATCACCCCCTCGCAAGACCTCTGCAACTCACTCTCCGCGTTCTTCCACCGCAAGATCACCGACATACACAACAGCTTCGACGCACAAACAACGCACCCTACCGCCGAACCAACGCCCGCCACCACCACCCTCTGCAACTGGACCCCGATCAGCACCGAAGACACCACCCGCACGATGAACTCGATCCACTCCGGATCACCAACCGACCCCTGCCCACACCACGTCTTCAACAAAGCCGACGCCACCATCGCACCCCATCTCCGGGACATCATCAACTCCTCCTTCCACACCGCCACCTTCCCGGAGAGCTGGAAGCACGCAGAGCTTACCGCCCTCCTGAAGAAACCAACGGCGGACCCCACCGACCTCAAGAACTACCGTCCCATCTCGCTCCTTCCGTTTCCGGCCAAAGTCATCGAGAAGACCGTCAACAGACAGCTTGCCGCCTTCCTCGAGACGAATGGATCCCTCGACCCCTCGCAGTCCGGGTTTCGGGCCAACCACAGCACCGAGACCGCCCTTATCGCAGCCACCGACGACATCAGAACCCTAACCGACAACGGGGAAACAGCTGCCCTCATCCTCTTGGACCTCTCTGCGGCGTTCGACACCGTCTGCCACCGCACCCTAGTGAAGCGCCTCAGCAACATCGGAATCCGAGAGAAAGCACTGGAATGGATCATCTCGTTCCTCGCCGGAAGAACCCAGAGAGTCCGCCTCCCCCGTTCAGATCCGAAGCCACCGAAGTCATCTGCGGCGTTCCACAAGGATCCTCACTCAGCCCAACCCTCTTCAACGTCTACATGAGCCCCTCGCAGCCATCGCACGCCGACACAACCTCAACATCATCTCCTACGCCGACGACACCCAGCTGATCCTCTCCCTCACCAACGACCCCACCACCGCCAGAGCCAACCTACACGACGGGATGAGAGACGTCGCCGACTGGATGAGGAACAGCCGCCTTAAACTGAACTCAGACAAGACGGAAGTCCTCATCCTGGGCTCATCACCCTCCGCCTGGGACGACTCCTGGTGGCCCCCGGCCCTGGGCACCGCGCCCAAGCCAACGGACCACGCACGCAACCTGGGCTTCATCCTGGACTCCTCCCTGTCGATGACCAGACAAGTCAACGCCGTCTCATCTTCATGCTTCAACACCCTGCGCATGCTCCGCAAGATCTTCAGATGGATCCCCACTGAAACCAGGAAGACCGTCACCCAGGCACTCGTCACCAGCCGACTGGACTATGGGAACACCCTCTACGCCGGAACCACAGCCAAACTTCAAAAGAGACTCCAGCGCATCCAGAACGCCTCCGCACGACTCATCCTGGACATCCCCCGACACAGCCACATCACCGTGCACCTGAAAGACCTGCACTGGCTCCCCATCAGCAAGAGAATCACGTTCAGACTCCTCACCCACGCACACAAGGCCCTCCACGACCTGGGCCCAAAGTACCTCAACGACCGCATGACCTTCTACACGCCCACACGCCAGCTACGATCAACCAGCCACGCCCTCGCCACCGTACCACGCATCCGCAGAACCACCGCCGGAGGAAGATCCTTCTCCTACCTGGCAGCCAAGACCTGGAACTCCCTCCCCACTCACCTTCGGCGAACCCAGGACCATCTCTCCTTCAGGAAGCAGCTCAAGACCTGGCTGTTCGAGCAGTAACTTACCCCCTCCCCCAGCGCCTTGAGACCCTCCCGGGTGAGTAGCGCGCTCTATAAATGCCGTGATTGATTGATTGATTGATTCTTCCTCTGTGCAGATCTACTGTGCCCACCCCAGAGGTGAAGCCAGGGAAATGAGCAATCCCTCCTCTGTTGGCACTCAAAACCAGTTCTGAGGGCAGCTCCTCTCCCACTGTGATTGGTACCGGTCTGGCTAGATGGACATAGGAGGGACAGGCCCTGGCATTAGCTACATTTGCCTGTAACAGTTTAGGCCTCTTTGAAGTTAATTAAGTTACTAGGCACTGACCAGATGGCCATCCTAACAGAGAAACAGAACTCCACCCCACACCCAAGGCCTTTATCTTTATCTCAGCTTTCAGAGCAAGTTCTACCTCAAAGGGACTCTTCAACTCCTCGGTGACAGTTGGAGGCTCATACAAATAGCTTTCTAGAAGTTTTAGGCAGGTAAAAGGTAACTTTTTAAAAGTACCGTTTGTAAAATATTTAGTACAAACCCAACTCTACCAGTGAATTGGGCTTGTAATAAATAATTTAACAGGTCAAAAAATGAACTTTGTGTTAGCGGAAGCATTTGCGAAACACTACGAGGAGGTTTATGCCTCAAACCCCATTAGAACGGAGACCGAATGCCGAGAACTGCTGGCTGACGTCCGCCTGCCTACGCTGTCCAGTGAAGATAGGGAAAGTATGGACAAAGATTTTACGATCGAGGAAATTGAAGGGGCAATCCAACCAAGACTTACAGTCCGGGAAGGCCCCATGGGCCGAATGGCCTGCCAGCAGAGCTATTCAAAAATATGACAAGCGTTTTGGCGCCGTATATCCTATCTATGTTTGAAGAGGCCAGGGACGCGGGCTGCTTACCAGTTGACCAACGTACAGCCACCATCGTGGTTATACCGAAGGCGGGTAAGCCGCTGAATCACTGCAGCTCCTACAGGCCCATATCTTTATTGAATATGGAAGTCAAGGTCCTCGCTAAGGCCTTGGTGAATCGCCTTACAGGAGTGATTACATCATTAATACACCCCGATCAGTCCGGCTTTATGCCACACCGGAGCACCAGATTAAATCTATGTCGTTTGTACGGCGTGATGCACCTGACGGAGTCCAGGCTGACTGAGGACGCTGCACTCCTGTCCTTAGACGCACATATGGCGTTCGACAGCATCGAGTGGCACTACCTGTTCGCTGTCTTAGACAGATTTGGGTTTGGCCCCTGATTTCAATCCTGGATCAGGCTACTTTATGGCTGCCCTTCGGCCAGAGTACTTGTAAATGGCTCTGTCTCCCGCTCCTTCACCTTGCACAGCTGGACGAGGCAGGGATGTCCACTGTCCCCTGTGCTATTCGCGCTGGCTCTGGAGCCGCTTGCGGCGCGAGTGCGGGCAGACCCAGTGGCCTCTGGAATTAATGGAGGTGGACAATGGGAAGAGAAAATCTCCCTATACGCCGACGACGTTCTTCTATACACGACCAGACCCCGCTTTACAATCAGCAGGCTCCTACAAATCTTCCACTTATTCGGGGGATACTCCGGTTATCGAATTAATTGGGATAAGTCCCTTTTATTCATGCTCTCGGGCGGCCCACCACCTGTTCCCCCCCTCCCCCCCCCCAAAGGGGATCCAGCTTCAGGTGCATGACCATTTTAAATATCTGGGCATTGTAGTAACCAAGACAGAGGCAGAATTCATGGCTCGAAATTTGTTACCCAAACTTGAACGCCTGAGAAGAGATGTGGCGCACTGGAGGACATTGCCAATTTCCCGGATGGGGAGAGCCGTCCTGTTTAAAATGAGGTCACTACCACAAATGGTCTACATACTCCAGAACACCCCATATAAGATACCTGACGGATTCTTCAAAGAGGTCGATAGTGAACTGCAGAAGTTACGGTGGGACGGGGGTGGTGCGAGAATAGCACTAGTCAAACTACAGCGTGGCGTATATGAGGGGGGCCTGGCAGTGCCGGACCTTAGGAAATACTATTGGCCGTCACAATTGTTAGTGATAAATGACAGGGTCTTTGGAGATAGGAACGACCCGGCATATCGTGTTGACCATCTAGTGATGGGCACTGGTGGCTATCCTGCCGCCTTGTATCGTAAACGAGCTGGGAAGTCCATGCCCCCCCCATACAAAAGCAGTGTTGGATGCGTGGAAAAGGGCTAATAGATTCCTTGGGTGGGACAACAGATAGACGGAACATACCCCGCTGTGGGACAGCGATAAACTAGAGGAGGTTGGGAAATTGCAGAGCTTCGGCAAATGGAAACTGCTGGACATTGCCCACTTGGGGGATGTACGGCGAGGCCCAGCGATCATATCGTTTGAAAACCTGCAGTGTCTGAGTTTCAGCTCACTGAAACAGAACGATATAAGTATATGCAGCTGGCGCATGCACTCCGTACACATATCCGTGAGGGGCAACGTATTCCGGAGTACAGCCCCTTGGAAGATTGGCTTCTATTGGATCCTATCCCCGAAAAAGCACCATCCCTAACATACAAGATCGTTAATAATTCACCCGATCCTTTGGGGGCGCTGAGGGAGGCCTGGGAGGCTGACATCGGGTTGCTAGAAGATGATGATTGGGTAGAAGCCGTACAAAGCCCGAGAGAGGTGGCAATCAGGCCAAGATTCAGACTAGTACAGTTGCGGATCCTCCATGGGTCCTACTCCACGAGCACGCTCATGCACAAACTTGGACGCATACATACAGACACCTGTATTCGGGGCTGTGACAGTAAAGATACCTTTTTCCACACCCTATTGGAATGCCCTCTTATACACCACTACTGGGAGAAGGTACCTCGGGTGATGTCAGAGGTCCTGGGACTAGAAATTCCCATAGACGCCAGATGGCATATACGGTGTGTAACGGGGAGCAGACATGGCCGAAAATCCAGAAACTCTAGCTCATGATGGCTGCAATGGTGGCCAAAAGAAATATTGCGTGGGCATGGGGGGCTGCCCTGTCACCGAGTGTGGGTCAATGGAAGACTGACTTAGACTTGTGCTGTACAGCAGAAAAAGTAGTGTACGAAGGCAGGGGTAGTGTGGCACCAATGGGTCGCTTATAGGGGTCTGTAAAGCAGTGGGGGAGGAAGCGGGGGGAAGCGGGCGGGGGCGGGCGGGTCACCGGATTGTGCAAGAACTCTGGAGTGAGAGCGGTTAGTGATGCAAGTCCTGCGATTTAATGAACTAATTGTTTGTGAAGTGGAACCGTATTATACAATGCCTTCATCATCCATTTCCTTTGGTTACTGTACTGCACAATTTTATATTCAATAAAAAGATTTGTTAAAAAAAAATGAACTTTGTGGCTCTCTCCTAAGCGGAGACAACATTATTTAATTTTAATATTGTATTACAATGCTTTCCTTTGGAACAGCTATCCTTGCTACAGGGAAATGGCTTTTGGGGGACTTGTCACTGTAAGGACATGTTTTTGATTAAACTTTTACATAATCTACCTTTAAATACCGTGCACCCTGCTTTATTGAGCATTGAGGCCTACTTAGGGGTGACTTATTAATATTTAAAAGGAGGGTTTAGGCCTTTTAAAAGGGATTATATTGACAGGTTGAATTTGCAGCTTTAAAACTGCACAGACAGGATACAGTGTTAGGCCTGCAGTTTCGTTTTCCATTGTCACTCTAGTGGTGGCACAATGTGTGCTGCCGTCCACTAGTGACTTAACTTGTAGGACCTGGGTACTCCTTGTACCATATACGAAGGATTTATAAGTAAGTTAAATATGCAAATTATGAGTTTAGTGAATTTTGACATGTTTTAGGGGTCGGAGCTCATACTGGGCAGCAGTGTCCCACTGTCCAAAAACCAGCAATAAAATCCAGCAAAAAGTGGGGATGACCACACAAAAAGGGGCATTTTCTCACAATTGCTTATCCACTTGTCAACATTTCGGGTCCCCTTTACGTTGGAGTCTCTTTTATCAGGACAGAACATTATGGCACATCAACACACTGATTAGGTGTTAATTAGATTACTGGTCACTGTATCACTCATAACATGTAATTACAATCAGCTGGTTTACTAATCCCCAGCCGCCACATGGCCAACACAAGCTCAGGCTATAAAAAGCCATCCAAGTAGGATTATTGTTACTAACATTAGGTTATCAATTGCGCTGCATTGTGTTTACGTCTGTTGTGCACCAAAAAAATGAGTGCAGCCCCTGCCATCTGCAAGTGCTATTCTCTACCTTGCTAGAATTGGACGGCTTTTTATGAACTGTGCTTATGATGGCGTTGTGGCAACAGGGGATTAGAAAACCGTCTGTTTGTAGACGTGTATCAGTTATATAGTACCAAATGGTTGAAGGGGCGGGGAAACATCATTAACATTATGTTTTTCATGGTGCTGCATTGTATTGAAGTCTGTTGTGCACCAAGTACCTTAGTGCAGCCCCTGTCATCTGCAAGTGTTCTCCTCTACCTTGCAGAGAAAGACATGCAATGTAAACAGATGCTACAATCAACTTTTGGTTCTTCCTATGCAACAGAAGGCCACACCTGACTCTGGATACCGTGTGAGGATACGGAGGGTGATTAGAGCACAAAGTAGTTGTGTGCCTCTCAAGCGGATACCCCGGCTTAGGCCCATCACATCACTGGCTGTCTCCACATCAATTGGCAACTATGAAAATAGTTAAGATTCCGAGTTAGCTCTATTCCCTGAACTATATCCACTTAGATACTGACATCAGGATCCTAGGAAAACTCAGATAATTGAAAAGGAGACTTTTAAAAACAAGCATTTGCAATGCAATAGGTCTCGCATTTACGAGAGTTTGACCTATTGGCATTGTAAATGACAATGACTTATTTATGTGTTGTTTTTAAAACAGATAAATAAAAGACATTGTCATTTACAATGTCAATAGCTTTAACTCTCGCAAAGTCGAGACCTATTGTATTGCAAATGCGTTTGTGCTATAAAACTTTTTTTCCAAAGCATTAGGAGAGAGCGTGTCCTGCCTGCAGGACAAAGCTATTTGAGAAAATAGTGCTCAGAAGCTGTAATTAAAGCCTACTGAGTAACACACGTAACAGGGGGTGTCGCCATGGGAGGTTACAAAATGAGACAAGGTGGTACTAAGGAGGGAGTACTAAGCCTATTGACCAATGAACAGCCACAGTTTACCATGGACAATGACAAGCCAATGAAAATATGGGCGGAGAGTGGAAGCAGCTTCAACTTCCTACCTGAATACAGCATGCCTCGCAGAGCTGTGCATGCACTGCCCAGGCTCGACCTAAAAACGGACAGGGCATCCCAAAAATGATAATTTGATTTTGCATGGGGCCATGTTCCAATTTTGTAGTCTGTGTTTGGGATAAAAAAAAAAACTTAAAAAAAACTCAGCCAAAGAGGCTGAAGGGCACTGAATTATTCAGCTTTGCACCAAGAGTCACCAAATAAATAGATTCTGCTGTTCCATTGTTTAGTGGGAAGTAAGAACCTTATGATACAACCAACCATGAAAACCTGCAGCTTCCCCTAGAGAATAACTATTAGCCACCGGGCCACAAAATATAAGTCCTAGCACGCAATCCCTTATCAAGGAGCTTGGATTTATAACTGGTGGAAGGAGTTTCTTTTTTGTCGTTACTCTAATTTAAACTGCCCTACCTCACCTAAGTTTAGATAAATGTCACTTTTATTTTGTTTACAAGTAATGGCCCTTACTGGACATGGAGTTCACCGTGAGTTAACATACCAAGGTGAATCTTAATTTCGAATTAATTTCCACCTCCTTGAGTAAGCCTGATAATAACCGTTTGACTGAGGATGACAACTACCCCATTAAATATTATTCTTTCACTGATTATGGCTCATTCCACTGATTATGGTTCCTATCACCTTGTTTAAGCTGCTTCCATAGAAGGGCTGACAACCCAACAGTGTGCACTTTGCTCTGAACTCTAGCTAGTGGATTGGCTTTTCATTTAATGATAGTGGATTTCCTCCACTGTAACCAACTTCAAACTTAAAGTTCACCTGCTACCGTTAGTAAGGACAGAACAAAAGCAATTCTATTGCGGATTCTCCCGTTTCTGGCAAAACGATGATCTATGACGGACATATTTTGACTTATTTACCCACACATGCCTGTGCCAAATGCAAACAAAATCAAATTTTGAAGTATACATTTGGCAGCAATTAAAAAGATTAGCATTTTGGCTGTCGAATGATGGAAACAAGAAGCTGGGTGTTCTGGAATTGAAAGACATGTTGGCCTGGGGTTGAGCACAGTTCACCACACACAGATCACATGTTCTTCTGTTCCTTGATCCTGGCGATTGCGGATTAGTACCTGCGTTTATGAGCAGATCTAGAACGATCTGTAATAGTTGGACCCAAAAGCACAGGAAACACGAAGGAGCGAGTTCCAACATACACCACACACCGAAATGGATAGTCTAGTCCTTGGCGAGCACCAATGGGAAACAAAGAAGGATTTAGCATTTTTTTGGTTTTGACAGACATCTAACATTTGATATGTTGATGCTACCACAGACCAGACTAGTGGCAAGAACACACATTTAATGTGGCACATGCAGCAAGTATCCACATTTCCTCTGCCAGCATGCCTTTATGATCATGTTTAACAAAAGAAAACTACAATGTGTTCTACATCAGTTGTCTACAGAGCATGTTCTCTCCCATTAAGGTGCAGGGTGTGTAGCTTATAAATGACAGTGATCCAGGGAGCCGCTAGGCAATTCCCCAATTTGTGCATCTCGTGACAGACAATATGGCTTCATCGAAATGTTCTGGCTGCACTCTGAAGCACTATAACAAGTTGGCCAGACTTCTTCAGGAAGAAGTCTGTATTCAACGCTGAGATCACAAGATTGAATCTCAGTGGGGTTATGTAACAGTTGACGGCACGAAGATATAACAAGCTGGAGACTAGTCGATATTCTGTATACTCCTTATGAGCATAAAGACAGAATATCTTCAAGTAATAGATATAAGCAGAAGGTAAGAGCCACAGAAGCAACAGTGAAGAACTCTATGCTTAGACCAAAACTTCAGCAAGACTCTGGAACATTCCCGATCTCATTATTCTTACACACAGAATGGACACAGTCTCCAACCCAGACATCCGTGCAACATGAGGCTACGTTACACGCTACTTCAGGATGGGGTTCATCGTTCTGGCGTCAATAACTCTAATATCACTTAGTTGGTTACTGTATAAGTTGGCACACACATATATCTAGACATTAAATATTCCTGCATGAACATTTTACATCCTGCAGAATTTCCTTACACAGCTCAAGATTATGTATTAACGCAATTAAGTTCATTACATAATGGAATGAGAATGCCACGTTTTAGACATATCGAATTCTGTTTGTGTACATGGGGAGACTAGAAATTGTATTCTTAAGAAGACATTACAATGTATTATTTTTATAAATGGTGAAATAGCTATTACAACAAAAAATATAGGACAAATGTAGGATGTGTGGAAAAATGTTAACAAAATCTAGCAGATGTAACCACCCATTTTACACTATCTGCGAAACTTGAAAACCCAATTCACGGGAAAGCAGTGGGAATATTACAGTGAAAAAGAACGGTCAAAGCAAATAGAAAATGCTTCACAATAAATACAATCAGTGTACCACAATGGAATATGGTGAAAATTAAAAAGGTACATATAAAAAGTTTTTGCAATGAATAATAACCTTAATGTAGGGATGCTCTTTGCAAGTAGTGCCCCACTGCCTGGAACAGCGCTCTTCCTTCCTGTGCTCATAAAACTCGGGGTTGCGGAGAATAGCAACCCTCCGACCCTCATACACCAGGGTGAATGCTGTGCACCCATCCAGCCTTTGCTTATCTTCATGGGTGGCAGTTAACACTACAGGCACAGACAAATTAATGACTCCACCTATACACCAAAAAACAAGCAGAGTGCACAATGAGTAATACTGTCCCAATAAATGCAAGTATATGGTTAGAGTTCTACATGCACCCAAGCACATTCAGATATAGAAAACAAATTGTTTCGTGTACACATGCATTAAAGAGTATAAAAAGAAAAGACAACAGAAAATGACATGTCATGGAGGCAGGAGGAGCGATGGATTAAGAAGAAAATAAGGTGAAATGCAAAGGGACGGTCGCTTTTAAAGGTAATCCGTGTTTTCTTTTTTCTTTATTGACCAATAGAAAAGTTACTTATCTCGGTATCTCGGATACCACATTGATTGAGAAAGGCTGTTGAACAGCCGAAATGCGTCTCCCTTTTTCTTGTTGCTGTGTCTGGAGAGGTCCGATCAATTAAAAAGGTTTTAAATTCTTCCTGCCTTCGAGTGCTAGCTCTCTCACTTACTGAAGTTTGGGAGCTTTGTGGGGATAGATACATACATATATACATTACCTTCTGGCAGTTGCCAGTAGGTAGTTTTAGTTAGGACCTAGTTTCCATAGGAAAAGCGTTTTTTGTTTTGCTATTAACTTTGGCGCAGTTTGATGAATCTTCCTGAAATTTTCTAACCTAGTTCAACGCTCACATCTGGTGCTCATGTAAAGTGCCCTAATGCCCTTGGGCCAAACACTCGCGCTACTTAAAAACTGAAAAGAAAAAAAAATCCGTACTGAGCATCTGTGGCGCTCAATCTATGCATTTAAACTTTGGTTTGCAGAAGCTAATTTATAATCAGACTTCAAGGTATGTCTTGTTGCTGTATTTATTTATTATTATTTTTTTAACATTCACTGTACTGTCAGGCTGCCTTTTAAAAAACATTCAGTAAAAGAAACAAAAAAACAAAATCAATATCTTGAAACTCAGTACCCCACCCCCCAGGACTGATCTGCCAGCAGGTACAATTTCAGTCTGAATAAAGCGATACTCCCAATTCCTCTTGCTCCTCGTCATCCGTAACGCCGCACAGTTTGATGTGCCTTGAAGCATGTGTGCACTGTTTGTGCACACGAGAGCTGGGTACTCCGAGCTCACCATGTTAAACAGCTGCTGCTAGGAAGTCATGGAAAAGCCTACTCCTAGCTGTGTGCCTTTGTTGTTTGCAATGCGACATTCAACCGATGCCCCATCTTCTATGGACGTTTAACCCCCTGAGACTTCTACTCCCTTTCTTACATCCTCCCAATCACTGATACTCCCCAAGCCATTATGATGTCAGGTGCTAGATTATGTCTGATAGGGTGAGTGACAATCTAAAGCTTCTTCAAATTGCTGAAATTCAGTTTTAATAGGAAGGATAAGAATCTGATTATTTCTTGTTCTGGATTTGTATCCATCATCGGTCAAGGAGCCTCCAGAGCGCTTTAGAAAACAGTATTTGGTGGTTCTCACTCTGTGGTACCAGACAGGTTTTAATTTTCTGTTTTTTTAATATATATTGCGACCACAAATTTGTGGCATCAGGGCACTGTACAACAGACAACAACACAGACACAAATAGCAAAACATGCCCTTTACTATCGCCAATAGGAACAGCTACTTAAGTGTTCGTAACCGTCAAAGATGCAGCATTTGGTGTTCTGAAGGTTAAAGAAATTCATCTGCGTAACCTCCTCACGCTATCTGTGTTCTAGGATACTGAATAAGGAAATTCGAAGGCTGCAGAGAAATCTCAGCAGCCCACGATTCAACCACTGGTCTATTTTATGATCCTAATTTTCAAACTGTCTGCAAGGAAAGATGGAACAACTATTTGGGTGTAAAGGTAGACTCAAGACTATTTAAAGGGAATTTCTAGACCATACTAAACCCACACAGCCATTCACACACCCACTCACAGACCCATAGTCACTCACACCCCCATTAGATGCACATAGCCACTTACACTACCCCAAAACCACTCACACACTCACTCACACACCCACCCACAAAACCATTCTCACACCCACTCAAAGACCCATACAGCCACTCATATATCCACTGTCAAAGGTTACAGGATACAGTTAAGAAATACAACAAAAAAAAACTTTGAAATTCACTGGAAAAAAACAAAGGTAACAGGGACTTTATAGTTAGGCTCACATTTCACTCATACAAAAACAGTGAAATTCAGCAGTTATAATTAGTAGAGCTAACTATAACTTATGGCCCCGCAATGCACTGCTTAGGACCTCACACATTACATCACTCATGACATGGTCAGTGACATCAATGATGACATCCCCGACTATGCCTCAAATGAAATCACTGATGACACCATCCACAGAACAACTCACACACCCACTCACACCCCCATAGAACCTCTCATACACCCACTCCCACACGACTCCTCACAGACCCATACCAGTACTCGCACAACCAATCACTCATCCATAGAGCCACTCACACATCCACTCACCCATACAGCCACACCCCCCACTCACTCACCCATACAGCCACTCATGCACACATCCAATCATACATACACACCCACTCATACACCCTTACAGCCGCTCACACACCCACTCACTCACCCATACAGAAACTCGTACAGCTACTCACACCCACACTTACCCATACAGCCACTGACACAGCCACTCACTCACCCATACAACCACTCGCACACTCACCCTTACAGCCACTCAGGCATTCACACTCTAATTCAGCCACTCACACCCACTCAATTACCTATACGCACAAACAGCTGCTTACTCACCCATAAAGCCACTCGCACACCTATGCAGCCACTCACACACACTAACTCACCCATACAGCCACTCACACACCCATGCATGCACTCACTCTCCAATTCAGCCACTCACTCATACATCTACTCACATACCCACTAACACATCCACACAACCACTCAGACATCCACTAACACATTGATACAGTCACACAGCCACTCAGTATGACTAATTACTGGTACAGAAGATTAGAAATGTAACTTATGCTGTAGCTTAGTATACATCTTTACGTCTCAGAAACGTTTACTAAACACTTACAGCCACAGGATGATGTCATGAGTGATGCCATTTGAGATGTCATGAGTGATGTAATATGAGAGGTCGTAAGCAGTGCATTGCGGGGGCGTAAGTTATATTTAGCTCAGGTAACAATAACAGCTGAGTTTCACTGGTTTTGTACAAGTGAAATCTGAGCCGAACAATAACATCTCTGTAACCTTGGTTTTTTCCAGTGAAAATATACACACACACATACACACACACACATTACCTACTGGCAGTCGCCAGCAGGTATAGTTAGGACCTAGTTTCCATAACAAAAGTATTTTTTGACTTGTCTATATATCTTTAGTGCCATTTGACGAATCTTCACGAAATTGTCCAAAGCAAGTGCCCTGCTGGTTCTGGTTCTCCATGGAAAGTTTCGGGGTGATTCGTCAAAAGGGTGCAGAGGAAAAAGGGGGGGTCAAAAAAGGCGTTTCCCATGTTAATTCCGACAGGGATTTTAGACACTACTGCAGTCCGAACCGCTGGACGGAATTACACCAAATTTGGCAGAAAGGTAGCTCTTGGTCAAGAAAGAGCACGTTTTGTGATTTGGTGTAAATTCAATCAGTAGTTTGAGATATTAATGGGAAACAAATTTGTATATCTAGAAGCGCAAAGTCTTCGTGAATAATTCGCGACGCATCGCAAATACGCGAGCCAACAGGAATGCTGTGATTGGCTGCCCACAACCTCTCTAGAAAGTTGCTGCCGCCATTTTATATAACGGGACATGGTCACGTGGGGGCTGAAAATATAGATTGAAAGTTATATAAGGGGTCAGGGTAGAGGTACCATGACCCCATGGGTGTGATAAAGGGGTCTTTGAGGGACCCCTTACGTGTACAACACATCGAAAAACTATTTTTTTTCCCACATGCGATATTCGCAAATTTGGTGCGATGCTCAGCTAGGGCGCCCCCCTCATTCCCCCCCCCCACCCTTGTAACGTCACAAGGGATTCACGAATATCGCTCGAAATTTTAAAAAATAAACATTCAGTTACTCACTCAGACACTAATGTACTCACTCAGAGACCCACTCAGAGACCCACTCACAGACCAACTCACAGACTCATGCACCCACTCACAGACCCACACAGACACTCGTTCACCCACTCATAGACCCACAACATTGCGCTGATGTTGAGGTGGTGCTGTGCGGATGTTGAGGTGGTGCTGTGGAGTTGGTGCTGCACTGATGAGAAGGTGGTGCTATACTGAGATGGTGCTGTGCTGATACAGAGGTGGTGCTGCTCAGCTGATGCTGAGACGGTGCTGCACTGATGCTGAGGTGGTGCTGCGCTAATGCTGAGGTGGTGGTGTGGTGGCGCAGAGTAAAGCCGAGGTGGTGCAGAGGGATGCTTTGTTGGTACTCAGGTGGCACTTAGTGATGCTGAGTTACTGCTGCCCTTGTGCTGAGGGGGTGCTGCACTAATGCTGAAGTGGTGCTGTGTTGCTGCTGAGGTGGTGCTGCACTGATGCAGTGGCGGGGTTGCGCTGGTGGTGAGTTGGTGGCGCTGGTGGTGAGCTGGTGCTGCACTGATGCAGAAGTGGTGCTGTGCTGATGCTGCAGTGGTGCTCTGGTGGTGTGGAGTGATGCTCAGGAGATGCTGCCGAGTGATGCTCAGGAGATGCTGCCGAGTGATGCTCAGGAGATGCTGCCGAGTGATGCTCAGGAGATGCTGCCGAGTGATGCTCAGGAGATGCTGCCGAGTGATGATGTGGTGGTGCCGAGTGATGATGTGGTGGTGCCGAGTGATGATGTGGTGGTGCCGAGTGATGATGTGGTGGTGCCGAGTGATGATGTGGTGGTGCCGAGTGATGATGTGGTGGTGCTGAGCTGGTGCTGAGGTGGTGCTGAGCTGGTGCTGTGCTGAGCTGGTGCTGTGCTGAGGTGGTATTGTGCTGATGCCGTGGTGGTGCTGAGTCATGCTTAGTCACGCTGCGGTGGTGCTGAATCACGCTGCGGTGGTGCTGAGTTGGTGCTGAGTGATGCTTAGTTGGCTCTGTGCTGAGGTGATGCTGCGCTGATGTAGAGTTGCTGCTGAGGTGGGGCTGCGCTGGTGGTGTGCACTGATACAGAGGTGGTGCTTAGCTGATGCCGAGATGGTGATGTGCTGATGTTGAGTTTGTGCAACGCTGGTGGTGATGCACTGATGAGGAGGTGGTGCTGTGCTGATGCTGAGAAGGTTCTGTGCTGAGGTGGTGCTCAGGTGGTGCTGAGTGATACTGAGGTGGTGGTGCTGAGTCGGTGCTGTGGTGATGCTGTGCTGATGCCAAGGTGGTGCTGCAGTGGCGCTGAATTGCTGCTGAGGTGAGGTTGCACTGGTGCGGAGATGGTGCTGTGCTGGTGCTGAGATGGTGATGGTGATGGTGCACTGATGAGTAGGTGGTGCTGCACTGATGTTGAGGTGGTGCTGCGCTGAGGTGGTGTGGCGCTGATGCTGAGGTGGTGTGCTTGTGTTGAGGTGGTGCTGAGTGATACTGAGGGTGCTGAGTGATACTGAGGTGGTGCTGAGTGATACTGAGTTGGTGCTGCGCTGGTGCTGAGGTGATGCTGCGCTGGTGCGGAGGTGATGCTGCGCTGGTGCTGAGGTGATGCTGCGCTGGTGCTGAGGTGGTACTGCGCTAATGCTGAAGTGGTGCTGCGCTGGTGTGGAGGTCGGGCTGCGCTGGTGTGGAGGTCGGGCTGCGCTGGTGGTGGTGCACTGATGCAGAGGTGGTGATGTGCTGGTGTTGAGTGATGCGGAGGGGATGCTGCGCTGGTGCTGAGGTGGTGCTGAGTGAATCTTTGGTGGTGCTGGGCTGGTGCTGGGTGATGCTGTGGTGGAGTGGAGTCATGCTGAGGTGGTTGTGGTGCTGCGCTGGTACTCAGGTGGTGCTGAGGTGATGCTGCGCTGATGCTGAGGTGGTGATGCATTGGTGCTGACTTGCTGCTGAGCTGGGGCTGCGCTGGTGGTGGTGCACGGATGAGGAGGTGGTGCTGTGCTAATGCTGAAATGTTGCTGTGCTGAGGTGGTTTTCAGGTGGTGCTGTGCTGATGCCGAGATGGTACTAAGTCATGCTGTGGTTGTGGTGGTGCTGTGCAGGTTCGCAGGAGGTGCTGAGTTCTGCTGAGTTGGTGCTGTGCTGAGCTGATGCTGCGTTGGTGCTGAGTTGCTGGTGATGTGCCGAGTTTAACGTGGTGCTACACTGGTGGTGATGCACTGATGTGGTGGTGCTGAGGTGGTGCTGAGGTGGCGCTCAGGTGGCGCTCAGGTGGCGCTCAGGTGGCGCTCAGGTGGCGCTCAGGTGATTCTGTGTTGATGCTGAGGTGGTGCTGAATTGCTGCTGAGGTGAGGTTGCGCTGGAGCTGAGATGGGGCTGCGCTGGTGGTGAGGTGGAGCTGCGCTGGTGGTGGTGCACTGATGTAGAGGTGGTGCTGGGCTGATGCTGAGATGGTGCTGTGCGGAGGTGATTCTGTGTTGATGCTGAGGTGGTGCTGCACTGTGCTGAATTGCTGCTGAGGTAAGGTTGCACAGGTGTTAAGATGGGGCTGTGCTGGTGCTTAGGGGGTGCTGCACTGGCGGTGGTGCAATGATGAGGCGGTGGTGCAATGAGGAGGAGGTGCTGCACTGATGCTGAGGTGGTGGTGTGCTTGAGCGGAGGTGGTGTTCAGGTGGTGCTGAGTGATACTGAGGTGGTGCTGAATAATGTTGTGGTGGTGTTGAGTCATGCTGAAGTGGTGGTGGTGCGCTGGTGCTCAGGTGGTGCTGAGCTGGTGCTGTGCTGAGATGATGCTGAGGTGGTGTTGCACTGATGCTGAAGTGATGCTGCGTTGGTGCTGTGCACTGATGTGGTGTTGGTGCACTGATGCGGAGGTGTTGCTGTGCAGATATAGTGCTGTGCTGATGTTGAGGTGGTGCTGAGGTGGTGCTGCGCTGGTGTTGAGGTGCTGCTGCACTGATGAGGTGGTACTGCACTGATGAGGTGGTGCTGCACTGATGCTGAGATGGTGCTGTGCTGATGCTGAGAGGTGATGGTGTACTTGTGCGGAGGTGGTGCTCCGGTGGTGCTTACTGATGTGAGTGATGCTTTGGTCGTGATCAGGTGATGCTGTGCTGGTGCTCAGGGGGTACCGAGGGATGCGGAGTTGGTGCTGCACTGGTGCTGAGCTAATGCTTAAGTGGTGCTGAGCTGCTGTTGAGTTGGTGCTGCGCTGGTGCTGAGTAGGTGCTGCGCGGATGCCTTGGTGGGGCTGCGCTGGTGCAGTTGTTTCTGTGCTAATGCGGAGGTGGTGCTGTGGTGGTGATGAGTGAGGCTGTGCTGGTGCTGAGTGATGCTGTGCTGTTGCTCAGTGATGCTGTGCTGGTGCTGTGCTGCGCTGGTGCTGTGCTGCTGCACTGATGCTGAGGTAGTGCTGCGACGTTAGTGAGGTGGTGTGCTGGTGCTGAGATGGTGCTGCACTGGTGCTGCGCTAGTGTTGTGGTGGTGGTGACCAGGTATTGCTGAGTGATGCTCAGGTGGTGCTGAGTGACGCTGACTGGTGTTGAAGTGGTGCTGCGACAATGCCGAGGTGCAAGTGCTGTGGGGGTGCTGAGGCGCTGTTGCACTGTCTACTTGCAGGATATATTGTTAAGTAATCTCACATTACATGCCCCATCTGGAGAGCACGAGGAGGCATCCCTTGATACTGGTTTTATTTCACAAGCACTTCCATTTTCATAAAACAGGGCAATAACAGCACGTTTACCTCTTTAATCGTATCCAAATAATCACACTGTCAAAAGCACAATGCAAATAGGTTGAGTCTACTGTTGCCGCCTTCTTAAACTACACTTCTATTAAGTAAGTATATTATTTAAGGTTTGGACATTTGAGCTAATGAAACCAAAAATGTTATAGAATGAAAAACAATAGCCTCCGGCTGAAAAACGCTTGGAAAAAAACGAAGACAGTGGAAAACAAGATAAGGACATGATTTGCAGCCCTCGGCTGAGCGCGGTTGGAAAGCCAAACAAGCCATGGCAAAAGAAAAAGTAGTGCGGCAAAACTAAGATATGTGGCCGATAGTGAAGTGATCTCTAGGGCATGACCAAAACAGCAAAAGGAGGGACAAATGTAAACTATTAACCAATAAAAATAAAGGAAATTCGAAAGGCACATGAAGGAACAAATAAAAATGGATGGGCGTGCTGAAAGCCCATACAGTAGATACAGCATGTCTCGCGAGACAGGGCATGCATGGACTAGGCGAGACCTAAAAAGTGTAAAACCCTTCACTATGATGGGCCTCTGCCCAGATGATCAGGGTAGACAATACTTTGGGGCAGACAAAGGGGGCTTGGATCACAATTGTCAATTGCTATTGCCCTAATCTAGACGATTCTAGATTTTTTCAAGATGCTAAGGGGAAGGATTTTATCCACAAATCCCAGCTCACTGTTCGAGGATAGAGAATTTTAATTGTACTCTTCCGGTTCTATTGGACAGATCTAAATTGATGGCAGGTGGGACATCGCTGGCTTCCAGACACTTTCACACGATAGTACAGGAACATAAATTTAGACATTTGGAGGCAGCACTAGCCCTAGAAGAGGGAAGGCACATTTCACTTTGTGGTTCACAATTCTGCTCTAGGCTCGATTTCTGGCACATATTCTTTTGAGTTCTTTTGAGTCTGAATCTTTCCGGCTGGGGGTGAATAGTGAGCACAGGCAGCTGCACACAGACGCTACTAGATAAAGTATTTTCCACGGAATTGCAAGCAAGCACTGTTGAATACTTTCAGATAAACCTTAGTTCTGTCAGCAGCGTGGTTGTGGTACAGGAGGCCTTCAATTCTACTATACATGGCATGTGTATTGCTAAACACAATGGAATTCTGAAATCACTTCACAGGCCCCTGACTCGGTTAGAACATGAGCTCCAGACATTGGAGGTGTCCCCGACTCTCGCCGTTCAGGATCAGGTACAGGTACTAATTAGAGACAAGATCACCGAATATTCTGAGGTGGTGGAAAGGGAGTGTAGATTTTGTGGGAAATATGCTTGTGTCCAGGCACATGGGGTGGGAGAATGCCCGGGAAGATCACTGGAGGGTCTGATTAGGCAGCCATGGACAGCCAATCTCATCATAGAGATAGCAGATGGAGCCAGTGTACGTCACTAGATCTATCACATATTATTCAGACCTTTCCCACATAAAGTTCTACTCTGCCACAGGGACACCACTCACTTCCTCAACAGCTGAGTACCTGAATGATACTGCACTCGGTTGGATAAGTGATGCTCAAAGTCAAATCCTGATTCAATCCTTCTCTCTTGATGAAATGAAAGAATAGGCAGGCTCCCAACGTGCAAGTCCCTTGGTTCAGACGGGCTCCCGCTGAATTTTATAAACACCACTCAAACATATCACACCCCACCTTTTGGCATTATCAGAGGAGTCTTGAGAACAAGGCATACTCCAGCCCCCCTCCCCCCCCTCGTTGTGCGTGGCGATAGTTGTGATATTACTAAAACCGGGAAAAACTGCACTATTGTGAATCCTATAGCCCACTGCCCCTTTTTAACCACAATGCCAAGATCTTAGTCAAAATAATAGCAAATCGCTTGAATTTACTAGTGCCTGAGCTGGTACAGTCGGATCAGTCTGGATATGTGTTGGGCTGCTCAAAATTTATTTATCCTTTTTGCTTTTAACCAGGACTAAAGTCTTGACCTGGATGCATTTGTAGTGTTTTTGGATGCCTCCAAGACATTTCACTCCCTGGTCTGGAAATATCTTTTCACCATATTGACCAAAATGGGTTTACCACAAACATTCATAGATTGGATCAGACTTTTTTGACTCCTCTTCCACTGCGAGAATTTGCATAAATGATTGCCCATCTTCCCCTAATCGCACCTCAAGAGGTACAAGACACTGACAGCCAAACTCAGACAACACTACTCGGATCATGATCTACGAGACACTAGAAAGCATATCCTAATTTCATTACAGGCAGAAGATATGACATTGTACCTTAGGGACCCTAGAAGTGCCTAAATCCACTATTTGGGGCATTATCTGGATCACCGTTTACTAGAATAAATCACAAATAGTCTCCCTCAAGTAGAGTACCACCCGATTCATCCAGGACTCCCCACTGCGGTGGTGCTCAGGTTCTGTCAAATACCATGGCATTTGGTTAAATCATACCATGGATACTGTTATGAAAGAGAATTAAGGCCAGACTATACATAAAATGACAGAGGAGGTTACTCAATGGATGTTCCTTTCCTTGTCGCTGGCTGGGCGGATAAGCTTTATTAAAATAGGACTACTCCCTAAACCATTATTCTTGTTTATTCACATTCCCTTGCCACTTACCAAATCCTTTTTCCACCAAGTTCGCACACAATTTGTCAAACTGACAAGGGCAGGTAAATAACCCATAATCAAGTAGGAAACTCTTGCACTACCATTTAATCTTGGTTTTTTTTCGAAGCACCTGGCCCAGAGCATTATTATCTTTGTGTCCACCCAATTCAGTATCTACCAAATCTTGCAGTGGAGAGGGATATGGCTCATCCGAGAACTGAATGCCCAGATAGAAACCCCTATTACAAATTACTCACTCAGCATGGACACAACGATATGCACCGCCAAGGCCTGGAGCGAATTTGGTAAACTAATTAGCCTACAGATTCTATAATCACCGTCTCTGCCACTTCATCACCCACCAACCCTTGCTACCAGTGACATGTGCCAAGGGCAATCTCTCAGCTACTCAATCGGGAGGGGGGGGGGGGGGGAGTTTCTATGGAAACAAACATATATCACTGGCCTCCTTTACAGAGAATACTCCATGTAGACCCTTGGATACTTTTTTATTACAGACTTGAAGGACTCTGAAAGATGCTACCCCCACGTTCCCGGAGAAAACTATAATTTGTCATATGTTGGAAAAGCTGCGTACAGCAATCACTACCATACAACTTAACTGCACATTGTACCAGGAAACCCTGTAAGAGGCCCGGGCGCCAGAGCATGCAGTGATAAGTTAGGAGGATGAACTAGGCCTAGATAGATCTAATAGCATGTGGATGTTCTATTATACGCAGACGGGCATGATTTCACAAAGTAGCAGGCTGCCCATTATCCATTACAAATTGCTAAACATGGCATATTGCACCCCCAAAATGATGCACAGGATAGCCTGCGGGAGAACACAGTTTGTGCTAGTTGTCGTCAACTCGGGGCAGACTTTACACATCTGTCATGGGCATGTGTTGGCATCCAGGAGTACTGGATTGAGGCCATAGCTACCCTATCTACTAGGATTGGATGGGATGTACCAGGCGACCCAAGTGTCCCTTTATTGGGTATGGGAGATACCTGCCACATAAGGACGCTATCCTGCTCTTGCACCGTTGCTAGCAAAGACTTCAAGCTTTCTGCTAGGGTAGAGGGAGATGCTCAAAATATAACAAGTGGATAGACTCCTTTGCCTCTTGTAATGAACAAATGGAGCTCTACGCACAACTCATGCCACCCACTTCCCAATGCAGAGATATCTGGAACCACTCAGAGACTTCTTGCTTGCCAATACTACATAGGATACGGTAGAGATCGAACTCAAACACCTTATGTAATTGATATAGGTTAGAAACTGGGTTCCTGGTTGACTGGAGTGTGAGCCCTGATCAAGCAGGAACCACAATGCTAGAGGATAAGGCACAAGCAAACCCCAAATGAACCTGTGTTCAACCCCCTGGTAGCTTGGCACAGAGTAGTCTGGCGTAACTTAGAGGCAATACGTAAAGTATTGTGCAATATTTAAAATAGTGAAAACATCACACAATAAGGATTCCACGTTAGAAAAATAGAGTTCAATTTAATAAATAAAAAGACCAAAACAACAAAAATTCAGTCAGTAGAGTGCCAACTGTGGATTTCTGGTTGCACCGGATCGGGACTAAGTCACTAGTTCAGGCCGACAGTGATAGAGCACGGGTCGGCTACAGAGACCCAGTTAGGCTAGCTTAACAAAGTACCTTAAAAGCCAGGTTGCCGAGTGTTGCGAGGATCTGTGTAGAAGAAGCATTGCGCAGCCGAAGATATGCATTGGTTCCGAGATGCGGCAAGGCTGCCGTGCTAGATTGTGCTGTTGTCGAGGATCCCATCGACGAGGGCCTGCGATGGGAAGTCCGGCATTGAGGATGCTGCGCGCAATCAGGCGAAGCGTCGGATCCGAAGAGCTGTGAGGCTGCGATTCGGAGGCTAGCTTTGTTGTCGAGGCTGCAGTAGACGGGAGATGAGAGGGCCTGCTCCGAAGTTGTAATGCCAGCTGGGGTGATGCGTTGGTTCAGAGGTCTGCGGTGGCATTGCGGGTCTTTGCGACAGGTCCAAACCACGCAGCGGCAGCAATGCGTCAGTTCTGCGCACGGATGCACTGTGCAGCAGAGGAGATGCTACGGTTCCGCTGGATCCACAGAGGCTAGCAAGTACCTTAGGCCCACTTCCAAGGGTCAAGGACTGGGGTGGCACCACTTGGTAAAGTAGACTCACAGATGGCAGAGTCCAGGTGCAATGTTGTTGGAAGCCTGTTATGTCCCGGAGGCTTCAGATCAAGAGGCCAATCAGCAGTCCTTCAGAGCAGGAGTCCAGCAGAGTGGCAGTCCTTTCAGCAGCACAGCATTCCTCCTTCCTGGCCGAGTATCCACAGGTCCAGAATTGCACTGAAGTGGTGGTGTCTTAGGTCTTTCTTTTATACACAGTTGTGCCTTTGAAGTGGGAAGAAGCACCTAGAGGCATGCTTTTGAAGTGCACAGATGCCCTGCCTTCCCAGCCCTGTCTCCAGACTAACTGCAGGGGGTATGCAGCACTGTGTGGAGACAAAACACAGCCTATTCAGGTGTAAGTGAGGTTGGGCCCGCTCCTCCCTCCCATCCTGCCAGTGATGGCCCATTCAGTCACACCTAAGCTCCCATTGTGTGTGTTGCAGTCTAGAAGGACACGGGCGCAGCTCCTCCGGTATGGAGGAGGAGCGTCACCCCACCTCTTTCTCGCAGTGCAAGAAGCCAAAACATAAAATGGTAATAACTTTAAGTTATTACCATTTTATGTTTGCTTTGCTGGCGGGCGGAGCTGCTCTGCTCTCCAAGCAGGGCAGGGGAGGAGTGGTTTTCCCACTCCTGAGTGCGCAAAGACTGTTTGGTCGGCCCTCTCGGGCCGCCCAAACCAGTCATGCGCACTCTGCCCTTCTCCATGCAGGCTGCACTGCAGCCTGCATGGAGAACATACCCACCCTACTAGCTCCTGGCTGGGCGCCGTCCCGACTAATCACAATGCTGCATTGCAGCGTTGTGATTGGCTTAGGGGAGGGAGCCTGGCTGCCTGCTTCCTTTTCCTGTCAGAGACAGGAGAGCAGGAGGAAAGACGACGCGGGACTCGGCGGAAAGGTAGGTTTTAATTTTTATTTTTTTTAAATTACGACACCCGAACTCCCAAATCCCCCCCCCCCCCCCGTGAGCAGTCCGGCCGCTACTGGGAGGACAACACAAAGCCTAACTGCCAACTACACCCAGTCATGTGACCAAAGAGGCTACAGGTACCAAATGGCTAAGGCAAGAAAATGCCAACTTTCTAAAAGCTTTTTTGCCAGGACGAAATGGCAAGTTAAAACTGCACATACAGGCTCTGCAAGGGTAGGCCTGAGACATGTTTAAAGGGCTACTTAAGGGGGTGGCACAATCAGTGCTGCAGGCCCACTAGTAGCATTTCAATTACAGGCCTTGGGCACATGTAGTGCACTTTAATAGGGACTTATAAGTAAATTAAATATACCAATTGGGTATAAGCCAATGTTGCCATGTTATAGGAAAAGAGCACAAGTACTTTAGCACTGGTTACCGGTGGTAAAGCGTGCAGTGTCCTGAGGCCAGCAAAAATGAGGTCAGCAAAAACAGGAAGTCTGAAGGCAAAAGGTTAGGGGGAAACCAAGCCAAGGATACCAGGTCTAACAATATATGTCTGAGTACTCTTAGTTGAAGTATACATTTGTCATTGCATAAGCAGACAATGAATGATTAGTTCTTAAGGTCAGCTTGATTTGTAAAAAAAAAAAAAACAAAAAAAAAAACAATGCTCTCTGTCAGCACAATGTCGGTATGTCATGCCTACTTCTGTACATGTATAGAATATCTTGCACATGTATCTGTCCAACGCCCTTCCTTTATATGTTCAATAAATAAAAATGCTAATAACCTGTTTATAGTGGCTTTGTCTCAAAACCAGTTTATCATAAAATTGCACTGATTTTTTTTTTTATTACTGATGGTGCAAGCAAACGCTATACAGAGCCTAAGAAAATAAGAATTTCAGTGTGGCTTACTTATGCGATACATTTTTCAATCAACAGTTAACCAAGGAAAAAACAATGCTTTATTGACCGCTTCGTAATTATGTGGTTTATCAAAAATAAAGTCTTTCATCACTACAAGTCTGATTTTCATATTGCTTTTCTTATGAAAGACTGTTTTCAAACATTTCCCAAATTCATTGGTTCACTGTGCACATTCCTGCTTTACCCATGACACATCCCAGACACCACTCACTCATCATACTAAAAAGAATTGCACATAATTGGTTAAGACCACCATGTGTTTGTTAACATCTTAGCCGGCCTCAAGTAATCAATTTACAAATAAAAGCAGGAGGTAGCTAAATCTTCCAGCACGCCCCACACAATGCAGCATGGCAATTACTTTCACAAGGGCTCCACCTTCACCCCAAACGGAGGTCATCAGCGTCTAAGAATATCTTTTGCTCCAAAGGGAATTAACAATGTATTTCTCGTGAGCGAAATACCAGAGGTCAATTCAAACTGAGCAGAAAGTAAGGGCCTCATACGAAGACTGAGTTTGGTAAAAGTGGTCACAATTTGTGTATCAACTTTTACCGAATGCATTTGTATTTTGCAAGCCGACCGATGTACCAATAGGTCGGCTCACAAACTACTGAATCACAGTGGGTTGCAATTCTTAATACATCATGAATATTAATGAAGTAGGTCACAAATTGCAGCCCACTATGCTTTACTGCCATCACAGGGATGGTGGCCTGCTGGCGTCAGCAGATCACCAGCTGTGTGATTGCTTTTAAATAAAGCATGGAGACTGTTTTTCTTTTGAGGACCCCTTCCAGTTTGTGAATGGGTTACCATATCCTTTGTGTAGTCGATACAATATTACTGTTTTGCAACCGGATTTCAGTCATAAACCATTCTCGCATATATACCATAAGTAATCAGTATTGGAAGGGACGCCCTAAACATGCCATTCCAAAGTACCGATTTGGTTAATTGTTTCGTAAACCAATTCAATGATTCTGGAATCTTTTTCTGAATCCTTATATGGGCATAGTACATTTGAAAAAGGATTTCAGGTTTCACAAGCCTTCTGATTTACTAAATCAGAGAGTTTGAAAAAGTTAAAATCCTTGGTACATGAGTCTCTAGGTGCGGTAATTGCACAGTCACAATTTGTGTAATTACTGCAGCAGCAATAATTTGGTTTTAAATACTGCACCATTCCGCATTTCAAACCTAAGAATGGAGAACAATGTGCTAATTGCATGTGGTTTGGCTGTTCGGAGGTGCTCAAACCCAACATTTGTGTAGATTGGCCTGCACAACTTGTACTGGCTTTTACACGGTGCAAACTGCAATTGCAAAACCCAGTGCAGCATGCAATTTGCAAAAGAATTGTAATCCTGATCTGGGTGTAAATTGGATTTGCACTCTAAATGGAACTGTTGATCTACTTGCAAGTTTTAATAGTGTGCTGCTCTGAGTCAGGCATATAATTATTAACCGAGTACGCCTAAAATAGGTGCACGCAGAGGAGGCTGCACAGCACTATGTTTCAAAGGTTGTTCGAAAGGCCTTGAAGGGCTGCACAGCGAAGAAATGGGGAATAACCCGCAATGTGCTTGTTTTCAGCTGTCGCAATACCAGCTTTGAAAGAAAAAGGAAGACTGGGGACTTTAACCACTAGATACTGGTCTGTATAGGTGGTGAAAATGTATCCACCCATTTAGATAGCACTGTGCTGGTCGGAGGTGGATACCTGCATATTTATCTGCTGGGCAAATGAGCTCATAACTTAATATACATGTGTCTCAATTACAAGCTCATTTGCGCCTAAACAAAACAAAATATCCCAACAATGCTGAAATTAAAGTGCCAATTTAGAGGACCACATGGAGCAGACATTCAGCAGTATAAGGCATCTATAGCTCAAATCTAGCCAAAAAGCAGCAAGGCACTCTATATGGTCAAAGAGAAGCATAAAGCCAAAAGGTGATAGGAGAGGTAGCTGGTTTGTGGACTGTTAATGCAATGTGATGGTGAGTCTTCAACTTTTTCCTAAATTGGAGCAGTGTTGGGACTGTCCTGATGGATATGGGGATGTTGTTCCAGATCCAGGGTGCGTAGAGGGAAAGGGCCTACTGGCCTTGATTTTTTTCTTTTTAACACTTCTTGGTTTGCATTCTAGTGGGGCCTAGATGTGGCTGTACCACAATCCACCATAGATGGTGAGCTTGTCTGGAAGTTAAGCAGGGTGCTGGTCGTGATGGCTTTTACAAGCAGCTGGATTTGAAGATGGTGTGGGTTGGCCCGGGGTTCCAATGGAGTTCCATCAGCATTGGGGTGGTGGGATCATATTTCTTTAGGCCTCTGGATGAGATCAGGTAGCATGGCAAGCTTTGAACTTATGCAACTTCACAATAGCCATTTCTCTCTCGCCCTCATTGATATGGACAAAGCAAGCAGCTTAGACTAGGGGATGAGATAGGAACATGGGAAGCGGGCAGCAGGCAGCTCATCACCTTGACAGCACTCAGCAGAGCTGCATGTGGACCATGGTGACACACAGGGAACACACAGCTGCAGCCGCAGCCAAAGCAGCCTGCGGCCTCCTAGTTTCCCCAGGGAAGCAGCACTGCAGCTAGACTCCATCAGGAAGCAGTTCTAATGTTTTGAGATCCCCCGCAGGAGTAGCTTACAATGAAGTGGGGGAGGAGAGTCCTCCACCGGATGGCCTCATTGTATCACAAACGAGTCACAATTGGACAGATGAACAACATGGCTCCAAAATAATGCTGTTTCAGAGACTAAATGTGAACACAAACTTCACCGTATATCAAATATAGGCAATGTTTAGCTTAGGAATTATCAGGCAGCATTTTATGGTCTCGAAAAGTGACAGTTTTCTGCAGTTTTACATCCATTCTTGTATCTCTTTAATCCTCTTACCACAGTTCCAATCTTTGGTATCAGGTTGGCATAAATGGCGTATTTCTAGTTTCAAGACAGTTCAGATAAGACGTTCTCATTTTATACCTTGTATGTCAAGTAGTTTCCCAATTTTATTTCACTGCTTTTTTAAGTTTTTGTTAACAGCCCAGATCTGCCCGAGAAAGCCTTGCGTTCTACCTGCTACCAACATCATGAGTCTTAGTAACTTTAAACGGACCACTGACCTTTTATGCGTTGTTGATTAGAGCCCAATTTTAGCAAGAAGACCCACAAAGTCCTCTTCCGGATTGAAAAGGAAAAAGCATCACATTTGCTCCAAGGTTAAGGCAGTCACACGTTACCATAGAGGCAGCAGGTGGTCAGAAGCCCTTTTAACGTGGAGCCCTTCTAACGTGGAGCCCTTCTAACGTGCAGCCCTTCTAACGTGCAGCCCTTCTAACGTGCAGCCCTTCTAACGTGCAGCCCTTCTAACGTGCAGCCCTTCTAACGTGCAGCCCTTCTAACGTGCAGCCCTTCTAACAGATGGAGGGGTGGAGCCCTTCTAACATGGAGCCCTTCTAACAGATGGAGGGGTGGAGCCCTTCTAATGTGCAGCCCTTCTAACAGATGGAGGGGTGGAGCCCTTCTAACATGGAGCCCTTCTAACATGGAGACCTTCTAACAGATGGAGGGGTGGAACCCTTCTAACAGATGGAGGGCCCCGGCATACACCAGAATTCACAGTAACAAAAACGATGGATCTGAAGCAGTTAGAGATCAATGAGACAACTCATGGGACAAGGGACCACATTTAAGCATCCAGAAAGGTTAAGACAGAACCATCCCCCAATGTTTATCTCCACTTTCATTGCTGCCTTATGGTGAAATCAGCTCTCAGTTAGTAAAATACTTCGCGCTGCAAGTGTAAAGAAGCGAGAAGAGCCCTTCAAAAGCAGTGCTGCTGTCCTATCTTTAAACGTTGACTGGACTAAGTTCAAATCTAAAATGGAAGACGTAAAACACCCTCAAAAGTTTGTCTACAAAAATCATATATATGTATCAATCAATTTCATACATTCACAGAGGGGTTAAATTGGAACCGTTTATCAACCTAATGCTCTCAAGGTGCCAAGTATGAGATCTGAAGGCCACTTTGAGGACCAGCCTTTCCACACAAGATGCTGTGCCACTGCCGAGAACAAACCACGTCTGAGCATTCACCTCATTGAAGGTTTCGATTACCTGGGCTATAAACCCGAGGTTATTGTCCAGTCTTGAAAGGAAGGGCCAGGAAATGAGAAACAAAGTGATTGAATACAGGTTAGCGTTAGGTGCAATAATTATACTTACGCGACACTCCATCTGCTTTGATGTGAAATTAAACAGGTTGACTGCACTGGGGAACTTTCCCTTTGAAACAGAATAACAATCACGAGAAGTCCCTCATCTCTCTGTCCAATTCGGACTTCAAAAACAGACCCAGCTTCAAAGTACTCTGGTTAATAAAACCGAGAAAGAGAAGGAGGCAAGCACTGCAGTCATTCACCACCTACAAGGAAGCTGATTAAGTCTCTGGCTGGGTTGAATATTAAATTTGCATACATCTTTAACAACAAAAGTACAAACTAGACATGTCTGCCAGGGGTCAAACCGCACTCTACGACCTCCAAATCACAAGAGCACGCGCAGATGTGTTCAAAATGCTGATAATGCATTCCTCAGATATAGCTTCAGAAAGAACAGTGGCTGTAAATGGACCCGGTCTCGCCAGTTTAATGAACGATGTAGACATTAAAACTGTAAATACAAGAGCTTCCTTTAATAAAAAAAAAAAAAAAAAAAAAAGGGTTCACACGGTTACGAAATATGAACTATGAATTGCTGATGGATACGATGCCTCGGTCACCACCAATCTGCATGCATTGATACTGCCTGGCTACAACTTCCCTGAACAGTTACTTCAACATGCTCTCAATCTTTACCATTGGGGCCCCTCACCTGCCATTATCCTCTCTTCCTCAAACCACTGAATTGCACTCACTGATATTAAACTTTTATTTCAGACCGTAATGACATGTATTTTAATGTATTTTAAGATAACTTCTACTTTAAAAGGCTGTCAAATGTGTGACTTATGTTCAACTTGTTACACATTCTCTGAGCAACTGCAGAATAAACTGCTCTACAAAACGTCAAGAAGCAGAAAAAAAATCGACCCACAATTTAGGTGTTTATGTGCATTTAAAAAGCACAAAGGAACACAGGAGGCAGTGAACCTCCGTATATTCTGGAGGACAAATCAGAATCGTGATCTCAGCAGGAGAGGGAGGAAAGTTTGTATTGCAAGTGGACCAATGTTTTTATTTTACGCTACCGAATTTCGCAAGATTTGCGGGGGTGAAAATGTGCATACTTGTTGCCTGCAGGAGACCGGTACATCCAGGAAACATTTGTCCAGAGACATTTTCTCCCATAACTGGCCTCCTGTAATATCTTTGAGACTTCTAAACACGAGATGGGCTGTAGTATTATTCAGTTTTACTCAAGATACGGGGCAAGTGAATTTTGAGACATTTTGCGCAATTTCCTCTAATTTTCATAGCATTTAGCCAAAGAGTTTGTGATTTCGTGCACCCTTAGTTTTTCTTCTTAAAACCCCTGGAATGTGTGGGCAGGTGAAAGTCCAACCCTCCCATCTTCGTAAGCTCAGAAACCAACTGCTCCGCTTTCATGTTACTGGGGTATGTTCTGAGACTCCAAGGAAGCTATCAGAGAATAATACAGCAATAAATCCCCCCAAAACTTCCTGTTATCAGTACAAACATTCCCCCATTAAACACTGCACGAAGCAAAAATGGACAGCAAGTAAGAAATAAAAAGAGGCAAGAGTAAAAGGGTGGAAAAGTGAATTAAAGTTGTGATGCTGGAAGCAAAGTGAATAGACAAGGAAGAAAGTAAAGGAAGGCCGTTAAAGATTAGAAATGGAATAAGTGAAAGGTACATAAAGAGAAAAAGAAGTTCACAAATCGAAGAAAGCGCCATGGTTAAAGGAGAACCAAAGAACTGAATTTTAGGTTTGTATTCTGTACTTTAAAAAAAATATTATTTAATGCATTTGTATTAATAATTTGTTTTTATATTGCTCTTGAAATCTCGGTTCTGCTTTTAGCATAACTGTGGCGCATTTTATGGTACTTAATTCACCTCCCTCAGTGGGATGGCTAGTCAAAAGGTGAACTATAGCTCACAGCCGGTTTAAGCGTTCAATTCGCTGAGCCATCTTGCCAGCTATTAATATGAATACAACCATCATTGTAGTCGTAGTAACCAAAGTGATAATAGTATAAGCTTCATATTAATGAAGAGGACTATTTCTAGCACCACTGCAGGGTGGTTTCACGGTGTGTGTTATGTTTAATATCTGTTCCAGACGTTACGGCCCAGTGGAGCAGTTACTTGCCTTCATACTCCTGGCGACCAAAAGGGAACCTGTAACAATTAATTTGCAGGCAGAGAAAGACTCCCCTGCGTCCACAAACGCAAACAGAGCTCCTGTTGAGGAAACAGGCGGCCAACACTGCCTGATCCTGATGTGTCTGCATACATGAGCCACAAGACCTCCAGGCACTACATACAAAATAAAAAATACAAAATAAACGCAGAGACCGAAGGAAAGCTTTTGGTCACGAGGAAATATTTGTTTGTTTTCATGGGGACAAGATGGATTCCTCGTGTTTAGTGGAACAGACAAGAAATGGTCTCCTTCGAAAATCTGCAGAGCACAAGGCCCGCGAGATGTCTCTTTCAATCGAAATCAGCACTAAGAACTGAACCGCTAGCAGTGCTTAAATTTGAGCCGGTGGGTGCCACTGGCACTCATTTAGGGACCAGCATTTATTTTTCCATGTCAGACATTTACCGGGAGCAAGAGAGGGAAATACACACAAAGCGGAAAGAAGGAAGAGATAGACGAAAAACTGTAGAAAAAGGGAGAAAGCAGGAACTTGCAAGAGTGAGATAAAGGGGCAGGGAGTGTGTGGTAGTGAATTACAGATGCATAAGGTGGACTAAAGAGTATGTAGCCTTATTTATTTTAGAGTTTTATATAGCGCATACAAGACCCTATTGGGTGGCAGAGCGCTTTACAGGAATAACAAAGACGGTATGGTACAAAAACGGTAGGCAATATACAAAAACATGGTATAGGTCATGAGGGCAGTATTTACAGGAGCAAGAGAGATAAGAGCACATAGTCATTCATCAATACTGGCATAAGCTCAGTCCAATGGATGTCAGAACGGTGTGAAGATGTGATACCAAACATTAAGCAATATACAGAAACTTGGTACAAGACAAGAGGCCAGTGATTACAAGAGCAAATGGTAAGAGGGGAGATAGGAACACATGGACCATCATAGGTACGGACAAGAGCACAGTCTGATGGGTGTCACAAAGGTGTGAAGATGGCAGGAAAGAGCTGCTCATGAGGCGAGGGAGGTATGTCCTCAATGTGAGAGGAATTGGTTAGATAGTCGAATTACCTGCTGCTTCAGCGCCGGGACACCCCTGCTTGGGGTAGCTGTCGCGCTTTATAAGCTCCAGTATTATTATTATTATTATTTATTTTACTTCTTTCCTGAAAATGGTTGTGGATAGGTTGCATCTGATCTCCGCGGGGGGAGTTACAGATTTTGGGGGCAATTCCAAAGAAGGATCTGTTTTATGTTTTCTTTTTGTGGTTTAAGTATTAGGGTACTTGTGCTTCTGGAAGAACTGTTTCCACTTGAAAGGGTCAGTTTCTGGGTCAGGTAAGAGGGGGTATTGTAGTACAGCGCTTTATGGGTCATACATGCAATTTTCAGATGGATTCTAGCCTCATAGGGTAGCCATTCCAAAGCTTGGAGGTCAGGGGTGATATGATCACTTTTTTTAATCCTGTGATGAGCCTAGCAGCCGCATTCAAAGTAGCCTTCAGTGGTCAGGGGCGGCTCCTCCACTAGGGCGGAGGAGCATCGCCCAACTGTTTTCTCGCAGGGCGAGAAGCAGAAACATAAAATGGTAATAACTACCATTTTATGTTTCTGCTTCTCGCACTGCGAGAAAGCAGAAGGGTTTGGTTGCGGGCAGGTGGGTGGGGCTGCTCTGCGAGCAGGGGAGGAGTGGTGTGCCCACTCCGGAGTGCGCATGACTGGTTTGGTCGGCCCTCTGGGGCCGACCAAACAAGTAATGCGCACTCTGCCCTTCTCCATGCAGGCTGCAATGCAGCCTACATGGAGAATATGGCCGACCATTTGCCCCTGGCTGAGCGGTGTCTCGACCAATCACAACGCTGCTTGCAGCATTGTGATTGGCTTAGGGGTGGGACTGGGAGCCTGGCTACCTGCTTCCTGTTCCTGCCGGAGGCAGGAGAGAAGCAGAGACGACGCGGGACCCGGCCGGCAGGAAGGTAAGTTTAATTTTTTTTAATTATTAAATTAACACCCCGCGCGCCCCTATGCCCTCCTCACGCGACCCCCTGCGTCCCACCAACCGCGAGTCATGCCGGCCGCGACGGTCAGCAGTGCAAGTGTGATTTTTGGGAGGCCTACTAGGGTAGCGCTACCATAATCTAATTTCGATAACACAAGAGCTTGAACCACCGTTTTGACGTCTGCCAAAGGGAGGAAAGGTTTTAGTTTCCTTTGTGCGTGCAATTGAAGGTTGGCTTCCCTGGTGGCTGAACTGATGTGCTTTTGCATGGAGAGGGCTTTGTCCAAGATTATACCAAGGGATTTCACAGAGTCAATGATGTGCGGGGGTAGTTCTAGGCAGTAAGATATGGGAGTCAGTCGTTGATACTACGGACAATGGTGGGTGGTGAGATCAATAAGAATTCTGTTTTGAGGGCATTGAGTTTGAGGTGGTTACGAGTCAGCCAATACTGTGTTTTAGTCCGGGTGTTATTGAGGATGTTGATGTCCTCAGGAGATGCGATTTTTATGGAAAGTTGAGTGTCCACCACATACATGTGGTAAGATATGTGAGCGAGTATAAGGATTTTGGTTAAGGGTTCGATGCATAGGTTAAACAATGCCGGCGAGAGAATAGAGGCTTGAGGTACGCCAAGCAACACTGGCGACTGATCGGAGAAGGCATGGTTGATTAGGATGCACCGAGATCTATTGTGAAGGAAAGAGAAGAACCATTTTTGCACGTTACCGGAGAGACCCATGCTGTGTTCTAGTAGGTTAAAAACGGGTTTATGATTGATGGTGTCTAACACCACAGACAAGTCAAGTAGGATTAGTAGGCAAGATTCATTATGATCAAGAGCGTAGGGCATTGTCAACAATGTGGAGTGGACCAGGGCAGTTTCTGTGCTATGACCCGGTCGGAAGTCAGCTTACATTAGTCGAGGAGTTGGAATTGCTCGATGTGATCGAGAAGCTGTGAGTGCACACATTTTTCGAAGAGTTTGGCTAAAGTTGGGATGTTGGAGATAGGGCGGTAGTTGTGAAGATCGGACTTTTTTTTTTTTTTTAGGATAGGAGTTTGGAGTAACCTGGCCACTTTTGAGGCAGTCGGGAATGGATCCTTGGGTGAGTGATGTGTTAATTATCATAGTTCATAATGGGAGTATGAGATGAATTGCCTTGTTGAGGAGTTTGGAGGGAAGGGGATGGTTGAAGTGATTTGAGTATTTCAGAGAGGTCGATAGTTTTAAGATGCCATTTTCATCGAAGATTTTAAAAGTAGACCAGCCAGCATTGTTTTTCCAAATGAGAGGAGGGTTTCTCTGGCATTATTCCTGATCTAGTGGGGTGGGCTAAGGGAGGGTTTCACATGGAAGGAGTTTCATGGCGTTCTGGATCTCGGTGGTGATCAGCATGGTTTTCTCAGCAAAGAAGGAGGCAGATATGTAGGGTTTTGTTGTCTGAGAATGAGAGAAATCGCTTTTGCGCTTTGTATTTTTTTATTTTTTTTTAACAATTTCGAACCGTTTTTTAGGTCGATTAATTGTCCAATTGATTTTGGAAGAAAGCTGCTTTGGAGATCCTGATGCGTTTATTGTAGGCGCTCCTTCTTTGTCGTAGAAGTTTGACGTTGGACATAAAGGGGGTGTGTCTCCATGCTCTTTCTGCCAGTCTGAGGTATCAGCATTCCTTGTTAGGGTTACTATTGAACCAAGGGTTGGATCTTTTAAACAGGATTCTCTTTAGTTGTTCAGAGCAAAGGCATCCAGGATTTTTGACATGGAATTGATGTAGTGTTCAGTGAGGTCATGAGCGTCATGAATGGAGGAGGGCGGGAGTAGGATGTCGTTACTAAAAGCAGACAATGTGAGTTAATATTGTGGGTATCTTGGGCCAAATATTTGGCCCTTGGTGATAGCTGCCCTTTCGGAGATGAGGAAGGTGATGCAATGGTTGTCAGTACAGTCGCAAGGTAGGATAGATTCAATCTGTATTGTGTTCTCTCTTGCGATGATTAAATCTAGGGTGGCCCCTTTATTATGGGTTGGGCTGTTGCAAGACTGGTTAAGGTTGAGTTGCTGAAGGAAGACTTTAAAACTGTTCACGAGAGGGTCACTGGAATTGTTCCAATGAAAGTTTAAACCTCCAAGAAAAATCTGGTTATGTTGTTCATTGTTAGAGGAGATCATCTCCATGGTCTGTTCTATGAACGCGTGGTTATCTCCGGAAGGGAGGCTTATCGCCTTGGTACTCCACGCGTTGACAAGCACTGGCCACTAGAGAGCACCTGAGTTGCCACATGAAGCCAGCAATCAAAACAGTTGAGCGGCTGCTGGAAGAAAACAGAAGTTTAAAGTTTTTTGTACTGCGCAGAAAGCATATAGGAAGTAAAGGCTGGAGTGCCTGCAAATCTTAACCCTCATTACATCCAAACAAGGAATCTCCGGACAGTTACGTCATATTAGATTACCCAAAATACTACAAAGCGACTGAAATGCAGAGGCAGATCCATAGGAGTTCAAGACCCAAATTTGTGGAATGTGTTAAACTGGACTTTGAGGGAAGAACCTAACTATCCACACCACAATGCAGGAGCTACAGTTTGATCTATTCAATGCTCCAAGGTAGCAAACAGTGAACAAGTTACAACTCCGGAATAAATAACAGTAATGTACACTAATCCTGCCTCAATAGTATGCAACCAATGTGCTATTGGGTTTACAAATACATATTTTTCTAACATAAACATGATGTTGATGGCCACTATACACTGGATAGTTTCAGGGAGAAGTTCTACAAGCGTGTATAAGAAACATGGCTAGAATGCAGTCTGCTCCCACCATTCTTGGTTACTTACTTTCATCATCCACATTAAGGAGCAAAAGAGGGAATACTACAATCATGTCGTCCTACACTCAAAAGCAAACAATATACTGAATAGACGTGACTGCTTAGGACATACTACAACTCATTCAAATATTGGGGGCAGGATACTAATGTCTCCGTCCAACCGCTGGCTTTTAACAATTGCCAGTCGTGTCCAATCCTAATTGTCCAAAAGCTTTTTATATACGTTTATCAGTCCACCCCATTTGTACCCCCACTTGAAGGTGTGTCAAAGAAAGAAAAAATGTGTGAAAAGGTCAGAAAGTACCTCACGTAAGCATCACCAAGGGAGATGCTGGTAGGTACTCACCAGTTTGCTCATGTTTCTCATCATCGGTAACTTTCTTACCCGTGAAAGAAAAGATCCAGTGTCTAATATAAAATGAAAATAAGAAATGAAGAAAAAATATACAAAGAAAGTTTGCACAGAAAAGTGCTTGTGTCAAACTAGACCCCGTGGTATTGGAAAACGTATCCACATTTCTCCAAACTAAAAATGAGTTATGACTCACATGCACATGACCCTACTTTATTAAATGCTATGAGCCCACTCAAGATTAAAAAACGAACTGCATGTTACACTGATACTGGGAGGAGGCAAAACTGATCACACGCGAAGACGCGGTATACGGACGGCAACGGTCTGTGTCGCCGGGGGACTTACGATTGAAGGATACCCCCTAGAAGGTGGGAAGCCGGTATGAATTCTGAGGGCTACCACCTGTCACCCGTGGCTTAAATTGGAAGTCCAGTGAGGTGAAGTTTGGCCCCGAGCCCTGATGAAATTGCCGCAACGGAATTAACATTGGCCATTCCTAAAGTGATCTGTAACATGCAGTTCGTTTTTTTATCTTGAGTGGGCTCATAGCATTGAATAAAGTAGGGTTTTTTTCACGGGTAAGAAAGTTACCGATGATGAGAAACGTGAGCAAACTGGTGAGTACCTACCAGCAGCTCCCTCGGTGATGCTTACGTGAGGTACTTTCTGACCTTTTCACACATTTTTTCTTTCTTTGTACACACCTTCAAGTGGGGGTACAAATGGGGTGGACTGATAAACGTATATAAAAAGCGTTTGGACATTTAGGATTGGACACGACTGGCAATTGATAAAAGCCAGCAGTTGGGCGGAGACATTCGTATCCTGCCCCCAAGATTTCAATGAGTTGTAGTAGGTCCTAAGCAGTCAGGTCTATTCAGTATATTGTTTACTTACTTTCATCAGCAAAAAGGAGACATACTTGTTTAAAATTATTAAAATCTTCTGTTCAAGTAACTCGAGAGGTTCACTAATAGGGAATTCGCATGGGAGTACCTGCTTCAGGAGTGACATGAAATTGCAAGGGATGCGGTCAGTGTTTGCATGCAGTGAGTAAAAAGCACGTTTTAATTACAATGAGTTGTTGTTTAGTAACAAATGAAAGTTGCTTCTTCTTCCATGCACACTTATCATAATTGTTCCACTGGGACACAGGTGTAATCTCTAATCCTCAACTCTGGTTTTAAAGTCTTGGCATAGAAACCTCAAGAGTTTCCGGGGTGGAGGAGGTGGGTCAGACTTTAGAATATTAGAATCACAACAAACACCACCCCTTCACTCAAATTTTTGTTTTGTTCAAACAGGATATATTTTAAGACATTCTCAGGCTTAATTTTTTCAAATAAGCCTAAAATACTTAAACTAACAATAGCTCATCTCAGTAATCAATGTTAAAAAGCACCCACCCAGTTGATGAATTCAGCTCCTTTCATACTGATTAGAACTTTAAGATCTAACTAAACATGTTCTATCGTTCCGCGTAACTAAAGCAACTAAACACAACTGGAGATAACAGGTTGCATGTCTTACAAGCTAGCTACACAGAGGATGAATAACGTTTATCACATATCTTATCCTTTACAAGCCTTACATGGGAGGGGTAGAGGGATTCAAATGAAAAAGGCATGGGGTTTGCCAGTGTTTAATACATAAGGCGATCTACTTTGCTACAACTTCTGTCGTTCATTGCGAATATCTAAAATCGATAAAATAAGTATAACACTAGGTAGGCTTGATGCCCAAATCATGTCAATTATGGGCTTTGTCTCGATCAGCTGAGATGGATTCACTGAGGAGGTCTAAAGGTTTACACTCTCTCTACAATGGATTCTGTCCATCACATCTTTGTAGACTGGCAAACGAATGCAGAGGCTAACTGGAAAGTAAAATGCATCATTTTCAGGCACAAAAACATAATAAGAGGCCAATTAATACCATCTCCACACAAGAAGGAAACAATGATAGAGATTTCAAAGTCTGACACAAAGGTCCAGGTGCTTCACGTATAGAAATAAAAAGAATGCATAGACACAAGATAGTTTTGTGCTGTAAAAATATTAAAGTGATACTGGTGTCACAACAAACCAAAATATGTATATTATAAGCGACCACGAAAGAGCTGGAAATATGTTGATTGAAATGAACATCAGAAAGTTACTTTGAGCACTTTTGTGTTCTCATAGTTTACGTAGCACCTTCACTTAGCTCATGCCTGGACTGAGCGAATCTTATCTGATAAGCTGTTGGAGAGCAAATTTGACTCTATTCCCTGGCGAGCATGTATTGCTTTTTAGTGATTCATATACTACCTGCTTTGTTTGAAATTGCATTCAATAAACATCTAGCTCAGCACAGTATGAATGGAAATCCACTAACACAATGGCTAAAGACTGTCAAAATGCATAAAACCTGAACAGCAGGCAAAATAGAGTTGATGATCTGCGGTGTTTCACTAGTAATGCTTTCCAAATAATATGCTCTTCCAGACCTCCTTCTTGTGCTGTTGGGAGTTGGTTCCGAGTCAGTGGTAGTTGTGCGGCATTGACCGGCCAAGGAGGTCCATTAATTAAAAGAACCATAGTAGTGCTCTCTAGTTCCCGATTTGCAATGTTCTATGGATCAAATTCATAAGCAGAACTACACTTACAAGAGGACTAAATCTATAGTCTAAACTGCCTTCAAGGAAAGAGATTGGCAACAACAGCTTGCCCACAGAAGGCTTCACTTGTTGGTTTTACTTCAAATTAAAACTGCCAGTAAGACCAATCATACGAAAACCGTGCCCATCGTAAAAGGCAATATTTTCACAGAGGTACAAAAGCAGTTCCCCGATACATATCGGAGTGGTGATTACAGGACAGAAGAGATCAATGAAGAAGACCTAGACAACAGAAATGCAAAGTCTGACAAAGGATGTTTCTGTAGAGAGTGAAGGCAAGACTGCAGCAGCGTACAAAATAGGCAGACCAATTCACCACAGAGAGCTACAAAAACAATACAACCGTCAAGAACACACCAATGCCTTATAGCGCAATTTTCTAGGAACATACACCTAGGCAGTGGCACATTGCACCGAGGAAATGAACTGTACCCCTTGCTAGGGCTAGAAATTTGAATCTCTTGCAGTTAAGGACTTGCTTCAAGTACCTTCCCAATGCACCTGATGGCAGGAAATATTTCAGAAATCACAGACACCGGTACATCTGTGGACTACCTCTGGGTCTGGACAGAAGCCAGTGTGCCAGTAGCAGTTATTGTGACCACGAAGAGGCCCAATGGAGAAAAGGATCCGCCACAGAAAAACTAATATCACCTACAACAAAGACCACAAATGCAAGTGAGCATGGACCAATGAAGATCTCATGAAAACCCTTGAACACAGGAAAAAAGCAAAGGAAACAGACCAAATGTCACAAAATACTTTGCACAGCAACACACCTAGTGGGTTTTATGGTTTGACCCCAAAAGGGGAGCCCTCCCACACCTTTTGGGTAGACTGCTACACTAATTAACACCATCAAAGCGTCTTTTACAGTCAATCACAGCCTTCGCTAAAATTGTCACAGCCCTGGGCTACCGAGTGTGCTTATAAAGAAGGTTTCTATAAGAGATCATACAAACAGTCAATCCAAGCAAACGGGGAGACAAAGACAGAAGAACTATATAGCGCAAAGACATTCAGATTAAGGAACACCAGAAAAAAATTCAAAGGTTTAATTACATGCAGGCTCAATAAGTTATTCACCCGGTCCTTTAACTACCAGAGAAGGTGTTGTACTATACCAGACAAACGGGAAATTTCCCATGGATATAAAGAGATGAGGCCTCTATTGAGATGGGTCCTTTTAACAAATGACAAGATCTACTCAAAAGATATATGGACTCGGATCGTCTAAGATTTTTAAAGAAATATGTTGCTTGAGAGCTTCCAGTCTGAAACTGAGAAAACCTGTTATGTATGGCTCCTATAGAGAACACAGTGTGAATTCAGCATTCTGAATACGGTTACTCTCTACTAAGATGTAGCAGCAGTGGGAAATTAAAGTCGTAACAGCGTACAATTGTAGATAGGTAACTGCATAAAGGGGATTTTTTTCACTCTGGGTTCTGGGTGACATCCAGACGACTCAAGCTTTCACTCATGTTATCTATTTGATAAAATTCAGACCCACTCGGTGAATAACTCCGCTGTCATTCACAATTACCAATCAATAATTATATATTCTCTCTTCAATGCAGAGTATTCAGCTACATCTGCTCTAGAGGACATTAATGAGAGTATAGATAGGGCTCATTCCGTTGCAAGGGAAAATTGTCTTGGATGAAGAAGGGATGCACCAGTTTACGCTGGTAGAGGCTCTCTTTGCCTCCTCTAGGATCTGGTGTGGAATACAGAAATTGTAAAGGAATTGTTGGATTCTAGTTTTTACATGTCTATTATTTGGCAATCCAATGCATGGGGTTAAAAAATAAAGAAGTCTAAGAAATAATGGTTTGTTTCTTTTCTTTGAGAATGACAAGACTTAACATCCCAACATCTCCAGAGAAAATTGTAAATTTTCGTGTACATTTCAATACTTAGAGGACCGCCTCAGTCAACTGGACATTGGCTTTGAAGTAGAGTGAAATAAGGGATTGTGCACAATGCCCTCTATTTCCTAGTTCTCAGTGGTGGAAGGGAGGCTTTTCCTTGCTAGTACACATTCAATGTGAAGGTAAAAAATGCAGCAAGGCATTTGTAAAATTTCACAAATATTCTAACCTCATGAAGGCAGAATTTTGACAATTCAGACAATCTAATTTTGCAGAGTTACACGAGACAGCCATACACCAGTAGACCTCAAATTATGCAAGTCATACATGCTCGAGTTGTCTGTGAATAGGTCCCTAAGCCTTAGCGCGATTAGTTAAGAAACTTAATTGTGTGAGATTTAAGATTTCTTTTTGAAATAGCTTAAGACTTAAGCCTCTAACTAAAACATTATAAAAATAACATCAGATACGATCTAACCAAATACTCTATAAATTTAAATATGGGATGTTGGGTCAACAGAATCCTCTCTGAGCCCAAGTTAGCTTTCTTCTACATCAATTTCCAAATATGTGTTGATACAAAATTTGTGCAAGAAAAATGCAGTGCCAGTTATCACGAATAGTGGGAAAAGCACGGGGATAAACCATATATGAAAATACGTTTTGTTTTTCTTCTGATCTTCTTATGGGTCATTCCATGCCAAAGATGAAGGAACTGGTTCCTACCAGAAGTGGTTATCCTGGGGGAAGTGGGAAACGGTGCGAGGTAATTCTTCTGTCCAGGTCTGCCTTGTGAATCCCAACTACTGGTGTAGAGAATGAGGAACGGGGGGGGCCTGCTTCTCAAACCACCACAGTTTGCGTAGAAGTAGTGCTTAGCTGTCAGTACTAGGATTGTTTACAACATTAGAGAGCATGAAAGGAGCAGGCTACTTCCATTGAACTCCTGTCAGCTTCAGACATCCATATTCCTGAAGATGGCCTGGTGGGGTACAGGGGTGTTCGAGTACCTCGCGGATTTGGGAGCAGAGGAGGCTGCACTGCTGTCAGAGCAAGATCAACAACGTAACACGGTTACTAATCTCAAGGTTCCGCCATTAGGAAAGGGAAACCATGGTGGGGCCATCATCCGTTGTAGGAAAAGTCAAGCTGTGCAAGCAGATCACAAGCAGTACTTCAGCAGCATGCAAAGCAATACCATATAATGAAATCAGGGGTTGGAGTGGAGGGCAGACGCCAATGACTAAAATCAAGGTCATCACTAGATTTCTTACCATCGAGCAAACAATCAAAGTGAAGGCACTGCAAGTATTCTCGCTCCCTCATGAATCCATTCAGCGGGGTCGCCCAGCCTTCGGCCAAAACCTGCACCCACTGCATATCTACCTGTAAAAATAAAATGCACATTTTCGTTTTTTTCTTTCTCTTCTTTAAGATCTGAAATCAATATTCAATACAAGATCACTTAAGGATAAGTCCCTGCAAAAGAATACAATTCATTTTACAAAATAATTTTGCAGACAGTGAGAAGATCCACAAAACAGGCGTACACACGTGCTTCTCTAAACCAATCTACTTTTCCCTAGCGCTGCAAAGCAACAATGCATTGGATGACGATCTGTCTGGTGCATTCTATTCATATGCGACTTCTCTGCAAATATTTGGTGTCTGGACACCAAACAGAGTGAACCAGGCATTTTCTCAATTAATATTAAATCTTTAACTATTTATAACACAGGAATGCAAGAGACAGATTTGTTCAATAAAGCTATTCAGGGCTTACACGCTCTGCGGTCTAAAACAGGCAACAATAAACAGTGAGAATTGGACCCAATGTACCAAATCTGCCTGATCAACATCCGGGACAGGGTCGGTACAAAATGGCCACATTCAACAGGACAATTCATTCTTCGATTCCCTGGGGCAATCGTTGGTGCAGACTGTACTAGCAGGCCAGGGGTTTGTTTAGGAGTTCCAGAATACTCTGGGGTATTATGAAGAAAATGAAATCTCACCAGGTTGAGTCTGTGACCAGCATAAAAGTTATCCACCTATAGATCACGGTGTTCCCAAGATATGCCTACAGCAAATGCTCACAGCGAGCTCAAATACCTGCACGGAAATACTATTCTTCCAAATGAACTTTTCTCATATTTTGAAGACTAGTGTTCTAACAGGGTGTTCGAATTCCAGTCCCACACTTTTAGCATGCCAGGACCATGCAGGTGTAAAAGATATTTCGATGAATAAATGTTTGTACGGTATTATGAATGTCTTGCACTAAAAACGACAACTCTGCACATTACAACTATGCTTTTCTGGAACTGGCTGAACAAGGGCCAGACATCTTTTATTTTAAACGTAGCCGATGTTTCCATGTTTTCATGTCGCACTGAATCCACATGCAGCAAAATGAACATTAATGCTTTCTGATGACGTGCTGATCTGGGTGAGCCTCGGGGGAAGCAGTCCTACAAAATGTAACTGTTCAAGGCCCTTCCTGCCTCAGTTTCAAAGTGCCTATTCTTCTTATAAGTATGTTATTGTTTTGTGAGTAACTAGATTTGTACCGTTACATCCGATGACATTAGGTTAAAAGTGCGCTCACTGAAGATTCATTTAGGGGATGATATTGGGTTGGTGTTAAATAATAATGTTTTAAAGCTGTACAGTAATTCATTAAGCCAATGTTAAGTTTCACTCACTTCATGCTGAATTTGCGATTTTCCTAGTGATTTTTATTATATAAAATGCTTAATCAGGAGGTGAGCCAGTCTTTTTGGCCCCAGTCTCAGAGTACAGACTCTTGCAAGTCTATCTCATACTTAGGACTTACACTATTTTGCCAGGATTCTGCTGCATTTGACTGAGCTCTATGCTAATTCCCTAAATTGACTGAATCTTTTTTTGCCTTCTGTAATAAATTTTGATTCTTTTAATAAACCTTCGTGGTTTCTAATATTTTAGTGATCTCAAGAAGGCTTATTTAACTTCTTATGTTGTGTATTTAAATGATATTTTATTATCTATTTAGGGGCACATTACCTCATCCATTCTTGATCCTGCACATATGCTTTATCTAATATGCTATCAAATTATCGCAGATGGCATCAACACAGGCATAAATATAGGGGTTGCATGGAGGTGTTGAAAAGGAACATGGATGTTCACGTCATTTGCTCTTCATAGTACCATGATGCTTGACTGGCCACTGCTCTCCCAGAGGTGTCACAACAGACTGCAGAAACATCTGCACATCATCTGAATTTTACCAACTCATTACATCTGCACATGTAAAGATCTGCTGAGCCTGAATTTGTGAATGAGGGTCAGGATTCTACAAATGCAGTCCACATTTGCTACACAATGAACGTCTTGGGAATTAGGCACTGAGCCATTAACTCTGTTAATAAGTAGGTCTATCACCACCTAGTGGCTGGGAACGGAAAATGTCCAGGAGCTACAAGTTATGAGGCCAAGAGTACATGTACATTCCCAATTACACATGCTTTGCAAGTTTCATGCCCCTGCTGCCTCTCAGCCACATTTCATTAACCATCACCAACAAATAATGTTGACATACCAGTAGCTGTGGGGGATAGCTGGTAATCAACAGGGCCTAGGAAACGACAAAACATTTTCACAACAATTTTTAGGGATCCTCTCTCCCTTCCCAATGTGCATGGAAATAGTTTTCCGATAAACGCGCTCCTGCAGCCCTAGAGAGCTTGTCTAGGGAGAAGCAGTTACATAAACGGTGTGAGGAATCCCTCCGCAAAGCGCAAGTGTGAACATGATTCTACACACCGAGTTGCAGTCTTTGCCCTGGCTTGCATGCATCTACAACAGAAGCAAAGTAGCATTTTATTAGGCAAGTTATCATCCAGCAAGTAACAAAGGCCTGGGACATCGACGAGAAAGGCGCAGTTTTGCCATTGGTGTATGTGTAAATGTATGGTAAATTTCAAAGAGTTTTCTTATGGCCAAAATAATGTTTCCGGTTATAGTTAATAATAGTGAACACACACCAAACTGAAATCATGCATGCACAACAAAGCTACCTAATAAACTGTCTGCAATCAATCAGCGGCGTACGCCAGTAAATGTGCATGGGCAGCGTGCAGGAAGTGGAGGGACAGAACTCTTTACCTGCAGGCCCTTTTGGTATAACTTCTGATTTATTGGGTCAATCAACAGCATCAAGGTGCCAAACCATGCAGGCATCTGAAGGTTAGACAAAGGATAGCAAAGTCAACCCTACACATGAACTGTAGACCGTGTAGCGACTGCCAGAGCCTGAATAACAGGTCACTCTTTATCAGGTCAGAGGCCAAGCCAAAAGAGTGCTCCATCACTGTGGCGCTGTCAGCATGGAGCCGCACAGTGTTACCTAGCGGAACATGGGAGCACTGCTTGGAGAAACGTTTTCTGGATCTAGTCTGGCATCTAGGGAGTAATTCTAAGGCGAGGGATCTGTGGTTAGAAGTATCTATCAAAACGGGCCTCACAGTTCCAGGTATAAGGTAATGTGTTGCTTTCTCTTGCATCCTATGTTATGTATTGGTTTGTTATGGCCGATTTTCCTCCCATCATCCTATTAACATTAAGGGGGAAAAAAAAAGAGAGAGTCCAGAATCTTATCACGCAAGTTGCTTTATTCAGAGCCACATATGGTAATGGAATTACACAAACACTGTGTGATATATACTAGGAACTGAACCTTCCGAAAAGTCATCTGGTCAGTGGACAAAGGCCATCCCTCTTCCGACCACGCCTTTCGGGCAACTTGATCACTTTACAGTGGCCACAGTCAGTCAGGTGTGTGAATATTGCATATGTGATTATAAAACCATTACCACATATTTATTAATATAATGCAATTATACGCTGTAGATTGGATGTATTTTGGGACCTTTCTACAGCCCCCATCCAGGGGACGAGACGTGTTGGGTGTCAAATTAATCCCTATGGAAAACAAAACCGAAATAAAATCGGAAAAAACACAAGAACTTTTTCTTGTGTCATCATTTGCATGATAAACTGACCCACACTGAGTTTATCTACTTGCTTTGGTATGCAGCGACAAATACTTTATGATACTGCTGTTTGTTCCAACCATAGGACCAAGCCAATAGATGTGTAGTTGCAAAAGGTTGTATGTCTGGCATTGCATCCGCCCATTATATTATTTTCTGTACAATATACTATAGCGCCCACTAGCTTCTTGTTAAGCCGCCATCATTGAATGTTATCCAGCCTCGTCTTCTTTTGTAGACTGAACGTTTGTGGCCTGAGTTCAGTTCCCATACAAATGATCTGGTTGCTCAGATTGAAGAGATCCCCCGTAGAGTTCAGTTCTAATGCAAATGATCTGGTTGATCGTATTGTAGAGATCCCCGTAGACTTCAGTTCTAATGCAAATGATCTGGTTGATCGGATTGAAGAGATCCCCCGTAGAGTTCAGTTCTAATGCAAATGAACCTGGTTGATCGGATTGAAGAGATCCCCCGTAGAGTTCAGTTCCCATACAAATGATCTGGTTGCTCGGATTGAAGAGATCCCCCGTAGAGTTCAGTTCTAATGCAAATGATCTGGTTGCTCGGATTGAAGAGATCCCCCGTAGAGTTCAGTTCCCATACAAATGATCTGGTTGCTCGGATTGAAGAGATCCCCCGTAGAGTTCAGTTCTAATGCAAATGATCTGGTTGATCGGATTGAAGAGATCCCCCGTAGAGTTCAGTTCTAATGCAAATGAACCTGGTTGATCGGATTGAAGAGATCCCCCGTAGAGTTCAGTTCTAATGCAAATGATCTGGTTGCTCGGATTGAAGAAATCCCCCGTAGAGTTCAGTTCCCATACAAATGATCTGGTTGCTCGGATTGAAGAGATCCCCCGTAGAGTTCAGTTCTAATGCAAATGATCTGGTTGCTCTGATTGAAGAGATCCCCCGTAGAGTTCAGTTCTAATGCAAATGATCTGGTTGCTCGGATTGAAGAGATCCCCCTTAGAGTTCAGTTCCCATACAAATGATCTGGTTGCTCGGATTGAAGAGATCCCCCGTAGAGTTCAGTTCTAATGCAAATGATCTGGTTGATCGGATTGAAGAGATCCCCCGTAGAGTTCAGTTCTAATGCAAATGAACCTGGTTGATCGGATTGAAGAGATCCTCCGTAGAGTTCAGTTCTAATGCAAATGATCTGGTTGCTCGGATTGAAGAGATCCCCCGTAGAGTTCAGTTCCCATACAAATGATCTGGTTGATCGGATTGAAGAGATCCCCCGTAGAGTTCAGTTCCCATACAAATGATCTGGTTGCTCGGATTGAAGAGATCCCCCGTAGAGTTCAGTTCTAATGCAAATGATCTGGTTGATCGGATTGAAGTGATCTGCCCGTAGGTGAGAGAAGAATATTTCAAACCTGCAGGTCAATATTCAGTTAATGGTTTGCAACTGAAATAAATGACTTTGCTTCAATATGTTTTTATACTGTTTAAAAAAGGTTATATTGCATCCTGTATTATTCTCGTGGCCCTATTTTTTAAATTACAAATAACTTTACAAAAAAAAAAAAAAATCCCTGATGGGCATATGATCGCAATTTATATCTTTGAAGGTTTTCCTGTTGTCTTATCTTTGAAACATTAAGGTCTCATTCCGACCAGTGTTTGCTGAACTTGAGATAATCATGTCTACTAAGAAGATTTTATAAAAAGACCCCTTTGAGGTTCTTTTTTTGCCTGTAAATGCAATGAATGTTTGTTTTTCTCTTTTGTTGGATACATATACATGTTTATGTTCAGGTTGGGAGCACCGCTTTTTAAACAAATGTCTGAATTTGACAGGTTTGGGTCCTGCATAACCACAGCAGATTTTCCATTACAATTTATCCTGTATCATATGGAGACAATTATGATTCATTTCTACTCAGTGTAGGCATCAGGTATATCAGAAATGTTCAAGTTAATCCACACAACCATGTATCCTGCTCTTCAAACATTAGATGTGGAATGCCTACCACTCAACCGAAAGACGGCCATGCGAATATTTCACAAGATTTTGTAAAAAGCAATGCTACCACTAGAGTTCAAATGAGGACTAGGTTCAGAGTAATTGCATTTTAAACAAAAATCGCTAACCCTTGATATGTCTGAACCAGAGCTGCATCAACATGGCGGCAAAGAGGAAAGGTAATGGGCAGGTATAAGCCCTCAAAACTACAAAGTGCTTTTAGGGTTAATGGAATAAAAAAAATTGTCCTATCGGGACATTCTAAAGAAAATGGCAGCAGCCGTCAAGGTGCTACATGCACCCTAGCCTCAGCCCGCACTGGCACCAATCGTGTGGCGAGCACGACACAGGCATTAGGCGGCTATAGCCGCGCAGTAAGCCCACAAGATTCACTTTGAGGATTGAGTGCATCCGCAGACGAGAGACTGACTTGTGCTGCATGGAGCTCTGGGCACCACCTCCAGATTGCAGGTGGTCAGCGAACAGTAGTATCAGATATTGAGGGGGTTTCATGGTGTCCTGGTTATAGCTGAAGAAGGACAGCTGCCTGATGTGGAGAGGGCTAGATGGAGGGGAGCAAACAGATTGGGTTGCTGAAGCCTAGAAACCCTTATGAGCATCCGCTTGTGCCGATGGAGGAAAGGCTGAGGGTTTGCAGACCATTGAACATAGAGGAAAAACATGAACAGTGGAGCGTGCAGAGGTCTCACTCAAAGGACACCCAGAAACAGAGGAGCACCACTCTTGTGAACAGGGCTTATGTGAGGAGGGTAAACCTGGAGTGTGCAGCAGGGGTGGAGACGAGCAACAACCTCCACCCCATCAGGTATTATCTTATCAGCTATTGACTCCAGAGAAATGATCTATGGCTGCAGACAGCGGTTAATCTTAGGTTGTACCCAGAGACATAATCTCTTCACATACTATCCCCATACACATCATTGGAACTATAAAGAAGTCGGCGTGAAACCAGGTATTGAATAGCAGACCAAAACAGCCAACACGACTATGCACAACATGTGGGGGCCTGCTGCACTCGGTTGCTATCGTAGAAGATACCTACTTCAGCCATACAGCATATGTTATGTTATTTATGTTACATTTACTTATAAAGCGCAACGTTACCGAAGGGTATCTTGGCACTGCTTCAGCATTAGGGGCGAATACTTATCTAAAAAGAAATCTTGGGGCATTAGTTGTTGAACAGCCAGGTTTTTAAAGCTTTTCTGAATGGCCAGAGGTCAGGAATAGATCTGATATGTGCTGGAAGTAAATTCCAGAGTTTCAAGGAACTTAATACAAAGCCTCGTCCTCCCCAGGAAGCGAGTTTGCAGTTCGAAAACACCAGATTTTTTGTGCCAGCAGAGCGCAGTTGTTTGGATGGGTGGTACCCCGTAAATCTTTTTTGTATGTACTGTGAGCCTTAACTGTGGAGTGCTTTGTGGGAAATACACAAGGCTTTAAAGGATCTTCTCCGTCGGACACGCAGCCAGTGGAGCTTACGAAGTGCATGTCTAGTGGAATGATATTTAGAGAGACCCAAAAGCATGCGCACTACAGTGTTCTGAAGGACCTGGAGATTTTTAAGGGATTGTTTTTGAATGTTCAGGTAAAGTTTGGTCAAAAATCAAGTTTGGACAGAATAAGACTAGTAACAACTAATTTTCGTAGATCCTCTGGGAGATAGGGAAGAATTTTCTTCACAATTTTGATGGTCACCATAATTGAGTTTATTGTCGATTTGGACTCCAAGATTTTTAACATTATTTACTGGCACAGGAAGATTACCCAGTTCTTGCACTGAAGACAAGCCCAGCAACGATAACCGAGTCTGGACCACATGGCATAGCTAAATTGGAATTCAGCACTATCGGAGAGGGCTCGAGCCGACTCCTACAGGAGCGAGGAACAATCTCCAGACATTAAGAGCTGTGGGGTGGGTTAAGAGTCAGAAGCAATAGACCATCACAAGTAGATCTGGAAAGGCACATGTGGCCCAAAGAACACCCCACTCTCTCTGTAGGAGTCATAGTCTGCTTAGCTGAAGGACAGCCGGTGGGGGAGCTTGGTGCTGGAGGGAACCGACACCAGACTGCAGTGCCATAGTGGATCCGGCAACACCAGCGTGAGTCCCAACACTGGACGAGGCACTGAGGGAAATGGAGGGTTGGGCATAAGGGAGGGCATGTTTTCAGTGGATGACTGGAGTGCTGTGTGCTGCACAGAGATTTCCCTCCATGAGCCCTGGAACAGTGAAGAAGTGGCCCATGTCTGGGAGCAGCTGGGTGTGAAGGTGAGTGAGAGAAATGCAAGGGATTGCTGCTAAACTACATTACTATGAAGAAAAAGATACAACAAGGAAAATCAAGACAAATGGGGAATTTTTCTCCAAGGGCCACTATCCTCATCTGCAGGTTCTATTAACGATCACACTACCGGTAAAAAATCTTTCAGACCAGTGACAGACTTCCCCTGTAGGCATGAAGTGCACTTTCACTGTGGATACATCTATTTGGAATCACACAGGAAGCAGTGTGCACTGAAGTTGCAGGATGAAGCACGGAAATCCTGGGGATTAGATCAGGGATAGGAAATTGGCTCAATGAAGTTACACAGGTAGTGATGGGGTTCAATGGGTAGGTACCTTCTGGCGTGGCGGACTGAAATTGAAGGAGCTTCTCCGATTATGCAATATTAGTATACTCCAAGGGGAGTGGCAGGTGCTGGGGTAGTGCATCTTTACACATGGGCGCCAAGCAGACAGATGCTGAGGTCCGATTTACCGGTCTAGATTCACACCGGAAATAGATGGGACAGAGAGGGGCTTTGATGTTATATTATTATTGCAATTCAGAGGGCCTGGGTATGAGGGAGGAAAGTAGAGGGGGTTAGGAGTCTGAAGGTGTCACACGTAGATTCTATGTGAGCACACAGAGTCTAGAGGGTTCCAGGGTCTACTCTCCTTCAGGGACAGGGAAGCAGACAAAAATCCTGAATACTCTGATTGCGAAGGTTCTGTCAGTTACAAATGGTTTGAAATCCTCACAGGCATCCAGAACTGGGTGGACTTTCCTTGACCTTTTACAAGCAATTTGAGCCCGACTTTGCAGGTAACTCACCTGAAGCTGTGAATGCCATAGTAACTCAGTGGAATAGTCACCCAAACGATGACTGAAGTAATGATTTATCTGATCGCCAAGCCCGGTAAGGATCCAATGAACCGTAGACCCTAGAGGCCATATAACTGCCAAGATTTACATGAAAATATTATCTTAACGACTCAACAGGGTACTGTCAGGTTTAGAGCTGCTGACAAGGCCAGTTTTAGACTCAACAGACAGGTGACAACATTAGGTGTTACACGTTACAGATATCAGAAAACGTAACAGAAGGGGAATCTGGAATTTTTAATCTAACTCTGGCCCCCCAAAAACGCGAGCAAACCGAACAGAGCTAACCTTTTAGATGTGTGGGCATTGTTTTTAACCGTTATATGTATATGACTTGATAGAGGAAGTACGAGGACCGCAAGAGGACACTAAAAAAAGACTTCTGCAATTGGAAGACCTCAGCTATCTCATGCCTGGGCTGGGCAGCACAGTCTCCATTAAAATGATAATCTTGCCCAAACTGTTGCATGTAATCCTTGCGCTCCTGAACCTGGTTTCCAGGGTCTGGTTTGACCGTGCACAAGGGTCTTGGATTTTGTCTGTTTGGTGCCAGGGGAGTAAGCCTGCATCTTGCGTAAGCAGATTTTACAAAGAGGGGGCAAGGAATTCCTAATTTTAAATGGTTTCTACGGGTGGCACAGCTACGTATGCCTTAGAATGTATGCGAATCAAAATTTTAAAAAAGCATGGTGCCTCATTCAACACACACTTGCAGGAAGGCACCTCAAGGAAGTGCTGTGGCTCCCTAGGACACAAAGATATACCTACCATGCTTTACAGCTCCCCAAAGACAAGGGCAACATTGCAAGTTTGGGAAAGTTTGTATTAAACACAGGGGAAAAGTTGTACCTTTCTCCATTTACTCGCTTATGGGGAAATAATGATTTCTGAACGAGCCCAAACAATGGCAGTTTAGAGCACTGGAGGGAAAGAGGAACATCAAACTAAGGAATGTGTTCCTTAAAAGGAGTTACCAGGTCATTCCTTAAAGCAAAAATGAAATCTGCTAGATGGAAACTGAGTGTTTCAGACACTCTAAAATCTAGCACTGGCTTTTACACCTGTGCAAAGAGGAGACTACTCGAAGCTCACTTTGTTTGAAGAGCGCTTGAAGAGAAAGACCGATGGGATGGGTTGTTTTGTAGCTATGCAAGTTGACCACATAGAGGACATGAGGGCACAGCAGGATCTAGGAAAGGGAGTGGGGAAATGTCAAGTAGAGGATAAAGGGGGAGAAGGGGTTTCTGATTTTAGCTGAAGATGTTATGTTATGTTAATAAATTTGTTAAGCGCACGATTACCCGAGGGTGTCTTGGCGCTGGCCCGTGGACTATGCCAGTTTCTGTAAAGATAAAGATGACTATTTATCAAATAGCCATGTTTTCAAGGCCTTCCTGAATGCAAGTAGAGTTGGAAGGGATCTGATGGCAAAGGGGAGTTCGTTCCAGAGTTTGGGGGCAGCTGCCCTAAAACTACTGCCACCCCATGTGGCTTTAAAAACTCTCGGAGTTGCTAGAAGTTTAGCTCCTTCGGAGCATAGATGCCTTTTTGGAATGTACCAATAGAACAGGTGCCTTAAAAAAATGGGGCCAGTGTTCTGGAGTGCTTTGTAGGTAGTGCAGAGAGATTTAAAAATAATGCGATTCCTAACTGGGAGCCAATGCAGTTTATGTAGATGATTTCTGACCGATGAATACTTAGGAATACCCAGCAGAAGACGCGCCGCTGCATTTTGAGTCATCTGCAACTTATTGAGTTGTTTCTCAGGTAGGCTGATGTAAAGACCATTGCAATAGTCTAACTTGGCCAGGATCAAAGAAGAGATCACTGTTTTTCTACTGTCCATGGGAATGAACGGGAGTACTTTTTTAATGGTTTTTAATAAGAAAAAACATGATGAAGAAACCGCATTTACCTGTGATTTAAAATTAAGTTTATCATCAATAAACACGCCAAGGTTCTTAGCTTTGGTGACTGGAATCGGAGCCGATAAACCATAGATCCAATAAGGTTGGCCACCATTTAATTAAAAACAAAAAACGCAATCACTTGACATGTTGGGGGGGGGGGGGGGGCACAGTGAGCAGGACTTAACTCAAGCTCTCTGGTCATGTTCAAACAGCAGGCTTCCTGACATGGATCATGCATACAATACATACAGGAGGTTAAGGGCTATGTCGTACTGATGATGTGAGAAACCTTGATGTAGCATCCGGGATGGCCAAAGTGATGTCACACATGCTGTAAGTTACAAGGCAAAGAGTCCTCGCTGGATTGGGATATGCGGCAAATCCGGATACTTAGTAGTAAGATACATAAATTATTGTATGTTTAGGCATGGAGAAGATCACATGTGTTGAGGGGTACCCCAGGCAAATTTGACAGGACTTATTGATGTCACAAAAGACAGGGGGGGATAACATTCAGAATAAGGGGTAGATGTGGAATCTGACCTTTTACTGAGAGGTTTGACCTTCAGTATAGGGGATTTTATAACTTTACCAGGGGATTGTTCGCATACTCCTTCTTTATCTATAATCACTGCTCCCAGGACAGCTCAACTCTAATCCCAGCAGAGGTGGAAACGTGGAAGATCCTATTAAAGCACCTCTGGGTAAGGTTTGTAGCACATACACACAACTGATGTTGTAGGTGCATTTAAATTTAAGTTTCAACGCTGAATGGTCACAAGTGGCTAAAAAGGCGATCAGCTTTCAAATAGTGACACAATGAATGCTGTTCTTAAGGACCCGACCAGGTTTGGCCCACAGGCTTCCTGAAATGAACAGTAACAATTGCACATAGGATTGTCTTAGTTGACAATCTCCTGCCACTGAGAAAAGTCAACATCTGTTAACACTCTCTTTCTTTAACAGTCCTACCAAGAGCGTTCTAGTCTCCAGAGTAGGATGTCATTGTGAGGCTAGATTTAAAACTTTTTAGCTATAAAAGTGAGTGTTCCACAAAATTGACATACCCACAGAGGCAGCTTCAACCATAATCAAGGATAAAATCCCTTGATAGAGAACTGCATGGGTCGGCGACTGTCTGAGCATGCGTGTTCTATATGACCACAGGTAATGTCTTTTTTCGATGGAAGGAACACAAAAATCGAGCAGCCCAATACCTTTCAATAAAGCACTTTGCGACAGAAACACATCTAAAGAGGCTCATTTCACTCTAAGAATCTTTATCTTTGGAATAAACACAATTATCAACATCACTTCTCACGGCTATTCCTTATTCTCCTTGCAGAGCCCAAATTTCAGGTGTTGCTTTCCTGTACCTTCAATAAAGAGTTACATCTTGTGGCGAGAAGTAGAACCCATTCAGGGTAAACACATACATGATTGGCTCCCTAGTGTCCCATCACAGACACCAGTGCAACGATTAATGTAGCAGGTTTCAGACAAGACCCATGTTCAATGCTTCAGTGGCATTTAATATTGCAGAGCGCCCATTGTCTTGTTGGTCGTCAATATTCCCTTCAGACAAAAACTGCAAGAAGAAACCTGTAACCATTCTGCAAACAAGTTTTATACAACAACAAAAAAATGTTCTTCGTGTGCTAAGTACCTATTCAAAAACTAGATTACCCGAATTCTAGAATCATCTTCATGGAAAAACTCAGTCTTGCATTAAGGATAATCTGATTAAATGGGAGGAAGAAACCCATTAAAAAACTAGGCGAACCATGCACACAATTAAATTTTGGATGCAACACTTTCCTGTACCCTTTTACGCTCCTGCAGAGGTGGATAGCTGAAGGCAGCCCAAACGGAAAGCACTCAAGAAACTGACACGCAAACGAAGGACGCCCATCACCCCCCTGAACACTACCTTGTTTATATCCAGCGTGGGCAGCGCCTCGGCGTCACTTTTGGCCAGCTGCAGCTTGTTTTCCGGAACATACAGCTCCTTGATTTCATACGATGCATCCACAGGTACGATATCCTACATAGCAATAAAAGAAGAAAGAGAAGGAGGAGGAGAAAGAGTTTACAACATAGTTCATAACTGCTCTCAGCTGGTGGACAGATGGTTCATCTTTAGTCAAAGGCATGCCTTTTTGTTTTGTTATTGTTTCAGCTCAGCATTAATAATCTTTTGTGCCCCGGGGATCCACATTTCTTCACTATTAAAACAAAGATTTAAAGGTATCTGTAACTGAATATTTATGCTCCTGGCAGCTAAATGTGGCTGGATGCACACAATATTCGACATGGAAGTTGCAGAGGGGCAGCAATAGTAGCCTGCCAGCCAGCATCATTGTAAATCCAGAGAAGGCCAAAGCCTGGGGGTACATTGAACTTTAATCAAACTCTGCCCGATTTGAGGCAGAACTATGTATCAAAAGGCAAACTTGAAAAGTCTCCTAGAGTAGGTAAACCTATCCCTAATGCCATCTATATTGCTCCTTTATACACTACTCATGAGGGCATAAATGTACGCAGATGTTACATCACAACATAGCTGCAAAGTGCCAAAATAAGCATGGAAAAGGATATCAAATTAAAGTTAGGTGTACTGGATAGCTCTGCTTCCATAGGTTATAGGATTTTAAGATATAGGTCCCTTCATAGAGAAAATCTGTATGTTTCAAAAGGAAACAAGATGTGCACAAGAACCCAAGACTTGTGGAAATAGTAAAGCACTATACATGGTGGTTCACAGCTAGTTTTTTAACAGTCTGCAATCTGTTATCAGCAACAAAATGTTCACATGTAATATAAGGCTATTTGCCTGTAAAGGTTTACACAAAGCCCTAATCTTATCACTGTCCTACTGTAAAGAACATGACCAGCAAAGACTGCCAATGGGTACGGCAAGGGACTGGCAGGGCTGCCTGTCCCACTGGTCCAGCAGGATCTTTGCACTGATCAGCTGGAAGCTGCTTCTCTAGACTTGGAGGAGGAGATCAGATTGCTATGCATGGCTTCCATAGGAAGGCTCTATCGTTTACATCAGATTCTAAATCTTGTAACTCACTGCAATGATGTAGCAACAAAACTTGTAACAGACTGTTCCTGTGTCATACAGGCCTTCCAGGTCATACTGGCAGGGCTCTCGGAGAGCCTCGCTGCTGGTCTGTTTTCACAAAAAGCACAGCTGCAGGAGGGGGGAAGGATGGCAAGTAAGGTGTGTTTTTTCACATGCGGGTCAGGAAGGACCTGTTATGTATGGCTCCTCCATTACTCCTCTGTCCCTGCGCAGCTGTTGAAAGCAGGGGCAGATGATTTTGTGGGCCATATACAAAAAAATTATAGATGGGTAAAAAGCAAATTACGGAACTGTTTATCACCTTGAGGCTCCGAGTGATCTCCTAGTCACCTTGAGCTTTGCTCTTGTCCATTTGATGTCACTCACAACCCCTCAGTGGAAAACATTAACGTTTTTCAGTGTTACCCATCTATAATTCCATACGTCACTGTTGTCTGTGAGCGTAGTCCTGTCAGCAGGAGCAGAGAGTGAGCACCAGTCAGCCATGGTGGCATTAATGGTCTTCACCTGCTGCAGGTTGGGGCATGGAATGGTTGCTGCCCATGTGCGGAAGCAAGTGGGGGTTTGTGCTGCGGAAATACAAACACACCTAATCTATTAGTGTTCTCATTTCTTGCCACTGAACAGCAGTCTACTGCATTTTGGTTAACGTTTTATTTTTAGAGCAAAAGTAAAATTTTAAAGTAGTCCCACAGCATGAAATGTGTAGCTGTGATTAACAAAACCTTAACCATTAAGCATTACTCAAAGCATGACTTAAGTGATCTTGCTTGCCCCTTTCTTAATTTCTACTGCAGATTAGTGCCATCAAACATGGACAACTAATATTTCTCCTACTTGTTTTGTAGACTGCATGAAAAAAAATAAGTAAGGTTGCTCTCTGGAGAGGATCTCTAGCCAATATACAGTCTTCAAATAAACAGAAATTATATATATGTGTGGAGGTCGCGACAGAGCGCGAGGAAATCTGAGAGATTTTCAGCGTGAAGTTTTTGTCTTCCGCCTTGAACCATCCGCCTCACTCAGAATGCCGAGGATGACCTTGTGCTGGGCCCCGCACAGCATTTGCTGCACTGCACTGTGGTGAGGATTTGTGGCTTTAATTCACGGGATGTGATAGTCTCCATGCCCGGCATATGTAAGGATTTTGTATGCGCCTCTTTTTGGCTGACCACGCGCTGAATCACAATGTTTGTTTAATATATGTGATTATCACAGTGAAATCCCGGAGTCTCGAACATTTCTTTGTGAACAGTGACTGCGTTCAAATGTTTGAACAATCAGGGTTAGTACTATTTCTATGACTAGAGGGGTCCTTTTAAAAGTTGTTTGTAACAAGGTGATTCACTGATTGAGAAAGGCTGTGCGCAGCCGAAACGTGTCTCAGTGTTTTCATGCCGGGTTCGGAGTGACCACACCGCATTAAATCACCCATTATTTGGATCCTCGAGTGCGTGCTCCCTTTTCTTTGGTGAAGTTGGGATGTTTGTTGGATAGATATATATATATATTAATTTTTTTAACTCAGATCTGGCGTTAGCCAAGACCTTTTTATTTTGCTAAAATTACATGTATAATATACTTGTATATAGAGCCTTTCAGCCAGCCCTCTCAATCCACAACACTGCTATTGTATCATTTCCTTTTTTCCTTCCGTCCATGACAGCATACTGCACGGGACAATGGGTCAGCCTACTTCAGCCACTGCCTAACTTTGCTGTGAGTGACGGCATTCTTCCATTTCACAAGCAGCGCATCCACACACTAAGTAGTTCTCTTGGGAGTGTGGACTTTAAGAGATAAAAATATATTCTTACTTTTTCAAGCACTGACGAAGCAAAGAGAATGGCAGCCAACCCCAGACCTATAGGCACTGCCAACGCTTGCCGTAATTCTTGTGGTTCTGCATATGTTCGAAAGTATATGAGTGCACGCTGCGAGTGTTGACTTCAATATAAATCTAGTTAGTAATCACATTCAATGCTAATGTTGCTAGTTTTGTTTTTCAGATATGCAGGCATCTCTGTCTTTTCTCAGATACCTTAATCAATTGGACACTGTTGCATGCAATATTTTAATGCACCTGGAACCCTAGTATGTGTGTGGTATTTAGCTGCACCTCGCTGGTGAAAGACACCCATAAATTCCATGTCTAGAGTCGCGTGTGCCCCCTAACATGGGGCAGAACCGTGGCAGGACGGGGCAGGATTGCAAAGGTTGGTTTCCTTCTGCAATTATACAGGCAGGCTGGAAATAAAATATCCAATGGAAAGCTACCCACGGGAATTCCAATTTGTTACGATTGATCCAGGCAGTCCCACCAATCACTGCTCAATCCCGAATTCTTAACCCACTCCGACTCTGCTTCCAACTCCAAATAGAACAGATGATGGACGGAATGCTGAGTTAATCAAACATTCACCCCCCCAGTCACAGATCTGGGTTAAATCCATCGTTTTTTTGCCCGCCACGCCGTTCTAGTTTAGACCCAGCCATATGCAAATCAGTCTTGACCCTGTTCTATATGGGAACAGTCCAGCCCGAACTGCCTGGCCAGGTCTTCCCTGGACCAGAAACAAGCATCCGGTCCCAGGATGCTGGTTACCAGTCCAGGGAGGACCTGGCTCGGTAGATCTTTGTGACTGGGGGTGAATGCTCGCATTGTTCAGCATTCCGTCCATCATTTGTTCCTTCTGCTTCCAACTCCAGCTCACCTATCTTACAGGAGACATCTCATTGCGTGCGTCTCCGGGCCTGTGTGTTGTGGTCCGTCTAAGTTACTCTGTCTTAGTGTCTCAATTTCTGTTTTGGGTGGGTGTGTGTGTGTGTGCGTGTGTGTGTGTGTGTGTGCGTGCGTGCGTGCGTTTCAGTTCCGGTCTCTCTCGCTCTCTGCATCGGTCTGTCTCTCTTCTGTCGGAGTTTGAGGTCTCTTTACTGCAGTGTCTGATGCCTTTGTGCCTCTCAGCTCTCACGAGTGTCGCAGAGATAACTGCGATACTCTTCCCATTGAAATGTGCTGCTGGGGCCTCTCGCTGAAGTTCCACGCAGGCCCCTCCCTAATTCACAGTCTCGCGCCTGTGCTTCAGTCACTCATCTCTATTCATCAGACCACTACAGTAATAGAGGTTAGAAATTGGGAGTGGTGTTGGGGGTGGGTCAGGAATGAAAAACCTTGCTGGGTGCTCTGTATACACACCCTGAAGGAGCACGTGGCGTTGGCGTGACGGCTGTGCACGCGACAAGACCACTGAGTGTAGGAAGAGTAACTAGCACTGTGTCCCTGTAGTTCTCAGTCTATTCTGACTAAAGTGCAACAGTCCCATGTACCACGGTACGGTCACTGAGCTCCTGGGGATGAGGCTGGGGGGATTGGACATGTGGGGGCATGCAGAGTACACATCTCTATTACCCCAAGATGGCAGACATACCCTGGCATGCTCCGCGCGTTATAATTTTCAAATGGAACCACTAAAATATATTTCATTGAGGAACGGACAAACGACGACATTTTGAGTTATAGCCAGCTCGGTCTTTTATGAGCACATATGGTGGACACGGCTCGAATCCGCAGAAGCAGATCACGGTTCTCAATATGCAAAAGACAGTTTCTAAAATGAAGATGGGACAGTGTCGTCTAAAGCCACGAGGTTTGATATGAGCGTATACTCTTGCTTGATAAAATTAAAAATAGCGGTAGTAAGCGCTATACAAATGCCACAATACAGTACTATACTATTTACACAAGTAACTGAAGTATTCATCTTTTTTCTACAGAACATCATTTGACTTCATCTGTATGTGAAAACATGTGTTTGGCTGCCATCTAGTGTCCCTTTTAGAAACTACCCGAAATCAAATTTTTCTAGAAGATGTTAAAAGCATGGCAGAATTTTTGATTTAATCCTGTAGGATACAGGTTCAGGACACGCGGTCACGGGCTTATCTATGGATTTAATTCATCTGCTTTATTCCAGACGTAGTCCCTCTGCTTTCGGTACCATCGATTCAAAAATGGCACATGCTTCGCAACAAACCGAAACCGTGCAGATACTAACGTATTTCCTGCTACAGCTTTCCCTATACTATTCCCGTTCCTAAGGTAATTTCGGCTCATCAGAGGCACAGGAAGTAAGGGTGAGGGAGGTGCTGCAGCACCCCGGAAGCTAACCCTGCAGAAGTTCAGAAGGGGGAAATGAGCAATAAATAAGCCTTTACTTTAGTCTTAATTTTGTCGCATTTGCTGCAAGTTAAAATACACGGGCCAAGTACAATGTCTTCTAACAAACTGCCGCTTATTTTACAAGAAGACTGGGGATTGTTACGTTTCCTTGAGCGAAAAGTGAGGGAATTTTGTAATGACTAAGTGGCAATCTTCTTGCAGTCGAGTAATATGAAAGGAAAGGGTGCGTGATGTTAAATGAAATGTTATCAAACACACAACATTTAAATACTTGTAAATAAACTTTACAAATATTTCAAACTGTATCAGTAGCAAGAAACCTTCAAATGAGGCACATTTTCCTTGTAAATCTGAGGTGTGATGGAAGCAAAGATTTTAATAAGATCTAAACAAACCGAGACACTTTGCTGGCGCAATGCACAAATATGCGTAGAAATCCGATTTCTACAAGGTATTGTTTGTGCGCTACATAAGTAGAGCAGTAAAGCTGTTCAGCTAATGCAAATTTAGTGGCCATTTCAATGGACGGTGTGCTCCATGTAAAAGCAGCACATCATGCGTTATTCACTTATTTAGGGAAATGTGCTCCAAAATGTCCCATTGGGCAAAGACTATTCGTCCGTCCTATTTGTCCACCATTCTTCTGCCAAATGGATGTGGCCAGTGCTTTAAATAGGAATAAATAAGTGCAGGTACTAACCAATTAAACGACTGGTTTGGACTAAGGCATTTGTTAGGAAACGAGCATTTGAGATGTTCTTGGTGTGCATCTGTGCACACTAATACAGCAACAGTTCTGCCATCTGTAGTGTATTTTTTGTCTATGCATGTACAAAAGGGTAACTTTAAAAGTAACTTTCACATATGGCACATGAAAGATATTTATATTTTCACATTATGCACAATTATTGCTACTGTGGGTAATTTGTGAAAGAAACCTGCGTAATGATAAACCATCATCCCTTTCTAGTTTGGAGATGGTCAGATCTTGCAGCAACAGAGAAGTTGCCTCAGTGCAAGTTACTATAAGGAGTGATAGTTTAGAAGAGGGAAAGTTGGAGAACGCGGTTGATGAGTTAACTTTTCAATGACATTCTGATTGAGGCCAAGCGATTCTACCCAAGTGGGACACCCTAAGCTGGCCCTGTGAGACTCAGGAGTTCTGAACTGCTGAGGATGTCCAATGGAATTAACTTTCCTTTGGTACTTATTTGGCTCTGTCCTCAAGCCAAAGCCCTACTCACTGGAACAGTTATGGACAGAGTCATGAGCATGGAGACAGAGGCACAGCGGCACATGCCCATGTGCATACTGAAGGGGTAGGGTAATGTGCCACTGAAAGGAGCACAGTACAGGACCAGCTGCTTTAAAGGTTGAAGCAGTGGCACAGTTATTGAGGAGAATAAAACTCCTTGAAAAAAGTAGATTTTCCATTTGAAACTGATTTTATACTTTCATCCATATCCTTTATATTTATGTAGCAGCATTTAAATGGGAGCCGCAAAGTGTACGAGGTGCCTACATTAGAACAGATTACCTACATCCCTACAAAATTATTCCAGAACTCCTTTTCAAACACTGAACCGCTTAAATGTTAAGTTAGAGTAGTCAGAACACCAAGGTAAAAAATAGACTTTCCTAGAGTTTCCCTTTGTGGCACATGGTGTCCACACAGATTTTCCCTCACTCTCTACTTGCTCTCTCACCATTCCCCTGCGGTCTCCCCTCCTCCTACCCACGCAAAACCTCTTTTCCATGCCCATTAATCTCACTCCATGCCTTTTGTCTATTTCACATACGTAAACCTTTACCCATGACAATTTCTCATGTCTTGCACGTTTTTCCCTGCCATCTATTCTCAGCCTCCCCTTTCTCTCCTCTGTCTTCTCCATCTTACTCTCCCCTGTCCTCTCTTCCTCTCCTAAGTTTCTCCCCTCCTTCACTCACTTGCCTTTCCTCATTCTCTTCCTCTGGTCTTTCTAGAGTTTTTCCATCTTCTTTCCCAGTCTTTACCTTTCGGTGCCTCCCCTTTCTGCATCACTATCCCCCTACCCCTCTACCTTTTTCTCTGTCTTTAATCAGGGCAGTTGTGGAGAAGAGCAGGCTTGCCCCATCCCCTCTGTCCAAAATGACAGGCAAGACAACACTCTGGTTGTGTGCAAAGCTGATCTTTATACTCGGGTGTAGCCACTACTTGTGCAATGTCACTGAATCCTAGGACTGCTAAGGGCCCAATGCAGATTAGTGTTGGCTGTCTCACACTACCTGATCATAGGACATTTTCTTTCCTTGCTTTAAGGCCCGTGGCATCATTGGTATGTCATGTGACAATATTTCCAGGTGCTTCATAAAAGGGACAGTGAGTTTGTGAGAAGTATATACTGCAAATACTAAACTCTGCCAATCCATTGAACATAAACTGTTATATGCATATAATTGCACGGATATTGCTATGCACCTTATTATTATTATGAGGAACTTATAATGCGCGCAGCTACCCCAAAGGGTCTCCCGGCACAGGAAAGAGGCAGCTGACGGAAACCGCAGCGGGCAGCTAGAAAAGCCATGTTTTCAGATTCTTACAAAAGGTAAGTAAGGAGTGACAATTCCTAAGAGAAACCGGGAGAGAGTTCCAGATTTTCGGGCCCAGGTAGGCGAAAGAGCGTCCCTTTATGCGGGCAAGACGAAACCTGGGCGTAGTGAACAGCAAGAGGCTGGATGATCTCAGCTGACGAGTAGGCACATAGGGCATCACCAGACCTTGAATGTATAAGGGGGGCCAAACCATATCTGGCCCTGAACATATAGCACAAAGCCTTGAATACAATACGCTTATCAATCTTGAGCCAGTGCAGTTCGTGAAGCAGGGGAGAAGCCGAGGAATGCCTAGGTAGCCGGAAGAGTAGGTGGGCTGTCGCATTCTGAATGATCTGCAAACAACGAATCGAAGATTGTCTACACCTAAGTCCAGTACATTGCCATAATCTAGATATCACCAGAGCTTGAATAACTGTTCTCTGGGGAGCAGGAGGAATTAGCCAAAGGATCTTCTTGAGCCACTCGAGAACAGAAAAACAGGTAGCAGGGACCTTGGACACCTGTGGCTTCAGGGAGAGCTTGTTGTCAATGATGAAGCCAAGATTCTTGACCCTAGTCGCCGGAGTTGGTAGAGACCCAAGTGAATCTGGCCAGTGGCTGGCTCCCCAGAGCTCAAGGTTGTTTCCCAGAACCAAGACCTCAGTTTTATCACAGATAAGCTTCAGTGCGTTTTTATTCATCCAAAGGGAAACAGTCCTCAAGCCCAGATAGAGCAATGAGGGATCTAGATGTGATGTTATGTCCCATGAAGACCAGAGTATGCCCAGGTCATTTGAAAAACAATGGAAATATTTTTGTTAAAATATTTCACCTAATATCTAAGGTAGAAATGTCCCTGATAAGCTCAAAAAGACACACAAACCCACACTCACAGATATTAACAAAGTGGGATGCATGACAATTAGACACACACAGATAATCACATGCAATGATACTGATACACCCAAATATTCACAAATTTTACATACAAATCAACATTAAAAAATATGATAATTTTATTTGCTCAGTCTGTGGCATAGGCATACCTATCAATGGTGCAGCAGGTGCAGTGACATCAGCTGTACCAATAATGGCTACACACATTTCTACGCTTGCTTAGGTGAAGGCTTCCTTCGTGTGGTCTCTTCCGTGCCACAGCTGTGAAGGATTCGGACTCGAGAGACCAATCAATAGGAGATCATCTACACAGAATAGTGGGGCAGTCCACAGGTTGTCCGTCATGCCTCCTAGAAGTGTCAGGAGCTGAGATCTCGATTGGAAGGTAGCGTTTTTTGAATAACTGAACTCCAAAGGCCTCCTTACTGTGCGCTGATCTCTGGGAATGCGGAGGCTGAGACGTGGTATCTGTGAAAGGATGGGCCCACGTAACGCCCTGCTTCCTCAGATCTATAGAAGGGCCTTGCAGTCATACAGGTGTAGAGGTCAGGTCGTTGGAGCCCCAGCCAGAAAACCTGTGGCTGTTAAAGTGAACCCAAGTATCGGGCATACAAGCGGCCTGCTGCAAAGCACAGGCAGCATACCAGAACAGACCAGGACATGTAGACAGATTGTGCATGTAGTAGCCTGAACATTGCACCTCATCCTAACAGAATCAGAAAATGGGCAGTGGTGTTTGTTGGCAGGATGGATATGCAAGGCATTATTTATATGCACACACTGTTCAATAATACAAGCAAGTGAAGACACTGCTCTCTCTTTGCAGATTGCAGCGCAAGTTCTGCTTCCCGATCAAACGCTGCAGCCAGCCAATCAGGTGACTTATGGTTCACTCAGACCAGGGGAAGAGTTAACACCTGCACAGCTGCTGTGCCCCTGTGAGTACTGGTACTCTCCTTATCTAGAAATAAGCTCTGGTACTCAAGGGAAGGAAATTGATAAGTGCTGGTACTCAGGTGTTTTCCGGCCCATTTAAAGTACTGGGTTTGTTTGGCTCATGTACTTTTTGTGTAACAAACTTCATGTACTACGCTTTGTGTAACAAATGTCATTCACATAACACTGACAGCGGCAGGACGGACACTCTTAGAATTATTCCAACACCACTGCACCTCATTCAAAGGTGCTAGATAAAACATTTTGTGTCCAGCTCTCTAGAAAAGGTTGCAAAAAAGTCAAATTGAGATCTTTGTCCTCGTTGCAATAGTGTATTACCAAGCAAAACCACTGCATTCAGTGTCCTTCGATCCAGACAAATGAAACTCTTACACATCACATAGAGCGAGTAAGGGAACTATCTTGGTTCTTTCCACCGCGCCCCTCCTTCCCTTTCCCCATTGGAATGTTCTCTACCCAACTGTTGAAGCGAAGGATCTACAGCAGACTCCAGCTGATTGGAACCTGTGATGGAAAAGGACGTTAAATAAAGAGTTACTCAGCGTCATCTCTTTATCATACTGGCGACGATTTGGCTGCGTGGGGTCACCTACACCATCACCCCCAACTAGTACCCCACTGGCAGCTGTACTGAACACCGTATTCCGTGGTACCTTTCATCATCAAAACAGCATACAAACCTTCGGTGTATGCACTCACCACTAAAGGATCGACCAGGACCACACCCAGGATATCCAGGTGGATATTATGGCTAGAAGAGTACAATTTCAAGGTACAGTATTTTCCAGGCACACGAAAATGTGGTAGCAGACTTTCTCTCTCGTGCCCCCATGGATTATGCCGCCAACACTAATGAAGAAGAGAGTGAAGCTGTACATAAATTGTCGAGTTTAAACAGAATTGAGTGGGAAGAATGCATGAGAAAGGATGAGGAGATAAAATCCCTTACAGAACTCCTACAGGAAGGGTGGCCAGAAAGTAAAAGTGATCTTGCTGCTAGACTGTCGAAGTATTAGGAGGTTAGATTTGAATTGAGCTCACAGTACATGACAGTATACAGAGGGGAGAAAATAGTGCCTCTGGAGGAGATTAGGGAGAAAACAACAGACCTAGCGCATGAGGGTCATTCAAGACTCAGCCTTGCTAAAAAATAAAATACGTTGGAGTCAGCTGTAGAACCTTCGCATCAACTGAGTACTGGTGGCCAGCTATGGACACTAGGGTGGACGCCAAAGTGAGAGGGTGTTTGGAGTGCGTGAAGAGTGACAAAACTCATCAGCTCAGGAAGCCTCTCCTTTCTCCAGTCAAAGTTCCTGACACACCATGGGCTAACCAGCCTTAGACAGAATAGGTCCTTTGAATCTTAAAGTGCTAAGTAAACGCTTTATTCTGGTATTGGTTGATTACCACACGCGTTGGGTCATCACAAAGTGTGTGCATCACGAAGTGTGTGCATTCGATAAACACAGAAACCCTAATCAATTTTCTCAAGGGTGTCTTCTATGAGGAAGGTATTCCCGAGATCCTTGTTACAGACAACTGGGTATAATTTTGATTTAGAAAATCTTAATGGGGTACAATTCATCTCTGATCTCATGAGAGTTCCTCAAGAAACTGCAAATCCAACATCACAAGACTGCTTTGTATTCTCCCCGGGCAAACGGATTAGTGGAGAGAATGAAGAGAATGGTGAAGGAGTGTTTGCAAAGAGTGGAAGTGACAGGTGTAGTGTGGGCTTACCACACTACACCTAATTGTGTCACGGGTATCTCTCCTATTGAATCATTGAAGGGTAGAATCCATAAAACTAAGATGACAGCTTCATGGTTGAAAGAAAAGTGACGTGTGGTGGACAGAAAGGAGATGTCAAGGAAAATATCTTTGCACCAAGATAAATACTAAAACAGATATGATATTACCAAACATATAAAGATTTTATCTTCAAGAGAAGGTAATTGTGGTACGCGTAGACCTCCCCAAACCACACAGGAAGGGTGATTCCCGGTTTTCTGTGCAATTACGAATTCCTCAGTCAGGGAAAAACATTGACCATTCTCAATTGCACAGACATGGGGAATGGACAAAATAGTTCCTCATAATCTTGCTCAAGAACCAATTAGGGATCAAGAATCTACAAGAGAACAAGATGGATCAAAGTAGCTCCAGGAAATCCCAGAGAACAAGATCTGCTCCTAAATGGCATAGAGATTATAATACAATATAAGTATTACTGTTTCCGCTCTGTGATATCAAGTGATAAGTTTTTCTGTTGGGTACATGCTTTTGCTTATTAATTCAAGTGCGCTGTGAACTCTTTTCTTATGATGTTTGGTTACCTAGAGGAGCTTTTATATATCCTCAGTTATTATTCATGATTTCTGTAGAGTTTCTCATAAATGGGTACCTTACAGTTGCAACTTATATTGGGGTAGCCTTGGACAGTGTTCTGGTGCAAGGTACACATTTTACAATGAAAGTTAGTCCTCTCCCTCCCAAGGGAGGTGAGTTGTAATTCCTATCTTGGTTCATTCCGTCCCCCCCCTTCCCTTTCCCCCTTGGAATGTTCTGTACACAAATGTTGACGTGAAGGTTCTACAGCAGACTCCACCTGATTGGAACCTGTGATGGTGAATAACGTTAAATAAAGACTTCCTCTTTCTGGCTCCGAGTCATTTCTTTGTAACTAAACTGCTCGCAACACCGCTGGTAACAGTGGGCTATAGCTGATCAGTTGAAGTACAGTTAAACGTATTAGGTTCCCGATTATTCAACTTTTTTGCAGATTGCAAGCTCTTTTGCAGCTAAACAAAATGCTTGATGTAAAATGGGAAAAGTAAAAATAGTAATTCATACCTCTTAACCTATCCTATCGTGAAATACTAGCAGTGTTACAGACTGTTGCAATATAGTAATGAGAGTTGGGGCTATTTTTGTCTACTCTTGGTTTCTTATGAAAATTAAATTATCATTTAGAAAATAGACTTGTCATCAGGACCTAAAATGGACTCACTGGAATAATGAGGCAATGCAGGACAAATGAGCAGGACTGCCCTGTCTTTGCAGCAAGAGAATAATTTACGCAGCATATAATGTTATGTTATTTTTAGCACTTCTACTATGCATCAGAGTCTTGGCGTTCTTTCAAGTGGGTTCTGTGATTTCAGCCACTGTTCTGTTTGACTGTGTTTAAGGTAGTAAACCTTATTCTGTCAAAAGTAATACTTAATGGTTTCTACAAGATAATGCGAAAACTAAAATGAACTGGTAATGGAGTTGAGTCTTCTAACCTCTCACCAGGAGAGGTTGAAATGACCAGATTGGAATTGGGTGGTCGCAGGGGGCTAAATGGGTTAAGGCCCGCAAGGGATGAGCCCCGGCAAAGAAAAGCAAACATTGGCAAAGCCAGTGGGCTTCACCTTTCTTGATCGACTGACTTCACCAATGCTTTTCGTTGATGCTGTGCAGCATAGGCAATAAGCAAAATGTCTTTTGTCATTCCTGTGAAGCATCAGCAACACAAAAAAAAAGGAAAAAAGGTATGATGACGTGGCCACGTCATTCCCTAGACCTGCACACAAGGATGATGTATACGCACATGTGAGATGACCTATGCACATGCATGCACCACCATGCATGAGTGCCTACGGAATGCTGCGGGACCTTTTTAAAAGCTATTTACAGATGCGAGATGGCGGATGCCATTTGGATCAGTAAATAAAGTGTCATTATCGTTGCGCAGAAGTTTGTCAGGAGGAAGAGGCCAATGCCAGTAGGTTACTAGGCAGGACGCAACGCATTTTGTTGAAAGTGTGACTACAGGGTTACTAAGCTCTTCCTCCATGGGGCCCAGATGACCAGAATGCGGGGTACCTAAGGGGACAAATAGTGGTATGGGTAGACAAAAGTCAACCTTATAGTCTTTAGTGGCACGCACATCTGCAGTGGCCATGCTTGGATGCCGTGTTTCTGTCCTGAAGAATGCCACAGACTCACAGGAGCCATCAGGCAGAAACATGTTGATGGTGTATGTGGTGATGGGGTACTAATTCCCCTTATCCTCACAATTGGTTTTTAATACCAAGTGGTATTCTATGGAAATATAAAGGTAAGTTTGGCATATCACATTGGTTTTTAATGCTTATATTTCTCGGGTCCGTTCTTAGGTAGAAGTGACTCCAGGTGTAGGCTCGCTTTTCATTAAATCAGGTTTTTGAAGAGCGTGGGGAGTCCTTTGATGAAGCATGGCACCTGGTGGCTAGTGAGGACATGCCATCACATTTTTGCGTATGCCCAGAAGTAGATCGTTATGAGGTGGAGCACGGTTAAGTTAATGTTTACTTATAGAGTGCACGTCCACCAAAAAGGTCTCTTAGCGCTATGGTAGTAAGTCTGCTGCTTATCAATTTATTCACAGACCTGTTTGAACAACCAAGTTTTCAATTTTTCCCTAAAACACTTGTAGTTCACGGAGGATCTTATTTCAAGAGGGAAGGTGCTCCAAGTACTAGAAGAAATCACGGAAAACCTGAATCAGCCAGTCTCTTTCTTTTCTTCTGGGAATAACCAGTAGATTGAGGTGTTCCTCCTAGAGCTAGCGGTTAGGGATATATGGCTGGATTTTGGAAGATAAAAGATTGCACAAGGCAAGAGGAAAGTCATAGGTACAAGGCAGTGGTTCCCAAACTGTGCGCCGCGGCACCCCGGTGCGCCACTAAAACCAGCCAGGGGCGCCACGGTCGCAATTGCAGAGAAGAATCCATTAGGAATTACATTGGCCGTTTGTATGTAGGCCGGCTGCACTGCTCCTGGCGCCCACTAGGTGGCGCACTTGTGCCTTTTAGCCCCATGAAGCGTTCGAGGGAATGATAACAAATCCCCTTTCTGGTGAGATTGGTCAAAGAATTTGCACGTTTTCTGCAGTAATCAGCTTAACCTGCAGGTTTATACCTTCAAAAACTAAAGGCTCATTCAGTTTTTCATCATTTCAATGTAATAAAACAAATAACATTATTCATTAAAATAGCACCTAGTATTAACGGCCTCAAAGGAAATTAACTTTAAAAGTGCAGTACAAAGGTGGTCTGTTTTACCTACATTCACCTTACCTTATCTGGACCCAGGCAGCCTTTGAAATCGGTACTAGTTGCTGTATCACCAGCCCCTTCATCATCCTATCACAACAGACTCCAGGTACTTTTTATGGTTTTTACCGCTACCTCAACCCCTTACCCCTCGACCTCAAAAGAGAACGATTATAGGAAAATGATATGAGAAGCTCTCCATACCTTCATTCCTATTATTTTCAGGGATTAAAATGGAAGTCCTACCGAGGTCGGCCTTACATTCTCTCCCACCAAAAAATAGTAATGTAATGGGGAGCCGCGGCCTACAGCCAATTGGTCAAAGGAGCCGCGGGTCAAAAAAGTTTGGGAACCACTGGTATAAGGCATTGACAAAATCAATAAGGGACATAACCAAGGCGATTATAATTTGGATGATCGCCTAGAAGGTAAAACACCTTCTTATTTTTAGTTTCCGAAGCTGTTGGAAGAAGGCGGAGGTCACTGCACTTATCTGAGGCTTCTTAAATAAATCCTCATCTATGAGAATGCCAGGACTTTTCACCACTTTTTTTGGGAGAGGAGGAGAACCTATCTCCAAAGGCCAGAAAGCGAGATTCCAGGGTTGAGATTTGTTCTTTATCATCACTAACTCGTTTCTCAGTTTTATCAGAGTTCAATTTCAGTTGATTGGTTGATATACATAAATTAAATCTTGGGTGACTTTGTATTGTGAAAATAAATGGCAACTGCCAGGCCCTTAAAAAAAAAAAAAATGTAAAGGTCCGCAAAAAATTATGTGGGTAACGAAGGAGTGAGTGGGAAGCAATGGAGTGGGTGGGAGCAAGGGAGCAATAGAGGCACTTGAGATTGGGCCCTGGAAAGGTAAAAAAATTAAAAAAACAAAGAAAGAAATCATTAAAAATGCCGGGAGGGGTAGGAAAACTAGGATTTTGGAGGGAGGGATGAGGAAGCAACACTGAGCAGATGGGCAGGTGTTTGAGAGGAAGCAGCACATGAGGAAGAGAGGTAGAAAACATGTGCAGTCTCATGAGTGCTAAAAGTAGTTCCCTGAATGTGAGCAGTGGAAGAATACAAATCATTCAATCAAACGGATGGTAAAGAGGGTGCGTTCCAGGTGAGGGACAAACACAAGAGGCAAACCAGTGAATAAGCAAGCAAATGTTGTAAGAATAAAGCCAAACAATGGTGAGGCATGGGCAGGCTCTAACCCCACTGTATGTTTTTGGTATATTTCACATAAGGTCTTTTGCAAACCGGCAGCTAAAAGCTGTCTGGTAGGGAAGACCTAAAAAGACAGTGAAGCAGGGTGTATGGAGCTTTTCATTTCTGCTCACACAGCTTGAGAAAAAACAAATATTACCGTCAGCCAGTCACATTGTGGAGCCCTTAACACCAGATCACCACAAGTCCAGTGTAGCGTGGGTACTGTTGTATTCCACGCCATTATTTTAAGATGCCACACCTCCTAAAGAGATTAATTCGATACGCTTCCTACGCCGCAACCCTTGTAGAGACTCCTCTTTTAAAGACCCTCCTACTACAGCAAAACCCTTAATGCACTGGGCAGCCGCACACCTGTATATAAGCAGGAAAGCTTCCATGCTTTCCTTCTGGTTGTGACTAATACGTGGAAGAAAATGTCACCAATCTTAAAGCGCCATACGCTTTATCTTATACTGCCACCAAGGTTAGCAATATATGCGCATGATAATGTTTTGAAGAAAGAAATTACCAAAAGTGAGTCGAGCACGCATCTAATGATACTCCTAGCATTACACAAACCATAACTACATGCGTAGCATCAGCTTAACCTTCATAACCTCCTGAACCCACTGGCTGGCTTGCATGCAAATCTCTAGCAAGTGTAACAGAGAATTACGTAAAGAGCCAGTAATAGTTCAAGAATTCAAGGAAGTGGGTTTGTGCAAACTTGGAAAACATTTTGTGCAACTTCTTTGCCTTTTCCTACATACAAGTGAATCCAGCAGTATTTAGTTATGTTGGAATGAGGGTCACGTCACAGCTCTGCATGTTTCACGTACTGATACAGAACTGTATCTCCCTTCCCCTCAAATGGGGTAAACTTTGGGAATACCAGCTAAATTCTGTCATGCTACGCGGTGGCAGAAATAAATGTACTCTCCAGTCCGCCTCAACAGGTCGGACTTGCCAGCTTGGGCCCTACTTAATCAGCTAAGACGAACATGTTACTGCCCATCTTTCTTGTACTCTCAGCTCTGCTGAATAAATTCCAAGTGCCCATTGGGCTTCGAACATTTCAAAAGTGATTGTAGCTGTTTTCTGAGAGCCTGGGAAGAATGTTCGTAATACAAAGATTAGAGAAATAAGAAAATCCAAGACCAGCTTAGGTAAAACTTCTTGATGTTGACGAACATAAACCTTTGCTCTAAGATTGTCAGTGAGAGGTTTGTATACCGATAAGGGCTGCAGTTCAGAGACTTATCAAGCAGATTTTTCAGCAACCAGAAAGACCACCTTCCTTGAAAAATATCTGGAATTCTATTTATGCACATGTGCGAAGGGAGCGAATAACAGCCTGGCCAGCCTAATATGTGCATTCTACATTGGTGCTAGTTGTCGTACTGAGAGAAAGCCTCCCCTATGCTCTTTCCAGCAATACTTGCGACATCCGCATTTTGAATACTGCTAGGTCAGCATGCTATGGTGACGTTGTTTACCGATATTCTCACTGGTGAGCACTCCTCTCTGCCAAAGCTACTGTTTTGTGTGCATATACTTTCATATGGGGTGAGAACCAGTGTTGTCTTGTACAGGTTTGTGCAATTACTATAAGAAACACCCACATCCCTCATCTTCTAGGCAGCCTATGGGACACTGCTAAAAGATACTGGCAAGTATTAAAAACCACTTACAACTGATAGGTTTGTTTCCCTTGTTAACAATACACAAAAAGAGTGCTCCAGTAGACAAGATTTTCTTTTTCATAAGGTTTGTACATCTTCGGCTGAAAACTATCACAAATGTGGTTGACTTACGCTTGGGCCTACTCAACTAACATGAATAGGTCTGTCTGTAAACCCAATGCTAGACGAGTCTGGGCCTCTCACCACACACGTCTTGATGGAATTTCCTCATCTCTGAAAGCAGAACATTGTCGTAGTTGCGTCCATTTAAGCCAGTGGTCTGAACAGATTCCTCTAGTGTTCTAACATATTACTATTAAGTTTGGTTTCACTCGCACACTGTCCCAGCACGTGATCTTCCCACACCACAAGAGAGATGTACATTTTACAGTCACTCGTGGTGCCCACAAATTATTCTTTTCCTTTTTGTGGGTTGTCGTAGTTCCATCGCAGGATCTCCCCAATCTCCTTGCTACTCCAGTGCTGACGTTTCTTTAAACTAAGTTTTTCTTATTTGTGCTGAATGCTTTTTAGACCCCTCTGCACACAAACTGGAGCTGGAGTTATTTCTTCATCAATTATGATGAAAGCAAATATGTTTCCTTAAAAGCTGAACATTACAATGTGATTTGCAGCTTCTTTTCAAGAATTCTTCATTCTAAAGATAAATAACTTGTGTTCTATATTGCTAAATACTGCACTTCTGCCGTGCTGTAAATAACAATTGTTACTATTACTCGATTTAGGTATCCACCACAGAAAGACCACCTCTGAGACCACCCAACTGAACCACACTCCTAACATATTCCTCTTACTTTTTAGGTCGAGCCTGGGCAGCGCATGCGCTGCTCTGCGAGCCATGCTGTATTGGAGTATGTACTTGAAGCCCCGCCCACTCTCCGCCCATATTTTTCATTGGCTTGTCATTGTCCTTCGTAAATGCTGGCTTTTGATTTCTCATTAGGCTTGATAGTCCCTCCTTAGTACCACCTTGACTTCATTTGTAGCCTCCCATGAGGACTGGCCCTTTTACTTCAGTTGTTACATGGTACGTGTTCTTTAGTCTGTAAGCACTATTTTCTTTAATGGGTTTCTCTTACTGCAGGAGGGTCTCATGCGCAATTGTGACCACCGGCTTGTTTACTTAACTCGTAGCAAACGGGGAGCTCTTCAGGGACCATGGGAGACCGAAGGGGGCAACTCTGCAATGCCTTCAAGCATTTAGAATGCAATAGGTCTCGCATTTGTTAGAGTTTAAGCTAGCGGCATTTTAAATGACAATGCCTTTTATTTATGTTTTAAAAACCAAAACATAAATAAAAGACATTGTCATTTACAATGCCAAAAGCTCAAACTCACGTAAATGCAAGACCTATAGCATTGCAGATGCTTGTTTAACAAAAGACCTTGATTTGGCTGTCCCTACTGCCGAGACCGCTGTCCCTACCGCCGAGACCGCTGTCCCTACCGCCGAGACCGCTGTCCCTACCGCCGAGACCGCTCTCCCTACCGCCGAGACCGCTGTCCCTACCGCCGAGACCGCTGTCCCTACCGCCGAGACCGCTGTCCCTACCGCCGAGACCGCTGTCCCTACCGCCGAGACCGCTGTCCCGAAATCTCACTACACTTTTTCCTTTGGCGGGGGAGTGGAGGTCTTTTGTTCATACTTGTTGCTGGCTGGGTAGTTGAACTCATTGAGCAAGACTGGAACACAGTTGGGGGACAAACACACATTTTGATAGTATTCTATGAAAAATGTGCAACTGGTCATCACCATCAAATTCCTTGGCATTGTTTTTTTGTGAATTCACGACTTCAAAAAGTAAAAGTCTGTGCACAACCTCCACATGACCGTTTCCTGCACTGATAAAGCCTTAAAACCGCATGGTCACCGAGCATACATTCTGTGGCTTTCATCAACTGTAGTTCAGGCACTGAGAATTTCAGAGTTTATCTAGCCGGACTACTTCCGGTTTGGCCAAATACTAGAAAAAGAAAATCTTGAAGATGGCACCAAGTTAAGTGGTGTTAAGGCGCTCCGTTCAACATCATGAAAGGTGTCTGACTTTTACTCAAACGCCTTCAAGTTGAAAAGTACTTAAATTATTACTTTTTAGATCTGCCACAGGTTACCCCCACAAAACACACCTTATCTGGGTTTATGCATTAGTAAATTATTGTCATGTATGGTACTGTTGTCAAGTGAGCAGTTGTCAGCAGGAAAATGATGTACATCACTAGCAACAGGGGTAAATGTGCTTCAGGGCATCCACTGTAGATGGTTGACGACGGTTATTATGACATCATAGTACCGCTTAACCTGGCCGCAGTCCTCAAAAATGTGGGTTAGGCCTTTTGTGACTGGCTTTTGAAGTTCATGAGTAACGCTACATCTTAATATCATTTTCACCATATCTCTTATGGACAGCCTCCTCTGAATGATCAGTGGGAGTTTCAAGAGTCCACCAGTGTCTCCAGCCATAAAGGACTAAATTAAGGTCTGATGTGAACCCATTTACAGCATTCCAGCAGTTTTCAGCTGTGTTTATGGATGTTCACTTTCACTACCCAAGACATGGGAGGGCTGATGCTCTCCCACCAGAAGTCTGGTGACGGGGCACTGACGAATACACATTCTGACTATGGTAACATGTTTTCCTCTCTCATGTCTCAAGTCTTTCCCACTTGAGTTCAGGCCGCTCCAAACTCTGGAGCCAGGCTGGTCTGTGGTCTAACAGGGGCTTATTTTATAGGCCTCGTTATTAGGTCCCTTTGCTGGATTCCCATAGAAGACAATGTGATTTTTGAAATAGGTTGCCTGACCAAAAGGTGCTAAAGAAGGCTCAACTCCCTCCTTACTAGCAGGATAGAATAAACCTGTATAAAACATTCATTCAAAGAGCTGCAGTCCAAAGTGTCAGTATTGCTATGAAAAAAAGTAAAGGGGTTCATGTTAAAGCTTATCTAGTATTTGCAACTTTAGAGGCTAGCCAGTCAGAAGCTCAGATTATGCACTTGCTGAGAGTCGGGATTTCCTAATAAATTCTAAACCATTGCCACAATGACATATCGAATATACATTTGGATGCCTTCACACATGCCATCATGGGTGATTTTGAGCATAAATAATTGTTTTTTTTTTTTTAGAGTTTTATATAGCGTGAACTTGACCCCAAAGGTATCGGAGCACTTTGCCTTTGTAGGGGCAAGTAAAATATCCACAGAACATATCGTGTTGTCACTTTGGAATAGCAGACGTATCTTTACATTTCCAGATGGACACAATTAAAATTAAAAAGCCTGTTCAAAATCGAACGACATCTCAAAAGAAAAAAAAACCAAAAAAAAATCCAGGCTGCAGCTCTAGAGTCGAACAGCAAAGGGAAGCAGAAAACAGCTCATCAGAAGCAGAAAACATGCGGTCACCTGCACGTATACGGGTGAATCAAGATCGTCATTCACTCTGGTTTATGGGCATCAAAGAGCGGCACAGCATGCAAAAGTCTAACAGGGAAAAGAAACTACTCTTGTTGTCGAGTTCCCAGAGGGTCTTTTATAATAAAACCATTAACAGGCTTGGGGCGCGTGCACATAATACTTGGCATGAGAGCGGCTTGACCAGGAACATAGCCTTTTTGGAATTGTTCCCAATTATAGTGGCAGTTGACATTTGGGCTGGATTCTTTAAGAACAAATCAGTAATATTTTGGTCGGACAACATGGCGGTGGTAGAAGCTATCAATAGGCAAGGAGCTACTTGTAAACATGTGTTGAGGCTGTTAAAACATTTAGTTTTTGCTTGCTTAAAGCTCAATCTGCTTTTCAAAGCGGCGCATATTCCAGGTGTGGAGAATCAGGCTGCTGATGCTTTGTCTCGCTCCAAGTTGCAGGATTTCCGAAGGTAGCACCCTCAGGCAGAGGAACAGATGACTGGGTTCCCGACATCTCTGTGGAGGATTGGAGCCCGGCCTAGCAGGGCTGGTGGGAGCTTCATTGAGCGAACGCACGAGAAGAACTTACCAACAACAGTTCAAAGCATACAGGACATTTGCTAAGCGCGCAGGCCGGGGGGCTCTTTTTTCCACAGGGGCGCTCTGCGAATTTTTGCTGGCTTTAAAAGATCAGGGAAGGCCGGCCTCGTACGCTAGGGCGCATGTGACGGCCATAGGCTTCTTTGCGAAATTAGCGGGACAGCGCGACCCCGGCGCAGCCTTTGTAGTGAGGAAAGCACTGTCAGGATGGGCTAGGCTAGAAGGGGGCAAAAAAGATAGTAGAAGGCCTTTGGATGTTAAAACCCTGGGCGACATTCTGGGGGTACTACAGGCGGTATGCTTCTCTTATTATGAGAGCATCCTATTTGGGGCAGCGTTTACCTTAGCCTTCTATGGGGCGTTTCGACTAAGGGAGTTGGTAGGGACCTCCAAATCGGATCACGCAGGGGGGCTCCAGTGGCAGGATGCAAACTTAGTCCAAGGGGGCCTGGTGGTGGTTTTGAGGAAATCAAAGACAGACCCGTTGGGGAAGGGGGCCACGATCCGCTTGTCCCCCGCACCGGGGAAGGGATTTGCCCGGAAGCAACGATGGGAGCATACTTGGCGATTCGTACACCAGGGGTGGAAAGGCACTGTTCATACATGAACAGGGCGAATGCTTGTCCCAGTATCAATTCAGGGCAGTCTTTAAGCGGGCGCTGGTGTGTCTGGGTCTGGATGCTAGCGGGTATTCATCACACTCATTCAGAATTGGGGCAGCGACGCTGGCAGCGGGCGCTGGCTTACCAGCTGAGGCAGTCAAGAAGGTGGGGCGCTGGTCTTCGACCTGTTTTAAGCGCTATGTGCGGCCCGAATTACTTTAAGACAACGGATCGATTTATTGGTATGACCATGCTGACGTTTCCATTTCTCTTCCTACTACTAGTATGTCCTCAAAGGTGATATGGGTGTTGGGGCACTCGTTCGTGCGGCGGGCCACAGTTCGGCTACGACAGAAGCGAGTGGCGAAACCGCCGGGTTTAAAAAGGTCGACGTTCCTATGGCGAGGCGTGGGCGGCCTGCGAATTCGGCAGGTGCGACAGCTGATCGAGGAGACGCGAGAACACGAGGGACATCAGTCCCCGGATTTGGTGATCCTCCATGTGGGCGGAAACGACATGGTGGAGTTGGGACGCATGGCAGTCAGGGAAGCCTTATTGACTGAATTTGCCTGGATAGGGAGAGCCTTTCCTAATGCTCGGATCGCATGGTCGTGTATGATACCTCGCCGGACATGGGCCGCTGGTGTGAGATCGCGAGCTTTGAACGTATCGGTGAGGCGCCTCAACAGGGAATTGGCCAAGTTGTGCTCAGGACCGGGCCGGGCGTGTCATATTCCACATAGACTAATCACAGGGGCCCTGATGTTTCACCAGGACGGCGTGCATCTGTCGGACATTGGCACAGATGTGTGGATCAAAGGGATTTGGTAGTTTGTCCAGAACTTGTTTGCGGTTGGGGAGGGTGAAGGACCTGTGGGCCCTGGTCACCCTAGTGGCGGAAAAGAGGCCACAGAACTTTGAATTTCAGGGTTAACGGGAGGCCTGCTTACATACTCCCGAGGCCAGCACTGAGGGGAGAGACGGTAAGCTCTCCGCAGGGAGAATGGGGACACCGGCTGGGAGGCAAGGGCGCCAGGTCACACGAGCCTCCTTGGCAGCCTGGTGGTAGAGGGGTGGGCCCCGAAAATGGCGGACAAGGACCGAGGGCCGAGTGCTCACCGCTCAAGGACGCAGGTGGGTTGCGCCTTGCGTGGTTCTCAGATAGGGGATGCGAGCCAGAGGGCCCCTTAGTGCTGGAGGAAGTAGCAATATTGTGGCCACCTCATCCCGTCCCCCCCCTGGCAACACACTGATCGGCTGCGGGATTACATCGGGAGGCGGCTGCGGGGCCGGGTTGGGCACAGGTATTGGAGGTACCTTGGGAACCATAGGCACCGGCTCTGGGGGCCCAGGAGGCAATGTAAGCCCTGGATCTGGAAAATTGGGAATGGGCGCTGAGGGCCCACTAGGCAGCGGAAGTACCGGCTGCAGAGGTGTTCCCGGGGTAGCAGGTGCAGGAGGTCGCTCGTCCGGTTCCCTGCCCCCCCGTTTCCCCTTCTTACTCACCCTGGGCTTCTTCACTAGAGGGGGAAAAGCCGCCTTTGGCGGGACTATGGTTCTACGAGGGCGAACCCCAGGCACTGTCTCAGGGGCCTCCTCACTGTCTGACACCGGAGCCTCCCCGCCCTGATCCTCCTCACTATCGTCATCCCTGCCCAATTTTGCTAGCACCAGCTTCAGTAGCTGTGCTATTTCGGACTCGCCTTCTTTTCTCTTCTGGTTGCGTTTCGGAGGCATTCCGCCTTTCTAACCAGCTCGTTGCCTCTACTCGCTGATGCAGCGCGCGCGTTCAAATGCGATATTCAAATCCTTTTTTTTTTTTTTGCGCGCCAACCCTCCTGCCTCAACTGAGACCCGCACCCTTGGGGGCACTACGTGGAAACCTAGGCAGCGCTGCCGTGCTCCGCCCCCGCAGTACACGCTACCTTGTTGTCCCCCTCCGCAGTGGTGTCTCTGACTAAACACCGTGCGGCATGCAGGCACTTCAGTCTGTGCCTCCTGTCCGTGAAGATCCTTCCGTTTTACTGCCTCCTGCTTGCGACTTTACCCGTTCTTTACTGCTGGGTCGGGTCAGGGAGGATCGATAACCCCTACTGCCGTGCCCCGCCAAAACCGGCCCTGAAAAACCACTCAGCTGCACCAGGTGAGGCGAACCAAATCACCTACCCTGAAACCCCGTGCGCTCGCTGGACACGCTGTCTTCCTGCCACCTGCAATGCCAGCACAGCTCTCAGACTGTAATCCCCGCCGTCGCGTGACAAGCCCAGCGCTACCGCACGCTAACACGCCCTCACCACGGTACCCTGTATCAATTATCGCCCCCCCCCACAATCGCGCCCGAGCTAACACACCGCACGGGCCCCGGGCCAGCTGGGGAATCTAATGGCAAGATTACAACCCGCCCGCGCTACAAACGCCGGGGAGACACCGCGCCGCCACCGGAGACCAACGGGGGCCCAGGACCCTTTGCACACTCCCTATTGCCGCCCGCCGTGCCACAACGGCCGCTCAGCGCTCCCCCCCAGCCCCCGACACCTCACCTCCGGCCTCCGCGATACCCAAGACGCTCCAAGGAAAGCCCGCTCTCCCACCGCTGCCACGCCGACCACAATCCCGAGATGCCCGAAGATCAGCTCGCCCCGCTAACGCCAGACACTGCCGCCGATACTGAGATCGATTCTGCTCCACTGGTCCAGGGGTCCACAAGCGGGAAAAGAGGAAGTGCAGCGGTGCACCTAAGGGCTAAATAGCCCCCCCTTGGCTCCGCCCCTAACCTATTCCGCTCCGCCGGATGCGCGTCACTAAGTGACCCGGAAGCACTTCTACCGGCCAGTAGCCAATCGGGCTACTGGACCAGACTCTGGGGGTGTGGCGTGGGACCGGGGGGCCGTGCCCTAAGGGCGCGCTCGCCGAGATCTTGTGCTCTTCAAATAAAACCATTAACAGGCTTGGGGCGCGTGCACATAATAAGCAAGGTATTTTGCTGCCACCTGGATGACTTAAGTCTCCCCACCATCAATCCACCACTTTTTACGGGAACTAAAGGCCCTAAACCTCCTAAAGGCTAATCAGATCGACAGCAATACGAACTGCATGTGTCCCCTTTGTGCTGCAGAATTATGGTGTTTCTGCGTCTGTTTCTTTGATGCCCAGGCCTTTGTGGGCAACGTAGCCACGAGCAGACAAAATAATGGAAGAGAATAGTACCCAACCGCTAGATTAAGTTTCATTGCTCCGTCCATCATCTCCTTGTGTTTGCTTTGTTCGCCCTAAGTTGGCAGGGTATGCCCAGACGTGGGTCCCTTGCTCACTTTGCCACTGGATTCAAGCTAGCCTGACTGATGAGGGCTGTTAGCCCGAAACCGGTCCCACGATGCTGGTTTCCGGTCCAGGGAAGACATGGCTTGGCAGTTCGGGCTGGACTGTTCCCATGAGGCACAGGGTCAAGACTGATGTGCATATAGCTGTGTCTGAACTGGGGTGGCGAAGTAAGCTTAAGAAGGATGATCTGTGACTGGGGGTGAGTGTCTGAAAAGTTTCAGCGCTCCGTCCATCATCTCCTTGTGTTTGCTTTGCCCAACCGCTAGATGGCAGGATTGCCCAAAGCACGTGATGCATTAACGGGTCTCTCTGTAAAACCGGAAAGCAGACACAATAATGACAGTGAGCCATATCCAACCGCTAGATGGCAGGATTGCCCAAAGCAAGTAATTTGCTAACCGGTTCACTCTGTAAAATCTGATTTTACTGTTCTCCCTCAGCCGAGATTCTTTCACGGATTGGATGCGTCAGTGTCTGCACAGTTGTGGAAATTATCAATTACTAGTATTCTCTGGGTCCTTCTAAATACAGTGCCCTATAAACTAAAATAGATAGTAAAAACCCCATTAAACGGAGATAAATCTCTCAAAATCAGGGCGTCCACTTAAAGAAGGTTTATGCGCCGCCCTATCGATAGCACATCTCCGCACATTCAAAATCAAGCGTGCGATGGCAACACTCGACCCGTTTGGAAAGACATTCCCCGACAACTGGATTCTGCGATGCACTAACGACAGCCTGGGTGCAACAGAAACATCAAAAACAAGAAAAGTAACAGCAAATATCACCAGAATGACCTTCTCGTGCTCAACAAATGAAGCAACGTGCACAGCGTCAGCCATTAAAGGGCATATTATTCCGGTATAGTTTTTATTTGCCATACTATAATTTCTTAACATCAAACAGGCGGGGTCGGACTAGCCTATAGGGCAACTGGGCAATGCTAGAAGGGCTAGTCTGAGAGGTCAAAATATGGAAGAAAAAAATGGTGGCTCTTGTAAGCCTGTGTTGTATGGTCTGGTAGGCCGCATTTAATGTTAACTTTTCTGATTTTACCACAAACATTGTCCGCAGGTAGCAGCAATGCATGCATTATCCGATACCTTGCAAACATATACAGCGCCTCCAAACAAGTTCGTAAGTGCCTCGATTTGCAACTATGGGCCACTTCGTAACTATCTGATTTGCAATGGGGGGCAATTTTATTTTGGTACCCGGGCCTATTTTCTGTTCTAGCCCGACCCCAAACAGGTTGGTGTCGGTGTTCATGAATTATCTATACTAAGTAATTATCATGTTTATTGTCCATCGATGCTATTAATTTAAACTTCTGCCCCTTTTAACATCTTCCTTGGGAGCACGAATACAAACTGTTGATATACAAGGGCATTATGCAATATTCGCACACCTGCAAGTGAAAAAAACATGGAAAATATAATTGGCTTCTTATCCCAACTTCCTATGCGCAATGTCCGGCGCTATAATACATTTAACAGTGATTCATGGAAAATCACGGACCCCAAAAGCACATTGTAGAGTCTTCGCAAGACAACTGCTTCACTCCTAGTCAGCATTTTAAATGTATACGGTATAGCGCCTAGCCTTACCCGCTCTTGCAGGAGCTCCAAGACTTGCTGTATGGAATCATTCACTTCGCAAGATTCTGTCTTCAAGACCAGCTCGGGGGCTTCTGGCTTCTCGTATCCAGAGTCGATACCGGTGAAGCCTGCGGGACACAGGAAGGCAGACCGGATCAAACCACAGCATTTGGACTATAGCAAATCACTCGATTTTAATTACTACTGCAACAGATTTTTAAAATAAAAGGGGAGGCGACAGCCCGAGCTGCTGGAGGTGCCACGTTTGTGATTTGGTGCCCAGGCAACGATGACACTTTTAAAATCCAGAGGGTGATTTGCAAAAAGAGGGAACTCACTCATCACATCCCTATTCACTGACCTCACAAGCATTCGCTGGAATGTCAGATACAATGAAAAACACTCGCCATTATCACTTTACGTGTTATCAACTCTGTAATGGGCAGCAACGGCTCCTCTGCTAAGCTGGAGGAGCGCTGCCCCACTGCTCTTTGAGCAGTGGAAAAAGGAAAAATAAAATAACATAGTGTTATTTTATTTTCCAAGGCAGTTTTGCGGGGTGGGGCTGTCGTCACAGCCAGCAGGGGGAGAAGTGGTTGGGACACTTAAGTGCGCATGATGTTTGGCCAGCCATCTTGTTATGTTATTTAATTTTATACCGCGCACATATACTCCGAGGAGTGTCCCGGCGCAAGCATAAATAGAGAAAGAATAAATACAGGGGAGTGGGGGTGAGTTAGTCAAAAAGGTGGGTCTTCAGTTTTTTCTTGAATAGGCAGAATTCCTGAATACTGCGGATCTTGGGACGTATAAACAGTCTTGTGCGATTAGCATGTTCTGCACCTGGCTCTATTGCACAGCCTGGGTGGAGAACATGCACAGGCTCCCACTCCCAGTCTTGGCACCGAACCAGGGCACTCAGACCAATCACAACACTGCTATCATGCTGGAGACAGCAGCATTGTGATTGGCTTAGGGGAGTCTGAGTGCTTCCTGCTTCCAGGAGAAACAGAAGAGGACGGAGGAGAGGCGACGGCCGGCAGACAGGTAAGTGGCTTTTTTTTCTACCACCCCAATCCCCGCCCCACCCATACTACTCTGTGGCAGCTGCCAATGGTAATGGGGCACACGAAAGCCTGAAACAAAGTACTGAATCTTTCATCAATTGTGCAGCTGAAGTTAATTACTATTCTGAATCTTCAAGGGACTGCCAGTTCTACCATGAAAGACGGAATACTGTTTTATCTTAGCTGATACTGGAGAAGCAAGCAAAACTGTTGACCTATGATAAAGACTCAACAGCCCTGAAGACGTTCATATTCAATGTAAATGAAACGTTGGCTGCGTCTTGGAATACATTAGATGAAAGGTAAAAGACTACTTTTTTAAATTACGCACTACATGTGAGTGCATTTATCCTTCTGGAATCAAGCAGATCTAAAGATTGGGGGACACATGAACTTTTAAATCATGAATTAATGGCGCACATTGTGTGGTATAGGAGGCAGCGGCGGTTCCTCCGTGGGAGAGAACGTGTGTCACCCCCCCCCACCCCAATTGCTGGGCAGAAAGCGTAAAAAATGAGATGGTAATAACATTATTTTATTACCATTTTATTTTTTATGCTTTCTGCCAGCAAACGGAGTGCAAGGGCAGGCCAGAGCGTTACTGCTGCCAATGACTTGAAGCAGTGACAAGTGGGCACTTAAGTTTGCATTGTGCATGTTGGTTTGGCCGGCTACCTTGCTATGGCCAAACTGACATGCGCAATTCAAACCTCTCCAACCTAGCTGTCTTGGACAGCTGGGTTGGACAGCAGGCACAGGTCTACAGTGCCTTTTGGAGCATGGAGCCAGCACGCTCCAGCTAATCAAGACGCTTAAGAATAGCGTCTTGATTGGATGAGAGAGTTTGCTGTGGGCTTCGCGCTTGGAGGACGAGCAGCAGAACAATGAGGACGTGGAGCAGCAGTGTAAAGTAAGTCAATTTTTTTAATGTGTATTTGTTATGTGTATTTGTTATGTGTATTGTGTGTATTTGTTGTGTATTGTGTGTATTTGTTGTGTATTGTGTGTATTTGTTGTGTATATTTGTTGTGTATTGTGTGTATTTGTTATGTGTATTGTGTGTATTTGTTATGTGTATTGTGTGCATTTGTTGTGTATTGTGTGCATTTGTTATGTGTATTGTGTGCATTTGTTATGTGTATTGTGTGCATTTGTTGTGTATTGTGTGCATTTGTTATGTGTATTGTGTGTATTTATGTATTGTGTGTATTTATGTATTGTGTGTATTTGTTGTGTATTGTGTGTATTTATGTGTATTGTGTGTATTTATGTGTATTTATGTGTATTTGTTGTGTATTGTGTGTATTTATGTGTATTGTGTGTATTTATGTGTATTGTGTGTATTTATGTGTATTGTGTGTATTTATTGTGTATTGTGTGTATTTATTGTGTATTGTGTGTATTTGTTGTGTATTGTGTGTATTTGTTATGTGTATTTGTTATGTGTATGTGTATTGTTAATGCATATGTGTATGTGTATTATGTTAATGCATATGTGTATGTGTATTATGTTAATGCGTATGTGTATTATGTTAATGCATATGTGTATGTGTATTATGTTAATGCATATGTGTATGTGTATTATGTTAATGCATATGTGTATGTGTATGTTAATGCATATGTGTATGTGTATGTTAATGCATATGTGTATGTGTATTATGTTAATGCATATGTGTATGTGTATTATGTTAATGCATATGTGTATGTGTATTATGTTAATGCATATGTGTATGTGTATTATGTTAATGCATATGTGTATGTTAATGCATATGTGTATGTGTATGTTAATGCATATGTGTATGTGTATGTTAATGTGTATGTGTGGATCCCGTTTGTGTGGATCCCGTTTGTGTGGATCCCGTTTGTGTGGATCCCGTTTGTGTGGATCCCGTTTGTGTGGATCCCGTTTGTGTGGATCCCGTTTGTGTGGATCCCGTTTGTGTGGATCCCGTTTGTGTGGATCCCGTTTGTGTGGATCCCGTTTATGTGGCTGGATTTGGTTATGTGGATTTGTTTGCACCCCCCAATGTGATTTGCCACCAACCGCCACTGATAGGTTAACCCCAAAATAACACATAGTTTTGTGTTGGTTACACCAGCAGAACAAGCCCATGAACAGCTGGGCTCTGGTGAGTTTACACCATTTGAATGGGATGAAAGGGAAATGATATGGAAGTGCGATGAAAGCGGCTAAATCTACTATTTGTAAATTAAACACCACCAATGTCCTTTCTTAACAGATAAAAACATGCATTAAGAAAGAACTTGCCACTAAAGCCACATATTTGTTTTCTTGCCTAGGTTTTGACACATTTTGTTTCAATCCTGAACATAGCCCTATATTTCAACACAGCTTCCCAATACACCACACAATGTTGAAAAATAAGTATTTCTGTTTAAGGTGTCCTTTAATTAACTTACTGGGGTAGAGTATTCAGAGGTGGGCTTTAATGGCTCTTCTTTAAATAGTGCCACAGATACAGGAGGGCCCTGGGGAGTCGTAAATTTAAAAGAACCAGCAAGGTGCATGATTTCCCTGTGAGCGTACTATGCAAGCACACAATGCATGAGCCGCAGAGGGCCCTGCGTAGTTTGATATTTAAAAGAACCAGCAGATGCAGGATTTTCTTGTGTGAGCTGCGGCCGAGGGATACAATGTTGCAGGTTACCTAGAGACCCGTTCCGATTTACTCGATCCATGGGCTCTGTTAACTCTGCTTTTTGCCAGAGGTTGTACAAGGCTTCTTTGCCGCATGCATGGATTAGCTCTATGCATGACTACTACAGTTAAGTTGGATCCTTTAAACTTTGAATTGTGGACTAGGAGCCTTGGGCCCTTATACGGACAGAATACTATTGGACTCCGTACCAAGTTTTATCTATGCACCGCTGAAGGTTGCCCCCCTTTTTTCCTTTCCATCCTGATGAAGGCCCGCATATAAGGTCACAATTCACCTCAACTACAAGTCTGGTTGAAACGTCAACATACTTTTGCAAGCCAGGATTGAATATTCAGATCCTTATGGAGGGTGTACATTGATTTATCGGCCACCTATCTCTAGCATGGACATATCTTGAATATTAGAAAGTACACTCAAATAGGCTTATTGCAGTGGCCTGTGAACGCTGATGTGTCTATTGTTTTTTGTGCTATTGTCATTTATTATTCTTTCCTCTTATGTGTCACTTTAACCTCTATAAGCACTTTTTTCTTGCACTATATGGAGCAACCACAATAACATTCAATAAATGTATGCATTACTGATTGATAAAATATTAATTGAATTTATTTAGCAAATTGTATTTGTGGTTGGTCTGTTTTCTCTCTCTTATAATGATCAATTTGTGTTGATTGAGATAAGTGAATTAACATTGTATTTTCCTTTTCACTTTTGCCACTAGGACCATTTTGTTGTGTATCAAACTGTACCCAGGTCCTTTCGCCATTTGAGCTACCCAATTAGTTTGTTAGGGCCCTGGGTAGTCGGATATTTAAAGCAACTAGCAGGTGCATGATTTTCCTGCAAGTGTACTATGCATGTACACAATGCATGAACTGCAGAGGGCCCTGGGTAGTCTGATATTTAAAGCAACTAGCAGGTGCATGATTTTCCTGAGAGTGCGCAATGCATGCACAATGCATGAGCTGCAGAGGGCCCTGGGTAGTGTAATATTTAAAAGAACCAGCAGGTGCATGATTTTCCTGTGAGTATACAATGCATGCACACAATGCATGAGCTGCAGAGGGCCCTGGGTAGTGTAATATTTAAAAGAACCAGCAGGTGCATGATTTTCCTGAGTGTGCGCAATGCATGCACACAATGCATAAGCTGTAGAGGGCCCTGGGTAGTGTAATATTTAAAAGAACCAGCAGGTGCATGATTTTCCTGTGGGTGTGCTATGCATGCACACTAAGCGTGAGCTGCAGAGGGCCCTGGGTAGTGTAATATTTAAAAGAATCAGCAGTTGCATGATTTTCCTTTGAGTGTGCAATGCATGCACACTAAGCGTGAGCTGCAGAGGGCCCTGGGTAGTGTAATATTTAAAAGAACCAGCAGGTGCATGATTTTCCTGTGGGTGTGCTATGCATGCACACTAAGCGTGAGCTGCAGAGGGCCCTGGGTAGTGTAATATTTAAAAGAACCAGCAGGTGCATGATTTTCCTGTGAGTGTGCAATGCATGCACACAATGCATGAGCTGCAGAGGGCCCTGGGTAGTGTAATATTTAAAAGAACCAGCAGGTGCATGATTTTCCTGTGAGTGTGCAATGCATGCACACAATGCATGAGCTGCAGAGGGCCCTGGGTAGTGTAATATTTAAAAGAACCAGCAGGTGCATGATTTTCCTGTGGGTGTGCTATGCATGCACACTAAGCGTGAGCTGCAGAGGGCCCTGGGTAGTGTAATATTTAAAAGAATCAGCAGGTGCATGATTTTCCTGTGAGTGTGCAATGCATGCACACTAAGCGTGAGCTGCAGAGGGCCATGTTTGCACACACTAACCTTTGATTTCCCCAGCTCTGGCCTTCTTGTAAAGCCCCTTCACGTCTCTCTGTTCACACACGTGCAGAGGAGCATCCACAAATACCTCGAAGAAAGGCAAACCAGCTGCCTCGTGGATCTTCCTGGCGTTGTTACGATCCTAGGAGAAAGATAGATAGGTCAATCATCATTCAAAGAATCAGTTACATCCGTGTTAGGCTGGGGTAACCAGGATGTACTATAAAAAATACATTATATAGGCAGATGTGAAAATTGTAATAAGCTATTTATTTTGTTTGTGGACTGTGGCGAGCAGCCTTTACCTTTGTTCCTCTAAGGTGTACGCGCACTTGAGCGCCTGCATACCCCATGACCATGATGCGTATTAAGAAGCTGGGAGCACACACACCTGAAGCATAAAATGCCAAAAAACAGGCGCTTTATTTTTCCTACAGACTTCAGAAAAAGGGAAATGTTCTCTAGCAAAACAAAGCCTGCCTCCTTCATCTAACTGAATGCGGCGTCCTAAATCTGTCTCCTAGGAATGTGTGAGCAAGACTGCAATCAATTTCAATCTCTCTTAATCTCTTTCTCTCTCTCAATCGCCCTCTCTCTCTCTCGGTTTCCTCGTCTTGCTCTCAATCGCCCTGTCTGTCTCTCTCTCCCTCAGTCTCCCCGTCGCTCTCCCTCAGTCTCCCAGCCTCTCCTTCAACGCCTCTCTCTCCCAGCCTCTCTCTCAGAGCCTCTCCGTCTCTCCCCCAGCCTCTCCTTCAACGCCTCTCTCTCCCAGCCTCTCTCTCAGAGCCTCTCCCTCAGTCCCTCAGTCTCTCCCTCAGTCCCTCAGTCTCTCCCTCAGTCCCTCAGTCTCTCCCTCAGTCCCTCCGTCTCTCCCTCAGTCCCTCCGTCTCTCCCTCAGTCCCTCCCTCAGTCCCTCCGTCTCTCCCTCAGTCCCTCCGTCTCTCCCTCAGTCCCTCCGTCTCTCCCTCAGTCCCTCCGTCTCTCCCTCAGTCCCTCCGTCTCTCCCTCAGTCCCTCAGTCCCTCCCTCAGTCCCTCAGTCTCTCCCTCAGTCCCTCAGTCTCTCCCTCAGTCCCTCAGTCTCTCCCTCAGTCCCTCAGTCTCTCCCTCAGTCCCTCAGTCTCTCCCTCAGTCCCTCAGTCTCTCCCTCAGTCCCTCAGTCTCTCCCTCAGTCCCTCAGTCTGTCTCTCCCTCCGTCTCTCCCTCAGTCCCTCCGTCTCTCCCTCAGTCCCTCAGTCTGTCTCTCCGTCTCTCCCTCAGTCCCTCCGTCTCTCCCTCAGTCCCTCAGCCTGTCTCTCCGTCTCTCCCTCAGTCCCTCCGTCTCTCCGTCTCTCCCTCAGTCCCTCCGTCTCTCCGTCTCTCCCTCAGTCCCTCAGTCCCTCAGTCTCTCCGTCTCTCCCTCAGTCCCTCCGTCTCTCCCTCAGTCCCTCCGTCTCTCCGTCTCTCCCTCAGTCCCTCCGTCTCTCCGTCTCTCCCTCAGTCCCTCCGTCTCTCCGTCTCTCCCTCAGTCCCTCCGTCTCTCCCTCAGTCCCTCCGTCTCTCCCTCCGTCTCTCCCTCAGTCCCTCAGTCCCTCCGTCTCTCCCTCAGTCTCTCCGTCTCTCCCTCAGTCTCTCCGTCTCTCCCTCAGTCTCTCCGTCTCTCCCTCAGTCTCTCCGTCTCTCCCTCAGTCTCTCCGTCTCTCCCTCAGTCTCTCCGTCTCTCCCTCAGTCTCTCCGTCTCTCCCTCAGTCTCTCCGTCTCTCCCTCAGTCCCTGTCTCTCCCTCAGTCCCTCAGTCTCTCCCTCAGTCCCTCAGTCCCTCAGTCTCTCCCTCAGTCCCTCAGTCCCTCCGTCTCTCCCTCAGTCCCTCCGTCTCTCCCTCAGTCCCTCAGTCCCTCCGTCTCTCCCTCAGTCCCTCAGTCTCTCCCTCAGTCCCTCCGTCTCTCCCTCAGTCCCTCCGTCTCTCCCTCAGTCCCTCAGTCCCTCCCTCAGTCCCTCCCTCAGTCCCTCCGTCTCTCCCTCAGTCCCTCCGTCTCTCCCTCAGTCCCTCCGTCTCTCCCTCAGTCCCTCCGTCTCTCCCTCAGTCCCTCCGTCTCTCCCTCAGTCCCTCCGTCCCTCCGTCTCTCCCTCAGTCCCTCCGTCTCTCCCTCAGTCTCTCCCTCAGTCCCTCAGTCTCTCCCTCAGTCCCTCAGTCTCTCCCTCAGTCCCTCCGTCTCTCCCTCAGTCCCTCAGTCCCTCAGTCCCTCCGTCTCTCCCTCAGTCCCTCCGTCTCTCCCTCAGTCCCTCAGTCCCTCAGTCCCTCCGTCTCTCCCTTAGTCCCTCAGTCCCTCCGTCTCTCCGTCTCTCCCTTAGTCCCTCAGTCCCTCCGTCTCTCCCTCAGTCCCTCAGTCCCTCCGTCTCTCCCTCAGTCCCTCAGTCCCTCCGTCTCTCCCTCAGTCCCTCAGTCCCTCCCTCAGTCCCTCCCTCAGTCCCTCCCTCAGTCCCTCCGTCTCTCCCTCAGTCCCTCAGTCCCTCCCTTAGTCCCTCCCTCAGTCTCTCCCTCAGTCCCTCAGTCTCTCCCTCAGTCTCTCCCTCAGTCCCTCAGTCTCTCCCTCAGTCTCTCCCTCAGTCCCTCCGTCTCTCCCTCCGTCTCTCCCTCAGTCCCTCCGTCTCTCCCTCCGTCTCTCCGTCTCTCCCTCAGTCCCTCCGTCCCTCCGTCCCTCCGTCTCTCCCTCAGTCCCTCAGTCCCTCCGTCTCTCCCTCAGTCCCTCAGTCCCTCCGTCTCTCCCTCAGTCCCTCAGTCCCTCCGTCTCTCCCTCAGTCCCTCAGTCCCTCCGTCTCTCCCTCCGTCTCTCCCTCCGTCTCTCCCTCCGTCTCTCCCTCAGTCCCTCCCTCAGTCCCTCCGTCTCTCCCTCCCTCAGTCCCTCCGTCTCTCCCTCCGTCTCTCCCTCCGTCTCTCCCTCCGTCCCTCCGTCCCTCCGTCCCTCCGTCCCTCCGTCCCTCCGTCCCTCCGTCCCTCAGTCCCTCCGTCCCTCAGTCCCTCCGTCCCTCAGTCCCTCCGTCCCTCAGTCCCTCCGTCCCTCAGTCCCTCCGTCCCTCAGTCCCCCCGACTCTCTCCCCCCGACTCTCTCCCCCCGACTCTCTCCCCCCGACTCTCTCCCCCCGACTCTCTCCCCGACTCTCTCCCCCGACTCTCTCCCCCGACTCTCTCCCCCGACTCTCTCCCCCGACTCTCTCCCCGACTCTCTCCCCCGACTCTCTTTATTTTTCCTACAGACTTCAGAAAAAGGGAAATGTTCTCTAGCAAAACAAAGCCTGCCTCCTTCATCTAACTGAATGAGGCGTCCTAAATCTGTCTCCTAGGAATGTGTGAGCAAGACTGCAATCAATTTCAATCTCTCTTAATCTCTTTCTCTCTCTCAATCGCCCTCTCGCTCTCTCTCGGTTTCCTCGTCTTGCTCTCAATCGCCCCGTCTGTCTCTCTCTCCCTCAGTCTCCCCGTCGCTCTCCCTCAGTCTCCCAGCCTCTCCTTCAACGCCTCTCTCTCCCAGCCTCTCTCTCAGAGCCTCTCCGTCTCTCTCCCCGTCTCTCCCTCAGTCTCTCCGTCTCTCTCTCCGTCTCTCCGTCTCTCTCTCCGTCTCTCCGTCTCTCTCTCCGTCTCTCTCTCCGTCTCTCCGTCTCTCTCTCCGTCTCTCCGTCTCTCTCTCCGTCTCTCCGTCTCTCTCTCCGTCTCTCTCTCCGTCTCTCCGTCTCTCTCTCCGTCTCTCCGTCTCTCTCCCCGTCTCTCAGTCTCTCCGTCCCTCCGTCTCTCCCTCCGTCCCTCCGTCTCTCCCTCAGTCCCTCCGTCTCTCCCTCCCTCCCTCCGTCCCTCCCTCCCTCCCTCCGTCCCTCCGTCTCTCCCTCCCTCCGTCCCTCCGTCTCTCCCTCCGTCCCTCCGTCTCTCCCTCCGTCCCTCCGTCTCTCCCTCCGTCCCTCCGTCTCTCCCTCCGTCCCTCCGTCTCTCCGTCTCTCCCTCCGTCTCTCCGTCTCTCCCTCCGTCTCTCCGTCTCTCCCTCAGTCCCTCCGTCTCTCCCTCAGTCCCTCCGACTCTCCCTCAGTCCCTCCGACTCTCCCTCAGTCCCTCCGACTCTCCCTCAGTCCCTCCGACTCTCCCTCAGTCCCTCCGACTCTCCCTCAGGCCCTCCGACTCTCCCTCAGGCCCTCCGACTCTCCCTCCGACAGTCCCTCAGTCCCTCCGTCTCTCCCTCAGTCCCTCAGTCCATCTCTCCCTCCCCCTCTCCCTCTGTCTCCCTCCGTCCCTCCCCCTCTCCCTCTGTCTCCCTCCGTCCCTCTCCCTCTCCCTCTGTCTCCCTCCGTCCCTCTCCCTCCTCTCTCTCCCTGTCTCTCTCCCTCTCCCTCTGTCCCTCTCCCTCCGTCCCTCTCCCTGTCTCCCTCCCTCTCCCTCCGTCCCTCTCCCTCTCCCTGTCTCCCTCCCTCTCCCCGTGTCTCTCTCTCCCCGTCTCCCTCCCTCTCCCCGTGTCTCTCTCTCCCCGTCTCCCTCCCTCTCTCCCCGTCTCTCTCTCTCTCCCCGTCTCTCTCTCTCTCCCCGTCTCTCTCTCTCTCCCCGTCTCTCTCTCTCTCCCCGTCTCTCTCCCCCCGTCTCTCTCCCCCCGTCTCTCTCCCCCCGTCTCTCTCCCCCCGTCTCTCTCCCCCGTCTCTCTCCCCCCGTCTCTCTCCCCCGTCTCTCTCCCCCCGTCTCTCTCTCCCCGTCTCTCTCTCCCTCCCCGTCTCTCCCTCTCTCCCCGTCTCTCTCTCCCCGTCTCCCTCCCTCTCCCCGTCTCCTCCCTCTCCCCGTTCCCTCTCTCCCCGTCTCCCTCCCTCTCCCCGTGTCTCTCTCTCCCCGTCTCCTCCCTCTCTCCCCGTCTCTCTCTCTCTCCCCGTCTCTCTCTCTCTCCCCGTCTCTCTCTCTCTCCCCGTCTCTCTCTCTCTCCCCGTCTCTCTCCCCGTCTCTCTCCCCGTCTCTCTCCCCGTCTCTCCCCCGTCTCTCTCCCCGTCTCTCTCCCCGTCTCTCTCCCCGTCTCTCTCTCCCCGTCTCTCTCTCCCCCCGTCTCCTCCCGCTCTCCCTCCGTCCCTCTCCCTCTCCCCCTCCCTCTCCCCGTGTCTCTCTCTCCCCGTCTCCCTCCCTCTCCCCGTCTCCCTCCCTCTCCCCGTCTCTCTCCCTCTCCCCGTCTCTCTCTCTCTCTCTCTCCGTCTCTCTCTCTCTCCCCGTCTCTCTCTCTCTCCCCGTCTCTCTCTCTCTCCCCGTCTCTCTCTCTCCCCGTCTCTCTCTCTCTCCCCGTCTCTCTCTCTCTCCCCGTCTCTCTCTCTCTCTCCCCGTCTCTCTCTCTCTCCCCGTCTCTCTCTCTCTCCCCGTCTCTCTCTCTCTCCCCGTCTCTCTCTCTCTCCCCGTCTCTCTCTCTCTCCCCGTCTCTCTCTCTCTCTCCCCGTCTCTCTCTCTCTCCCCGTCTCTCTCTCTCTCCCCGTCTCTCTCTCTCTCCCCGTCTCTCTCTCCCCCCGTCTCTCTCTCCCCCGTCTCTCTCTCCCCCCGTCTCTCTCCCCCCGTCTCTCTCTCCCCCAGTCTCTCTCTCCCCCAGTCTCTCTCTCCCCCAGTCTCTCTCTCCCCCGTCTCTCTCTCCCCCCGTCTCTCTCTCCCCCGTCTCTCTCTCCCCCGTCTCTCTCCCCCGTCTCTCTCCCCCCGTCTCTCTCCCCCGTCTCTCTCCCCCGTCTCTCTCCCCCGTCTCTCTCTCTCCCCCGTCTCTCTCTCTCCCCCCGTCTCTCTCTCTCCCCCCGTCTCTCTCTCTCCCCCGTCTCTCTCTCTCCCCCCGTCTCTCTCTCTCCCCCCGTCTCTCTCTCTCCCCCCGTCTCTCTCTCTCTCCCCGTCTCTCTCTCTCTCTCCCCGTCTCTCTCTCTCTCCCCGTCTCTCTCTCTCTCCCCGTCTCTCTCTCTCTCCCCGTCTCTCTCTCTCTCCCGTCTCTCTCTCTCTCCCCGTCTCTCTCTCTCTCCCCGTCTCTCTCTCTCTCCCCGTCTCTCTCTCTCTCCCCGTCTCTCTCTCTCTCCCCGTCCCTCTCTCCCCCCCCCCAGTCTCTCTCTCTCCCCCAGTCTCTCTCTCTCCCCCAGTCTCTCTCTCTCCCCCAGTCTCTCTCTCTCCCCCGTCTCTCTCTCTCCCCCTGTCTCTCTCTCTCCCCCCGTCTCTCTCTCTCTCCCCGTCTCTCTCTCTCTCCCCGTCTCGCTCTCTCTCCCCGTCTCGCTCTCTCTCCCCGTCTCGCTCTCTCTCCCCGTCTCGCTCTCTCTCCCCGTCTCTCTCTCTCTCTCCCCGTCTCTCTCTCTCTCCCCGTCTCTCTCTCTCTCCCCGTCTCTCTCTCTCTCTCCCCGTCTCTCTCTCTCTCTCCCCGTCTCTCTCTCTCTCCCCGTCTCTCTCTCTCTCCCCGTCTCTCTCTCTCTCCCCGTCTCTCTCTCTCTCTCTCCGTCTCTCTCTCCGTCTCTCTCTCCGTCTCTCTCTCCGTCTCTCTCTCCGTCTCTCTCTCCGTCTCTCTCTCCGTCTCTCTCTCCGTCTCTCTCTCCGTCTCTCTCTCCGTCTCTCTCTGTCTTTTTTAATACCCTTGGCTCAATATGTCTTAAAACAACAGTTCTTACCCTTTTGACTTCTGTGGACCACCTACTGACTTATTACTGGTATCCGAGGATCCCCACTCAGTAAATATGGGAAGCCAGGGACTCCTCACCTAAGCAGTTTCTATGATTTGAACCTCAAAACAATGCACAAAAATACAGAAACAAACATACACTTAACAAATGCTCAAATATTGAAATAGGTTGTTTAATTTACAATCAAACACAGCAAAGATCGCCATCTAGTGTTGGGTCCGGATGTTTGCACTTTGTTTTTGTTCGAAGAGGTCTTTCCACTCATGATGTAGGTGACTCCTCCTTTCGGTGATAGCATGCATGGGCATGGACTCCATCCTTAGATTGTTTTTTTCCGCCATCGGGTTCGGATGTGTATTGCTGCGCTCCGGTACGGTTATCGGACCCCTTCGACGCGCAATCCACTACCCTCAACGGTATTGTTATCGATCACGGTTCCCCATCGACGCGCATCGTCTCACCTCGGAAAACCTTCGATCGGGAAACTCGTAGCAGGCCGTCGGGCCTACCCGTGCCAACCGCGCTAACAGTCGATGGAACAGACTCCCTTCAAGTTCTGTCCCGGGTGTCGTGCTAAGTTTCCACGCACCTACTTGCACGAAGTGTGCAACCTCTGCTTGTTCCCGGAACCCGACGAGAACGACTGCGACGCGTGTCGATCGTTTCGATCGAAAAAGACACTTGGTGACCGTCGGGCTCGACACCACGAGATGCAACACCAGAGCAGCTCCGCACCGGACATCTACAGCGAAGACTCCGACACTGAACATCAAGCTCAGGGAGCCGAAGAAGAAGAACAGATCTCCGTGTCCGAGGCCGACATGGAAGAAGAGGAGCAGGTTACTCCGGGTCAGCGTACCGTGAGTAAAGAAACCCCTTTGCCCCCTCAACATAAAACAAAGGCTCCGGTCCCTCCTATAGATAAAGGCTTCACATTCTCAATTTTGCTTCTTTATTTGTATATACTTTATTAATGTTAATATACTTTTTTAAATATTTCATTTTATTAAACAGTGGGGCACACCCTAAACATGCCATGCGGCCCCCGAGGGGTCCTGGGACCACAGGTTAAGAACCACTGTCCTACCCAAACAAAAAAAAATTACTGTAACATATCACTGTTGTGATCGGAGCCCAACAAGCAGCCTGAGGAGCTGAGATTGCAGCAAAGAACTTGCTACAGTTTTCGGAGTAATGCAGCCACTCCTTAAATCCTGCAACTTTCCCTCGACTTCTCGGAGAGACGGGGACTTCTCGTAAGAGGCCAGCACAGTATACAATTTCTGAACTACTTGTGGGCACCTTTGTTTTATAAAATATGCTGCTTATTAATGCTTTAGATAAACTTAAGGTTGTAGGTAAGTGCACAGCATCCTTGGTTTTTAGGTCTCGCCTACGCAGCGCGCATGCGTTGCGTAGGAGGACCTTTAGCCGTCGCTCTGCTCTTTTTGGAAGCACATACTCGTGCTTGTGGCGGCATCCACCTTGCGGGAGCGAGCAGGGGCGCGCCACAAGCACGAGTATGTGCTTCCAAAAAGAGCCGACTGCGCGTGCACGGACGCACCACTCCCGGGCCAGCAAACACACAATTGCAGTGCCAGCAGTGTGTTTTGCTTTTACTGTGACAAGCACGCGTGGAAGACGGCTTGAAGTAGGCAAATCTGACTGTGGAAATGAAGATTCAGACTCTAGTAATAATGATTCAAGATACATACACAGTTAGCTTATTTGTGTTTTATAACGGGACTTGCACATAGTGGATGCCCCGTTCTAGTGGCTTTCTTGCACTCTAACTCAGCAAGGATAATCTCACTGACTGAAATGAATACTTCATAGCACTCTTTGTCTGTTCTTCCTGGATTTAGTGCACTTATGTCCCATGTACTAACTTTATATTAACCAAGACTCCAGCCTCTTGGGTCCAATCTTTTCACTTAAAAACAAGAGTTTTTTTTTCAATTTTATGAAGTTGCAAAAATAAAAAGAGCAGTTTGACTGTGGAATTGACCTTAGATTTCAGGGTTTATTTCTGACCTAGAACAGCAAGGTTTTCAATCTGTTCTTATTGCTAAAAGGGAGCAAGATACCCACTTTCCTCTGCTCCAGGTGCCTACAACGTGCCTGTGTCCTAGATACAGATGCCGCCTCATTTAATGTGCAGACAAAGAGCTAATGCTGGCAAAAATGTAGAAATTATCTACTGACCTCGAATATTCCGTTTTAAAAACCTCCTGTTCCGTAGTCCTTTCACAAAATCGTTTGTGAATGCTTTATAGTGTTTTTCCATTACCACGTACCCATCTTGACTTGTGTATTTTTGTACTGGATGACTACTTAGCATCATAATGAATTCTATTCATACAGTGCATTGCATTTGTAGTACTTCATGTAGTAAGTGCTGCTTCAAATAGCGAATTTGAACAAGCATTGACATAGCCAATAGGTCTCGCCTTTGGGACCTTATAAGTGTTTAGTTATACAGCACAATATCCTTGGTGCAACAACATCAACTGTTGCATGGCTAAACACTTATAAGGTCCCAAAGGCGAGACCTATTGGCTATGCCAATGCTTGTTTTGTATGCCAAGAACGTTACAGCACATGCTTAATGTATCACACTGAAGAAAACACCAGTAGGCGCTCATTTAGTTGGGAGTAGATGAATCTGTGCATATCGCAATAATTGTTAGCACTCTGGATAGAAGGTTGAAAGCTGGGCAACCAATCAGAAAGCTCCCATCATTCTGTGCTGCCACCACCCAATGTTCCGCTGTTGACCCTGGCAGCGCTGCAGGAGCAGGCTCTAACCTGAAACATACATTGAAAAAACATAACTCCACTGTCTTGCAGTGCTCCATCAGCCTTTTATCAAGCACCCAGTTAAAACATGGCTGTTCAGGCTCCTCACTTTGATTATGCGAAGACTTAAGTCAAATCAGCCCAAAAAAGGGTTTAAAAACGTTCTTTACGTTCAGGGGTGAAGGCTGTGCGCAATGAGAATTTATCATTTACCTTCTGTTGCCTTCAGCGTGCCAGGATTACAAGAAAGAATAGACATGGAGTGACAGCAGGGAAGTAATAGCAACCAAGCAGGAGTGACAACGGGAGAGGCAGTACCTAATTTGTTCTGGTGGTTACAGGTGGCGAGTACCGGTAGTCATTTCTGGGTACCAATAACTGCTTTTCATCATCGGACTTTGATCCAGATCAAAAGACAAAGGCAGAAAGGGGAGAAAGGAAGAAGATTAAAATGGCCAACCGTGGCAAAAGTAGAAAGCAAAGATAACCTGCAAGGGTGAAATAAAGAGACAGGAAGTGTAGGATAGTAGAAGAAAGAGACACAAGGTTGAATCAAGACAAGCTAGCCTTGGTATTCGTTAACCCTGGCTTCCGGCAGCTGGCTACTATGAAATACTTTGGGTACCTGCACTCTAAGTATTTGGAGTACTGGAAAGTGGAGTCGTACGAGCACAAAAACAAATCAGAAGCAAGTGAGGGCACAAATAAACCAACTGCTGAGAGTCTCTTTCTACCGCCCATGTATGGCTCACTCCTCAAACCGGTCCAATTATACTCTTCTCCACCAAGACACATTTATAATGCTCCACACACCTGCACCTCCGAGCCATCCTTTGAGTCACTAGCCTACAACTACCTCTGTGAATTCAGTTCCTAATTGGGATAAAGGTTTAAGGTCTTTGCCGGGGGAAGAATGGTAGTTTGAGGAACATCAAGTCGCACAAAAGACTAACACAAGACTTTCCTCAAGACTTGTAAGGAGACGGATCAGTAGCTCAAAGAGGTTGCTACTGCATCATTCGGAGTGCTGTTGAGAAGCATTCTCATTACACAGTCCATAGGCTGACGCGCCACACCTATGGCTTGTAACACACACATCTCAGCAGGGTCCGAATCACTAAGCTATCTTACCTTGGCATACGGGGAAATAAAACTGGCAATGCACACCAGGCCTGCATCGGCAAACAATCTGGCAACCTCAGCAATTCGGCGGATGTTTTCTTCCCGGTCTTCTTGAGAGAAACCAAGGTTTTTGCTCAGGCCCTGACGAATGTTGTCCCCGTCCAGCGTGTAGCACGGGATGCCATGGCACACAAGGAGCTCCTCCAGTGCCATGCTTAGGGTGGTCTTTCCAGCTCCAGACAGACCTACAATGGTAAGAAACATGTATGCCAGTCATACAGGGAAGATATCATTTACACCCACTGTTCACAGGTCACATGACTGCAAAACTGGCATATGAAGGCTACTCACACCCACTGGCCTACCCCTCCAGTTTTATTTATGGCCTCCCACCCACATTCACCGGTGATCACAGTAAAGTCTCGGGGGCATTACAAAAAAAACCATGCCAAAAGCCACACACATTAAAGCCAAAAGGGACAGGTACTGCACTCGCAGGGACCAAGGCAAGATGTACTGCATCCTTTGTGATCAACAAACTGAATAGTGCGACATTCAAAGACACACATAGCACTTCACCTCACTAGAGTACGAATGTGATTACATATGCAGCATTTTCGCATTCACACATTCAGCTTGCTTCAATACCAACCTGCTGGAACCACACAAAGCAATAAACAAAATGAGGGTGATGGAAGCTCTTCAGTCTATAGGTCATATCTTCTAATGGACTACCTAGCCAAAGTGTCCACCCTAGATCTAGCTCCAGGTGTAGAAAACATGAGAGGTCGCCTTGAATGCTGCCTTGCAAATTTGATCGATACTCTATACTCTGCATCTCCTCGTTTTGTTTTTCACCATTTTGGACTTCCAGGAAGGGCAATTCACCTGAAGAAATGCAAAGCAGTTCCCACACTTTCAGGGTTGCTTATTGAACTGGCAAGGCAAGTCCACCGGAGAAAGCCACTGTTTTATTCCAGGCATTGCCCATTGGCTACCTGTGCCGCAAGTGGTTTGTGCCAGATTTTGTGCTAAGACGCAACAGCATGAGAATGTACTGCAGAAGCAGATTATTCTGGAGAGCACCTAAGCACTATGTGGATTCTGTAGGTAAGCAGAGTAGGGCCATATGAAAGCCCGGGCATTAGATGTAAGCTGGTGGTACTGCTGACCAGACGGGCAGGACATCTGAAAAGCGAGATTCTGCTCTAGGTGAAGTCACAATTTATCTTGAAAGGATGAAAAAAAACAAGGCAACAGGCCTTTTCCCGTTTATGCACCAAGGATCTGTAACAACATTCCTGTAACCATGAAAACAGACCCAAGGCTGCTCCAATTTAGGGAAAGAGTTTAAGACACACCTCTTTAAAGAGCACTAAATCAGAAAGAAATAATCTACTATAGCCTTAATGCCCGACGTAGTGGGCTCTACTGGCTATTAAAGGCCAGCTCCAGTGTTAAAGGCCTGAGCCGAAGGAATGAACTGTGAGCTGTGAACAAACATTGGAATGTTGGAGCTCCAGGCTTCTACCAGCCATTAGGAGCCCGTAGCACTCCACGGTCTTCAATGTAGCGCTCAACATGCCAATGTTCTAGCAACCAGCGCCTTCGCCTATGACTCATTGACTGTATGCTTGCCTTTCACCCTCTGTAGTGCTCCTCAAGCTTTTTGGCTAGGTTTTTTTTTTTTTTTTTTTTTTTTCCAAGAGTTTTATATAGCGCGAACTAGACCCGAAGATATCGGGTATCAGAGCGCTTTACATAGCACCAGTTTCGTTACACAAGGACACATTCATTTTTGTTAGGCACGGGAAGATTAAGTGATTTGCCCAGAATCACAGGATGTTGAGCGTCGTTGCCGAGACTCAAACCCAGTTCCCCAGCATCTACGTCGACCGCTCTAGCCGTAAGGCTACATCCTCTCCCCGTTCACGCTATACCAATACTCAGCACCTCTGGCATAAGAACTTTTTTCAAGAAAAGACAAGGAAATTAACTTAAATTATCTCCGATTAGTAAGGATCTCCGGCATTCTACTGCATTTTACTGTACTTTAGCAACTTTACTATATTATGTGTATATATACAGTGCTGACAAGGTCATAAAGCTGTGCGATCTGCACGTTAATGGATGCTCTTTCACAGTGCTGGATTTAATAAAGTGTTGGTTGTATTTAGACTTATATGAAGATGCTAGGTGAGTTCAGTGAGGTTTGGAGATGTGCTCCAACATGCTGCGATAGGGTCACTGCGTATAATCGGAATGCGCTGAGGAATCATCGGAGGATAGATGCTGTTGAATGTGTGAATATCCACTGCTTTATTTAGGACAAAGCTAAAAAATAACAGATCTAAACGTGGGTAGAAACAACCACTCAAACAGAGGGGGCCCCTGATTAGAATGAAGGTAGAGACCGACAGGGGAAGTACACAATTCACTCGAAAGAAGGGGTTCTCTACCTGTTTAACTCTATAGGTGCAAAAAGTCACAGATTATAAAAACATAACCAGTGCATAATGGTGAAACCACTACAGGAGGAAAAATATATCAAAAAGAGGCTTTTATTTAAATTAAATAGTATAATACATAAACATTATTTCAGTATAGATATCCAAAGACATCCCACCGCACATTCACTCAAACCTCAGACATACCTTCACCATATATTCGCATTCTCACACGCCTGACAGTATCAGACATTCACTCAAGTCCAATCACAGTGTACATAGATGTAGACCCCCCCCAAGGGAATCCAAGGTTACACATGAGGCCTAACAAAGAGATATAGACGTGCCTCAAGATGTAAAAAACAAATCAAGCTAGACGAATCAGTAACAATCAATGACACAATAAAGTAATAAACATAAACAAATGTTCATAAATTGTTAAACATTCTTGAAGAACAAATGGGGGGATTTCTTCTGTCTCAAAATATTCCAAAAATGGAATCCAGCGCCAACGCGCGTTTAGATGTTGAACCCCAATGTGGGCGTCACCTTCCTCAGGGCGCGAGAATCAACGAGACAAACGCAGTGGGATGTGCCTTGGCGAGAAGACGGGCGCTTATAAAGTAAAAAGGAAGGAAATAATGGTTGAGGTGTGCAGACGCTGGGCCTTAACAGACTAGCGCTTGATAGGTTGGAATAGAGATGCCGGTCAAAAAGTACAGACGCTAAGCCGTTAATGAGTTGCTATCGTTTAAATGGATACTTCTGGTAGGCGCCAATATGGAGATGTAGAAAGCGTGGCAGGGCGGCTGGGGCTGCAGCCGTCGGCTGTTAGTGGGATAGGAAGGCCGGCAGCTCACAGGTTAAAACCGGTGATTCAAATAAAAGGGCCCCTGACGAGGTAGTCAGCTAAATCCCTCAGTCCAAGAGGGAATTCCTGGCAGGGATTCAATTTAGGTACAGGGCGATTCGCCCCGACGATGATGCTACGAAGGAACTGGAAAACGTGTAACCAGCTCCGCACTCGAGTGGTCGGATATCGGATCAAAAGGGCGGCATGATGGCCGGACCGATATAGGAGCTCCGCACGTCTTCTTTCGAGCTAAACGTGGGTAGAACCTGGTTTTAATGCTCTTCAAGATAGCTGCAAGTTATTCTTATTGTTGCAGGGATTGAGTTCCGCAGTTGAGCCATTTGAACGGAGAAAACGTTTCCATCACTGCAAGATTTACTGAAGAAATGAACATTCAGGAATGGAGCCAGTATTAACTGAAGAGCTCTGGATTTGTGGCCACTACAGATTTTGTGATGAAGTAAAGGAGAGGACCAGAGCTATGAGCATTGCTTTGATGTTGGAGAGTCTGTGTTTAGACAACATGTGACAATGGACAACAGGGAATCATAAGCTGAAAACTGGCACCAGACTGCTGTGGCGTGAACCAGCTGGAGGAATGAGACACTACTAGAAAGGGACAAGACACACAAAATATTTACCATTTAAAACCCATATAAAGATATTCAGGCACACCATTCTGCAAAAAAACAATGCTCCAAACAATCTTTGTTGACAAAATTAATTGTAAAACTATGCATACAGTGTACAACAGACAAATGTGAAAAAAGGCGTGTCTGGGGTACACGAGTTGCGTGATATGCATCTTTGTCCGGATTACACGTAGCTATCGCACTAGCATTCAACGTCAGCCATAAGATGGAGCAGCTCCCCAACCTTGGGTTAAGATGGATGTTAGAGCAAACTGTGGTGCAAGTGGGCTCAATGAATGTACAGTGAACATAGCCAAATGAATCCTACGATGATTTACGCTAGGTCATTCACGCCTTTTTGGCAAAACAATTCCAAATCTACGGTTCAATTATACACAAGAGTTCTTTTACAATCCAGCTGAAAATCAACAGTCGCCCAAAATCATTCATAATTCAAACTGACCATCAAACATCAGACACAAAATATATATATATCAAGGCCGAGTCTGGCCGAAACGCGTCATGGCAGTAATGGTGGCTCACTGCAAATAAACGAAAAGTTACACCAAATCTGGGATTGTCTTCCGTTTGTTCCCGCAGGAACGTTGAGGCGGAGTGTGGCGATATATATATATATATATATATATATATTCACTGAAAAAACCATAGGTTTTAGGGACAGTTATAGTTAGTTGGACATTGCACTCATACAAAACCCGTGAAATTCCCCCGTTATAGTTAGTTCAGGTAACTATAACTCGCGCCCCGCAATGCACTGCTGATGACGTCACATATTACATCACTCATGACATGGTTTTTTCAGTGAATTTCAAAGGTTTTTAAATGCTAATTTCTAACTAGAACGTGTCTGAAACCTATGGTTTTTTCAGTGAATTTCAAAGGTTTTTTAAATGCTAATTTCTAACTATAACGTGCCTGAAACCTATGGTTTTTTAAGTGAATTTCAAAGGTTTTTTAAATGCTAATTTCTAACAATAACATGCCCCGCCCCCTCCCTTCACCACTGTGCAAACGCGCCCCGTGGCGCGTTTTAAGTTGGGGGATTAAGTTCCCTTGAATCATGAGGGTCCCTGGGGTCCAACTAGCCCACCCTGTACCTCCAGTATGTGCCAGGGAGCTGCGTTGCAGAGAGGTGTTCAGAGGCCACACCCCTTTTTACACCTCTCTGCAACGCAGCTCTGTGGCGCTTTCTGGACGTACCTGGTGGGCTAGTTGGCCCCCAGGGACCCTCAGGATTGAAGAGGATTTAATTCCCCATCTTAAAACGCGCCACGGGGCCTGTTTGCACACATGTCACCTGAAGCCCCGCCCCCTCCCTTCACCACTGTGCAAACGCGCCCAGTGGCGCGTTTAAAGTTGGGGGATTAAGTCCCCTTGAATACTGAGGGTCCCTGGAGTCCAACTAGCCCACCATGTACCTCCAAAAGCGCCACAGACATGCGTTGCAGAGAGGTGTAAAAGGGGCGTGGCCTCTGTACACCTCTCTGCAACGCAGGTCCTGGCGCATACTGGAGGTTCCTGGTGGGCTAGTTGGCCCCAGGGACCCCCAGTATTCAAGGGGATTACTTCCCTTCTCAAAACGCGCCAGGGGGCGCATTTGCAGACTGCTGCAGGGAGGGCGGGGCCTCCGGCACGATGCCGGTCTTTTTTTTTTTTTGTATGGGAGGGGGGCTGCGTGGCCCCCCTTCCCTCGGCCACTTTTGGCCCCGAAGACCCCATTCCCCCGGGGCCTGAGGATTTTTTTTTTTTTAATTAAAATAAAATGGGAAGGGGGCCGCGTGGCCCCCCTTCCCTGGGCCTATATTGGCCCCGGGGACCCCATCCCCCGGGCCATGCCCTCTTTTTTTTTTTTATATTTGGAGGGGGGCTGCGTGGCCCCCCTCCTCAGGCCATTTAAGGCCCCGGGGACCCCATCCCCCGGGGCCGGCCTTTCCGTTTTTTAATTTTTTTAATTTTTTTGGGGGGAGGGGGCTGCGTGGCCCCCTCCCAGGTCACTAATAGCCCCGGGGACCCCATCCCCCGGGGCCTGGCCACTCGTTGGGGACCGTGGGGGGTCCCCAATACCAGCACGGTCCCGCCGGCTCCCCGCGTCCTGCGGGAGCCGGCATTGCTTTTCCATAAGGGGAGCTGCTGACATGCAGCTCCCCTTATGGAAAAGCAATCTGCTTTGCTTCATTGAAGCGAGAGGAGGTTTCCCTGCTCTCGCTTCAATGAAGCAAAGCAAGTTTGCAATGACAGGACGGGAGCCGCGAGGCTCCCGTCCTGCCATTGCAAACAGCAGTGTCCCGGGGGTAGGCACCCCGGGACACTGCAGGAGACGGCCCTTGGGGGTGGCGGTCCCCAGGGCCACCACAGGCTCCAGGAGGGGGGCCGCGCGGCCCCCCTCCCTTCAATTCCACAGCCCCGGTGAGGTGGTGGTCCCCGGGGCTTCGGGGGTCCGAAACGGACTCCCACATTTGTTTTCTAAGTGCCCCGGGGAGGTGGCGGTCCCCGGGGCTGCGGGAGGGCGGAGAGCCCTCACGCACCATTTTTTTTTAAAGCCCCAGGGGGGGTGGCGGTCCCCGGGGGGCCTTTAGAGGCCCCCCACAAAATTAAAACCAACCCCCGCATGCCCCCGGGACTTGGCCCACCCGGGGGCAAATTAGCATCGAAGCGCGGGAGACTGCGCTTCGATTATTTTTATTTTATTTTTTTTATTTATTTTTTTTATTTATTTTTTTTTAAATCGGCGGGATCCGCGCACAATAAGCGCATCCCGCCAATTTAAAAAAAAAAAAAAAGCTTTTTTCTGCCCAGGGGGTCCTTGTGGGACCCCCCTGAGCAGACCTAGGGGGTCAGGGTGTTTCTACCCTGCCCCCTTTGTGCGTTTTGCGCACTTGTTTCTTGTGCCTCGGTTCTACCGAGGGACAAAATGGCTGCCAACACTTCCTGATTTGGAGTGTTGACAGCCACTTGAAAGCCAATTAGCATGCAGCTCGTGATCGGGAGGGTGCGCGCAGGGGGCGCCCAGGGTGCGCGAATCCGACGTGGCCATAGATATATATGTGATTTTCCTTTTGACTTTCTCAGCAACTACTGAACGGATTTACACCATTTAACAAAAAGGGTTCTTTCTGAACCAAGAACTACCTCTTTGCCAAATTTGGTGTAATTCCGTTCAGCAGTTCGGGCCGTGGCTAAAGTTTCCTATGGGAAAATGAATGGGGAAAACACGTTTTGGGACCCCCTTTTCTCGGCCCCCGCTTGACGAATCACCCGAAACTTTCAGGGTAGGAGCGGACCGGAGCGGGCCATAAAGTTTGAAAATTTCGCGAAGATTCGTCAACCGACGCAAGAGTTATTTCAAATAGAATTTTGCGGATTTCCTATGGAAAATAGGTCCTAACTATAACTATCTACTGGCGACCGCCAGTAGATTATATATATATATATACATACATATATACATATATATATACATACATATATACATATATACATACACAAGATCTACTTTTGCACTTGGAATGCGCTATAGAAGAATGATAATCATAACGATTTTCCACATGTCTTGGTCGAATAAAAATAATGGCAGAACTCCAACATATGTACTATCTGCGTCACATAACACCAAAAATTCGGCTGTTGTTACTAAAGATTTGTTATATAGTCATGGTGTAGAACAAGTAAAGAATGTTTTTTGCACAACTGAAAAAGGAGAGCACAATGTAACAGAAGTGTCACTCAATTTGAGCATTGGATAAGTTCCGTATATAACAATATCCATAGATGTCCAATAGAGTCCGTTTAATTAAATACATTTCTTCAAGAGTCTTGTATGTGTGTTCAAATCCAATTTTATTGATTCTATTTATCAAACAAATATCACTCAGCCCAGCAAACACGTTTCGTCCCTTAGGACTTCATCGAGGTTGGGCAATCCATGCATCAATTATACCAACATTGTGTAAGATGTTCTCCCATATCAAGTGTCTTTATACCACAAAGTCTTAATACTGGGTGGTATAGTACCCCCTATTCCATCTTCATCGCCCACGTCACAGCAACAAATATGCGGGAAATCAGCCTGCCATGAATGTTTTTGTTTTATATTGGTTTAAACAAAATTACTAGATGTTGTAATTCGTGGGTCTACCCGTTAGTCAAAACTTAAAAGCCAAGCTTGATAGAATGAGCCTGGTATGCTTCAAATTTATAAGGATAATGGTTTTATCCCTGCCCATCTGATCTCTTCCCAATGCACAAAGCTGCTCATGTGTAACAGAGCATGCACAGGTCACAATGTTCACTGGAAAGGGTAAAAGAGTAATAAATACACTACTTGATGAATGCACACCAACAAGAATCAATATCAAGCTACACATTAACTGGTAGACAGTGCAGAGGCACAGCGGCTGAAGACCACTATATGCCACCACAGAAGTTCTTAGTGTGCAAGCGAACGGACAGTTCTTGGCTAATACTCTTGCCATTGTGTTCCCAATGTCCCATTTGTTTTCTTGTCTGTATGATTATATAATTCTAATTTGTGGTTTGACAAGAAGAGAAATAACAAGGACACTTGAAAGATCTCCTTGGCCCAACAAAAGTACTAAACCTCAACGCTAAAGCCAGTTTATTATTTACAGAAAAGAATCACAATGCATGGGGAACAGAAACGAGCCCACAAATCCGAAGCTAATTAAGTAGAAAGAGGCATAAGTGTATATTCCAGGTCCTCTAATAGACTATAAAATAGATGTATGAAGCACTACCTGTCAACCAGACGGTGCAGCCACGAAAGCCACTCCTTGCTCCAACCACTTGGCCTCTCTTGTTTCTGCTGACATGGTGAGCTTGGTAGGTGACATTGGTCGCCCTCTGCATCCCCTGTACAAGAGATTGTTAAACACGTTAGTCCGGATTCTGTGAGCACACAATAATGTTGTATAAGGCTCTAATGATCTAGAACATTAAGGTAACGTGTGACGGTAAAGTGTTCTATTTTGTGTGAACTCAACTTTCACCTGCAGAAAATATTGAACCAGAAAGAAAGATCAGATAATGTATATTCCTTAACAGATGATCTGATTATGAATCAGTTGGGTTTTTTTTTTTCCCAACCCGCACATAAACCCCTGTTTTCGCACGGGTCGGAATTACAAGTTTAGTGTTATTTAACGCATCCGATGAATATCGGATGTGTTAAATACTTCAGCTTTCGTTATATTTCAGAAGGTCAAACCTGAAGGAATTTAACTGGGGAAAGTCAAGTGGTAATTAAAATATCATGCGGGTTTTGGTGCGTTAAATACCAAAATCCGCATGGTATTACCCAGAAACTTGTAATAGTTGCTATCTATTGCAGCACCCGATAAATAACAAATCCCGTGAGATCGTTATTTACCAGGCACGATAAATAGCACCTACACTTGTAATCAGGCCCTTAGTGTTTAAAAGATCTGAAAATGGAAGACCTTCATATTCTTGTAGCTCAAAAACAAACGACGGACAGTGGACTGATGCATGAACTGAAAGCTAGCTACATCGTGCCACTTTAGCGTATGAAATCAGTATTTGGTAGTCACAGACCCCATTCACCTTCATGTTGAGGTCTCCGCGATGTCGAGGTAGCAAGCATTGGCAAAGCAAATAGGTCTAGCTAGTCAAGTAAAAGCGCTCCTTCATTAACTGCAGACTTTGTGTGTGATTGTGTGAAGGAGGCTGTGTGTGGTTGTGTGAAGGAGGCTGTGCGTGACTGCAAGAATGAGTCAACGGTTGGATGGATGAATGAATGAGTGAGTGCACAGATTGATGAATGGGAAAATGCATGGAGAAAAGCAGGATTTACCAATTTTACAGACTGGGTCCTCAGTCTTCAGAAGCGATAATGGAATAAAAAATGCAAATAATTGTCTCTACTATGCCACAGCAAGCCTTACAGTACACCTGGGGAACACAGTGCCAAGAATGTGCGCAAAACCTATAAACAAATTAACAGCATTACACCGGTGAAAACATTACACCAGAAGTGGGTGCCACAGTGCCAACAGCCTACAATATGGCAAGAACTACTACCGTTATACCAGTGCAAGCATTGCAAAGGAGCAGACACAACTGTGTCAAGAATGCCCATAGTACGTTACAAATCACCACCATTGTGCACGCTCAGATTAGCTGCATCACTCTGTAACCCTTCGGGCATGTTCAAGTTTGCATCATTGTGAATCTAGATTTGCCTCAGTACTGCGCAATTATTAATGCACGGTTTTATTTACGCCATCTCTCATAAATCATTGGTGCTTGTTCAGATTTGATCCACCACTCAGTAATTATTAATAAATGCTGATTTTTTCCAAAGCTGGCAGTGCTCACTCATCAGCTCAGACCCTATCCTTATGGCCTTTTTTGCAACTGGACTGCGCAGGGCATACACCAAAAAGTGGCAGGTGTGCTGCCTGCTATATTTAAAGTGCCACTGAAATCAGTGCACTATAATATGGAAGAATGAGCGTCCACCGTCCAGCATCACACAACTGACCGTGCGCTCATGTCGGAGTCGGAACGAGGCAGGACAGATGAGCGAGGCTTCTGCCACTGTCCCACTCACCATCAGGATTGAAGACTGCTGAAGCCTGGCTGCAGTACTAAGCAAGCTTACTACTGCCAGCCAATGAATACTCCCAGTCAGACACACAGCACCACCACTTTACAACAATAGGTTGTTGCCAGTATACCTGCCAAGTCCTGCTGCACAAAGCACTGTCGCACTCGGACCACGACTCACTCATCTGCTCAACCTCCACCCAGAGTCCATCTGCCACTGTTCTGACACACACAAGCACACACACAAACAAAGAAACAAACAAACGAGCGAACAAACCCCTCTGAGCGGGGTGAAGCACTGAGTAGCGTGCATAGCCTCCACTATCTTCCAGGGGGGGAATTGGGTCCAACTTCCAGAATGGACCATCTTTCCTTGTCCAGCCTACCGGTTGCAGTCGCAGAGACCAACTCCTTTGCCTTTCAGACCTGTACTTTAAAGAAGCAAAACCCCATACACCATGACTGACAGAATGGCTGAAATGTGGGGCGGTCCCAAATGTGAACACATGTTGGAACAAGCAATAGCCAAGGAGGGCAGATCCTTTGCTGCTCTGTAGCTTATTATGGACGAATTTCAAAAGAACCGACAAAAAAAGCTAATGCTTTGTCTGCCGTACCTAAAAACGCCCACGAGAAGTAAATAACAGAGCCAAACAAAGCACCATATCAAAAAGCACACCGAGTACAAGATACTCTCACCTAATCAGTATTCAGGGTTTAATCTCTTGCAAACACAGCTGCCCACAGTTAATAACCTTCATTTTAAAAACATTTGTATTACAGTTTACATAACTGCAGAGCAGAACTGCATTCCAGAAGTTTAGGTACTGAAAAAAGAAAAGTGGTATCAAAGGTGTCGGGTAATTACATTGGAGTTAAAGCACCATTATTCTATTTCCCATGAATGGGAATCCAATTGTTTTAGGATGGAGTAAATTAAGTATGTACGTATGCCAAAGGTTTAGGAGATAAATGGATAAAAGAGCCGGTCATGCTCTGCGGAACTACAAGTATTGTCCAGCAGAGGGCAGCAAGATTCGGCAGCTGTATCGTGCGAACAGAATCCATTTCAGAACCAGGAATTGGCCAAAATAACCTGTGGAATATTAATGCCTCGCAAGAGTGAAATCAGACATCGGTTTCAAGGCGATTCAGACATTCTCCATTCCCTCATGTATCAGTGCGATAATATAGAGCTCGAGACGCTTCCTTTCTACAACGAAATATAAATACAAGAGGTTAGCGATCCGACTAAAAAAAAAAAAAAAAGGAGCAAAAAGTTTCTTTTCACAGCTAGGATGTGACAAAAAGCAGAAGGGAAAAGCATTACATTTCTTTCAAAGTAGAAAATAGAAAATAAGTGAAGTGGTCAACATCTTAAACCCTTCTGTGTAGAAAATTAACTCTTCTGTCTGATGCATGTAGACTGCAATGTAAATTAGGGTTGCTAGTTCACACCCTACCTGCTAAACATCATATTTTAGTCCTGGACTTTTATTTAATTAATCAGTCCGTTCTGGGAGGTAGACTAACTGTGCTTAAACCAACAGCGCAAACACACCTGATCGGATTAGTAAAACGCTGAGCATTGAAAGTAATGTGATCTGGCTATCAATGTATGTTATATATAATAATATAATTCCACATTTGTAAAGCGCAAACTTATCACCCCTAAGGGTATCAAGGCGCTGGGGGGCCGTCGGAGAGATTAAGTGAGCTATTGCCCAGAATCCCATGATGCGGAGCTGCGGCTGGTGCTGGGTAGCAAACCACGATCCCCGCGCTCCGGAGTCAGCCGCTCTGGCCGCTGAGCCATACCTCTACGAGAGAGATTGTGGTAATTAACTGCAGTGCTGCGAATGTAAAGACAATATAAAAACTGTCAATGATGGCAAGCAGAGTGCAGTGTAATGTTTCCTACAGGTCATCATTCCAAGGAAGATCAGGATTATGTGGGCATAGAGAATAAATCATTCCATCTGCATCCAGATGCCCCTCCTACACCTAAAGGAGACAGTTGACTTGATAGTCCTCTTAAAGTCAAGTAAAAGCTTTGCCAATCTACCCTATAAGTTTAATCACCGGCCCAATGTTTTCCACCAGTGAACTCGATATTTTTTTTATACTGTGCATTGTCAGAAGCTAGCTTTGCCGAGAGTTACACAAAAACGGATGTTGTTTAAATGCAATAGTAGATACCTAACAATTTTAACAGGAAAGTTATGAAAAAAAATTAAACAAACAAGAAACAATAGTAAGATATGTGAATTTGGGACAGAGTCCAATTCTCCCCAGTTTACTCTTGTACGTGTGCTTATCACTTTAACATGTCCATCCTTGTTGTAGACTTCACCAGGTCTGGAACACACTTTTTAGGTCTCGCCTAGTGATGCAGCGCCATGCGCTGACCGCCAGGCGAGATCTATTGTTGCCGACTTGCTTTGCGATGCGGGACAGGACAGGTGCACGCGTACGGCAAGTCCTGGACAGGAGATGTGCACGCGTATGGTGCGAGCAGGAGTTGTAATAACGCCGCAAGCCGTACGCGCGCACATCGACTGTCTGTGCTCAAGCTTAACAGACAGGAGATGTGCACGCGTACGGCTCGCATCTTTTTACAACTCCTGCTCGCACCATACGTGTGCACATGTCCTGTCCAGGCGCGGCGTCCAGCATGCCTCCCGCTCAACCCCACTCACCGGCTCTTGTGGGGACTCTGCGCTGCTCCCAGGCTGGTCTCCTCAATGGCAGGGGGGACTCGCCTCTTCACCCGGTCACTGGCGCAGCAACACGTGGGGCTCCGTCTTGCTCACAGGAGCCCCGCCTGAAATCTTGCTCCGGCCGCACCATGCGGCATTCACGAAGGCGGGGTGGGCTCCCGCCGGACTTCCCTCTGCGGGGTGGGCTCCCGCCGGACTTCTCTCTGCGGGGTGGGCTCCCGCCTCGCCTCTCCAACACACGGTGCTCCCTCAGCTCACGGGAGCCTCGGACACTTCCGGCCGCGCGCTCCATGCCCCACGCAACTGACGTCGTCGCAAGCCTTAAGTTTCGCTTTTTAATGCGCACGCACGCTCAGCTCGTGATGTCCTCAGTAGGTAAGAACGTTCCCTGTTGCTTTTGGTGCTGGTGTGTAATGGAGTTAGTTGTTGGAGCTGATGTGTGGTGGTTGTTTTTTTGGTGTTGGTGTGTCTGTGTGATAATGGTCTTTGTTCTTCATGCCTAAGGCTGGTGTTAGTGGTCATTTCTTGTAGCGTGTTCGGATGGTGTTGGTGGGTGGCAGTGGTTGTTATTATTGACATGTGATGGTTGGCTTTGGTGTTCACATACATTGATGGAGTATTGTAGTGATCTTTGGTGGTGATGCTGGTATTTGGTGTTAATGTGTCATCCTCGCAGCCCTGCCAAGTTTGCCAGATCCATGTGTGATTTGCTGCTCCAGTCCATGTTTTTCTTTGAATTCTGGGCCTAGTAGTCTTGTTTCTTTAATTATTTACCAGGCCTACAAGTCCCAGAATTCAAATTAAAAAACCTGGACTAGAGCATCACATCACAAGTGGAACTGGGAAACGTGGCGGCTATGTCCTGGTATAGGGTCTTCAGTTTTGTTGCGTGACTTAAGATGGCAGTGACGAGAGAGAGTGGTAATTTCCGTAGGTGCTTTGAATTTTGTAAGGAGAGATATCACAGCTTGAAGAGGAACACTTTTCAGAGTGCTAAATTCGTTGCTCTAGCATTTGATAAATCTTGTGTGGCCTGGACTGGGCTTTCGCCCCTCATGACGTCACTTTAGGTTGTGTGACACACTCTCCAGTAAAGGTCTTGTGGTTTTGGCCGAACGAGGTTAAACGTAACCCCGGTTCCATATTTTTCTGTGCAGCAAATGTAATAGCGAAAGTTATGTATTTCAGCTATTTCCAACGGGGGAAGTGTTTGTTTCTTAAAAGAAAGAGAATGCTGAGGGAACCACAGCAACATGGCGTCCCTCCTGGCTACACGGTGCGTCCACCACAGCGGTAGATGGACTTTCGAAAAAGAATTGGTGGGAGAGCCCAGGACCGAGTAGGCGCCTTCTAGATGGGGCTGAGGAGAGGCCTTCACCAGCCCAGCAGACCCAGCGCCTGTCTCGGTCTCTGTGGACTTCAGTGTGGTAACACCCGCAGAAACCAATGTCGGGGCGGAGTCTGTCACTGGTTAACTGGTCTCCGCAAAGATCTTTTGAAAAGATAGCTCTTTGTGCCCCGGTACTTCACAAGCAAGCTTCTGATTTATGTGACAACTATTCAAATGCGAAAATCCGAAACACGGTGACGTCATTTTGTATCACTGAGACGGGTATCCAATAAAACGGATGGCGCCTGATGACCTCTTAAAGGATCCAAGTCACAACGTACATACATCCTGGCTGTGAAATATATATATCTTATTGGCAGTTTTATATAGCGCGAACTCGACCCGAAGGCATCGCAGCGCTTTACAGGAGCACCAGGTGCATTACAGACGGATAGCTGCAATATGGAACCAAGCATTTGCAATGCAATAGGTGTCGCATTTATGCAGTTTGAGCTATTGACATTGTAAATGACAATGCCCTTTATTAATGTTTTGGTTTTCAAAGTATAAATAAAAGGCATTGTCATTTACAATGCCAATTGCTTAAACCAGCGTAAATGCGAGACCTATTGCATTGCAAATGCTTGTTGATCTTGCATGCAGCACTCCTCTTTGTTTATATTTTATGGTAAATGATACCCCAGATTAACTCTGTCATTGTAAACAAATACTACTATTCCCTTTATTTCTCATTTTTATGCATTTTGACTACGGGTCCGAACTTACAGTAGCTGTTTTGCCCAGATGGATAAATGACATTTAATCCCAAAACACGTTTTGGCATGGCCGTTTTCTAGAAGCAATATCATAGATTCAATTTCGGAAATAAATTCTCTGCGAGAAGAGGTCAATTTTCACTTGAAACAACTTTGCCTTGGATTTCATTCTTTAAATGTTAGATAATGGTTTGGGAAATTACTGTTACTGTCCACACATTTTAGCAAGCGCCAGTCAGTGTCTCTACCCATTCGTTGCTTCTGGCATGCAAGGGGTTGGTGAAACACCAGGAAGAGATGGGTTTACAGTTTTTCCTGAATAGAAGGAAGGTTGGAGAAGTTCTAAAGTCCAGACCTATATTATTCCAGATCCTCTGTGCATAGACGGAGATTGCCCGTCTTCTGGTTTTTCTTTCACACCTTTTGATCTCCAGTCTGGGGATGGCCTGACTCGTGGATTGCACTGTTCACTGTTTCTTTGCCAGGTAAGTAGGCAATTTGTTTCCGATTGCCTTGCCAGTGATGCAGCCGATTTTGCAGAGGATTCGGGCCTAGACAAGGAGCCATTATAGTTCCTTCAGAGAGGAGATCACATGGTCAAAGTTCTTCAGACTCTTGATGAGACGTGCTGCTCTGTGTTGGATTCCATTTAGGGGTGTCAATGTGGTTTCTGAGAGGCCTTATGCTGGGCACTGCCTCCACGCAGATGGGAGAGGACGATGGCTTGCATATTATTTCTGCGTGTCGCAGATTATGCAGCAAATGTGTGGCATTTCCTGGCATTAAGCTATCCTGCAGTACAGCATATTTCACATTTATTATGTAGGTGTATCAATAGGAAGTCCTTGAGGACCTGGGACTTTAAATATAGAAGAATCAAAAAAATATTGCATCTTTTTTGGAGTATTATGTTTAAATAACTGCAGCATTAATAATAAATGTGATGTGAACATGAATTTGTATGAATAGTGAAACAAAAACAAAAAATATCAATACAAGGAAAAATAAGTTTATACATTCTGTTTTCAGCAGAAGACCTAGACCTTAAACACTTAAATATAATGCATACAAAAGTCCTTCCCCAGTCCATTAAATGGGGATATTACACTATCTAGCAACATTCTCATCTCTGGAAAGGATTGATTACGGCAGTGAACAGCTGAAGGTGACTGTCAGTATCTCTTTATGGAGGGGCATGCAGTGGTTAGAGGGCCCAACCGTGGTGGTTGAGTCCTTTTACTCCCGATATCCCGAAGCCCAACCTACTATGGTTCCTGCTCAACTAGGCCAAGTACCCCTTCTGCACTTGCCGCTCAGTGATAGCGGTGGTCGAGCAGTCAAGGCTCACTCAGAGGCGGGGAAGGATGTACTCACAGGTCAGTGAGTATGACTCATACCTCAAAGTACAAACAATAAAATCAATGTCCAGCCAAATACTTACTTTTATAAGAAAAGTTTTTTTTACTTCTAACTCTAGTAGTAGTCATGGGAATCCGTGTCCCACTCTCCTTCGTGTAACATGTTTAGGGTTATTCCATATTCACTGGAGGCCGCATCAGGGAATGCAAACTATTAGGCTGTACTCAAGAGTTACCTTTTGACTTCAGGATTTCAGTCAAAAGTGTCTATGGTTCAGCAGCACCTTCAGCAGTGAATCCCCACCAGGGGCCCCAAAGGCCTTAGTTTAAGTCTTACCCACTCCTGCAGCACGGATGAGTTCGGCATTAAAGCGGGTACTCCCAGCACAAGCATTCAAGAGATCAGATGGTGCTCGGAGAAGTCAGGCTGCTGCAGGACATGCAGGAGCGTCGGGCGGGCGCAGGCTCACTCTCCAGAGTGGCATGGCCACTTGCCCCAGCAATCAGGGCAGCTTCCCGCTCCTAGCAATGTGGTATGTCAAGTTCTCCCCGGCGGAGGGATTCTGTCATTCGGCTCCCTACCGGAGTCCCGCAAGGGCACGTCGTCCTCCTTGGCCTCCTCCTGGTCCACTGGGGTCAGTCGGGGCAGATCCTTCGGTGCTGCTAGACTCCACCAGTCACAGCCTCACTCTCGTCCCTGGCAATGGCCCAAAGTCTGGTGATTGTGTCTCGGCAGCTCCTCCTGGCACACGGGGTTGCCACTTTACCTTCTGGACACAACGTAGACTCATCAGGTGCAATCATGCACACCAAGACGGCCCTCCTGGCATACAGGGTTGCCACTCAGGCTTTCACTAGTCCCGGATCACTACTCAAAGAAATTCCTCACTAGTGGCCCCCTCTGACATACAGGGTAACCTCAAAGAGGCCGTGTGGGTTTGGCACCAAACGCACAACGCTTGATACTTGGCACAGTCTACAGTGGGCCTCTACTGGCATATGGGGGATCATCGAAAACAGTCTAGCAGACGGACTACGGCCCAATAGGTGCACAGCCGAATCCTCACACAGGGAGTCTTCACAGGAGGGCTCCCCACTGGACTTTGCTCCCTCCAACTCTCTCCTCTTTGTTACAGGGCACACTGGTCTCGGCCAAGCAGGCAGGTGCTCCAGGGCAGGAAGTCTTGGTTTCCCTGGGTGAGGTCTCCTCTCCTAGCAGGGAGACTAGCAGGCCTTGGCCCCCCAGTCCTAGTCAGAAGTCTTGCAGAGCTTCCCCTTCTCACACAGCCCGTCTGGCTGCTTGGCAGATGACACATTTTTGGAGACTCAACCTCCCTTTCTTATAATGATTTTCCAGAAACCAAATATGATTAAAGGTTTGGGTCTTTGAAGTTTTATGTTGGGGGTTCTGCTTCTTTTGAAGTGGGCTCTTTTTCTTTTCATCTTCCTTCATGAAAGGATGTCGGTCACAGCAGGCACGACTTTGAAACTTATTGTCCACAACACAATTCATGGGAGTGACCAAAGTTCACACCTGGATGTCACCCAGTGATATGAGCATCAAAAGGTTAATCCCGACCCCCACAACCCAGGTAAATACAATTCTCTTATCAGCCCCATCTCACTTCCTGAGATGTGTCCAGACCCCTTCCAGGTGATCCATCACTGAATCAAAGAGCAGTCTTTTAAAATGTAAAAGGAGCATCTTCCTTTTCCTTCCAGTGTGTCCCCAAACAGCTCACAGGAATGCATACACAAATCTGTCTGGGGAGGGGGGATTTCTCTCCTCCTCATGTCTTTACCAGGCAGGCCTGGGCTTACCAAAATGGAACCTAAGGTCCTCCATACAACGTACCCCTGCAGGCACACTCACTCAGTGTACTCTCACAGCACACTTGCAGTTTAGCACTGTTCCTCCATGCATTGTACTCTTACATATACCCATGCATCCAGCACACATACTCTGCGCGCACGGCTCCGCACTGAAGCCTTGCCATCTTTAACGAGGATGTGCTCTTTACAAACACATGCACTGCCAGCACACACACTCGATATGTGTATGCTGTACAACACTTCACCCTCCACGTGTTGTACTCCACACAAGCACACATACACTCAAGCGCATGCTTTATCCACACAAGTACTGCACAGCATTACATCTCCCGTGTATTGTATTCCTCTCAGGCATACATACACCCGGTACATGTACTAACCACACATGCACTGCACAGTACTGCTCTATCCTCATACTGTAACGGTCCCAGGCACACATACAACTAATGCAGAGTGTCCCCTTCTCTGCTGCGTAACACTCCACAACTAACTGATGTAGTCCAAGGGTGAGTTAAGCACACAGCAGTGAAACTTTTAAAAAGGTGAGTGAGCCTGTAGGCCTCACTTCAGTGACACAGGGTAAACAAGCATTGGCATAGCCAATAGGTCTCGCTTTTGGGACCTTTTAAGTATTTAGTTATGCAGCGCAATATCCTTGGTGCAACAACATTAACTGTTGCATGGTTAAACACTTATAAGGTCCCAAAGGCGAAGTCAAGTAACAAGTGTGTTTCTGAAGTTAAAAAAACGTGTGGTTGAAAACATTAGCTGCACGCGTTTGCCTCCGAAAGCAAACAAAACATTCCAAACACACAAGCCCAGGCAATCGGAAAAAATTGTTGGCCAGTTATCCTAAAAGGCGAGAAGCAAAAAAAAAACCTGTGACATGGTCAGTCGCCATGGGATGGAACACACACCAAAAGGGAGGGACAAATGGCCATGATTTACCAATGAAAAGTAAGGAATTTACTGAGGCACACAAACCAAACAATTAATTTGCAATGCAACAGGTCTCGCATTTACATTAGTTTGAGCTATTGGCATTGTAAATGACAATGCCTTTTATTTATGTTTTGGTTTTGAAACATAAATAAAATGCATTGTCATTTACAATGCCAATAGCTTAAACTTGCGTAAATGCGAGACCTATTGCATTGCGAATGCTTGTTTTTATTGCAGTGCAGTAATGTAACAGGTAAAGCAGCTGACTTTGGAACTGAATTGAAAGCCTCATTGAGAGCATGCCTCGGTCCTGCAGTTGAGATCTTTTTAACACAGTGTTTTTGAGCTTGTAATGTGTCTCCCTCAGGCAAAGCTTAAGTATTTGCATGGCAGTGAGATAAGCATTCTTCGGGGGATTAAAAGCGGTTTAAAAGGAGACCGGTGTGATAATGACTGAGCCCGGGGACGAAAGCTATGGCGTAGACACACAAAATTATATTAGTTTGAAAATTTAACGAAAACAGAGGAAACGGCTTAAAATCAGGAAGCAGGAGGCATAGACAGATTGCCGGTGTTTGTATGTTTTCTATGAAAGCATCATGGATGGGGTCTAGTTAAATAACAATGAGATTTAGAGCTATTGACGCAACCCTGAATGGCAATATTTTATAGTGTTGGATGTGCGAGGATGCCTGTGTTAATACGGAGGGCACCACACAGGGGCTGACGGGGTGAGCAGTCTCAGACAGCACTGCCGGGATGCACACTTTATGCACACAGAGGTGGGGTGGTAGACTGGGGCTACGGAGTACGTGGAAGTTAGGATGTCCTGCACTTACTGGTAGCTGTGGAATGCAGCAGCAGCCCTGCTCCAGTCCCTATGTGCTGTGCGCAGAGCAGCAGTAGGCAGAGCCCCAGGCTGCAGCTTGTTTGCATGGGATGCTGGCGTGGGGACACCACGCCACCGATTGAATCTTAAGAATGTATCAACAAGAACAATTAAGGAGCAGATGGAACTCAGCAGCCACTGCCCCTCTGTAGTGAGAGCTACAGGGGAAGCAACCAATGGGAGGAGTTGCATGTCGCTGTGGAGAAATAAAGCTGTGTTTTGAAGCGCAGCTCTCAGCTCTATCCCTTAAATGTAAAGTAAAAGTGGGGCTGTTGATAAATAAAGGTGCGTGCTGCATTGGGAGGTGGGAGGGGCGTGCTTTTGAGGCAATCCAATAAACAGCACTCCAAGCAGACGACCCAAAAGTGAAAGCGGCACTGTTATTAAATAAATAAAGGCTCGGCGATTCTGTTTTTGAGGTGGGAGGGGTCTGCTTTGAAGGAAAGGCAAGAAATAATTTCGAAGTACATGGGCGCCGTTAATACATAAATAAAGGCTCACTGCCATGCTGTGTCGGGAGGTGGGAGGGGTCTGCAAGCGGCGCCGTTATTAAATAAATGAAGGCGCTCAACCATGCTGTGTCGGAGGTGGGAGGGGACTGCCTTGGACGAAAGGCAAGAAACAATTTTGAAGCACACGAGCGCCATTAATAAATAACAAGCGCTAAAACACAAGCGCGGCCCAGCAGCCGCGAAAGTTAACTATTAACTGAGAGGGGGAGCAGGAGGTGAGCCTGCGAGTGGTGCGCGCGTGCCTGGATGAACGACGGCTAAAGGAGGGGGAGCAGGAGGTGAGCCTGCGAGTGGTGCGCGCGCGTGCCTGGAAGAGCGACGGCTAAAGGCCCTGAGAGGAAAGCCAGATGGCGCCTGTGCGCGTTACTGTGCGCGTAACCGCACGCTCTAGGCCACACAAAAAGCTGTGGTCGGCTTTTTGAAGCCCACTTACTAAAAGTCTCGCCAGAGCAGCGCATGCGCTGGCTCAGGCGGGACCTAAAAAGGTCCTGTTCATTACTACATGGTATGCTGCCACCACTGCACTTGTGCTGCTTAACTACTGGTGAAGACTGTAGCCTTCCACCACTATGAGGGTAGCGCTTTGGGCGCCCCTCCTGGTCCAACAAACCACAATACGTGAGACAGGCCTATGTCATGGTTCAAACACATGATCCGTGTTCGCCCAGGATATTTATATATATATAAAAAATAAAAAAAATCAGCATTAGGGATTAAGACAACAGTACAGATAGAGACTCAGGGCAGGGGCACACGTCTTTACCATGAAGAGGACTTTTCTGCCCCAACAGTGCCAGTTAACTTTTGTGAACTGTCTGGTAGAGCACTGCACGCCATGTGCAGCAATTTTAGTAACTTTCAAGCCGCTTGAGCTGGAAACTGACTTTTTTTCCCCCTCAAATCTGATAACTATGCAGGAGACGCCAGACTATGAGGTGTGTGAGGCATATTCGTATATACATGGAAATTCGACAGCCACACAATTACGTTTTTAGGTCTCGCCTGAGCCAGCGCATGCGCTGCTCTGGCGAGACTTTTAGTAAGTGGGCTTCAAAAAGCCGACCACAGCTTTTTGTGTGGCCTAGAGCGTGCGGTTACGCGCACAGTAACGTGCACAGGCGCCATCTGGCTTTCCTCTCAGGGCCTTTAGCCGTCGCTCTTCCAGGCGCGCGCACACCACTGGCAGGCTCACCTCCTGCTCCCCCTCCTTTAGCCGTCGCTCTTCCAGGCGCGCGCGCGCGCACCACTCGCAGGCTCACCTCCTGCTCCCCCTCTCAGTTAATAGTTAACTTTCGCGGCCGCGCTTGTGTTTTAGCGCTTGTTATTTATTAATGGCGCTCGTGTGCTTCAAAATTGTTTCTTGCCTTTCGTCCAAGGCAGTCCCCTCCCACCTCCGACACAGCATGGTTGAGCGCCTTCATTTATTTAATAACAGCGCCGCTTGCAGACCCCTACCACCTCCCGACACAGCATGGCAGTGAGCCTTTATTTATGTATTAACGGCGCCCATGTACTTCGAAATTATTTCTTGCCTTTCCTTCAAAGCAGACCCTCCCACCTCAAAAACAGAATCGCCGAGCCTTTATTTATTTAATAACAGTGCCGCTTTCACTTTGGGGTCGTCTGCTTGGAGTGCCGTTTATTGGATTGCCTCAAAAGCACGCCCCTCCCACCTCCCAATGCAGCACGCGCCTTTATTTATTTATCAACAGCCCCACTTTTACTTTACATTTAAGGGATAGAGCTGAGCTTCAAAACACAGCTTTATTTCTCCACAGCGACATGAAACTCCTCCCTTGGTTGCTTCCCCTGTAGCTCTCACTACAGAGGGGCAGTGGCTGCTGAGTTCCATCCGCTCCTTAATTGTTCTTGTTGATACATTTTTAAGATTCAATGGGTGGCGTGGCGTCCCCCCGCCAGCATCCCGTGCAAACAAGCTGCAGCCTGGGGCTCTGCCTACTGCTGCTCTGCGCACAGCACATAGGGACTGGAGCAGGGCTGCTGCTGCATTCCACAACTACCAGTAAGTGCAGGACATCCTAACTTCCACGTACTCCGTAGCCCCAGTCTACCACCCCACCCCTGTGTGCATAAAGTGTGCATCCCGGCAGTGCTGTCTCAGACTGGTCACCCCGTTAGCCCCTGTGTGGTGCCCTCAGTATTAACACAGGCATCCTCGCACATCCAACACTATAAAATAATGCCATTCAGAGTGGCGTCAATAGCTCTAAATCTCATTGTTATTCAACTAGACTCCATCCATGATGCTTTCGTAGAAAACATACAAACACAGCGGCAATCTGTCTATACCTCCTGCTTCCTGATTTTAAGCTGTTTCCTCTATGTTTTCGTTAAATTTTCAAACTAATATAATTTTGTGTGTCTACGCCATAGTTTTCGTCCCCTGGCTCAGTCATTATCACACCGGTCTCCTTTTAAACCGCTTTTAATCCCCCGAAGGATGCTTATCTCACTGCCATGCACATACTTAAGCTTTGCCTGAGGGAGACACATTACAAGCTCAAAAACACTGTGTTAAAAAGATGTCAACTGCAGGACCGAGGCATGCTCTTAATAAGGCTTTCAATTCAGTTCCAAAGTCAGCTGCTTTACCTGTTACATTACTGCACTGCAATAAAAACAAGCATTTGCAATGCAATAGGTCTCGCATTTACGCAAGTTTAAGCTATTGGCATTGTAAATGACAATGCATTTTATTTATGTTTCAAAAACCAAAACATAAATAAAAGGCATTGTCATTTACAATGCCAATAGCTCAAACTAATGTAAATGCGAGACCTGTTGCATTGCAAATTAATTGTTTGGTTTGTGTGCCTCAGTAAATTCCTTACTTTTCATTGGTAAATCATGGCCATTTGTCCCTCCCTTTTGGTGTGTTCTCCATCCCATGGCGACTGACCATGTCACAGGTTTTTTTTTGCTTCTCGCCTTTTAGGTTAACTGGCCAACAATTTTTTCCGATTGCCTGGGCTTGTGTGTTTGGAATGTTGTTTGTTTGCTTTCGGAGGCAAACGCGTGCAGCTAATGTTTTCAACCACACATGTTTTTTAACTTCAGAAACACACTTGTTACTTGACTTCGCCTTTGGGACCTTATAAGTGTTTAACCATGCAACAGTTAATGTTGTTGCACCAAGGATATTGTGCTGCATAACTAAATACTTATAAGGTCCCAAAAGCGAGACCTATTGGCTATGCCAATGCTTGTTGAAATAGCCATGATTATAAAATCCTTTTGCCCACTCCTCGACACAGGATTCCGAATTCTAAAACTAATACGGACAAGCACAATAAATGTTCATCCAGCATTGAGATCAGCTTCTGGATAGGGCAAACTGTACAAATATCTGCAAAGGATTAAGAAATTGTAAAAGAAAGTGCGTAAATACAGTCATGCCAGTGTGCATATTGAACTTGCCTGCTCAGTACAGTCATTTCTGTATGGAAGTGGTAACCTCTGTTCCCTACCCGTCTCAGGCGAGCTATCTCACTCTGTTCTATGATGTTCATTTCCAGTACCACGTGAATATGTATTAAACATTTCACACACTATGAGCAGGGCTTTAAGTGGGCCGGGTCTCACCGGTGCTGAGCACCGGCAGTTTTTTATAGGAGGCCTCGAAACGGGTCTCTATCGGGCTCTATTTTGTTCCCTGGCACAGGCGGTCCGTTTTTTTCCGGACTGCAGTGACAGCAGGCTCATCGATGTGCACTTGCTCACACTGCTCACTTCTCACTAGTGGCGAAGTTACGTCATGACGTCATGCCAGGTGAGCGTTGTAGGGAAAGGAATCCTTTAAAGAGAATCATTTTCTCTCTGGATTTCCCTTCTCTTTTTGAAACGCAGGAGCAGCAACATTGTCGTGTTGTCACCAGGGCTTTAAGTGGAAGCTTTTTCAATATTATATATAAGCCATAGTTGCTTCTTATTTATCTTATGCAACTAACAACCATTGACAAAGCCAATAGTCCTGACTTGTTGTAGGAATGATGTTACTTGTTGTATCATATCTGGATGCAATGACAGAAACAGCAAAATACAAGTCGAGCGGCACACTATGCTAAGAACAGATTTTTACCCTATATGTTTTTAAACCACGCCCTTAATTACATAGGCCATGCCCCTTTGAGAGAACCCTTAGTTTTTAGATCCCACTTAAAGCCCCGACTATGAGTATATTTCCAAATTGTACTTCAGCTGCACAATGTGTCGTGCCAAATGAAATAAAACAAAAAATAACAAACTTTAAAATCAGAGCGATATCTCACTGCATTTTGGTAAGTTTTTTTTTTTTTTTAAACTAACTTGGTGATATGGAAGTGAAGACATTTCAAAATAATCTTCTAACAGCCATTGTGTTGGGAAAAATGGCAGAGGACGATACCACTCTCTGCTCAAATATAGTGAATTTTTGAAGGTCTTGAGTTCGAAGCCCAGCAAGGCAGAGGACATTTGAGAACGGTGAAAATTGTATCACTAAAGTCTGTATCAGTAATGTAGCCTGTAGTGCTTAGAAGTGGAAGAAGTGCGGTGTAATGCCCTATATACCAGTAGTGCTGCTACTGTCTGGGACAAGAAAGGCGAAAAATTGAGAATCTGCACTAGGCCGTCGACTGCTAGAGGTGCCAATTCGAGAGCTCACGGATCCACAATCCACACCCTGCAGCCCCGGGGCGTGTAGTTTCTAGGAAACTGACATTGAAAGGGCAAACGCGTCACGAGGAAGCAATCCGGCAGTGCAAGGTGAAGCTAGAGAAAACGTGTGTCGTTTACCTTACTTCATTATACTGGCTTTTTAGGCACTGGCACCGTCAACGTGGCACCTTCGACAACATCACGGGCAAATTTTCTTCCACCCCCTTTGCTCCACTAGATGGTGCTCAGGCAGATACTGCCCCAAAAAAAACGCACCGTACCTCAAGTGGGCATGAAACTAATAGGTGCCAACATGTAAACTTACAAGCTGCCGATATAGGACACTTATACCTACTGAGAATATAAGGAGTGCTAACATGCATGAAGAGAAACAATCATGAAAAATTGAAACAGACAAACTGAGCAAGCCTGAAGTTGCGACCCTACAGGCTGAAGTCACTCCCACAAATAGAACGGTCTGCAGGGTGAGAAGTCGAACCAGACAACCAGATGCAATAGGGATGCCATTATAAAAGTCAACACAAAATTCAAATACCACTAACGAAAAATGAAATGAGTGTGAGTGAAAAAAACAGTAAAGCAAGCGTATAGAAAATGGGTCGCTACAGTAGACTTAAACAAGGAAGACTGGTCAGGGAGACACATGAAGGTGGGCAGCGCAGACAAATAGCCCTTAACTGTAGACACTGCCAGACCCTGTTGTACGAGTGCGAAAGTGAACCGCAGAACATTGGAAAGGTGGAATTTAAAGGGATGAAGGTCTTCTTACTCATGCCATTGAACAAAATTGTTCCACATAAATGGATTTCGTAGGATGGTTACTGTCAGCTAAGAGGACACATGCCACATTAGGAAACTCAAAAGGGCTCTAGCTGGTACCGCTCAATCTCCACGCATGCAGACACAATATTTTGGATAGGGGTGGAGCATCTGACCATCCTGCTGTTCTTAAGCTACAAAAGATCACCATCCCAACTGAACAATTTTTCCACTGATGGTTAAGCCAGAGACGGAAAGGCTGGGGATGGAAGAGGAAAAGTCTTGCTGAACTATTTGAAACAGGAGAAGGAGACTATTGATAAACTCTAACAGGAAGATTCACAAGAAACTGGACTCTAACGAGCAAGCCACGAAAACAAATGGGCCTAAAGTTGATAAGGCGGATGCTTGACCGAGAGAGACAAAAAAAATAGTGGTCGACACTCCAACTAAGATGGACACGATTGAGAAAGTTATACAGCAGTTGGAGGCAGCTTCCTAGCGGGAAACAGCCATTACATCGCATGCGTGACAACGCATGTGATTACAACAAGTTGTTACATCGCAGTACATTACAATGCAAGTCGATACATCGACTTGCTGTAGGGGGCGCGCTAACCTAAGGAATAGTATAATTTACTATTCCAACACCTTCCCTACGGTTGCGCACACTGGACTTGGAATAGTAAATTATACTATTCCTAAGTGCAGCGCGCCCCCTACAGCAAGTCGATGTAACGACTTGCGTTGTAATGTCCTGCGATGTAACAACGCCGTCGTTGCAACGACCGCGTTGTAAACGCATGCGATATAAGGTGCTATATTCCTTCCTAGCAGCCCACGATTTAGCAACTTGTACCCGAGCCTTCATTTACTGTCAAGAGGGCAGAGAAAAGTAGCTGGAGGTTTTAGGAATGCCAATGTCAGAGTTATGGGGTGGCCTACTGCTGAAAATGAAGCAAGGAATAGGTGCCGATCTGAGGCGGAAGTTCTATTTAATAGGGCAGAGGAATCCATTACTGAGGAAAGAGGGATGTAGCTAATGATGAGCTTAAGTAGAAATACAGGAAATACTGGCACAGTTGTGGTGACCTTAGGGAAGATAACACGTGGAAAAGGTCAGAGGGCAGCTGCAATGAAGAAAGAGCTGCAACCACAGGAGTCACTGGATTATCTTGCTTCCAGACCATAGCCATCCAACAATGACCTCGAAACAGCAAATGCAAGTTCTGACAAGGGAAGCAGTGATGAAATAAAAAAAGAAAAAAGAAATACAGCCTCCATCATGTTACCCAGCCAACTGCAGTGAACAGGTGAAAAAAAACTTTCAGTTCGCCTTCATGGAGTCTGTAGATTCTCGTGCAAATGAAACACGATAGACTATGATATGTAGCCCCCTCGTCAGGTATGGACATTTGCCTGTTGAATGAGTTCCTGAGGCAATAAAACCTCCACAGAGCTGAGACAGTCTGCGGACCTATATGGCTCAGGTGTACTGATTATGTGCAATGGCCTGAAGCACAGTTGGCAAAGTATGTAGGGATACAATCTCTTCCAAAACACATATAGTCTATTTTCCTCTTTCCTTCTGCCCACTACTCTTACTGAGTAAACCCCGTCCCACTTACAGTAGTGGGGTTTTCTGAGTAGCAACCTCTGCTTTCATAACAAGTTCGTTTTTGGTTTCCAGCTTGCTTTATAGTTGTCCTCCTTGCCCAAAAACACAATTTAATGTCACACCATATGTAAGATCTGAACCACCTTGGGCACGAAGACTGCATGTCCACGCTCTCCCTATATTAAACAGGATGATACGCTTTGACAATACTGAAGCACAGAACCCCACCCCCTTCATTCAGGGGTTTGTTGAATGTGCACTTGTTTGCAGCATCAACGTTCGTCACACCACACCATGCCAGAAATGCCCCGATTGTTGTCCCTTATCTATGGAGGTGATGTCATAGTGTAACTGGGATTGTTAATTTCTAGTTATACTGTTCCTTGGGGCAAAAAATGATTCAGGTGTTGGGAGGTCCCACTCATACGCTTCTTTACTCAGCATAATGCATGTTGACTGCAATGAAAACAGTTTATAACAACTGCACAGTCAAATCATGTAATTTCCAACAATCCCTAATAACCAACAATCCTACCTCAAGAAGGCAGTGGCTGGGTTAACAGATAGAAGGCACAACTCATATGCTCGTGGGACTCAAACAGCTTCCAACCAAAGGTACGTTGCCCATATTCTGAGAGTAAAAGCAATGAACAATATTGATACTTAGAATGATGTCCTATTCTACACACATTTTCAGTGTTTGCTTGGAACATCTGTAGCAAAAAAGTGGAAGTTCACCTTTGAGAAATTGCATATTCACTACTCTTGCAGGTACTTTGGTTCTCAGGTGAATTTACTTAGTGAAAGACTGGTAGTAGACTAGTCAATGATTCAATTTTCAGTAAAAAGTATGTTCAACTAATTTTGACTGCCTTCCTTGTAAGAGAGATCGACCCCTTAGAATGATGAAAAATAAAATGCTAGTGGAATGCTGCAGGATGGAATGATATGTAGATGTTTATAAGAACAAATGGGGCAGGTGCATTCTAGCAATAGGGAGTGGCAGAGCACCAATCTGAAGACGAGAAGCAATTCAAATATCCAATCCTTGGGAGAGATTTGGATTCTGGTAACTCTATGGCCTTGGTTCTTTTAGATCTAAGTGCCGCTTTTGATACCGTTTCCCATGAGTTACTGTTACTGCGGCTACAGGCGATTGGGGTCGGAGGTTTGGCTCTAGCCTGGTTTCGCTCTTTCCTGGAAGGTAGATCTTTCCAGGTTATGGTACCTCCCTACCATTCTCGGGAGCATGCTATTGGATTTGGGGTACCTCAGGGCTCGATATTGAGCCCTATGCTTTTTAATATCTACGTTCAACCCTTGGCTGTGGTAGCTAAAAGCAGAGGGTTGTCGTTGGTGTCTTATGCCGACGACACCCAATTGGTCATCACATTCTCTAAGGAGCGTCTTAATAATCTTGTTAAATTTAAAGATGATATGCAGGTGATATCGGACTGGATGACAATAAATTGCCTACAGCTTAATGCAGGCAAGTCTGAGATACTGTTGCTTGGGAAAGATAGTGACATGTGGTCAGAACAATGGTGGCCTGACAAATTAAAACCTGCACCACTGCCTAAAGAGGCGGTCAAAAACCTAGGCTTTTGGATTGATAATGGCCTGTCCTTTGACACTCAATCTAAACTTGTTGCAGGGTCCTGTTTTGGACTCCTGAGGGGGCTAAAACCCCTATTGGGGTTTTTGACCCTAAAATTCGTCAAACCATTCTCCAGGCCACAATCTTGTCTAGGTTAGACTATGGCAATTCTCTATATTTAGGTGCCAATAAATCCTGTGTTCAGCGCCTTCAAAGAATTCAGAACGCTGCAGCCCGCGCAGTGTTGGCCCTCCCAAAATCATGCTCAGTGTCCAAACTTCTACCTAAACTACATTGGTTACCTGTAGAAAAACGAATCCAGTTTAAGACACTGTGTGTTGCCCATAAAATTATGACTCAACAAGCACCTCCGGTCCTGGCAGCTTTACTTGTGCCGTATGTCCCGAGTCGCTCTTTACGCTCAGCTAACCAGGGACTCATTTGTACCCCCGAATCTTAAGAGCGCGAGCGGGTGGTCGATCTTTCAAAGTTTTGGCAGCTAAACTCTGGAACTCCCTCCCAGTTTCCATCAGAGGGCTCCAGAATCATCTGGCTTTCCGTAAAGCCGTAAAGACCTGGCTTTTCCCGGCTTAATTTTTTTTTCTTTTCCTTGAGGGCTGGGCGTTATTTGTTTATTCTTTTTAAGCCACCTGTACTTTGGGTAGCGCTGGGACGCCCCGTTGCTGGGGCAGCTACGCGCTGTATAAATCTAAACTAAACTAAACTAAACTATTCACAATTCTTAGATAAAAGAAGTGGAATAGGACCAGAAAAGACCAAAAGAGAAAGAAAGCATGAACCAAATGCAGACCTGTGGGTATCAAACTAGATCATACAAAGGACATCGAAAGACATCACAAACACACAATGGGAGACCGTGCAGAAGGCCCTTGCCTTGCAAGAAAGATGCTGGTGGTTAGGGTCCTTTGGTGAGACAAGAGAAGTCAGGCACCTCTGAGATTTGCCGAATCTTTTTAGTGGGCATTCTTAGAGGGGAGAGAATACAACCAACGCCAAAATTCACCAACAGCTTCGTCACGAGGAGCAGATCCTCAAAGAATAAAAAGAGCTCAGATTATGAAGAATGACGGCTTCAATCACCTACCTACTCACTCATTTAGTCAGTGATGACAGCTGCATTTCTGCACACAGGGGTTCTTGCAATAATAATGTTACATGAGGGTCCAGAGCAAAGCACAGAGGGGACTGAATGTCTTCATTGTTAAATGGATGGTCAGAAAAAAAAAAAAAAGTTATATCACACAAATGTCCTCCTAAATCTCTAGCCAAAGACTCTGCCACAACAAACTGCACATACAAATACTAACCCCTAAAGTGGCAAGACAAGATTTAACTTAAAACTTGACTAAATACACAGCAACCTCATGGGAACAAAAGCCCCCTTTTCAGTGTTTATGGTCAACAGCCACACACACTACTCCCGTTAAACATACAGAAATGTTAAAAGGCAAGGAATTAAATTAAGACTGAATAAAAAGGTAAACTCTATTAACCCCTAGCGGAAGGGTGGCAGCCCTCTGACTGGCGGCCTCAGAGAGCCGTGAATAGCAGCCTCTGTCAGGGAGTTGAATGGAGCGCGTGAAGAGTCTGGACCGCCTCCCAGCAGCACAGACTCGGACATTAAACTCCGCTCCAGCTCACACTGGCTGATTCATGAACTGCCCGGGCTCTTGGAAAATTGCGTCATTTCCTTTACCACATTTCAACTCGCCGGTTCGCTTTTTCGCCTGTGCCCAGGGCCGGACTGGCTGTAGCGGGCATCGGGGGTTCCTGCCTGTGCCCTTCACTTTTGACAGACGGGCCCTGCCAGACCATCCACGCACAGACCTCGGTATTCTTTTCACATTCAGGTGGCCAGCGCAAACCGACTGAGCTTTCTGTCAGCGAAAGACGAAGGTCGACGGGAGAATCGGTGCGTAGATCGTGAATGGAATAATTATTTATTCAATTACCACGTAAAGAGAATTAGCACGTCGCTTGTCTGCAAAGTGTAAATGCGCAGCATGACAGTAAAATGGAGACCTGGTTGAAAAAGTAGATAGAGTCTGAGCAATGACAATAGGCCTTGCCTTTAGGACCTACTGGCTTTGGCAATGCTTTTTAGGCATACTGTACAGCACCCCCATGCTGTGAAGCATGGCTAAAGAAAACAAACCAAAATAAACAACAACAAAAAAAGGGCGCTATGATGAAACGGTTGTGTCAGTTTGTAGGTGCACACACCATGCATGTGTGTGCCTACAAAATGAGCAAAAGACACAAATGATGGACGGAATGCTGGATCAAATCAAACATTCACCCCCAGAGCTGGGTTAAATCCATCATTCTTTTGCTCACAATGCCACCCCTGTTTGGACCCAGCCATATGCAAATTGGTTTTGGCCCTGCTCCTTCTGGTAACAGTCCAGCCCGAAGTGCCAATCCAGGTGGTCCCTGGACTAGAAACAAGCATCCTGGAACCGGTTTTGGGGCATCACCCCTCATCAGCTAGGCTAGCTTCATTCCAGTGGCACAGTGAGCCAGCATATGGCTGGGAACAAACTGGAATGGCATGGTGAGCAAAAAAAACTATGGATTTAGGCCCAGATTTCTGTACTGGGGTGAATGTTTGACATTGTTCAGCATTCCATCCATCAATTATTCTTTTTGCGTACAAAATGTCACAGCAATTTTCTTTTTTAAATTTACCAAGTTGAATTGATAAATAAATGTAAAAATTGTAAGTACTGCAACTGATTTTTTTTTTTTTTTTTAATCAAGAGTGGGGAGAGCAACGTGGAGCGGAAGTAACACAGAGGGTCGGTGGGGAAAAGAAGCTGCAGGTTAGAGAAGAAGTGCAGGTGGGGGAAGCAGCAGATGAAAGAGCAGCCTGCAGCGGACATGGGAGAAGAAAACAGGCAAGTAAGCAATGGGGCGAAATACGGGAGTGTGAGCTCAACATGGAAAAGCACACGGGCAACAGAGAGCATCAAAGACTGCAGGCCGTGAGAAGTACACGAGGGAGACAGATGGAAAACAAGTGCCACCTCATGGAGTAGTTAGCTCAAAAGAAAAAAAAGTAGTGCTTGAAAGGCAAGCAGTGAATTCATAGGAACCAGCCAAACAGAAGAGATGGTAAAAAGGCTATGCTCAATAGGCGGTACAAGCACAATAATGACAAGCTGGGACACGAAGAAGCAAGCAATGCGAATGGCAAGAAAGCAAACATCCTCAAAGCAATGGGCAGGCTTCCAAGCCCCTGTATGTTCTTGGTAAGCCCACTATATACCTTGTAAAAGAGCAGTCTAGAAGGTGACACCTAAAAAGTGGCAGAGCAGAATCAAGATGTCACTATGCTCAGGAGAGTTCAACTGTCTTCCAAGGGATTTGGAAAACTGCCTGGGATCAGAAAATTACATTTCCTCTGGAAGCACCTCTTACAATGAAACAAGCTTATAGCGATCAGAAAGGTGAATGAGGCCACAAAGGTTACTGTAAAGTAATAACATCAAGGTGGCTACATCCATGAACACCGTATCATCCAAGCAACCCAAACACAAACAAACTCATTTGCTAAACCAAATGTAGAATACTCTCAACTTAACTAACCACAGCAAGGAATAACTACTTGTTCAGAAGCTCTCACTCATTAGTGTTTTGCTATCACGTTAGTGCCTGGAAGCGGTCCTTTGTCTGGAAAGGCACCCGATTGTATCACTGTTCTGAGTGAGAGTGGCTACTGGCATCGAAACTCAGATTATGGGATGAATAACTGTTTTAGCAGGGTAATTCTAGTGAGGTGGCCAAGTTTTTTTATCTGTACTCCAGTGGGGAGAATGCCTACTGGCTCTCCAAGTAAAAGATCTGTTCAGTCCACATAGCTGGGTACCACTGCCCTCATCGTAACTGGGACATGCAAGAAGGAGTGAGTGAGTGGGAGTGTCAGACACACGATCTTGGATATCCCAGGCTGCATTTGCACCAAACTGTCCACTAACCAAAACGGCCTACCAGTTGGAGCTCTTCAGCCCAGTCTAATTGTACAAAATGCAGGTTTACACCTATCCCAATTACTTGTGTTGTGTTGTGTTGAGACCATCACCCTTGGAAAGGTGAGCAGATGCTAATACACATCACACCTAGCTAAATCACACCAACCAGAGAATGTCAGAACTGATCTCAGTGTGGGGAATACGTCTACAAATTTCAGCCAACAAGGGAATGCTCCTTCAAGGTTGCAGGAGTCCACAAACCTTTGAAGGTTGAAGATCGCTGGTTGGTTCAGGAAGGTCACCTTAACCAACAGAGGAGTAGAATCACTTGCATTAGTCAGTGCTTTGTTCACTGTTGCCAACAAATCACAGAGGAGGCCTGTATGCAACAGTGCAGGAGATGAGACTGCGGGACCAGGTGTAGAATCACTACCGGACTGCTACTTTCCCTATTCACTGGGCTTATGCCAGGGAAAGCCTGTGGAGTCACCTTGCTGTAGTCACATGGGAAAAGGAGGAAGATTTACCCGCCTATCAAGGAGCTAAACGATACCTACGAGAGGGAGTGTCTGACTCCGAGGAAGATCAGCACAAAGCCCAGCTGACTAGAAGAAACAGCTTAGGGTAGCTAGATGAACTGAGAGTCAAAGAGTCACAACTATGGCATAAGGTCACCCCAGCCAAGTCAGGTATAAATTCGAGAACCTAAACATTTGATAAATAACCCCTGATCACCCTCCTTCAACGCACGAGACATGCAGCCTTCACACCGATGGAATGGTGCCTGGGTGCACTGTCTGGAGGAAGTCTCAATTAAGGAACTATTTAAACCATTATACGAATCTATGTAGCTCCAAAGAGATATTCAGTTGAAGCCATTGCCAGGAATCACTGTAAACTGATCAGTGGCTACTGCTGGCAAACTGACCTGCTGTGGGTGCCATGCCATCAGAAATATTTTCTGAAGCACTTGAGCTTCAAAGGCGCCTTTTAAGACATATATTGGGAGCGGAGTATTACCTTTTGTTATCTCCAACCTGAGACCAGTTCGGCCTTTAACTGGCCCCTGGACACTAGTGAATAGACCATATCCCCAAGACTATACTGATCACCAGCACATTACCCTGAGCCATTTTGCGATAGGGGTATTTTGTGGTTAATTTTTGGGGACAGCACTTATTCTTTATACTGCTAATAATACCTCTGTTTGAGCAGTGTCTGGGTACAAAATAAATGAATCAAAGTAAAGCCTACATTCCAGTATCGCTAACTGAACACGGTCAATGATTCCCTCTAAAACTTGAGACCAGACTGCTTCCAAAGTTTGTTATATGGTTCTTAGGCACATTATCGACATTGCTAAGTTAGCATGAGCTTCACTGCCATGATGCTGCTTTTGCGCACGCTACTACATGACTGTTTTTGAAAGACTTTGTTTGTGCCCTTCACATGAGAATGGGTTGCCTTTCGCGTTCTCTGCCTTTCCTGGAGTTTAGTCTGAACACGATATGCAAGGTCGATAAACAATGCCCCTTGTTATTCTGTTCTGGTCAGTCCCTAGCACCTAGACATAACATGCTACACAGCTGCAGTAATGAAGACTCGTGCTTTGATATTACGTTGTTGCATGTTGTTTTAACACACTTGGAGAAAGCCGTTCTATGGAGAAGAGTTCTGCTGTTCCTATGATGTAAACCTTACATCCAGGCTTTAAGGTATGGGGTTGCCAGAGATCGTCCTTTTTATAAAATAAACTTATTCTAGTCAAGGGGAGGGTGGTCAGGCCTATAGGCCCCTATTTCCACAGTCTTTATACAATGACTTCTCCCTTTGTATTCTATGGAATTGTAACAATGCTAACTGCGCTGAGTTTATGCATTTTGCTGCTAGTAGTGGCACGTATACTGTATTGTAGAGCACAATAGTTAAAATAAACATTTTGAACTATTTCAGTGACTCTGCTTATTCTCATTGTGGACAAGTACGAGTGAATGAGCGAAAGAGTACGTCTTGCTCCCGCGATTCCTGAGAGAGTCGGGAGTGTTGTGTTCTGGGTTGTCTAATCATTTGTAGCTCTGTGATCTTTGGAGGAGAACGAGTGAGACACTAAAGCTAGTCGGTTTGGGATTTTGGGTACTGATGTGGTAGGTTGGTACAACCCTATTCACTGAGGGCCTGTTTTCCTGCGCATAGTTGTGTATGTGCAGAATCCCTGCAACATGGCGCTGCCAACGTTTGGTCTGGTTCTTATCTGCGAGACACTAGAGTAGTGCTTGTGCTTGTCCACAATACCCTCACTTCTGTTTCCGGAGACAGTTGTGACGGTGTAACCTCCTATATTGATGTTTTTATGGGTTCTTTCAAGCTTGAAGTTTTAAAGGGTTTCTCTTTGACTTTAACCCATTATTGCGCTGCCGCGCTCTACGTGGTTATTCTTTCTTATCAGTTATGGCGGTCCCAATACCGGCCGCTAATAGAGCAGCACTCACGGCTTATTTGACTCAGAATTGAGTCCCTAATGCTGGTGTTGCACTGATTTTTGTAGTAGAGGCGGATGTGGCTTACTGCTTCGAAGTGTTTTATTCTTGGGTCACCTTTCCGGCGGTGGATGGAACGGATAACTTGTTTCACGAATATACGCCTACGGCCCTTCCTAATGCTTATCAGCCCTATCGGGCTCTTGAGATTCTGCTTACAGCTTGGCAACACCAAGTTTGGTTTAATGGCGCCCTTTCTCACCCAATAACGCTGGTCCGTTTAGGTCCTTTATCGATAGATGGGGCCACGTGGCCCGTTTTGGCTGGGTATACTCCTCACCCGCGTCGTTTGACAACAGCGACGCCTGCAGAACTGTGCGTGTTACATAGGACTTTGATACGCGTGCATAGAGCTGTTCTACAGTTCATATCGCGCAACTTTCAGGTGGGACCACCTGGCGTTGCTGCGCAACCTGCGGGACCTGGTGGTGTGACCATCAGTCCCCTTATGGTTAATTCAGTAATGGGCAAGCATCCACAGAATAAGGATCAATTACCTTATTGGCTTGCTGAAAAATTTGGACAACTGGAGGCTGTTTTTCCAAATACCTCTCCTGTGGATAAACACAGGATTTTGACTATTAGTTTGCCAAAAGACTTGCTTCCCGAGTTGGCTGATTGTAACACCTGGGGTAAGTTGTTTGCAGCGGTATATTCGAAGTGTTTCGGCACTCCTTCCATGACCGTACTCCCTTCCGTGATTAAACGTGTTCATCAAGATGAACACGGAGCCGAGGCGGCTGTAGAGTTGGGAATGAAACTGGTGGGGGTGTTCGACGTGGTTGCAGATATGATGCTTGCAAATGTCAAGGGCGATGCGGTAAGCTTTCAAATGGCAAATCGCTTGGAGGCTGTCCCTGATGTAGACAAACCACGCGAATTGCCAAAGATTATTGCAAAGGCTTATAAAACCATTGGCCACAATAGTTTGGGAGTTAAGCCTTTTACTCAAATGCAAACTCAAACACAACAAAAGGCCCAGACTGATAAAGATGGGCGTCCGTTCTTTCCTAAAAAGAACTGGAAAACAAAAAAACAGGGGCAGCAACAACAGAAGCAAGGTTCGCGTGCTGGTTCACCGACACCCTGAGTCTTCTGAGCGCACTTATGACTTGCGCGACCGCGCGAAAATTAAGACTCCTGATAGATTTCAAGTCCCTGATCAACGCTCTCCTCATTCTTCACAGGACACTTCTGGCTCTCAAGTCGGAGGAGAACGCCAAGATCGTGGCAAGAGTCAACCTGCGCCACAGGGACGTGATCAGCCTCGACAGTTTGAAGGCAAACGAAAACAAGAGGATTTACCTCGTTTTCGACCCCAGTTTCAGAAGAAAAAAGTTGCCGCTCTAACAGCAAGGTATGCCTCAGACGGTGAGAACGCGACTCCTGGATTGGACATGGGCAGTGACTCTGCTCGACAGCGCAGCAGAAGTTACCATAGTGCGAGAGGCTCTGCGTCCCTGTCTGGAGGCGACAGCAACGGATACCTTCGTTCCAGTAGAGACTGCAGACACTCGGGTTGCCCCCCCCTTCGGAGAGGCTCTATGAAATAATTTTCCAAATTGAAGGCGATATACCTCGTCCAATGAAAGCGGTGTTCTGGGAGAATTTAACGTCCTCATATGACATTCTGTTGGCGGAGGCAGATTGGCCTCCACCCTTTGTGTTGGTAGCTCCTAAGGGAGAAGACGTGATACTTCTGAGTTTTTCGCGTTAAGTCCCTGAAGAGCATGCCCAGACTTTAGCTGCTGGGTGGGCTTGTGCCCTAGCCCCAGCAGTGTATCGTAAGTAATCAGGTGGGTTGGGATGTTGATTCACCAGCTCATGAAATACCTTTACGCTCTATGCCTCAGCCACAACCGCAATATCCAATCAGACGTGAAGCAAAAGCTTCCGTTTGTGATATTCTAACACAGTTGGAGTATCAAGGAGTGATTGAATCATGTACATCACCGATGAATAATCCTCTTTACGGTATCAAAACCTGATGGTTCTTATCTGATTACCGAGAATTGAACTGTCATTGCTGCACATTTGCGGTGCAAAACACTCACAGCTCAGCGCTGGTGAACAATCTTGTTCGTAAGAAATACAAAACTACACTTGATATTTCTAATGGTTTCGATAGTCACAATCTCGCTCCTGAGAGCCGTGATTTGACAGCATTCACTGCTGTCGGGAATCAGAAAAATTTACACGATTGCCTATGGGGTATAAGAATAGCCCCGGGGCATTTGCAGCACGTGTCGTGTCACTATTGCACGACATTGATCCAGATGCGTTCTCGTACGTTGATGACATTTATCTGACGGACGATGAACTTATGCTGCATCTAGTCCGAGTCGACAATATTATTTTGTCCTTTGCAGACTATGGATACAAATTTAATTTTGCAAAGTCACATGTCGCCCATTTGGCGGTGATCTTTTTGGGCTATGAGCTCAATAATGAAGGAAAGGGCTTGGCCCCTCACTACTTGGAGAAATGTGCACAATTGCAACCCCCTTCTACAGTGAAGAAACTTCAGTCTTTGCTGGGATTTTTGAATTTCGGGAGGACATACATTCCCGATTATGCTCAGCGTATCAAACCGCTCTATGCATTGATACAACCGACTTTTTCTTCTGCCAGCTGGCTTCCGGGACATACTTCTATTCTGAATTCTTTGCAAACTGACTTGCTTGCAACTAACTACTTGTTGACGCGTGACACCACCACAAACCTGGTAATACGTATAGTTTCCGGGACAGTGTGTTTCACTTACTTGACGTTCAATGAGAGAGACAGTTCCGATTGCATACAAATCACATTTATACACTGCTGCTGAAAAGCGCTTTTCAACTGTTGAAAAAAATCTTGACGGCAGTACAGATGGCGATTCTAAAAGAATGCTCACTGGCACAAGGCAAACGCATTCTTATGGTCACGCCCTTCCCTGCTTTGGAAGCCGTGACTAAGGCGAGTGTACCTAACTCGAAGGCACCACATCCCCGTTGGATACAATGGGCTACTTCTTTGACATCGGCTGATGTCACATTTATCTTTGATCCTTCCTTACAGACACAGGAGTTTTTACAGTATGAATACGTTCATCCTCCACCCTTGTCTCTGCTTCCTTTACAGGAGTACAAATGCAACATTTACACCGATGGCTCGGCTCAACCGGTCACCGGTTCCAAACATGCTTATTCAGCCGCTTGCGCAATTGTTGCTGGCTCATTTGTTAATGGAGAGTTTAAGTCTTCCATTGTGCACACTCAAGCACTTGGGGACTGTATGGCACAATTGGCGGAGCTGCGTGCTCTTGTACTTGCTCTCGAGTTTGCTGATCCAAATGTGATTACTCTTATTGTGTGCGACTCTTATTACTGTGTCCAATCTTTTAATGACAACTTGTTCTTTTGGTCTCGGAATGACTATCGCGATTCCAAAGGCAGCGTAATTAAGCATAAAGCGCTTTGGGTTCGAGTGGCAGATCTTAAACAACGTCTGCCCCTCATTCACGTTATACATACTCTTGGCCATCAACGTGTGGGAGCACATGCTCTTGGTAATTCTTTGGCTGATGAAGCGGCCAAGTCTGCAGTAGCCACGTGCTCCGTAGCAGCAGTTACAAGATCCAAGACTAAAATAGATAATGAGATATTGGCAGCTGTAGCTGCAACGAGGGAGGGAACTGCTTTTCCTCAGGGTTTCCCTTCGAAATACTCTTATCATATAACTCCCAAACAAGTTCCTTATGCTTTGATTCCTTCTGTTGGGGAGCGGATGATCCCCAACATGGACCGCAGACCTACATTGATCAAAGCCACACACGAAGGCATAGCAGCTGCGCATGCCGGTGTGTCGGCGACAGTCTCTATTTTACAGCAACGTTACTGGTGGCGTGGTTTATATAAACAGACCCGTAATTATGTCCTTTCTTGTGACATTTGTCAGCAAATCAAGCCGTCTACGGTCACCCGCCCACCACAAACACAGCGGTGTATTTCTAATCAACCTTTTGGCTGTATCTATCTTGATCACTGCGGTCCGCTTTCTTCTGATACTGCGTATAAATATATATATTTGTTGCAGTTGATTCGTGCACTAGATTCCTTTGGGTTTGGCCACAACGCAGTGCTGACGCTCGAAATGTCATCAGGGATTTGCGTGTCTTTGTCGGGATGTTTGCCTGTGGCACCTTCCATTCTGACCAAGGTCCAGCGTTCGCCTCTAAGGCGTACAAGGAAGCGATTAAGTCAATGGGGGTGCTGGTTCAGTTTTTGTCTCCATACAAGCCTGAGGGCAATTCAATTGTGGAGCGAATGAACCGTGACTTAAAGCAATCCTTGACAGCTAGAGTCTTAGGTACTGGCAGGAACTGGCTGGCCCACTTGTATGGGGTTCAACGTGCGCTTAATAACCTCCCTAGACGATCTCTGGGTGGGCGGACCCCATACGAAATGCTATTTGGCATTAAAATGTTTGTACCAGACATTGATGGTCTTGACGTGTAGCGGGTGCCACAACCTTTGACGTAGATAATCATTCTACTGTGTTACAGGATCTACAAAAGACCCGTGACAGCTATGCAACTGAACATTTACCATCTTCCACTGATGCAGCACTACTGATTCCAGTTGCCGGTTGGCTTCCGAAAGGCGGAGATCTGGTACGAGAAAAGCTGGAGAACAAAAAGGAATTTGGTCCCTCTTATCGTGCACCGGTTCCAGTGCTTGGACTGAAGGGTACTCGTACAGTCATCTTACCTCCTTTACCTGGTCGCAAAGACAACAGATATATTTCAGTTGACAATGTCAAGCTACACCATGTGGCTGATTCTGAATAGTGTCGCACCTGCAGTTTTGTGCAACGCAATTTCATTGGATCCACTGACTTCATCATCTTCCGCCGCTCCTCGTAGGGCTAAGAATGTGATGGACACTAACATTGATCTTTCACCTGTCCGACCTATATCTTCTACCGTGGATGTCGAGTATATATATATCATCCTGAGGAGACCGTCAGTGAAGTGCCGAACAGTCCTGGAGAACATCAAGAGGACCCGACACTTCCACCTCTGATAAATCAACCTACGAATGGCTGCTATGGAGATCATGCCAGTCTCTCTTCCGGCTCTTCTTCCTCGACATCCCGTTTGGCAGACACACTGACTAAATTTATTAAGTATTTTTCTCTCTTGGTTCAAAAAGACTTACCTGGTCCCTCCTTGGACCTACATTTGGTTGCTGCTTGTCCTGATTTTTCTTTTCATGTCAATTGGTTTTGTGACAGTATTCTTTTTGTTCATCAATGGTGATTATTTGCCAGAACGCTCTGCAGTGAACTTGGTCGATGGAGTTCTGGCCCCTCACACATCGTCCCATATCATGAAACGTGATCGGTCTCATGTTAACATTTTCAGCATTTCCGATTCCAAATGGCATCGTTTGGGACAAAGTTGCCTACGAAGTCCATGGCCCGACCGAGGTGCTTCGCGTACCATACGTGTTTCGCGTCTCTCTGGGAGATGTGGTAACACGGGACATACATTCGGATGTGCAAGCAGTACATGCACTGTTTTCAGATTTAAAATATTATGCTGCTTTTGATGCTGAAGATTTGTATTTAAATTCGGCCAATTATGGGGATTTATTTTGTTATCAGCATTATGGGCATCATTTTTTACACAAAACAAACACATTAAGACCGGTTTTTAATTATACACAATGGGAACATTGTCCTACTCCCGTAGAGGGGAGTTCTAAAACTTTTAGGGATAAGTTCACTTACTTTACAGATTATGATATATCTAATCCGGAATCCTATTATTTTAAACATCGATCATCTACACAATCCAAATTTGTTAACCCACACAAAATTGATTTACAACAACTTGTTTAGAAATAAATTGGCTACGCAGGGTTATGATCATTGGAAAGATACTGTTGATTTAAAATCAATCTGGGGCACAAAGCCTTGGCAGGTTCAGGGAACTGAAGCTTTACATCGTGCCTGCCTGATCCCAGCTCAAATTCTGTTTTTGAATGATACAGTGTACCAAACAACTTGTTTTGGCCTGGCAACTGTCAAAAATTTAAATACGCCATCCATTCCGTCTTTAGCGGAATGTTAATTGGCGCACACGCACAAATTATACCATTGAGGCATTGCAAGCTTTGCTTCGCAATGACACCTTCAATGTCTCTGAAGTTGATTCTTGCGGGTGGTTGGTGTGGCAAGCTAATATAAATGCATGTCAAATGCGTTTTTATAATGTAACACCTGGTTTCACATGGACTAGATCGGACCCACGTTATCCAAGTTCCCATTCGGTTACCACATACTCAGTGGGTAAATGATGCCAACAATGGTTGGAACATTCTACGCTGACATCAGTGAAGCAACATCTTTCTCTGCTGTCGCATGACATTAATTTGGCTAATTTTCTCTTGGGACCCAGGGCTCCGAGAGCAAAAAGAGTCATGTATGCTGCTTACAATGAAATTTGGAAACTTTCGCAGATGGAAGCTGCTTTTCGTCTGCGCCAAATTGATCAGGCCAATTTAGAAAAAGTCCTTGCCGTAGTAGACAATAGCATAAACACACTTTCCTCACGCATTTATATGTTGGATAATATTGTTTCATCTGTTATTGATATTGTTCAAAGTGATGTATCTGTATTATATCATGGTCAAAATCAGTTACGATCTGTTATGCAATTTGCTTGGACATTGCAAACTCTTAAAATGGGAAAAGTACCTTGGGATTATTTAAATGCCACTGCTTTATTCTTGCCATTTAATCTGACTGATAAGCAAAGGTTTATGTCCATGAAAGATGCTACATACACACTATTGCATATTGAACAATTAGAGCCCTTGCCGTTTTCTGTAGCGGAAACAGATTCTGCTGTTTGGTTAATTCATGGGGTTATCTCTCTCCCTTTTTCTCTATTTCAATTTAAATCATGCATGCAACATTTTCCAATTGGCCGTTTTGAACCACTGGGTAGTGCTTTTCTACATGAAATGTGGTCCCTGCCTTTCACTTCTAGATGTCAGAGGGAGGGTAAGGAAGTTTTCCTAACAGGGGAGGACTGAGATTCCACAGTAGGACATTCTCTTGTTTGTAAACACGTTAGGTTGCACGGCGCTTGTAACGTTTCCGCGCCTAATCTGGCCTGTTCTTTAAAAGGGACTACAGTGCCATCAATAATTCCCGCTTATTCATTGCTTACAAATGGCAGTTATCTTATTTTGAACAACCAAGACTGCTGTGGTTTACGGGTTGGAGTCCTGTATTTAGTAACGGTTTCCCAGCGCGTAACTTGTTGTAGCAATGTGCTTTTTCCGCCCCCGCATGGGAGTCTAGATAGCTCAATTTGGCCTTCCATTCCAACTTTGAAAACAGATTTCAACAAGTTGAGCAGGCTCAAAGCGCTGTTATTCCAGCAAGAGGTGGCCCTCACTTCCGCCCGCGAGACCTTCCAGTTACAGGTGGCTAGGACTTCTGTAGAGATACAGTCCCTTCTGAACACCAACCTCCCACTGCATTTTGGAGAACTAATACACCAAATATTTAATGCGTCTGACACCGCAGGCCTTGCACATTTTTTTAAATGTGTGGGATCTGGCCTTGTGTCTTCTTTTCAGACTATATTTGGAGTAATACCGGGTTTTATTCATTCTATTTTTTCCAGCGCCTTCGGAGGGTTCCCCTTGATTTTGACGTTAGGCGCTGGAATCCTGCTTCTCCTGCTCCTGTTGCGCAATGGCTGCTCAACTTGTGGTACTACACAGACCAGGCCAGTTGCAGCTGTACCGTGATCGCATGCAACAGGTTTTCGGATGCTTGCCATTAGCCACGCTTGGCGTCAGTTATGGATTAACTTTTCGCTTTGCGTATTTCACTTGCGTGCAACCAGTCCTTTACTGTCAGCGATGTCCTTTCTATTGGGCACTGGATATATGCCTCTCCAATACGTGATGTCCAGTCCCGGATTTTGACCAGTTGATGGGTCCCTTAGAGGCCCATGACCAGGCTTGTTCTGGGGATGGCCGTATGGCGCGTGCGGCTGCACTTGGAGTTTTTGCGGAATGGGATGTCCGTGCTGCTGCGCAGACCGTCCTGCAATGAAGTTTCATCGAATATCACGCAAGTTGCCCACTCATGCTTTTAGAGGCGTCTGATTATGAGGAGCACGTTTGTTCCTTCGACTTACTTAATTGGATTCTCTCTTTTTTTACCAACGATAGAGATGCACTTTGAGGGAATTGCATTCCTCAGTTCACACACATTGATGGACTTACCACCTCCTTCATAATAACTTTGTGATCCAGGAGGCAGCTCCCCTTCAATGAGCCCTATTAACAACTTTGGGGATTTTTTTTTTTTTTTTTTTAATTTTGATTTTTTTTCCAATTTGTTTTTTTCACCCGTTTTGAACTCTGCTTGACTTGTGAACTCTGTTTTGGTCCGTTGTCTATGTCCTATGGCCTTACCAGGGGGAGGGTGTTATATGGTTCTTAGGCACATTAATCGACATTGCTAAGTTAGCATGAGCTTCGCTGCCATGATGCTGCTTTTGCGCACGCTACTACATGACTTAGTTTTTGCAAGACTTTGTTTGTGCCCTTCACATGAGAACGGGTTGCCTTTCGCGTTCTCTGCATTTCCTGGAGTTTAGTCTGAACACGATATGCAAGGTCGATAAACAATGCCCCTTGTTATTCTTTTCTGGTCAGTCCCTAGCACCTAGACATAACATGCTACACAGCTGCAGTAATGAAGACTCGTGCTTTGATATTACGTTGTTGCATGTTGTTTTAACACACTTGGAGAAAGCCGTTCTATGGAGAAGAGCTCTGCTGTTCCTATGATGTAAACCTTACATCCAGGCTTTAAGGTATGGGGTCTGCTGTCAAAGCCCAGAGATCGTCCTTTTTATAAAATAAACTTCTTCTAGTCAAGGGGAGGGTGGTCAGGTCTATAGGCCCCATTTCCACAGTCTTTATACAATGACTCCTCCCTTTATATTCTATGGAATTGTAACAATGCTAACTGTGCTGAGTTTATGCATTTTGCTGCTAGTAGTGGCACGTATACTGTATTGCAGAGCATGATAGTTAAAATAAACATTATGAACTATTTCAGTGACTCTGCTTATTCTCATTGTGGATAAGTACGAGTGAGTGAGCGAAAGAGTACGTCTTGCTCCCGCGATTCCTGAGAGAGTCGGGAGTGTTGTGTTCTGGGTTGTCTAATAATTTGTAGCTCCGTGATCTTTGGAGGAGAACGAATGAGACACTATAGCTAGTCGGTTTGGGATTTTGGGTACTGATGTGGTAGGTTTGTACACCCCTATTCACTGAGGTCCTGTTTTCCTGCGCATAGTTCTGTGTATGTGCAAAATCGCTGCAACAAGTTACTGAACTAACACAAAAGATGCCCCTATAAGAAAACACAGGACACATAACCCAATATTAAAAGAAAAGCTAGCCCTTACCATAAAACCGGAAGCATTTTCGTTTTTTTATGGTTATATTAACATTAAATGTGTTATTAATTGGCTGTAAATTAAATATTTATAGATTAAATAACTGATTGTACATTAATACATTTGAATGTTATTTACAGCGTCACACAGAATCAGAGTGTCTAACGCTCTCCAGTTCTTGCAGTAAGTGACCACACGGCCTCTATACCCTGAGATTGTCAAATGACTAAATTGAAATCCCTGGCTATTTCGTTTGGAGTGCACCTGTATTGTAGCACAGAGACATCAGTACACCTAGAGAATCCTGTTCAGTAACAACTGACTGCTCCAGGATCCCAAGGAAAAGTCTGGAAAGCCCTAGAATAACAAGCCGTCCTAGAGAGGAACTGATTAAATATGTAAATTATTCAAGATATGCCACAGTATGTAGAAGCAATATTTCTCTGAACAGGGGAAGGACATTCCTAGTGCCCAACACCCAGGACACATCGTTTGGGCTCAAGGACAACAATTCTGCATATTTATTTTGTCTACAGAACATGTCGGCTCATCCCGTTGGCAGCACACACACTATGGACGCCAGTAGGGTTGCGAGAAGGAGAATTATCTGCTGCCTAGCAAAATATGCATTCATATGTACAAATTGTTAACAACTGTATATGTAATTGATTAGTGCAAAGCCTTTACTGTTAGGGTGGGCACTCCAAGGAAATTCAGGGAGCAGTGCGATGTATTGGTGGCAGTGCTTCCAATATTAAACGTACACATATGGTTGCAAAATGTACCAATTTGTGTCAATTTATGAAGCTCTCAGAATGTTCCTTTGCTATATGAAAATACATGCAGAACAATGAGAGCAAGACTGGTGATTTTATTTTAACAGCAAATCACGTACCTAAACTTTGCACCTTGGAAAAAAACAGACTAAGCTTGCAGGCAGTTTTTGTTTTGTTTTATTTAACTATTGCACAATTTGTTTCCTTACAAGATAAAATATTCCAAAAATATTTGCAACATGACAAAAACACACAGCCAGAGGTTACAGTTTTACTACACTGCATTTTGTAAGAACAATTTTAAATATTACTCTAAAGCATCATTTAATTGAACATGTGTACTGCATGTCAATATTTATCAATACGTCAAATCAATTCAATACCAATATAGACAGTGTAAAAACATTTGCGTTCCACTCAAAGAAAGTAACAAAAGGGCGTGGCACGTCTGCAACCTTGCATTTGTGTAGCTATACAACATTCAGGAAATCAAGAGTTCACAAAAGTAGGTATGAAACCCAATGACAGTTGCAGGTTTCCCAGCCTAGATCTAGCAAACATTTGTGAATTCTATTATTGCATGAGTAAATATACAAGCGTATATTTACTCATGCAGAAATCTGCTAAGTAAGAACAAATTCAACATTATTTATTCTTCTCCAAAGGAAAAATATTTTCTCACATGGAGAAACTCCCTCCCCACCCTGTGAAAAGTTTTACTCCTGACCTTGTCAGAATTACAATTTTAACCTTTTCCAGGGCGGGAATGGGTTGGAGAGGAGCTTTTAAATACCCGTGAGCACATACGTTTGCGGGTATGCACAAACTAACAGTGCATTACAGGCCTGAAACCACTACTTCCAGAACTGATGACTACATTTGCTCACATGAAAATCTTCATGTGAAAAAAATCATTTTATGAGTGGAAAAAAAAAAACTTATGCATGTCTAAGACAAATTTACTTGAGTAGGTTGCCCATAACAGTTTGACATTGGCAAGACTTTAGATAGTTTATCTAGCTGTAAAAAGTAAACGTCCAGTCACTGATAAGGCACTTATTATGTGCTCACAAATAAGGCAAACAAGAGAACGGTAACACAGCAAGTTTAAGAGATATGCCTAAGAAATACACAATGTGGTCAAGTGGAGAAGTTCAGACTGAGCTAGTTCAATAACCTATGTCGGTAACCTAAGTACTAGGGTGGAAGTAGAATCTGACTTTATTTAAAGTAACATTTTGTGAATTTGGGTGAATGCTTAAACGTAAATTTACAAGGGAACTCACAAGCTGCTCCCTTAGAAACTAAAATAAGAAATAAATCAATTAAATCTCTTGACTTCTGCTGTAATCAGAACTCCAACATAAAGAAAGTGCTGGCATACTCAAAGTGCTACTGTGAAGAGAAAGCCAGCTCAAACTGAGCCCAATCATAAACAGAGCCTTTGATTATTCAAATATTTGAGAAAAATAGAGCCCTGGTATGTTCAGAGTCTGGTATAATCAGAGAGATGCATAATAAGAGTCTTGCTAGAATCGAAAACCTGTCCTAATATATTCATTGAGGCCATTATAATATCCCTGCTATAATAGAACATTGCGATCATTTATAACTTCATTGCATAGCACCAAATGAAACTAGTTTCTTTTTTTTTTTTTTTAAACCATACACGGGACGAAGCATCTAGTCCCCTCGGAAATAGATTTTAGACAATTAAACATCCCTGTCTAAACACAAACTTGGCAATGTGTCTACAAATAAAGCATGAGCTTTATAGAAATTAAAAACTGTGTCCTGAAGCAATGCAAATTCAAAATCATATCGGGCCCTCAATAACACCAATTTTAAATTCCATGTCTGGAACATAATACCAGTCAGTGGCAGGGGCAGTAAAGAATCCAACAAACACTTGTGCTCATAGTATGCTACCATGTATGTAGTGCTGCTCAAAATGCCAGGCTACCAGTGATCAGTGATAGTCAAAAAGGACTATTCTGATTCTAGTGGCGGGAAATATCCTACTGCGTTACCGCTCCAGGGCTTGTTGTGTAGGGTGAAAGGGCTTGTGTGGATGACTAATGCTTGAGGACTCATACACAGGAGTGATCCTTTAGGATACATGTAGGGCCACGTGACCAGTTTTCACATAGCCACAGTATGAGATGCTCTAATTGCAATGGTGTGATCTACTCTACCCCATTAGTTAAACACAAGCAATATGGTAGAAGCCACATCATCTTCGTTTTTAAAGCACTACTTTCCACTCCGTGAGCCATACTGCCCAAGTATGCAAATATATAACACCAGCAAGCAAATTACTCTGGAATGTATTGAATTGATTCAGTACAAGAATCCACAACCTGGTTTGTACAACATCCCTGGCAGGGGCAATTATGACAGAATCCAAGTTGCCCTGGTACATACAGCACCATTGTTACAAAATTCACTTAGCACAGTTATGTGCACAACTTTTTTATTGCCAGAAACTACACTGACTCGGTACAAAAAGGCCCATTTCAGTACAATTCGTACTGCCAACCTCTACCAACTCACATCTCTTGTCCGTCCCCACATCTTCGCACTATCTAAATACAGGGGGCTGGGCTACAATGGGTACCAGGGCATACAATACTGGCACTGAACATACCAGGAGGGGCATGGGCCATCTACAAATGAGTGACCAGAGTGCCTGCTGCTTAGTAACCTGCTGCAGTCGTAGGCAGACACAAGTGCTTCCCTCTCCCTTTGTGGTACTGATGTGGTTGCTCCGGTGGTAAACAAAGTAGGCTTTCAATCCAGTCACCTACAGATGAAACTTTCTACACACATGACCTGTGACTTGTTTTCACTGCATGAAAGAATAAGCTACCAGTAAAAGCATGCTGCTTTAAGTCAGTGGAGCAAGCAGGTCACTCGGCCGGAGTGGGTATAGGCAGGGGATTGTAGCTGGAAAGACAATGGGTATTTGTGGGACTAGCACAGAGCAGACCATCCGCCCTGAAAGCAGACCCCTGGCCTGTAGTCCACCATGGAAATATCAGAGTGCCTAGACTGCTAGTTTGTACCGTGAGCCGTCAGAGGCAGTTATTGGGTTATTGCCACACTGACCTAAGCATCTTTAAAGCTCCTGGCACAACATTTCTATATATGTAACTGTTATAATCTAGCAAGTGATTAATGCATCCTCTTTATTGTTGCCCTTTGCCTTGCTGCTCAGTCTATGTGATGTCATCAGAATGTTGAGAGTGTTTGTGTGGAAGAAGGAGTCAGTTGGTGTGGAAGGGCTGAGCGGCAAGGAGACTGCTCCTGGTGGGGCATTGTATGAGGCCTAGCATGAGACTTAATATGGATCCTATCTGAAGAATAAAGCTGTGATCCTGAACTACAACACTGGACTACGTATCATTCATTTAATTGTAACACTGGCGACGATTTTAAAGAACCTGCATGCTAGTTCAATGGAAAATGGATTTTTAAAACTGAAGAAACTAAAGGAACTTCAAGTAAGTGAAATTACAACCCGTGGGTTTGAAGAAACCTGGCACCTCTGCACCCCTAATGCCCCACCAGTGACCCTGTCATCGGTCGCCCACAACTTAAGTCTGCCAGTTTCTGTTTGCCTGCCTGCTGCCTTGGAAGACTTCTGCTACATTTTTCCCTACATTGGCCTGCTGTAACCTGCATTGTGTTGCCTGTACTAGAGTGTACTGTACTTTTGGACTTGTGTTAGTTCCTGCTGCCCGCCTAAATTTAAACAGAATTTACACCGTTATGAAGTATGCTGGAGAAACTGACATCCTTCCTGAACTGTTATGCTGTTTTGAAAATGCGGTGGATGGTGATGTCTCTGAACCCTCTGTGTCTGTGGCATCTGTTGCTTAGACCTGTCCCTTGCATGGTGTGGTGATCGGGGGCATATGTCGAGCCCCGGAGTTAATTGGGTTGGTGTTTGGTTGATTTGCACTTGGCCCCGATATCACCGGACCGTCAGATTTGGCCCCGGAGGACTGCCCAGCTGTTTGGATTAATCTCCGTGAAGGTGACACGTGTATTGTCGAAAATAAGTGCCCCCTACCGCATCGTTTGAATTGCTTGTGGCAGTTACCAGGAGCGAGCTTGTGCGCGCGTGCAACCCATGTTGACGCGATTGTCGTCCGTGGCACCTTCGGTTCCAATCTCCTGTGCTGCCAAGGACCCTCTGCTGTAAGGACGTGCAGTTAGCCACCCGGCTCTGCGTTTGTAACGTGCCGCCATTTTTGGATTGGCACTTGACACAGCCTATCGATATATCCTTGCCAACCACGTTGGATGTTGCACGTTTTTGTTTTAGGAATCGAAGGAATCTTCTATCGCCGGCATGTTTTATGGACATGGTATGGAGCTCTGGATTTAGGGCCCTGCATCACTGATGGAAGAATTCAAGTCAGGCAATGAACTTTTCTGAAGATTGTGGACCGAGTTCAAAAACAGCTGCGCTTATCACAAGTGGTTTTCTTTGACGTGAGCATTTCCTTTTCGTCTGGACTGTGAAAAAGGGGGGTCTCTGGGCATGGTTATTATGGATGAGATTTCACTCAGTAAAGTCCAGGGTTTGTATTTCCAGTTGGGTTCTGGTGAAATATCACTCACCAGAGAAAAAGTTTTACATTAATTTTTTTTATGAACGATGCAGTTGTAGCCCTGATTGTTGTTGTGTGGGTAAGTGTGTGCAGTAGAGGGTTTGTCCCTAGTCCTGCCGCTGTTCTTGGTTGTGGGGTGACATAGGTTCATCACCCTGTAAGCAATGTGTCCTGCAAGTGTATGCAGCGCAGTTGTGTGTGTGCAAGTGTGTGCAGTAGGGGGAGTTCTGTAGTGTCCCTAGTCCTGCAAGGGTGTGCAGTAGAGGGTTGTCCCTAGTCCTGCCGCTGTTCTTGGTTGTGGGTTGACATAGGTTCGTCACCCTGTAAGCAATGTGTCCTGCAAGTGTATGCAGCGCAGTTGTGTGTGTGCAAGCGTGTGCAGTAGGGGGAGTTCTGTAGTGTCCCTAGTCCTGCAAGCGTGTGCAGTAGAGGGTTTGTCCCTAGTCCTGCCGCTGTTCTTGGTTGTGGGTTGACATAGGTTCGTCACCCTGTAGGCAATTAGTCCTGCCGCTGTTCTTGGTTGTGGGTTGACATAGGTTCGTCACCCTGTAGGCAATTAGTCCTGCCGCTGTTCTTGGTCGTGGGTTGACATAGGTTCGTCACCCTGTAGGCAATTTGTGTCTTTACCCCCTGTGGTTGATATGAGAGTATATGTTTTCTCACTGTTTGGGAATATGAGAAGACTCCGAAGCTTCTCTGGATTTACCGTTGTTTTTGGTTGGGGTTTACGTAGTACCCTGTGTTTAGGGGTTGTAAAATAACCCTTAGAGTGTTACGCCTTGGAGTTTAGGCGTGTGATTTGAAGAATACAACACTTTTGTGTTTCTCTCGTCTTTTCTAGATGGGATGGGGTGTTTTACGATGTTCTTGAAGATTGATGTTATTCTTGAAGCTCTTGAATTTTCGTATGTGTGTATGTCCACCTCCGCACATTTATTTATTGTTAGTCATATTGCATGTATGTACTATGATCTTGCATGCTGGTATTTTATAATTTTAATGAGGGGGGGATGTGTTATAATCTAGCAAGTGATTAATGCATCCTCCTTATTGTTGCCCTTTGCCTTGCTGCTCAGTCTATGTGATGTCATCAGAATGTTGAGAGTGTTTGTGTGGAAGAAGGAGTCAGTTGGTGTGGAAGGGCTGAGCGGCAAGGAGACTGCTCCTGGTGGGGCATTGTATGAGGCCTAGCATGAGACTTAATATGGATCCTATCTGAAGAATAAAGCTGTGATCCTGAACTACAACACTGGACTACGTATCATTCATTTAATTGTAACACTAACGCTTGTCAATAAAGTCCCTAGAATAAACGGCACTTGAAAAGACCTGCTTGTCTTTAGTTATAATGGCCGGCAAGCAGCTTTGATATATTACGTTTGCTTGAACTCACCATTAAAGATTGAGGAACTGCTCTTTTTTTTAAAGGGTAAATAGCAGTCAAGGTACCAGATTTCTGTCTTTGGGTTTATTGGGGGTACGCTGGCTGCCCCAAACTGAATTTTAGTGTTAGATATGGGAGGGCACTAGGATCAATATAGTGCACTCCCCACACACTCCCCCAGGGCACTATTCCTACTTAAAACTTTAAAATTCTTATCTTTGGCTGCCCGCATTGTATTTTTGTAATTTTGTTTATTAAATTTTAGTCTATTTTTCTAATTCAGTTAGGGTTTTTTATTGTATTGCATGTTGCCTATATTACCGTTTTGGTACTGCATTAATACTTTACACTTTGCCCTAGGTTCAGCCTGTCTGCTTGGTTCCAAACCCACTAGGGTATTGAGCTCAGGTTATAGTGACTTTGAGAGTTCACTCCAACACGGGTTATGATTATTCCTTGAGGTGGGTGGTCACTCGTCCCAATTATTAATCCAAGTTCTCACATCATTAAACAGCAAGGGGAGCCCAATCCGGACTAAAACCATCACTGAGAAAACGGACATTGGGCTCCCCCGAATCCGACAAGCAGAACAGTTTATTTATGCAGTTATGAATCCTTTACAGAGACCAGATACATTCCTCACTCAGCTCCACTCTGTTCGAAGCCTACATGACCTTACTCGCCAGCACCATCCGCGCCCACAGAATCAACATTATCTCCTATGCCGACAATACCCAGCTCATATTCTCCCCCTCGGACAATACGCCAAGCACCCAGACCGATTTTGCCGCCTGCATGAACAAAGTCGCCAGGTGAATGAAAACCAACTGCTTCAAGATCAACACAGTCAAGACGGAAGTATTAATTTTCATCAAAGACACCTCACTCTGGGATTCCACCAAGTGGCCTGTCGAACTCACTCAACTCCACACCTTGACACCCACAAAAGCCCCCCCCTCCACAGCCCCGCCCCCCGGCAACCCACATGAAGGACCTCAGAATAGTAAACGACAACCAACTCATCATGGCTGGCCAAGTGAATGCAGTGTTAGTCTCAACCCTTCACATTAGGCTTCCTTAAGAAAAGATAAGGAGGGAGGTGCCTATGGCTAAGGGACTTTAGCCTGTGCAAAGGTAAAGTAAAAAGATAATTTAAAAAGTAGCAAAACCGTGTTTGCCGAGTAGTACTTTTTTTTTTTTTTTTTAAACTTCCATAACTATCCTCCTGTTTCATAATCTTAGAAAGGTAGGAGGCCTAGGCAGCCTTTTCACTGTATGAAAGCAACTGACTGGAGCGGAGGATTATCTGTGTAATTAAAAAAAGATAGATAGTAAGATAGATATATACTTAATAAAATAAGGAAATGTTTTTCCCAAGCAAGCCTTTTGAACAAGTTGTCAAAACGTCTCTACTGTTAAATAACTAATCAAACAATGGGGGTCTTCTTACACATGTCATTTCTGGGAAACAATATTCTCAGGAAGAAGTATGCTTGGCTAGCCTGAAATCCATTTAGGTCCAAGATTGTCGCCTTTTCAGTGTGTGCTGTTTCCCAACCCAAGACTGTGCCAACCTTTTTTCTGTGAGGCCGTTTCCTACCTAGACCATATAAAAGGAGGCTTTGGTCAGAAGAGGATGTGCCGCCAAACATTTGTGTCCCTATTTTTCGTCGGGTTCATCAGCCACTTACATGCTTTTTGTCACTGAATTTTGCTCTCTTTTCCTGCACCATTGGATTTCCTCGCTCAAAAGACAATATGCTGGGCTTTTTCTCAGTCCAGACTCGGGGTGCTCCAAGTGCCTTGCTTATCAACTACCACTCATTTCACCAGCTACACTCAATAATTACCAATACTGCCAAAGAATTGTTTTCTTTTTTCTGCCCTTTGTTGCTATTTCCCTCTGACCGGACCATCTTCAGGAGACACTAGTCACCTTCATCTGTAAATTAATTGCAGGGTGACATAGTGGCTATTGGGAGAACTAGCCCTTTCCTCTGGCAATCGACAAGGAAACCAGAGCGATCTTCATAGCATCCGGTCCTTGACATTTTAATTTTTTTTTTTTTTTTTTTTTAAACGCACGGCACTTAATATAAAGTATTTACAGAATTCATTTTTAAAATGTACTTGCAGTATAAACTTAATAATGCAGAATGTGGAAATCGGTCTTTTAAATATGGCTTCTGCATTCATCAGATGGTGCCCGTCACATGCAGAAAACAGTGAACATCATGCATTGCAATGGAAGCATGTCTTAGAGAAGGCTAAATGATATACCAAAGAAACAGCATGACATGAGAGGTTTACTTCAATTTAACCCCATGTGTTTCAGTCTATAATTTTTAGAAGAGCAATGATAAAGCTTTAGCAAACCGCTGCATTGTGAATCCAGGCCTAAAATGTGTGAGGGAGACACAGGGGAACAATAATAGTGAGAGAGGCAAGACTGTTTGGTTAACTGGGACCATGTGTGTGTAGGGGCATAAAGGCAAACATGAAGACAAAATGGCCTAAGGGAGATTTCTAACTTCCATCACATATCTATGCATATTAAAAGTTAAGAAAATCAAACAATATTCACCTTATGGTCTTTACCATGACTGAACCACAGACATTTGTACACCAAGGAAGTAGTGAAAAGGATAACTGAACTTTATTTTATAAGATAAGATCATGTGCATCTTCTGCAAGCCCTATGCTGGAGCTACCCTCCTCAATTAAAGGGATGAAGTACTTTGTTATGTAATAGCAAACATGCCAAGAGCAGGCTATCGCAAGATACCATTGCTCCTGGATGCAAACAATGCGGGTCCAATGGCGGGAACACCGGGTCTTTCCAAACGCTTCTTAACGTTTATGTACATTTCAAGGAGTCCTGTAAAGTTGTGGTCACTGCTACTAAATGCAGCTTCCTTGGAACGGGGCCTGAAATAAGTTTAACCAATGTAGTTGTTATTTTCTCAGCTTGACTACTGAATTAGTATGTATATCAGCCATCAGAAAAAGGGCCTTCAACAAATCCAACTAGTCCAGAACCGAGCTGAAATACTAACAAGTCAGAGCTTGTTACGCCAACCTCAGCACACTTCATTGGCTTCCCATGAAACAAAGGACAGCCTTCAAGCTGCTCTGCATTACCCACAGAATATACTGGTCCAGAGGCCCAAATTACTTGTCGGAACTGTTCTCAAGCTACAATCTTTTGGGTCAATTTAGAGGTTTACTGGCTTAGAGGATTACCACTGCACTATTCAGCAAAAATAAGACATGGAAGGAAAAATGTCGAGGATTGTGGATCTTCATCACAGAAGATTCTGCCCCCTGAACTCGAGCATCAGCAGGGTGTAGGAGGCTGGCTTAGTATATGGTGCACGCTTATGTAAGTGTAGCGCCCTGCACTAATCCAGACAACCCTTATGGTGATTTTAGTGGTCTTAGACTACCTTAGAAAGCTCTCTAAGTGGTAGCTGAGGAGAGCAGCCTTCAGGCTAGTCCAGAAGGAGTGTAAAGCAGCTTGTTTTACCTGTACTTAATCTTATGGTATGAGTTAGTGAAAAAGAACCACACAGTGTAGTTATGACAATATGCATTTATTATAAACACTCACTAACACATTTCAATATCTCCTACCTGGAGATATAACCACAATACACACAAATACTTTGGAAATAGGACACATAAGTAGCACAAATACACAGTGGTCTCCAGCGGGAGACCAAACCATATACTAAAATAGTGGAGTGCGAACCACGACCTAAGTCGAGAATGGACCCAGAAGACGTAGAAGAGCAGAGGACCCAAGGAACCACCCAAGGTGAGTATCTAGGAACCCCACGGAGGCCGTGTGCAGAGTGGGAACACGACTGCGTGCTCAATGTAAGTTAATAGGTAAGTCGCAGTTTTAAAGAAAAAAGACCCTTCCCAGCGGACCCTGAAAAAAACCCAGTGGAAGACGGAAGGTTGGAGAGTCACCCCACCCGTGGATACCCCAGGAACCAGGATACCTACACCAGGGAAGCCGGGTGCATAGGTGCGAAGTGATGTCGGAAACTGCCGTAGACCACAATGGAGACTTCAGAAAATATGCCACTGGCGAAGAAGGTGAAAGTGTTCGGTGGAACCCAAAGGTGGATTCAAGAGGAGAGGTACCTGCAAGCAGAGGGGACAAAGTCTATGCCACTCAGGAGTGACCAGGAGGCACGGAAGGCGAATGCCCACCGATGATGTCGGAGATGTAGAGAGTTGATGGTGCCCTTGAAGTTGCAGCTGTGCAGACCAGGGCCGGACTGGCCGTAGCGGGACCGGGCGTATCCCCGGTGTGTCAGAAGGGTGGGGGCCGGTTTTGGACCGGTGGTGGCCGTTTTTGTTCCTGAGGGACGGACTGCAAAATCAGCCCCTTTCTAACAGCGCAGCAGCAGTTCCCTCTGCGCCCCCCACACCGGTCGGACGTAACTGCCAGGGCTGGTTTGCGATCCCAGTCCGGCCCTGCAGGCGATGCTGTGGAAGACCAGGAGCCGTTCAAGAGCTGTCCCACATTGGATGTCATGAGCCAAGGGGTCAGTGTCCGGCAGGGGCACCAAGAAGCCTTGGCAACGGCAACCAATGTAGTTGTAGAAAAAGGTGCAGTGTCGGGACCAGCAAGGGCCAAGTGACTCACCATGAGCAGGTAAGTCATAGCAGGCCCCGAGCAAGCAAGGAAGCCCACTGGAGCCAAAGAAGACCCTCAAGAGGACCCACGGGCCAAAAGCACAGGAGTCACAAGAGGACCTCGAGCAGCTCAAAGGATGAAGGCCCACGGTGCAGAGGATGCGGTGCAGGCGAAGATCTTGGCTGCAGGAGATGCTTGAGGCTGGAGCTTCTTGGATCCCGAAGATCTCTGGAGGAGAGAGTCAACACGCCTTGGTCGACGCAGTGCACAGGGGTTCTGTTCCAGCGGTTCCGACGAGGGATACTGGCCTCAAGCTCGGTGAGAAGACAGTGCAGGCCTAGAGGGAGTTACCACCACTTCTGTTGCTGAGCCTTTCAGAGTCTGTGGGAGCCCAGGAGCAGCAGACTGGTCAGCTATATTGCGGTACCTGCAGATGCAGGGGAGTGACTCCTTCACTCCAAAGGAGATTCCTTCGAGGGTCTTGGATGTCCACAGGTCCTGTGAAAAACCTGTATGGAGCACAGGCACAGATGTTGCAGCAGACTTGCAAGACGACGAGACCAAGAGCAGCTGGAGTCTTCCCAGTTGCAGTCTCGGTTCCCAAAGCAAAGTCCAGTAAAGTCCAGAGTGCCCAGACGGTTGAAGTAGCAGTGGTATTGGATCTGAATCTTGTCGCACAATGAATCTAGAGCCCCCTCCACAGGTAAGTCCTTAAGTACCCTAAGGGAATGGTTGGGACGATTCAGGGGTCCCTCCCAGAGGAGGGGCTGGACAGTGGGGAGGATACTCCATGTCCTTTGTCCAGTTTCACGCCAGAGCGGGAGTTTACGGCTCCCTGAACTGGCTTCAACTGGAGTATACAAGGGAGGCACCAAACATGCCCTTCAAAGCAGTCTCCGTGGCGCCAGCAAGAGCCCCCACCCTGTCCCCATACACCAAGTCCTGTCTGGGAGGTGGTCACACCTCCCTTTGACAGGAAACCTATTATTCTGCCTTCCCCTGCTCGAGCTTGGCTCAGCAGCCGGAGGGCAGAATCATGTCTCTGGTCAGCAGCAGCCATAGTTTGCTGTCCAGGTCTAGAAGACTGGCACCAGGAGCACTGAGGGCCTCCAGGAGGAGCTTGACAGTGCATGGAATCATACCTCCCACACCGCTTACGGTGTGGGAGGTATAATTCCAACATGTTTGATACCAAACACGACAGGGTTCGTTACAGCCAGTTTAGAGATAGCCATTGCGTAATGACGCATGGCCACTCTACGTATCTTAATGGCTCATTCAGTTACAACCCGGGAGAAAGGACTCCGAAGGTTGTAGGGGTGTCCTGCTAATGCAAGGGCGCCCTCACACTTAAAACCGAGCACCCTGCCTTCAGGATTGAAAGGCCTGCCTCAGGGGTGACTTATAGTTTTCAAGTGCAGTGAGCTCAGATATAAGTAAACTTATACCGGTCGTAAGTGGTGCTAGCACCAGCTTACGCAGGCTGCAATGGCAGGCCTGTAGTCACAATTTGAGTGGTCTCTCATGGGTGGCATAATACATGCTTCTGCCCATGGGAGACCCCTGGTGTGCCTATGCCCTGGGTACCTTAGTACCATATACTAGAGACTTACAAGGGTACACCAGTAGCCAATCTGGAGTGTACCCAAGTACTCACCATGTCCAATTTATGGAAGGAGCACAGAGACCGGGGTCCTGATTAGCAGGATCCCAGTCAGACTAGTCAGTAAAACATAATGACACCAGCAAAAAGTGGGGTGACCATGAAAGCAGATCCTACTTTCCTACACAGGGCAACTTCTAAGTTAGAACAGAACTGGAAACCACCCTTTTACCGCCAAACCTTCCATGAGAATGTACTCCAAGAGCTTCCCATACACTCGCTAGAGTGCGCTACGTCTCCCTTGCTCCAGTTTTCACCTCCCTTGCTTCTTCTTGGCTTCTGGAAGTCCCCTTTGATTGTAAAGACTTTTCTCCTTCTTTCATCCCTTTCTGGTTCATGTTCAATTTGAATTGCGAATCAAACATAATCCCACTTACATCACTGCCTTCTTTTGGCAGTGGTCCCTTACATTTCTCGCCTTTCCATCGAGAAGACTGTCTCCTGCTTAAAGCCACCCATCCGCAGAATTTAGCCTTTTATAAATCACCTTTAGATAAATAATTAGGGCAAGATTAGCCCCATAGACGGAAAGATAATAACTACGCCCTGCCTAAATTGACCTACCGTACATGGAAAAAGTGGGCCAATCAACATGGGCAGGTCACTGCCATCTAGCACATAACAATGAAGGGGGGGAAAAGAAAAGAAAAAAAAAGAAAAAAAAACACACACACACACACACACACCACGGCCATGCAAACAGATTCAATTTCATAGGACAGAACCCGCGGCGCACTATCTTTTAGATGGACGGCTATGAGACATGGAGCTACATAGAGCAAAATATGTGTTCCATTTTTTTTTTTGGTACTTTCCTCAAATTTTGAGTTACTTCCATGTTAAATTGTAACCATCCTCCAGTCTGATCATGCACTTGGGACGAAATGCTACACATTCACTTTTGTTATGGTTTTAAAGCGTATTGACGTCAGTAAGAAATCTGGTGTGGTGTGGCATCTATTATAAATCCCGAGAAGATCGGAGCTTTAACGCCAGGTTTTTCACTTTGTTACCTTGTGCGATTGAAGCAAATTGAATCTCCCGGTGCAGCAGCGTACAGCCGAAAGAAGCACGGTATGTGGACCCCCCAAAAAAATATAACCTTTGCAAACGAATGCCTGGTGGTACTGGAAACGGAATGAAGATTCATGTGCCTGTGACCCACTGACCTTAAATTCATTCCATCAAAAAAAAAAAAAAAAAAAAAAAGGGAGGAAGAGCTAGGTGCCTGGGTGAAAAGCTAATGTTTGCTGTTGCAAACAAACTCTTAAAAGTGACTAAATGCAGCTCAACCAACACAATCCACCCTGCCAAGTGAGAACTGAGATGTCAGTCCCATAGTACTTCTTCGAGCGCACACAATATTTGCTTAGCCCAGGGCTACGACGGAACAAAACGCAACAGCCCTGTCATTTTTAGCGGTTTGCAGGGACAGGCAGGAGTCCCGTCCTAAACCTTTCAGGAATTTAACAGAAACACACGAGGACCTAAAGTGTTAAAACAAATGTGAGGGGGCGGGGTACTTTTTGAAGCTCCCACACCACAATAAAACATGAATGGCGTAGAGAATGTTGATACGTGCAAGGAAGGGCGTCTAAGCATCACCTTTTGAGAGTCAATGTCCAGTCGTCAACAAAACATTTTTTTATCTTGGGCACACAATTAATTCCTCAAATGTTACCGAGAAAACATGCCAAACAAAATACCATTAATCACTATGTTCTAACCTCAATGTACTCCTTCGGTTTTTCACACCAACGTCATAATAAGGAGGCACTGGGTTCAACGCGTCCTGTGTGTGCTGCTCAGAACACTGCAAAGTACAGTAATTAGTGAAAGAGGCCCATTTTAAGAGTGCACAACAAAATATTCTCAGACTGGAACAAGCGCTCCTGTCCCACTCAACCCAGTACCAGATCTCTGCGCAAGCAACTGCGTTATTGGAGTACAAACAGAGCAGCATCACCGGGTCCCAGAGCTCCATCAGTGTTAAAAGGGCTCATATGGCACCGTCTCCCTTCCAAGCACTGGGTCCTACTGCTGGGATCTGAGCCTCCACCAAAAGGACAGCTTTGATATAAAGGAGTCACGACAACACACCAACACCAGTCATCGATTACCAGCCACTAAATAAGTCGTGAAAGATTCAGTGTAGAACATTCAAAGTTTTTCGAAACTTCATCCTTTTATTAGGCGTTACTAGCTTATATCAGTCCAAACAACACACTGGCCACTGCAGGAGACTCTACTGATTTGTAAAGTGCACATTTGCTAAAAACGCACTTTGCTTGTGCTGACAACATATTTTTTTGGCACAGTGAGTCCTACCACCGCCATCGACAACAGATATGATCTGCAGTCCCAGGGACAGAATTCAGGCCAAGGTACAAGTCCTAAAAGAAATAGTGGAGGACTCATTAACATAGGCAGTGCGCAATGACGCCAAGTGGAGTGACGTCACGGAAAGCAATATAACCGCCTTACAGCTCACATTTCAAGAAAATAGATGCATCTTACAGTTAAAGATAAGAATCAGGGTGGCCAAGTAGGATCTTTTAATGTAAATGTACGCACACAGAGTACTTGCTAGTTACATTTAAAAACTGCAGTTTCGTAGAGTAAACAAAATAAAAAAGTACATAGTGTGTTTTCAGAAATGTTTGGTGTTCTTGCATTTCTTTTCCCGCAGTTGTGTTTAACCAGCATGAAAGCACAAATAGGTATTTTCACATTATTAAGGAACGCGTGTAAAAGGTGGGTAGTTAGCAGCTTAAAACAACTTTCTAGGCCAGGCTCACGACTAAGAAGGACGTTGTCTGGAGGTTAAATGGGCCTTGCGAGGCCACGTTGTAGATCCGTATTTGTAAAGCGCGACTACTCACCCTTACGGGTCTCAAGGCGATGGGGGCCATCGTGGAAATTAAGGGGCATATCAGCAACAGCCAGCGATAATCATCGCTATGCGCGTTTAGCGCAAGCATAATTATCGCCGGCTATCGCTGGATTATATCGCCGAGATAGGGCGTTATCATCAACGCATATCTCCAATGCGATAATAAATCCACCGATAGCGGCAAAATGTGCGATTGTCGCTGGAAATCCAGCGATAAAAGCACAGCGATAGGCGAATCCTTGTTGATAGGGCAGGGTGGATTTATCCATACAATCCACCTCCCACAGGATATAATGGCTAAGTCAGATTGAAAGCATGCGTTAAGAAACCAGCTATAAGAGTGGTTTGTGCTACTTTTCACATCGCTACGCGGGTGTGCGGCAAGATTGATGATAGGAGTTAGTTGTGTTAGCGAAATCTACCAAGTCAGTTTAGTAAGGTACGCCCACTTTGCATATCATTAGCGTTGCGACGCTGGGCGGTAGGAAAACGGGCGCTGAGGCATGGATTCACGCGCTAGCGTGCCCTTGCTGATAGTGCGATAAAATTATCGCCGCTTTCCGCCCGAAAACGGACGCTAAAGCGGCGATAATTTTATCGCGGTCCCTTGATAATATGCCCCTAAGTGAGCTATTGCCCAGAGTCACATGGTGCTGAGCTAGGCTGCCGCTGGAGCCAGGGATCGAACCGTGAGCTACGTGCTCCGATGTCAGCTGCCCTTGCTGCTGCACCACACCTCTCCAGCCAATGCTATAACCAGAGCCACTGGAATTATGCGATTTTGAGGCTGCTGCGTTTTGCGCATAATTATGGATTTGCTGCATTTCCCAAATAACACATCAACTGCACATCTTAACAAAAAAAAATCTACTTCCCACGGAACAAAAGTTACTAAAAATGCAGAAACCCGTTGCAGCACAGTGGAGGGTCCTTCCTAAAGTTTGACTGGTCCCTTTATTTCTGTATTTGGAGTGTTAAACTGGTAATAATGAGGTAAAACATTTGAAAAGAAAGTGTTTACATGAGTTAAAAAGCAAAAATAATAAGGTTATGCTAACACAACATGTGCCGCATTATTTGCCTTTTGCTGCCACATAATTTAGTCAACCTGCTGCATACGTTGGTCCTCCCCTACGTACAATTCCATTGGTCCTGGCTATAATATAACAGTTAAAGAGATGGGGTACAAGTAAGGTGACACCACGAGTTCCAGTTTCTTATAAAAGGATAACATTTCCGGCTGAAGCGGAGGGGGGCAGTGTCCGCTCTCTAAAATTAGTGAGGGGACTCCGTCCACCCAGGTCCTCCCCGCACTTGTACTTTGATTCAGGCAATGCCAGCATGTAAGTCAACGAAGACCGACTAAGCGTCCCCAGAGTCCAAGATTTGTAAACTTAATAACAGAGACCCAGGTAAAAGCAATAACTTATTGAAAACACTCAGAAACAGGAAAGTGTGGTAGGAAGCACTATATAAAAAAACAAGATCGCTCATATAAAAGCTAAGATAACATCGCTTTGGAAGTGCGGCAGCAATAAGGACCAGTCAAATCCCAAAATCTGGTGTCCAGATTTGTATCGTTTAACTGTCCAATAAATGATGTCAAACAACATATATAGGGGCATATTACCAAAGAATAGCGATAAACATCGCTAAGCGCATTTAGCGCGGTTCTGTATATCGCCGTCTATCGCCGGATTACATCGCCGTGTTAGCGGCGTATTATCAACGCTTAGCTAACAGGCAATGTAATTCCAGCGATAGAGGACGATAATGAGAAATAGCGTGTGAAATCCAGCGAAGATTTCACAGCGCTATGGGGCTGCTTGCTGATAGGGGAGTGTGGACCTAAACATACAATCCACCTCCCATTATTAGTATAGCCAAGTCAAATAAAAAGCAGACGTTGAATTCCAGCGATAAACGCGGTTAGCGCGTTTTTTTTTTTTTTGTTTTTTTTTTTTAAATCGCTTCGCAGGTCTACTGCAGGGTTGTTAATAGGGCGAAGCCGGGTCAGCGTGAATTGACATGGAGTCATGGACGGGAACGCCTACTTTGCATGTCATTAGCGATATTGATCGCTGACATGCAAAGTAGGAAGGAAACGCGCGCTAACGCTTGTTAGCGTGTCCTTGTTGATAGTGTGATAAAAAAAAAAAATTGCCGCTTTTTCGGCGCTATGTGCCGAAAAAGCGGCGATTAAACCCTTGCTAATATGCCCCATAGTTCTTTGTTGGACCAGAACAGCTAAGAACACAAAGCTTATCAGTGGAACAGGTAATGCATCGAATTAGTTTAAAAAAAAAAAAAACAGAATTGGCGTATTTATTTAGTTGACTGCTAATTTACATAAAGACGGTTGCCTGGTGACAGCGTGTATCCTTCCTCATTCTAACACAAAAACCTTACATCACGGTACATTGTTAAACAAGCTTTGGCAAAGCCAGCAGGCCTGGCCTTGGCAACCTGGTGCGTTTTTAAAAATTTAATTTTCGGGTTATGAAGATGGAGCAGGAGAGGGCAGGTGTTGTTGTGGACAGGGCAAGGCTTCAGGAACATGAGGGAGCAAACCAAGCTGCAAGTCTCCCGGGAGGGCCTGGACAACAGGCTGCAAGTGTCCTGGGACCACAGCAAGGTGGCTGGAAGATGAGGGAACAGGCAAGGATTCAAGTCTCCCAGGAGGACGCGGGCAAAGCTCAAAGTCGCTTGGCACCAACAAGGCTGCCAGTCTCTCAGGTGGGCACAGACAAGGCTGCCAGTCTCTCAGGTGGGCACAGACAAGGCTGCCAGTCTCACAAGGGGACACAGACAAGGCTGCAAGTCTCACAAGGGGACACAGACAAGGCTGCAAGTCTCACAAGGGGACACAGACAAGGCTGCAAGTCTCACAAGGGGGCACAGACAAGGCTGCAAGTCTCACAAGGGGGCACAGACAAGGCTGCAAGTCTCACAAGGGGGCACAGACAAGGCTGCAAGTCTCACAACTGGGCACAGACAAGGCTGCAAGTCTCACAACTGGGCACAGACAAGGCTGCAAGTCTCACAACTGGGCACAGACAAGGCTGCAAGTCTCACAAGGGGACACAGACAAGGCTGCAAGTCTCACAAGGGGACACAGACAAGGCTGCAAGTCTCACGGCGTGGGTCCCGTGCTCACTACACCACTGGATTCAAGCTAGCCTGGCTGAAGAAGGGTGATGCCCTGAAACCGGTCCTAGGATGCTTGTTTCCTTTCCAGGGAGGGCCTGGCTTGGCAGTTCGGGCTGGACTGTTCCCACAAGGAACAGGGTCAAGACTGATTTGCACATGGCTGGGTCCAAACTGGGGTGGTGTGGTGAGCAAAAGAATGATGGATTAAACCCAGATCCTTGTGACTGGGGGTGAATGTTTGCATTGTCCAGCATTCCGTCCATCAATTGTTTCTTTTATATAAGTCTCTCAGGTGGGCACAGACAAGGCTGCCAGTCTTTCAGGTGGGCACAGACAAGGCTGCAAGTCTCACAAGGGGACACAGACAAGGCTGCAAGTCTCACAAGGGGACACAGACAAGGCTGCAAGTCTCACAACTGGGCACAGACAAGGCTGCAAGTCTCACAACTGGGCACAGACAAGGCTGCAAGTCTCACAACTGGGCACAGACAAGGCTGCAAGTCTCACAACTGGGCACAGACAAGGCTGCAAGTCTCACAACTGGGCACAGACAAGGCTGCAAGTCTCACAACTGGTCACATACAAGGCTGCAAGTCTCACAACTGGGCACAGACAAGGCTGCAAGTCTCACAACTGGGCACAGACAAGGCTGCAAGTCTCACAAGGGGACACAGACAAGGCTGCAAGTCTCACAAGGGGACACAGACAAGGCTGCAAGTCTCACAAGGGGACACAGACAAGGCTGCGAGTCTCAACTGGGCACAGACAAGGCTGCGAGTCTCAACTGGGCACACAGACAAGGCTTCGAGTCTCACGAGGGGACACAGACAAGGCTTCGAGTCTCACGAGGGGACACAGACAAGGCTTCGAGTCTCACGAGGGGACACAGACAAGGCTTCGAGTCTCACGAGGGGACACAGACAAGGCTTCGAGTCTCACGAGGGGACACAGACAAGGCTTCGAGTCTCACGAGGGGACACAGACAAGGCTTCGAGTCTCACGAGGGGACACAGACAAGGCTTCGAGTCTCACGAGGGGACACAGACAAGGCTTCGAGTCTCACGAGGGGACACAGACAAGGCTTCGAGTCTCACGAGGGGACACAGACAAGGCTTCGAGTCTCACGAGGGGACACAGACAAGGCTTCGAGTCTCACGAGGGGACACAGACAAGGCTGCGAGTCTCACGAGGGGACACAGACAAGGCTGCGAGTCTCACGAGGGGACACAGACAAGGCTGCGAGTCTCACGAGGGGACACAGACAAGGCTGCGAGTCTCACGAGGGGACACAGACAAGGCTGCGAGTCTCACGAGGGGACACAGACAAGGCTGCGAGTCTCACGAGGGGACACAGACAAGGCTGCGAGTCTCACGAGGGGACACAGACAAGGCTGCGAGTCTCACGAGGGGACACAGACAAGGCTGCGAGTCTCACGAGGGGACACAGACAAGGCTGCAAGTCTCACGAGGGGACACAGACAAGGCTGCGAGTCTCACGAGGGGACACAGACAAGGCTGCAAGTCTCACGAGGGGACACAGACAAGGCTGCAAGTCTCACGAGGGGACACAGACAAGGCTGCAAGTCTCACGAGGGGACACAGACAAGGCTGCAAGTCTCACGAGGGGACACAGACAAGGCTGCAAGTCTCACGAGGGGACACAGACAAGGCTGCAAGTCTCACGAGGGGACACAGACAAGGCTGCAAGTCTCACGAAGGGAACACAGACAAGGCTGCAAGTCTCACAAGGGAACACAGACAAGGCTGCAAGTCTCACAAGGGGCCACAGACAAGGCTGCAAGTCTCACAAGGGGCCACAGACAAGGCTGCAAGTCTCACAAGGGGCCACAGACAAGGCTGCAAGTCTCACAAGGGGCCACAGACAAGGCTGCAAGTCTCACAAGGGGCCACAGACAAGGCTGCAAGTCTCACAAGGGGCCACAGACAAGGCTGCAAGTCTCTCAAGGGGCCACAGACAACTGCAAGTCTCTCAGGAGGTGTGGGCAGGTTCAGGCAAGTTGCAGATCTCTGGAGGGACGACCAGAGTGCTTTAGGCCTAAAGCAGGCGGGCGCTTCACGTTTCTGCGTGGCAATGTGCAAGGTGGGAAAGGTATTGAGGATGGGCAGGCTGCTGCAAGTATTGGTGTGCATGTTGACTCTGTAGGTCTCGGGTGACCAGCGAGGCACAGGAGGTCTTGGGAGACGATAAGGTGCTACAGGTATTGTGGGTGCAGGGCGATTTAAAACTTGGGTGGCCGTCAGTTGCAGGTCTTGGAGGAGGGGGCAGGATACAATTGCCAGCAGTATTCAGTGCACAGCTAAGTGATGGGTTCTCTGGGATTGGAAGTAGCTCTGGGGCTCAGGGCTATTGGTTGCGAAAACTAAGCAAGCATCCCAGCAGTTAGGATAACTAAAATTGGCCATTTTGAGGATGGCAAATGGTCTTTGCCCGGTGACTTGCAGTGGGTGAGGATTGTTAGGATGAGTAAAGAAAAAAAAAAAATACGTATAAGAAATATTAATGTATCTATAAAAAAGTTGCTGTCCTACATAGGCAGGCGCTTGGTTGCTGTCGCGGATGCAAGCCTCTGGGGCGGCGGGCAGGCGGGTGTTCAGAGCTCAGGGTTCCCGAGCTGCAGGATATTAAAGTCTGAACATTTCTAGGGTCTGAACATCTTGGTGCTACTGGGCACTGAGCGCTGGGTGATTCGGAGGATGCTGTCGCTATGTGGCAGCACAGCCTCTTCTAGCTCAGCTGACTGCAGTCTGTGTATCGCTGAAACACTCCCGGCGACCCGTGCTCACCCAGTTCTGCAGTTTGTTGTTCAGTTTCACCTTCTTGTGCTGGCTCTCGGAGATCTCCATCGCAGGTCCTGTACGTGGGCGACGCTGAGTGCTCTCGGAGCTAAAGCTGTAGACCGAATGGAAAAGACTGTGTGAATCAGAAAAGCTAAAGCTCCCGTCCAACTCTCCACCCTCATTGCCACGCCAGTGACTAGTTCCTATTAGAGGAATCACTCTGAGCAACGGCTGACAACACGTGACCCAACGTCACGTCCCGTCTTTGATCTTTAGTTCCGAGGATGGAGTGCTGTTCTCAAGCAAAGCGCATGTCGAGGCCTGTAGATACAATTGCTCTTGTGTGCAGAATAGAGGGCGAGTCAACAGATTTACAGGGAGATTTGAGCCAAGTGTCTGGCTCGGATCTTAGAGCCCGTGCACCAGCCGAGCTCTACAAATCTTGGCTATGTAAATCACACAACAAACATGTAAAATATGATCGCGTCTCTTCAAAATTCAAGAAAGAGTATTTCATTAACACGTGAAGCTTTAACATTGATAAATCGCATACAGCACTGCACCGAGAAGTAGTCATTAAAAGTGATAGTTTTTAAACATGAACCATTAGTGCACTAAGAGGCAAAATTGTCATGTAAACACTGTGTCGCCCAGATTGTTATAGATCAACAGTGCGCTCTATTAAAACAAGCACACTAGGTTTATGTACAACTAGTATTCTGATCTCATATAGGAGCCCTGCCAAGTACCACGCATCAGGGGTTAGACTAACGCATTTTTGTGCTGGTGTCCGCATTACCGCACTAAAATGCATTAGTCACGCATTACTGGCACTCCGAAAACATGGGTTTAAATGCTCCGCAGAATGAATAATAAAGCGGTGCAGGAGTGCTGTCCAGATGCTTACTGTGCTGCCTGCTCAGTCAATGCATTTACTTGGCCGCTGTCCTACTCATTTGCACCACATGGGCTATAAAACTAATATGCTCTCTCTCTGTGACAGTCGTGAATTGGTTAAAGTCTTGCCATGGGGTTGTCTGAGAACTTAAGTCTCACTGCGCATAATTGGGTGTTGGACTTCGGATACTCTACAGCCGCTTGAGATTGGCTGAGGGAAAGCTTTTCGGTTGCTCATTGGCTACTCTGTGATGTCACTGGGAGTGCACGTGCGACAGCACACAATTTGCCTGCTATGCGTCTTCGGCAGTGGACGGACCTCCCCGGCTCCTTTCTGAGTGACGGTGGCTGTCCCACTCCTTTAGCTGTGCCAACTTGAAGACCGTTGTGGTCGTCTGGATCGGTGCGGGTGAATCGATTCTTGTCAAGGCAATGTGAGATTGTCATACTCTGACACCGCCAGCACAATATTCCTCGAGCTGAGGCCAAAACAAGAGCGGTGAGTTTGAAATCCTTTGCTGTTCCTCCGCAACTAGCTCTGCAAGATCGGGCTACCCCTCTATTGACTCAAAGCTTGTGGTTAAAACCCCTTCAGAAACCATTGATCAACCACGTTTTATTCACTATAGCACTCTTTGTGCATTCTCCCACCCCAATTCAGTTCAAATAACCTTAATCCATATTTTACATTTTGTTATAATTCGTTTTTTTTAGTTTTCTGTACGTATTTATTTGAAATGCCAGTGTGGGAAGTGTCTTAGGTTGTACCCGAGGTATGGCATTTACTGCCCATAAAGCACGTTCTTGCGTGTAGTAGCTTGGATTCTAACGCAGGCGGTGCATTGTGTTGAAGTTCCTTAGTGGCACCAAGCTGCACACCCCTTGAATTCTGCACCTTCCTACTCTGCCCTCATGCTTCCCTCAGGGCTGGTTTGCACAAACACATCTGCCACACAGCACAGCAGGCATTATTTTCCTTCCTTACACACTAGCGCCCTTTCTGCAGAGGAGGATCGTTTGCTGCCTGGGATCAGGATGGTGACATCACTGTACTGGCTGATCACAGCATGGCAAGTGCACATAACAAATGCGTGGGTGCAGGGTCCAGTACACTTTTCTTCCAGTACAGGAGGTGTGATTCGAGAGGATGTGGCGCTGCGACCACAGCTACAGAGTTTGGAACTGGGGAAATTTTGGGAAAATCACTTAATATCCCTGTGCTCAAATAACCAAAAAGGATTGTGTTCTTGTGTAATGTAACTGGTGCTCATGTAAAGTGCTCCAATACCTTCAGGTCGATTTTGCGCTATACAAAAAAAACAAAAAACTTGCATTAACTCCAAGCTTTACTCTTCATCAAAAGCTCGACACTGTATTTTATGCTACAATAAAATTCCATATACATTCATATCTGGCATGCCCATCAGAGATATTTAACAAATACAGCATGCATGTGTGTTGGTAGCTGCATTTGATTGCTGTGTTTTCACAGTTTGAGTGATCCACTGTGACGAAGGACACGCTCAAGCTGCCTCACTCAGTTTGTGGCAGACATCCCGTGGGGATGCACTTCTAGGCACACAGTCAAGTGAGTGAGTCCAGCACTGATTTTGTTAATGACAATATAATATGTTTCTTATCTTTTTATTGACACCTGGGAAAACACTGCTTCTTCCCTAAAACACGGTGCTGCTATTACACTAATATGGTTCACATTTAAGGATTCTAAATATTATGGCTTATTCTGTGTGGCAATTTCCAGCTTTATGCAGGTTTAAAAGACAAGCCTTTAGCTAGCATTAAATATGAAATGGTGCTCCTCGGTTGTCCTTCATGTAACGATTATCTCAGAAAGGAGCAGTAGGTTAGTGACCTTACAATTCAGGGGTTTTTGCATCAGTTTCTAGGTCATTTCAGAGCTTATTATTGGTCAAAATGGGACAATTTCTGATATGTATCTCTTTCCATGCACTTAAGTGCCGGGTTTCAGTCGGGGAAAAAAATGCCACTCTTAAGTGTCACACATTTGACAGATAAATGTCACTTATTAGTACACTGAAACCTTAAAAACTGTCACGCAATATGAAAACTTGGCAGCTATGTTTTATGATCTTCTTAGAGTTTCTCATTGCTCAAATGGATGTAATTTCTGATATCTATATGTTTACCTCATCTCCATTGCTTGATTTTGCTTGCGAGAAAGTGTCACTCATAGTTATTGAATGTCACTCATAATTACACTGAAATTATGAAAATGTCACACATAAGCAATCTGAAACCTTGGCAGCTATGACATAGGTGGAAGGGCTTTCATATGCGATAATGAAGAAAAAAGTTTGGGTGAAATAAAATACTTGCCTAAGATCACACAATTTATGCCAGGAAGTTGCAATTTATCCAGATTTTCTGATTTTACTTTATGCAAATCAGCCAGAAAATGGGTATCTACTTGTCTTTCCTTATGTTAAGGCTTTATTTTTACCTCTGTGTGCATTTTTCTGCAGTTTCTATATAGCGTGAACTGGACCCATAGGCCTTGGAGCGCTTTACATGAGCGTTATTTACATTACACAAAGTCACATTCATTGTTTATAGGCAGGGGAGATTAAGTGATTTACCCAGAAACACAGGATGTTGAGCTGATGCAGAGACTCAAACCTGATCAGCATCTCTGGCAGTAACGGCACATCCTGGGTAGAGGGAGGCAGGCAGGCAGAAGCCACATGAAAACTCTGCTCATTATGGGCTCGAGGTCACAACAGGACCTCAACCTGAGCCACAGCCAGGCTTCAGGCTCGATCCTGGCTCGAGCTTTCAGTGCTCGTTCCCTTCTAGTGGAAAATACAGACGGTTCTTACAACGTACGAATTAGAAGAGCCACTACAGATTAAAAAAAAGCAAATTTATAGGGTGAGCCGAGCGAGAGGGTCTGGCTGGCCCTCATATCCAAAATTACTATACTAAACTTTAAAAGAATCGTCAGGCGGGCAAGCCAGCGGTCTGGGTTGCTATGAACATTCAAAGCACTGGTCAGGCCGTCAGAATCCAGCATGTAAATTGTGCACCAACGTCAAATAATTTTTTTATAAGGTTGTTATTTTTGGTTTACTGGTGCACAGCGAGGTGACCCTGAACGCTGTGTGGCAATGGTCTTATCGGGGTGTTTCAGTGGAGTATATAAAGAAAGGGTTCTATGCGTTCAGGCAGTGGGCTGGCGTGCAGTACATATGCGCACCATAAACCTGTATGTGCGTGTTTGTATTGCAGGGTGTTGCCTGGTAGCGCCACATAGGGAACTGCACAACAACCTGGCAACGAGACAGGCCTCATATAACCTGCATTGGACAACATCCATCTAGACAGGCCAGCACTAATCAAACTGCATCAACGCCTGATTTGACCCGACCCGCCCTCACTAGCAGCCTGATGCAAGTGATGCAGTGCGTACAATAAAAACTATTCTCCTCCTAGGTCACTTATAGGTCATCCAGGGGCAAACTATATTTTCTCACATCCACATGACGATGGGGCCCATAAACATCGCCTAACACAACCGCACACACCTGGATTTCCTTTACACCTTTACGAAAATCTGTATTCCTAGGAGAAGCATGAGAACTAAATGGAAAACACCATTTATGTACCGCTGGAAGGAGCCGGGATATCTTATTACCTTAACCTATCGCTTTCTTCTAGTTATTTCTTAAGATATTCCTGCTCATTGTTTTGTCGATGAATCATTCATGTAAAAAATTAGTTCATAGTGATTAAGACCAGCTGAATCACAATAACCAATTACTGATGTCACAATTACTTAGGAAAATAATCACTGAGTCATTTGATTTAAAGAATCTTAATTTTTATATAATTTTAAAAGCATGAGAAAGAATTTAAACTTTTATTCAATTATTCATTCATTATTAATTCAAATATTTATTAAGCATAATCAATTTATTGCAGAAAGGAAATCTTTTGTCATGAAGCAAAACCCTAATTACCTGCCTACCTTCCTAATTTAGCCTAATGATTTCTAACCTAAGTTTAAGAATTAGAAATAACCTGATTCTCATACTCAACTGGAAAATTAAGACAGCAACAGAAACTTCAGCTCGTCAGCATCAGCTACCTGCAACCCGTCTCATCTAACAGTCTTTCAGCATCTCCCGCTCAGTAAGGGATCGATCAGGACCACCCAGCACTGGAAGCCACCAACACCAACACGACTCTCCAACTCCGCTCCTGACTGTGACTGCAACTAACCCCCTCCCACTAAGAGTAGGCCCTCTTATACCCTAATTCTAACTTTGCTAACTAATTGTTGCAACATTAATAACACGCTTTTCTTTCATTGGTCCATACATGTCATCTTATTCATTCTTTTAATCAAGTTCTCTTGGATCCAATGGTCCTTGGATCATTTCCTTTCTCACAGTTCAAGACATGTTTCCATCCGCTTCGATCAGTACATTTGTAACTTCTTTCGATACATTCGAAAACTCTGCAGGCATTGTCCTTTCTCTTAAACTGGTTTCCCACGGGTCTCTGCTGATCACCACGGCACACTATCAGTTCAATTAGGTCACATCAGCCTTGACCATTTCTCGCATCCTAGCCTCTCAGCAACATCACGAGGTTAGCTTTTCTCCGACTTCTCTCCCGTGTCACATGATCCCCTTGCGCTTGCGCACATCACCCACTGGCAGCCATTTTATATCGCCACTCGGTTATACTTTAGAAGCACTAATTTGAAATAAACAAAACATAATTAAAATAGAGAAAAATAGCCTTTTCGTTTCCCTCCCGTCATCTACGTACCCCAATTAGTTATTACCTAGCAGAAAGCAACATTTAAGCTGTTCCTTACTTACCATCACTATTGTTTTTGCAACGACACGTTTATTTCTATGAAGCACAAAAACATGCATTTATTTTTAAATTAGTACGCATTTATTTTTATGTTATAATTAGACACATGGACATCCATTAATATATTATTCAGCACATTTATTTGCGTATTACCCTTCCCACACGTACAGTGTTGATTAATACATTTAAACAAACATTTTATTAATTATTTATAAAAATTTGTTAGGGGTTAAAAAAAATTATTTTCTCTGCTCCATCAACTCCCCCCTTTGGTGATTTTTAAATCACCACATAAAACCCAAGTTATACTTCTTTTTCAGGCAGTATATGTCTTTCATCCTTTGCTTTTTGTTAGTTATACATCTGTTTCCCTTTCATCTTGTCTTCTTGTCTCCTTATACATGCTTTCTTTCATTTTCTCTAACTCAATTTCACCCATTTCTCTCTCTCTCTCTTTCATTATTCTGTTATTTCTTTTTATCTTATTTTGTCTTACTTTTCTTTTTATACACGTTATTACTATTTTCAACACCATGGCTAACAGTATTACTACAGTTGCTATTATTATAACTTTCCCTATCATTAGTCTACTCATTCTGGTCAACCAATTTGCTACTGAAGAAAACCCTCTACCAAGTTTTCCCAAGACACTTTCAACCTCCAGTGGAACTAGTTCTTTGTGCAAATTTGTAATATTTGTAATATACTTCTGTATATTTTCACTTTTATCAGGAATGTAAGTGCAACAATGTTGGACTTTCAACATTCCGCAGACTCCACCCTCTTTTGCCAAAAGAATATCAAGGGCAAGCCGATTTTGCATCACCATAGCTCTCATGGCAACCATTTCGGTATTTACCATTAAGAACCCTCCCGCAGTATCTGTAGACAACCGATCTACTACTGTGGATAATTTCCGAATTTTAAATGCATTCAAAGATATTCCCACTGCTGGTATTAATGCTCCAAAAATATCACCTACAATTTCTGAAAAACTTTCCCTCTTTCTACGTGTAAAGCTATTAATCATCTTGTATGTTCCTTTTTCTTCTCTGTCCATATGAAAGATTTTTGGAAAGACCAGGCCTACATAGCAAGTTCCATACCAATGGTCCGGTAACCTGTAATAAGCTCTATTCCCACAAATATAATAGATACCTGGAAATATTGGATCTTTTCCACCTTTGAATCCCCAACCTCCCAGAATTTGATAATTGTCATGGCAGATACTGGAACCTACAAAGTAATTGTCATAGACTGTCTTATTTCTCCTAATACACAACTTTCCTGTTTGTGGCCAATCTAATGTCATTGCTGCATTTATCTTTTTCCCTTCATGATTTCCTTCCTCAAACGTCCATAGATGTGTTCCTTCCTCTTTTATTGCTTCTTTTTGAAATTTCATCCTTCTTTCTTCAACCATTTCTAAAAATACCTTTTCTTCTTTCTTTAACTCACAGGTAAGGTTGTTACTAACTATTTCTTCTAATGTTAATTTTCTATGTTCTAAAAAGAATTCTCCTAAAACTTTTGCTGGTTTTACTTTGTTAAGTTCTGGTACTACTGGAATGTTTGCAAAAATCTTATCTATATCAGTATAATAAGATTCTAATCTACCTGTTTTATAAAATAAACTTGCTATTACACTACAGGTTATTCCATAAGTTAGAGGTAGGTGATGATAAGTCACACCTTCTGACACTGATGCAGGCAACTGCATACAAACATAACAATCTCTCACATCCATTGTCTCTACATATTCGTACAACAATTTTGTAAAAACATTCTTAGAAAAATCTGTTACTGACTTATCCTTATGTAATTCTGCACTACTTCTTAAAATAACTGGTTCTTTAATATTAGTTTCTTTTTCTGGTTTAGTATCATTCTTTGCTTCTATTACAGCTAAACTAATGGGAATTGTGATTGCTAAAACTATCCATATGGTCATTAATAACCCTGTACAAAAACAGCACATTTTACACCATCTTTTTATAAACTCACATTTATCTCTTCTATCCCTAATATTTTCCATTTTGCTTTTATCTATTTGTTATGTCTCAGAAAATTGTGTCACTACACCTCAGAAATGACTTAGATGCCACTCTGCTCTTAAAAAGTCTTTGCTTGGTACTTTCTTTTAATTCTTTCCAGAATTCTTTCGTTGTCACATCCGGTGATTTGTCACATCCAGTAAAATTTGTCACGTCCGGCAGAAGCACTATAAGTTTTCACTTCAGGTTTGTTGCATCTCACCTTTTCCCATTCGACTTCTTAGTCTCTGGTTCTCGTGAGTGTTTTCTTCTTCCTTGTAATCCGTCAGTGCGATATACAGCCACTCAGGTGACTTATACTTTGCATTCACTTTCTTCGTTCTTTTGGACTTTTGCAATCGTTTTCCACTTGGTTTTTCTTGTCCTTTTTGACTTGTTACTTCATTCACTTGTTCAGCACTTTCGTCTCCAGTTCTTATTATTCTATATCTCAATTTTCTTATATAGCTGTTGGGCCAATTATCTCCTTTTCTTGGCCTTTTGGCTTCACCTTCTTTTTCTTCTCTTTCTGATTTCCAATTTCTTTTTCTTGATTCAGTTTTTGCCTTCTCCTCTTCTCCACTCTCTTCAGTTTCTGTTTCAACTGTTTCACTATTGTCTCTTATTTTGAAACTTATGATCTCGTCATCTCCTACTGGTGGATCTGTCTTCTCCTTCTTGTGTTCCCTTATTACTGTCCCTCCTCGGTGTTCTTCCGATTTGGTGTTTTCCTCCCTTTCTACTTCTAAATTTCCCTGTTCTTCCAGTTTCTCTATCTATCCCTATTGCTCCTCGGGGTTCTTCTCGATTCTCTAACTTTTTGTGTTTTTCTTTCCCTACTTCATCTATCAATATTATTTCTGAAGGATTTCCACCATAACTTGTACTTGGTTGTTCATCTAGATCGTTTTCTTGCTCAATTTCTTCTCTAATTGGTTTATAACCCCAAGTTCTCTTTCGGAATTCTTCACAGTTTGTAACTGAATCATCAGATCCTGAACTTGTGTCAGATATTTCCAGATGTCGACTTACAGGTCGATCTTCAGGTTCTAGAATTTCTGAATTTCTTTCTTCTTCTTCTTCTTCTTCTTCTTCTCTAGAGGTGCTCGCAGTTGTGGTTTCCAGATGTCGACTTTCAGGTCGATCTTCAAGTTCTGGCACCCTTTCTCTTATCCTTGTTGTCCCAGCCGTTAAGCTTTTATCCCACACTTCCAGACGTCGACTCACATGTCGATCAGTAGGTTCTTGAACTCTGATTGTGTGGCTGGCATGGACCCAGTTCTTCACTCCTGCACACTTGACTGCAGTTGTTGTCACTAGGATTACCTGTCGTGGTTCGTCCCAGCGAGGAACTAGACAGTTTCTTCTCCTGTGGATTTTTATACGGACCCAGTCTCCTGGATTCAAGTCGTGGGCTGGTTTTCTTTCAAGAGTGGTCGCATCCGGTCCAACCTGATGAAACACAGAACGCACCACATCAGCCAGTCCTTTGCAATAATCCAGTACTAGATCATCAGTTATAGTCAATAACTTGTTGACAGGTACTTGTGCTTGTCTCATTGCTCGTCCCATGATCATCTCATGAGGACTAAGTCCAGTTTTCTTTTCAGGGATGCTTCTGATGGTCATCAGAACAAGAGGCAGTGCATCGGGCCATTTGAGTCCTGTAGCTTGACACATTTTTCCTAACCTGTTCTTAATTGTTCCATTTATTTGCTCTACTACCCCAGAAGCCTCTGGTCTGTAGGCACAATGTAGTTTTTGTTTAATACTCAATGCTTCGCAAATCAATTGGATCAACTCATTTTGAAAATGTGTTCCTCTATCTGTCTCAACCGTGACTGGAAAACCATACCTTGGAATGAACTCTCGCAGCATAAGTTTTGCTACCGTTGTTCCATCATTCCTTCTAGTGGGGTATGCCTCCACCCAATGAGAAAACAAACAGACGACCACCAGAACATATTTTAGTCTGTTACTAGGGGGCATCTCTATAAAGTCTAACTGCATTCTAGTGAACGGACCTCCTTCTCGTCCTATTGTTCCTAGACTCACTACCGTCTTTCTTCCTGGGTTAAACTGCTGACAAATAAGACATCTTTGACAAAGACTTTCAGCTATGGCTCTGAATTTTGGGTTATACCATGTTTGTCTAAAAAGTCTGATCATTGCATCTCTCCCAATATGAGCTTGTCCATGGTACATCCGTGCCATGTCTGCAATCATGCTATCAGGCATAACTGGTCTTTCGTCTCTGTATACCCACACACCATTATTTTCCTGTCTTCTACATCCTGCTTTTATCCAGTAATCTTTTTCTTCATCACTTGCGGTTTCTTGTAACTGTCTTACTTCATCCCATGTCTCAACAGTATTAGTAAAAAGCAAAGGAGAAGAGATATGCTCCCTTTCTCTATTTTTGTTCATGGACACCATGTTCTCTGCACAATATTTGGCTATCTCATCAGCATAATTATTGCCGACGGCTATGTAATCTTCGTTTTTCTTATGCGCCTTGCACTTCACTACAGCGATTTGTTTAGGCAACTGTATCGCCTCAAGCAGCCTTTTAACAAAATCTCCATTTCGGATAGGTGTTCCTGCAGATGTCAAGAAACCTCTTTGTGACCAAATCTGACCGAAGTCATGTACGATGCCGAAACCATATTGGCTATCGGTCACAATCGTGACTCGTACATTTCTTCCTAATTTACATGCTTGAATCAAAGCAATTAGTTCCGCAACTTGTGCAGACCTTATTCCTTTCAGACAAGACGCTTCCATCACAGTTGCCACTGTGCACACTGCGTAAGCTGCGCTTAAAACTCCTTCTTTTGTTCTCAAACATGAGCCATCTACAAACATGACATAATCAGATTCCTTTAACGGTTCATCTTTTATGTCAGCTCTTGGTTTCGTGCAATATTCCAGCACGTTCAGACAATCATGATCTACTTCGTCTTGTTCAATTATACTCTCCTCATCTGGCAATGATGTTGAAGGATTCACATTCATGCATCTATCTATGGTCACATTTTCAGCACTCAAGATGACTTTTTCGTACTTAGTCAGCCGACTATGTGTCATGTACTGTGTTTTTGTTCTTGTCAAAAGAATTTCTACTGAATGGGGAACATATACTCTCAGTGGATACCCCATCACTATACCTTCACTTTGTTCCAGACTTACACACGTAGCAGCAACTGCTTTCAGACATCCGGGCAATGCTTTTGCTATAGGATCTAAAACAGCTGAAAAATAAGCAATTGGTCTTTTCATTGTTCCATGTTTTTGTACCAGTACTGAAAACGCACATCCATCTCTTTCACTGCAGTACAACTCAAAATCCTTCTCATAATCAGGCATGCCTAATGCAGGTGCCTCACACAATTTCTTTTTCAATTCTTTGAAAGATTTCATTTCTTCATTGTTTAACTCAAAAGGGTCTTTTACATCTTTCTTGGTCAATTTTTGTAATGGTTTTGCAATCAAAGAGAAACCACTTATCCATTGTCGGCAATATCCAACCATTCCCAGAAACATTCTTACCTCTCTTTGCGTCATTGGTGCTCTCATTCCTTGAATCATTCTTACTCTTTCGGTCGCTATCTTTCGCACTCCTTTCTCAATTTTATGGCCTAAATACTGGACTTCTTTCTGACAAAACTGCAATTTTGAAGGAGACACTTTATGTCCTCTTTTCTCTAGATGGTTCAGTAAAGCAATTGTATCACTTACACATGCTTCTTTTGTTTTCGATGCCACCAACAGGTCATCGATATACTGTACCATCACTGACTTTTCTGGCATTTTTAAATCTTCCAGAGATTTCTTTAAAATCTGATTAAAGATTGAGGGGCTTTCTGTATACCCCTGAGGAATTCGGCACCATGCCAAAATACGCTCTCCGAACCGGAACGCAAATAATGGCTGGCTATCTGGATGCAAAGGAATAGAGAAAAATGCGTGACACAAATCTATCACAGTGTACCACTCAGCTTCATGTGGAATTTGATATAGAATTACTGCAGGGTTTGGCACTATTGGACAACAGGGCACAACTATCTTGTTGATCTTTCTCAAATCCTGTACTATTCTATATGTTCCATTTGGCTTTTTCAGTCCCATAATAGGTGAATTACATGGACTGCTCATTATTTCTTTTAGAATTCCCTGTTCAATCATTTTATTTATTACAGGAGTTATTCCTTCAATTATTTCTGGAGTTAACTTGTACTGTGGCGTATTCGGGTAAGTTGTTCCTTCTTTTACTGTTACTTTTACGGGATCAACTTCTTTCATTAATCCAATGTCTTCTCCTGTAAAATCCCACACACTTTCTTTCACTGCACTTTTTAGTTCTTCTGGAAGTTTTTCTGCATCAAATGCAGGAAACAAACCATTCATTTCAGGTTCCTGATTCATCAAAGTTACTTTATACAAGACATCTTCATCTGAGGTCTGAAATCCAATTCCATCTGGCGTACAATAAATTGTGCAATTCATCTTGCACAAGAGGTCACGACCTAAAAGATTTACAGGACTACAATCGCACACTACAAATTTATGCATTTTGCTAAAGGAGCCAATTTTTACTTCCACCAATTCAGTAAGTGGTGTTTTAATTTGCTGATTTGCTACTCCTACTACTTGGATGTATTCACCTGAGAGAGGAAGGTTTGGAATTTCCACTGATCTAACAGTAGAACGGGTAGCTCCAGTATCGACAAGGAATGTTACATTTGCACCATTCACTTCTCCATCCACAAAGGGACCAGACTGATCTACCTCTAGAGTTGCGCCAAGTACGCACTCTTTCCCCTCTCCTGGGCACCGTCAGAATCTTTCATCCGGGTCATCCTCACTCTGACGCAACCAATACTGAGAAATGTTAGCTGCTCGCGGCAACTGTGTTACCTGCTCTCCTCCGTAGAATCCTGTTTCTGTACTGTATCTTTGTTGGTTAACAGTGTTGGGAAGTGGTGGTTGCGGCACCTGACTTTGTTGAACAACTACCTCATTCTGCACCTGTGGATTTAATGATTGATTTTCCGGATTAGGTTTAGGTGGGAACTTACACTCGTTTCTCCAATGCCCTAATTTTCCGCAATTATGACATGGCCATTTCTTCTTTGCTTCTTCTAGACTCACTTGACCTTTCCCTTTACCAATGTTAGGTCGCGTTTTATTCTGTCCTGTTTCACTCCCATTATTATTGTCCAATTGAGCTTCTTGTTTTTCTGCCACTTTCACCTGTGCCCACATTGCCTTCTCTTTCAATTTACGCTGTCTACTCTCAATTTCATCACTGCAATACTTTGCATACCTTAGCACATTATCAACTGTGCCAGTCTGCCAATTAATCATATGCTGTTTAATCATTTCACTAATCTCTGGTTTCAACCCAAACACAAATCTGTATACAAAATGACTCATATCTTTTTCACTCAATTCCTCGTATCCACTATACTGCTTGAAAACCAACAACAACCTTTCATAATATGCATGTACGGACTCCTTACTTTCCTGTGTAGTTCTATCAATTTTCACCCAATCTGTTTCTTTAGGAGGAATCTTATTTTTCAAAAAGGTAATCACCTTATCGTACTTCCTCATCACCTCAGGACCTGGAGCTCCTGTCTTAGGATCTCTTGGATATTCTGTAGTTGGCCAGTCAACTGTAATTTTACACTCTGACCACAAATCAGTTGGTACCACTATGTCAAATAATCCATCTAAATCTATCCACAACACTTTTGAAACCTTTACAAATCTCTCTACTTGTCGGTACCACTCAACTGGTTTCTCTCTTAGCTTTGGAAAGTCATTGGTAAATGACAATATGTCCTGTCTAGTCCAGGGAACATGCACATAACTACCACCTGGAGTTTCTCTCATAGGGTATTCTCTAGCAACAGGTTCCTTTTCAGTTATCATAAAAGCCAATGAACCTTTGTCTGTAGTTTTCTCATTCTTCTTCGTCCATCTAACCTTCCATCTGTCCACATCACCCCATTTTCTCAACAACACAATTAACTCTTTTATCTGTGTCAGCCTTCCTGCCGTGTTCAAATTTTCAATATCCTTTTCACAAAAGTCTACTCTATATGGTTTCTGCAACGTTTTCACTTTCGCAAAGTCTATTCCAATTTCACTGGCTACTTCTTCTAGTTTGTCATGTAAATTCTTTGCTCTCCATGTAATACTTTTGCACAGAAACATTATTTCGTCATCCTGGTAATTTTTTATCTTTTCTGTACCAATCGTTCCTAGAATTAATTCTTCCATGTCAATTTTTAACCTAATTACATCTAATGGTTTTTCTTCTGGTTCTTTTATTTTAAATGCCTTCATCCATTCATTTAACTCATCAGGAGTCGGACCTATGGGTGTATTATTTAGTTCTACCCAATTACCACTCTTTTCAGGGGTTTCTGTTGCAGATTCTGTTACCATATGCATTTTCCTACCATTGCACTCATTCACAGTCAGATTTGTAGGTGGACTTGGTCTGTAAGTACTAGCCAAATTACTTGTACTTGGACTTTGTTCCATTCTTTCTTTTTCTCTCTGAAATTGTGAACTCATGGGAATCACTAAAGATCGCTCATCAATTTTCTGATTCTCAAAAACTGGTATTACTGGACCTATTGTTACAGGCACAGTAACTGCTTCCATATTTTTCGTTAATTCTCTAATCTTCTCAGTTAGTTTGTTGGTTGTCCTTGCTAATTCGCTTGCATTGTCACTTTCTATTCCTTCATTTTGTGAAGTTCTCATTTGATCTTGTGACCTATTTATTTCAATTCTTTTCTCCGGACTTTTATTTCGCATAGTCTCTATTAGTGGCGCATTTGGTGTCACCACTGTAGAACTCTGCTGATACGGAGGTGGATTTCTATTTAGAATATCTTCCAGCAATTCATCATCCGTTTCGCTCTCATGCATATATTTCTCCTCCTCCATATGTTTCTTTTTCTCAGGACGTTTTCTCTTAGTCCCTTCCTCAACTGTAAAAGCTGGAAACAAACCTCCTGTCATGTTAGCACATTTCCAGCGTTTTATTCTATCCTCATGATTTATTCCCCACATTCTTCCTGGCATAAACTCATGATCTCTTAAACCTCTGAATCTCTCTCGCTCATACATCTCATCTTCCCATTCCGTCAATGCTTCAAACTGTGTCGGTCTAGGTCTAGGTTCTAGATTTGTCATCTTTTCTCGCAAATTTCGCAAAACCGCTACACTAAACGAACCATTCTCAGGAAAAGCTAAAGCACCATCATTCTTCGTATACTTTGCCCAATTTTCCAACCATATGCATGTATGATATCCGTATTTCAGCATCATATGTGAAGCTGCTGATTTCGGCGGAGGAATTACTTGTCCCTCTCTAGTCACGACCTTTTTGTCTTTCTTAAAGAAATTCTTTAATTTTGTCGTCCATGACGTTCTCTCCCTTTCATACTCGTAATACGGCATGTTTTCAATTTGTTTTTCTCTTTACACTAGCGCTGTTCTGTGTACGGAACTTCAACCAATTACAGCGTGACTCACACTAACGTACCAATCAGAACAATTCCCTTTGTCCGCGAACCAACCAATCCTAGCGCGGCACTTTTCTACGTCACTCCTACTCTGGGTTCACGTGACTGGCGCACTATCCAATCCTAGCGCGGCACTGTTCTACGTCACTTCTGCTCTTTTACCCCTCCTTTACAAAATGTATCGGCAATTTTTCTTTTCACTGTTTTCTCCGTTAGTTACAACAATTAAAACAATTCCATAGTCTGATTCGCTAAACAAAAGTGACAGCTTTGTCCTTTTACACAAGAATCCCGTATTTCCAGTAGGCAGCGCTTACCTCTACCCTACCACAGAATTATTAACTCTCGCCGATAAAGTAGCACTTCCCTCTACCTTACCCTTCTTTCAAGCAAACAATTTACTCGTTTCTCTGGGGATAAGACACATGTGGAGACTAGGCTCCTGAGAATTAAGGCCAAAGTTTCACAAGAAAACGTGATTTGCTATTTCAGTTACACACCTTTCGTACAGAAAATCCCTAACATAACACAACCTGTGTTATTACCAAAATGAATTCAGACCATGTACCAAATTCCATGTGACTTCTCTTGCCACACGTGTTCCACTTCCTACATCCCAGAAGCGTGAAAACTCACATATAACATAACACGACTCAACATATAGTGTTAGTCATCAAAAATAATCAATAATCAATAAACAATAATCACTAAACTAATCTATAGAAAACCATAACTCTGCTACCAAGAAATCTGATGCAGCGCGTACAATAAAAACTATTCTCCTCCTAGGTCACTTATAGGTCATCCAGGGGCAAACTATATTTTCTCACATCCACATGACGATGGGGCCCATAAACATCGCCTAACACACACGCACACACCTGGATTTCCTTTACACCTTTACGAAAATCTGTATTCCTAGGAGAAGCATGAGAACTAAATGGAAAACACCATTTATGTACCGCTGGAAGGAGCCGGGATATCTTATTACCTTAACCTATCGCTTTCTTCTAGTTATTTTCTTAAGATATTCCTGCTCATTGTTTTGTCGATGAATCATTCATGTAAAAAATTAGTTCATAGTGATTAAGACCAGCTGAATCACAATAACCAATTACTGATGTCACAATTACTTAGGAAAATAATCACTGAGTCATTTGATTTAAAGAATCTTAATTTTTATATAATTTTAAAAGCATGAGAAAGAATTTAAACTTTTATTCAATTATTCATTCATTATTAATTCAAATATTTATTAAGCATAATCAATTTATTGCAGAAAGGAAATCTTTTGTCATGAAGCAAAACCCTAATTACCTGCCTACCTTCCTAATTTAGCCTAATGATTTCTAACCTAAGTTTAAGAATTAGAAATAACCTGATTCTCATACTCAACTGGAAAATTAAGACAGCAACAGAAACTTCAGCTCGTCAGCATCAGCTACCTGCAACCCGTCTCATCTAACAGTCTTTCAGCATCTCCCGCTCAGTAAGGGATCGATCAGGACCACCCAGCACTGGAAGCCACCAACACCAACACGACTCTCCAACTCCGCTCCTGACTGTGACTGCAACTAACCCCTCCCACTAAGAGTAGGCCCTCTTATACCCTAATTCTAACTTTGCTAACTAATTGTTGCAACATTAATAACACGCTTTTCTTTCATTGGTCCATACATGTCATCTTATTCATTCTTTTAATCAAGTTCTCTTGGATCCAATGGTCCTTGGATCATTTCCTTTCTCACAGTTCAAGACATGTTTCCATCCGCTTCGATCAGTACATTTGTAACTTCTTTCGATACATTCGAAAACTCTGCAGGCATTGTCCTTTCTCTTAAACTGGTTTCCCACGGGTCTCTGCTGATCACCACGGCACACTATCAGTTCAATTAGGTCACATCAGCCTTGACCATTTCTCGCATCCTAGCCTCTCAGCAACATCACGAGGTTAGCTTTTCTCCGACTTCTCTCCCGTGTCACATGATCCCCTTGCGCTTGCGCACATCACCCACTGGCAGCCATTTTATATCGCCACTCGGTTATACTTTAGAAGCACTAATTTGAAATAAACAAAACATAATTAAAATAGAGAAAAATAGCCTTTTCGTTTCCCTCCCGTCATCTACGTACCCCAATTAGTTATTACCTAGCAGAAAGCAACATTTAAGCTGTTCCTTACTTACCATCACTATTGTTTTTGCAACGACACGTTTATTTCTATGAAGCACAAAAACATGCATTTATTTTTAAATTAGTACGCATTTATTTTTATGTTATAATTAGACACATGGACATCCATTAATATATTATTCAGCACATTTATTTGCGTATTACCCTTCCCACACGTACAGTGTTGATTAATACATTTAAACGAACATTTTATTAATTATTTATAAAAATTTGTTAGGGGTTAAAATTTTTTATTTTCTCTGCTCCATCACAAGCATGGTTCGTTGTTGCCCCCTCCCTCCTCATAAGAGCAATGGGTCCTGGCCAGTGATCCAAGGTACGAGCAGCTGAATTTCTTGAAGTGTTGGTTCCACAAGTTCCTTCCAGCCCATTGCTGCACCAAGGCCATCCAGTGCTAAACACGGCAAGCTGCCATGTTTCTTGAATAAAGTACTAATGCCACCATCTTGCTAAGAATAGTACCACGTGTGAATTTTGAAATGTTTGTGCAGGCCACATCTCACTTCTGTGCTTTTGGGGAGTCAGAGCTGGTGCCACCTAATGGCACTAAGTGACACTGATGTATGGCTCCTTCATAAGGCACATGTTTAACCATGTCGCAATAGTTGTATAACAATGTATAAACAACGGCTTATATATTCAAAACTCATCCCTATTACAGGGAAACTACAAAAAAAAACAGCAACTGTACTGACTAATGCTGCTGCCCTCGTTCAACCATTTGATATGCTGTCCACCCTTTCCTCCAAGGATGCAAGGTGGTGCTCTTGGGTCACAAGGTTTGGGAATTACCTTTTGTACCAACAAAGGAAAATAACCCCACCGCTAGGAGGGTAGTGCACCTACACTTGGCTGTAGATGAAGTTCACAACCCGTTCCAAACCTTGGGAGAACACAGGTCTACCCAAAGAGTATGATGCTACACTCACCCAAATCAATGCGCAATTCAGCTCTCAAGCCAACATAGATTATGAACATTTCCTCCTGCACAAAACCAAACAAGGCCCGAAGGAAACAGTTCACATTTTCTATGCCCACTACAGCGGGTTGGCCAGTACATGCTGTTTCACTACTACAGAAGAAGAGATCTGAGCACAGATTATCCATGGGTGTCACTTAAACCAGCTCAGAAGAGGCTTTTTGAGGTAAGACAAAATGCCTCTACCAACAATGCTAGTAGTAGCCAGATCATTTGAACTGTCCAACGCTCTTGTGGTATACATCGAAGCAACAATGGCCACCAAGTCGATCAAAGCTGAACCTCCAGATCCAGTAGTAGAAGCAAATGGGATAATGAGGAAGCTCTCTCTGAAGAAAAGCGGCAGAACCTGCAGCTACTGTGGGAACCCAACCCCTCTAGACAGCCCATGTCTTGCCAGAATGAAAATGTGCTCAGCATGCAGCAAGGCCAATCACTTTGCCAAAGTTTTCCTTTCCTCCAGTATTCAAAGCTCCCAAATGCCTGTTAAGCCCACAGCGCAAGAAGGCAGTGAAACATCTTGAGGCAACACCTGAGATCGGCCACCAATAGAGACAGATAGCAAGTTAGAGTGTGAAGGAAAACACATTCACCCACTTTGCGCATTTTTAATAAATAGAAAATAATGCTTGATTTAAATGTGTTTTAGCTAATATATTCAGGCTTCAGTTGACATGACTAGAGTAAATGTATTCCGGATTGACATTCCTTTTGCAGTAACAGAGAAAATGTGGCTTTTAAAATTGCATGAATGAGTTTCCTACGTGCATGTTTCCTTTCAGTGTTTCTTCTTTTCAGAAAATAACCAAAATTAATTCATTTTGTGGTGGTGTTTATTTTGCTGAGCTGAATGTATTAATTTGTGTTCCTTGAGAAGGAAGCCATTTGCTGAATGTTCCTGTAGTTGCAACATATCCAAGACTCTTTGCCTGGGTCTACTCTTAGCAGTTGCACTGTGTATTGTTTTGACTTGTTGCATAAATGTCACATTATTTCTCTCATTTCCTATGTATGCCTTATTATAAATATACATAAAAGCAGATGTTCCTAAATATTTACTATTTGAGGTATCACATTTTCTTGTTTTAGTATAGGTTTATGTGAAAGTTACATTATTAGTAAAATCCTATGATGTAAAATCTCACTATGTCGAGTGCATGCTTTACATTGTCTGATACCTATAAAATGTGCCCTTTTTTGAAGAGGAGCCAGACATTTTGCTTACTTTATCAAAGGCAGACTCCACATTTGTTGGAAATTTGCCTTCTCTGCAGGGTCACCCCAGAGTTTTTGGTGAACGCTATTTTTGCTGGTTATAGAACTCTGTGCCCATTACCCCTGCTAACCAGTGGTAAAGTGCTTGTGCTCTTGCTTTCAACATGGAAAAAATGGTATGCACCTCATTGGTTTCTATAATTTGCCTATAAGTCCCTAGTATATGGTATCAAGGGTACCTAGGGCCTGTAAATTAAATGCTACCAGTGGAATTCAGCGCTCATTGTGCCACCCACTGCAGCTGCACTGTAAAGCATGTCTCCCGGCCTACAATTGTAGCCTGGCTATGCAGTTTTAAACTGCAAATTTGACCTGTCAAATAACCCATTTTGACAGGCCTAAGTCTTCCTTTTAAATATTTATAAGTCATCCTTAAGTAGGACTTTTTGCCCCTTAGTAGGCCTTATTGCCCGTAAGGCAGGATACATGGTATTTATGGTAGGACATGTAAAAGTTTAATGTTAAACATATCATTACAGTGATTAGCACCTCAAAGCTATTTTCACTGTAGCATGCCTGGATGTTCCATAGGAAAACACTGGGATGCAATATTAAATACCAATACTGTACCACAGGAAAGGAACCAGCTAGTAAAATAATTAAAGAACTATTTATAATAGTTATTAAATATCCAATTCAACAGTCAAGTCAGATTTGTTTCTAGATTTCACAGAAAAACATTATTTAGAAAGCTACCTTTGCCCTGCCAGAAGTCCATGGAAGCTAAATCTGCATTTTGCTCTCCCTCTTCTGCCAGTTAGTATTAGCATTTCCATAGGTGTGCATGAGGTGTGAACTTGCTCCCAGGGCAGGGACAAAAAACCTTGAGTGTGCAAAGGCTTTGTTGTGCCTTGACAGGATGGCTTGTGGGCTGGGCAAAAGGACTTAATTAACTTGACAGATGCCACCCTGTCACAAGCACATGTAGCTGACACACAGGACTACACACTTATGTTTTCCCCACAGCCAGACTGGCGAACATCACAGTGGGACTCTTGTTGACATTTACAGTGCCAGACCCTGCTGGAGTGTCAAGACCTGCTTGACAAGTCTGCTGGGATTTTTCATATGACACTTGGGGCACAGTTTAAAGAGGCCTCCCCTGTCATAGGCAAATGTTAGCTGACACTTGGGCTGGGCCCTTCTTTTGTCCCCTCAGCCAGAAAGGCTGTAATCACAGGGCTCTTTTTGATATTACAGTGTCAAAGCCTGTTTGACAGGTCTGCTGGATTTACATATAGCATTTGAGGCGCATTTCAAAGGAGGGAAACAGAATTCCAAAACAATCTGTGTGAATCCATTTGTTGCTGAAAGCTCAGGTTTGTCCTACCAGACTCCTATCTCTGAGTTTGCTGGGGGTAAATAGACTGCCAAAGCTGGATTTTAGTGTTAGATGCGGGTGGACAATAGCGTTACCATAGTACACTTCCCACTCACACAACCAGCCCTCATAGCCCAAGTGTAGTGTGGCCAAAGACTTGTGCCATCTTGAAAACACCCAAAGTGGGTAGGGTTAGCCATTCGCAACCACACTGTCATCTCAATTTCAACATGTGTGGTTCAAAGGTCAAATGCCTCATTGACACAGAAACCACTATATGCATCATGGTCAGGTATGACTATGAAGCACTACACCTCGACCTACCGCCTCCTCCACTGCCACCAATGTGGCTACACATATGGTAGCAGAAAACAGCTGAATCTAGTGGGAACTTTTCACACCACAATTTTACGTGAAAGCTGCTCAATCCTAGGTAAGTTTTCTCGTAACTACCTTAGACAGAACCACCTTGATCAGCTTCAAGAAGCCCCTTGCCTCACAGAATTTGCATTCCATATACAAGAGAACACAAAGATAAGTCACAAGAATTTCCAGGTGTGTTCTGTGGCATAAAAAAACAAAAAGGTGAAGCTACATATCAACAGTTCGGTGCAGCCGGTAGCGTAACACCAATGTCAAATTCATTTTCAGTTCAGGGCAGAGGTCAAAACATTACTTGCCAGCTTAGAAACCACTGGAATCAATAACAATGTCAAAGGACCAACTCCCTGGGTCTCAGCTATCATCATAGCTAAGAAACCCATAAAAACAGGGGAAGTGAGGACATGTGTGGATATAAGGTTTCCTAGCAAGGACATAAAATAGAGCAGCACTTAACTCAAAATGTAGATGACATTGTAGCAGAAGTCAATAGGGCTCGGTGGTATTCTAAAATTGACCTGAGGACAGGTTATACCATCAACTAAAACTGCACCAAGCTTCCAGATACATCACAACATCCTCCACCCACATTGGGGGTCCAATTTTGGAATCTCCAAATTTGGTGGAAGTATTCCATTAGTATATCCAGGACGTGCTGGCAGGACTCCTAGGTGTATTAAATGTCAGTGATGACATCCTTATTCACGACACCACCATAGAGAAAATAATCATTGCCTAAAAGCACTCCTCACCATGATCAAGGAGAGTGGTTTAATGCTACATAGTAATAAGTTCCAATCCCCCAAACAGAGCATCAATTTCTTTGGATACCGTTTCACTGAAGAGGGAGTAGAACCTGACCTAAAGAAGATGCAAGATGTGAAGACAGCTGCTGCTCCAAAAATGTCACAGAAGTGAGTCTTTTCTTGCGAATGGTCATGTACTATGAGCGTTTCATCCCAAACCTGGCAACCCTTACCAGACCACTGAGGGACCATTTAAAAACTGAAACTCCTTGGGCATGGACAGTTGAACAGCAAGAGATATTTCACAACACTAAAGAAGCCCTCTCCTCCAACTCAACGATTAGATACTATAAATCTAGTTAATTTACCGAACACCTTGACGATGCCAGTTCCACTGTAGTGGGTGCAGTTTTGTTGCAGCTGCAGAACATAGACCAGTGGACACTGGTGGCTTATGTCAGCACAGCACTAGCTCAGACTGAGCAGAGATATTCCCACATAGAAAAGAAAGCAATCACCATACTATGAGAGTGTCAGCATTTTCACATGTATCTATATAGCTATCATTTCAGAGGTGGAACTGACCGTAAGCCACTATTCCCACAGTTTAAAGAAACAGAGTCAAAATCACCTCCCTGCATTGAAAAATGGATTCTCCAGGAGCATTCGTTTGAGGTGGTGTACTGGACTGATCATGAAAACACTGCAGACTACCTATTCAAGAACACAAAGAAATTTACAAATGAAGAAGCAAACCGAGCAGAAGAGACTGAGGAAAACGTGAGGCAAGTCATAGATGAATTAAGGCCTGGATGCATAACATTTGAAGAAATAGTGGCTTCCTCTCAAGAAGACAAATGTCTGGAACTAGTCCGATGAGCCATGAAGTCCACTGGATGGAAGTTCCTCATGACCACCATCCTGTACCACACACTTACTGCCCAAATGTAACTTCCAGCTCTATTCCAGGTGCCTGATGAGCTGTCCCTTGCAGACACTGGCCTACTCCTGAGAGAGAGGAGGCTCATTATACCAAAGACATTTGTCCCTGATGTTCTCAACCTAGCTCATCAATGGCAGCAGGAGATCATTAGGACCAAGATGAAGATACGAAAAAGGGAATGGTTCTCTGAGATTGACTCTCAGGTAGAAATAAAAGGTGGCAGCCTGTCTGTCATGTCATATAACAGGGCCATGCGACCCTCCGGGCCAAACCATCTCAGAAAAGGCACCGAATGGGCCCTGGCTCTGCGTTAGCATGGACTTCACCAGTTTGCCTGATGGTCAGCGCCTTCAGGTAGCTGTCAATGACTTCAGCAAATACCCAGAGCTGCTGGAAACTGTACTGTCCAACACTGCTGAGACAGTTCAGTCAATACCTCAAGTCAATGAACCTCAGACATCAAAATGTAACATCACTATGGCCTAAGCCGCTGGCGAGGGTAAGAGATTCATGCACTTCCTGAATAAAGTGATCCGCATATCAGAGTTAGAGAAGGACAATCTTGAGTGGGCCCTGTATAAATTCCTGAGAATACCGTAACATTCTCTCACAAGGTGTGCACCTGCATATCTGCTATTTTGGAGGCAACTCCTCGATACCCTCCTCTGTTATTTTCCATGGACTCTGATAGCGATGGAGAAGGCCGTTGTTCAAATGAGGAGTGAAGCAAAACAACAGTTAAGCCGGATGTGAAGGACAAAACGTAAGGATATCAAAGAGGAATATTGTGCAACCGAGGGACAAGGCGCCTGAAAGCAAGTTCAAGCCTCCACTTGATCCCCTGTCAGTGACAGTGATGAGGGTAAGGGGAAGCACTGTGTAAGCAATCTGAGGAAGCATAAAGATAACTCGCAACTGAAACAGACAAAAAAACATTGAGGGTATCTACCACCAGTACAGACACCACCACCTGGGCTTCTTGGTGAGTTGGTTGATGAAAATACCAGTGTCAACGCCAGCGGTCATGACACTGATGGAAGTCCTGACTAATTTTGAAAGTGCCCTACCTAAGTTTCCTGTTGATCTAGCCATCAATGAATCTCAACTGCCATTGACCCAGAGTAGAATGGGCAGTCACCGTCATGCGTTGAGACCAGACCCTGCCCTATCCCAATGATAACAGTACTTTGTGGTAGAACTGCATAGCATTCGACTGATGATTGCCCAGTTGCACAACTAGGTGGTCATTCAGTAACTAGATGACTCAAAACTATCCTGTTTGTCTTTATAGAACACTTATATGTTTATTTAAACGTTTTGGAGGAATGTTATGTACTTGGTTTGACCAATTTGCTCTTTGAGGTGACTCTGCATGTTGACTATGCATGATATGTGGCAGTGGTCTTACCAGGATGTGTCAGCTGAGGACATAATGAAAGGTTGCCATGCACGCAGGCAGGAGGCTGGTGTGCGGTGCAGATGTGCACTAATAGCTCGAGTGTCTGTGTTTGTATTGCCCAGGTGGGCCCAGGGCACCACAATGGTGACTAATCAAAACAATGTCCCTAAAAAATGCAAAATAAGTTTAATTCTTTATCATGCAGAAGCATTTCGCCTTAGTATATTAGATTATACCACAGTACTCAATGGAATTTGGTATAAGGGATCATTTCTAAACATTCATTTAGAAACATTAATGCCCCACTATCACCTTACTGGTGAGGACCTTAGTTATCATTTGAGTCTTGTTTCTGTATAATTGTGCTGCAAGGCAGAAGTTCCATTAAGAAGTATGGAACTAAGAACTCTCTCTTTAAATGTAGTGGCAGTTGCTTCTTGTTTTGTTCTTGCCCGTCGCAACTTGTAAGCTCTAATAAATGTACTTACTTTGTGTGTGGTCTTGAACTTGTCAATATTGGAGACTAGCAGGGTTTCTGAAGCCACTTAATGAGGAGAGCATCCAGAGCCTACAGTTGGCTTTGCCATGTTTGGTGCCCACCATCTTTGCTTTCTGAGCTGTGGCCCAGTCGAATGTCTGATAAAAGATACAAGGATTTTTGCCACGCTTCACAGGGCATCAACATACCATCAAATTGTGCGACATAAAGAATAATGGTATTTAATTTAATTTGTCATCCCAGAAGGAGCTGTCCCATTCAAACAGATGCCTTTCGGGTTGGCATCTACATCTGCTGTCTTCTACCATTTGCTATTCAAGGGTGTTGAAGTTGTAATCTGTTTTCAGGATGAAGTCCTAATTTATTCGGAAAACAGCGGTTGCATGACAGGAAGCTGTTCATTTTGATGGAAAAGAGGATAACTTTGAGAGCTGGGAAATGTTCTCACCATATTGAAGGAAAAGGGGATAACCTGGAAGGCTGAGAAATGTATGTTTTGTTGTCTAGTGGGTATTATCTACGGTGCAAGCTTTCTAATATGGGTGTAGAACCTCAGAAGAGTCTGATTGGCCTATTGTGGATTCTCCAGTGTCTGAGTGTAAAGAACAGTTGCAATCTTTTCTTGATCTGTTAGAGTTTTATTCACGTTTTATTCCCAGGTGCTCTGCAATTATACATTCCATGCGTAAGTAACTGAAAAAAGGTGAGAAGTTGTTTTGGGATTAGCTTTGCGATGATGAATTCACACAGATTAAGAAGGACTTTGTTTATGCTTTGCCTCGCAAGCCTTTTGATTCCCAAGATGTCAGCATTGTGTTCAGAGATGCCAGTCAATAAGTCCTTGTAAAATAGAAAGGAGAAAGACAAACCAGTAGCATTTTCTTCCAAGAGCTTAAGGGGGGCGGAGGCCTCAGTTTCAGTTGTGGAGCATGAACCTTTGGCTTGTTCGTGGGGCATCAATTATTTAAGGTAGTGTCTATGAGGAACCAAATTTAAAATTTGTATACACCACAAACCCTTGGTAGATTTGTTCACCTCCAAGGGTCAGGCAAACCTCTGGTTGCCAAATGGCAATATAGGTTTCTGCAGTTTTGATACCAGATGCAATATATCCAGGGTGTCAGAAACATCATGGCAGATCGTTTGTTTAGACAAGTTGCAATATGATGACATGAACAGAGTGGAGTGTGATGAGGAAGTAGTTGTGGTTAGTGCTTTAACCAATGACACCAAGGGAAGTGGAGATGTTGGAGTTATTGGAAGGGGATAAGGTTCTTAAGAAGGTTGTGCAGCATATGAAGGAGGGTTGACCGACTTTCAGGTGTTCAGATGCTGATGCTGATGATTGTCGCCACATTTCCCCTAAACTGTTGCTTGTCAATGGATAATTAAAGAGACTGGATACATTAGTTGTGCCCCCTAATTTGCATGGCAAATTGGCAGCTGACAAGAAACAAAGAATCTGAGACCAGTTTTGGTGGCATTGTCTAGATAAGTCTGTAGTGCAGTATGTCAGACAGTGTTTGTCTTGTGCGTTAACAATCAATCACATGTTACTGTTCCCAGTCCTGCGGATTCTGTCCCAGTTCCTGATAAAGATGATCTAAGCTTGGACTGGATACCATTTGGCCTCTAAATACGTTGAAAGAAATTATTCAAGTACAGCATTTTAGATGAGGATTACCACTCTCACTGACTAGAGGTTTGTTTTGTTAATTGAGCCAACAATGTCAAGGTTAGGGAGTTCTTTGAGAGTTTATTTGACAGGGAGGGTGTACCAGACAAGATTGTCACCAACAATGTCTCCCAATTCGTGAAGAGAGAATTTTCTGATTTTCTCAAAAGCCTACACCATCCCAGGAGCAATGGGTTAGTAGAAGATTGCAACAGGGTAATCAAAGATAACATTTGTTTGCCTCTTGTCAATGGTTTTTATTGGGAATGTGAAATTAAGAACTTACTGTGAGCCATTCAGACCACTCCTAATGCTGATACCAATGTATCTTCTTTTGTCTTTGTGAGAGGCCGGTTGCTAAGCTAAAAAATTAATACACTCTAGATGGGGAACAGAGTTCAGCTGGTAGAGAAGATGTGCGATGTGGCTTGTATTATGGGACATGCTCAAATGAAGTATGAGAATGCACATTTCCATAGGTTAAATGAAGTAGAAGAGTGCACATTGTCATAGGTTGCACATGGATGATCTAGTTAGAGTCAAGTTTCCAAGACACCTTTCCAAGGGCTGTCCTTGTTTCTCATCTCCAAGGAAAGTTATGGTGGTGAAAGAATGTGTGAGCACATTGGAACATGGTAAGTGATGAAACAAGGAGAAGTTGTCAGTGGTTCCTCCATATCTGCAGTTGCTGTGGAAAGTGGATGGACAACTTAGGAAGTCCAATTGTGTTTTTATAGAGACTTATTCCAGATGTCAAGACCAAAGAAAGTCTTCTGGAAGACAGGACACAAGAAAGTCACTTAGAACATGTGCACTGCTTGGTAAACTTGAACATTATGTGGTGTGAATTTTAATGTTGTATGTGGTGTGTAAGTGGGTTTCCAGTTTGGGCTATGGCAAGTCCATCAAGTTTTGATGCGTTCTTGTGTGGTGTGTGTGTGATATCGTTTTGATCTCATTTGTGTCCATTGCAAGGAGGGAAGATGTGTCGAGTCTCGTTTATGTTTGGTTGCTAAGAAAGAGGCAAGAGTTGCATTAAGAATTTGAGTGTTCTAAACTTTCTCTACAAATGTAGCTGCAGTGGCTTCTCCTGCCGGCTGCAACTTGTAAGTTCTAATAAATGTATTTATGTCAAATATTGTCTTGAGCTTCTCAATATTACTGAATAGGCAGGTCCCTGATTTTGTGCCCCCTGTACGGTGCTTAGGTTTTTATTATAAATGGAACAACATGATAGTCTATTAATCCAAACGTACAACACACATCTTGAACTGAGATATTTCAAGGTGCACTCAACTGTGATGTAAAAGGAAAACAAGGCATAGTGAAATAAAGTAATTACCTAGGAACACACATTTTGTTCAAGCAGGTAAAGCAGGATTGATCCTAGGCTTCCTGGTTTAACATTGTATTGTATTATCGCATTGTGCAGTTCAGCCGTCAGATAGACTTTCTGCCTCCCATTTTAAATCAGAGGTTAATGCTTGGAGTTAATTTCTTTGAGGAGTTAAATCAGTACACAATTAAATAAATATCTGTATGACATATAAAATTAAGTTGGTAGAAAAGCCTGTCTGAAAACAGGAGAGGCAGGGTGCTCTATTTTAAAGTTGCTATCACCAGCTTCCAGTGACTTAACAAAATCCAATTTTAGGAGACGATCAAAGTCAAACCTTGTTCGGTGGGTCACAGAGCAAACAGGGTCTACAGGGCCTGAGCCATGGTGACTCTGGGCATTTGCCATTGGTGTCCTGGGACCCTTCATCCTATGGCTCTGCAAACTGAGACAAGTACAGCCCTTTCCGCACTTGACTTTCCAGGTAACAAACACCAGCAATTTCAGGCCTCTCAGGGAGGTAGTGAATGGTACTTGATCTCAGCACTCAACAATCAACGAACAGACACATTAATGTCCATACCTTTATGGTGCTAAACACAATGACTTTCTTGCTAATCCCACCCGGGTCCCCCGTTATTGTTTGCCACCCTCTCCTGATCATGTAAAAGCATAAAGTAGTTACATGTACAGTCTTTAGGTTTCTCCCACAAGTCAAATGCAAACTATGCCCGGCTCCCTTGCTGTGGAGCAGGTAGGAGATAGTCTTATCTTGCTCCATTCAAGTGAGTTGAGCAGCCCCTTGCACTCCCACAAGCAGGAGTCTGTGGTGAGCAAAGATAGTCCAAGGCCACTGGTTAGGCCATGTGCAGGCGACGTATCGACTGGCACCTACTTGGCTTAGTCTTGAGGCACATTGGTTGTCCTGGCTGCTGTTGTTTCCTCAAGCAGTGGGTAAGATGCAGACCCCTCCAAAGTCAACATAATCAGGTGCATCCCAATTGGGCTGATGTGAGGATCACAGCAAGTTCGGTCCGACCAGGTCAAAGACACTTGCAGCCTCAATTGGTCTAAAGTGATGTTTGCAGCAGATGTGTCCTCAATTGGGTCAAATGAAGTTGCCATTAGGATTTGGCCAAATCGATCATCATGGCAGATGCAGCACCAATTAGTCCAAAAGCAGTAAGCAACGTCAATGGGGATGACTCAATGATCACAGCGGATGCAACTTCTGAATGGGCCAAAGGTACAGCAACTTGAAGCAGTTCCCATTACAAACCGGTGGTGAGAGACTAGAGATACTATCTGCAGTGCAGGGCACGCTTAGCTTTCTCTCAGTTGGTCAGCTTTCTCTGCATGTCACTCAGTACCTGGGGACAGGTTGTGTCTCTCTCCTTCTGGACAGTCTCTCCTCCTGTAGGGCCAGGCAGTCTTCTTCCCTCTCTCAGTAGGCCAACAGGTTCTAGGTCCTTCAAACAGATCCTCAGCACCTCCAGCAGAAAGTGAAGAATTCAGGTGATGTTGCCTCACCTCTGGGAAGTTGGCTGTCAGGAAAACACAAGCCCTGGTTGCACTGTAATCCTTCGAGTATTCCCTTTCCTGGTCATGAAAGATTTAAACGTAGGGCCAAGTGGGGTAGTTTGGGTCCATTTTTATACACATTTGCCAGCCAGGGGATGTGGATCCACAGCCTCAAACTACAGAACTTATTTGGGGTGGTTCTTCTTTCATGTGCCCTCTTCAGGCTGCTCTCCGTACACAGTCTTTGTGTAGAGTGATACTCCTGACAGCAGGTAGCCCTGTGGCTGTCTCCAAACTGGAGCACCCACAACATATTCACCTTGCTGTCACCAACCCAACTGAAGTAGTAATCAAAAATATGTGACAGGGCAGGCCTTATCTAGAAATGCCCTTGCTTAGCACAACAGAACTCCAATCCCTTCTTTCACCCCTATCATCAACCAAATGGCCGTGCTCATGAAGACTAATTAGCAGGCCTTTACTAACAAAAGGCCTCATAGAGTTTTTATACATTTGCCCAATCTCTGTCCTCCTCACTACAGGGTATGGATCTCCTCTCTCCAGCCACAGGTGCATGCAATACACTTTCAATGTCTGGGAGAACAGACACTATTCTCTGTGTTGTGCTATGCCAGGCCTGGGGCATCCAAAAGGGATCCCACTTGCCTCTGTACTCAGACTCACTCATACACGCAGTCCTACTATTAAATATGTGCTACATGCACTTCACATGTGCATCCTTGACATACACATTGGATGCTTAACAGTGGAACTGTACATGTGTGGGCCAGTAGAAAACGGGGGAAAAAAGCCTGATCAGAGTATTCATCCTTCCTAAAGAGAGTATGCAGCCACCATCGTTTTATGCATTATACTCAGACAGGGACATTAATCCTCTGCTCACAATGAGAGCACACATGGTACGCCCTTCCATGTTATATGACAGGTCCGGGACCTCACATAGACAAAGACAGGCATAGGCCTCTACGCACATGTATATTAGCTCCAGATGCCACGGCCAAAATAAATATTAAGATACCAGAGAGGCACCCAGTTGGGCATTTAGGTTAGGGGAACACACCAATACAGCATGCAGAGGTCATTCCGTCCCACTGAGGACAGTTACACATCTTGTCAAAGATAGGCCTGGGTGAAATTTCCATTATGCCAATTGATCCGTAATTTTGGGAATTTTGTTTATGCTGGTTACGTGAAATTCCCAAAATTATACCACCAGGCCACTTCAGATAGTTACGTGCTGTTCACGATACAAATTTACAAGGAACATGCCATTTGCAATAAAAATTTACAGCGAGTGCATGGGAACAACGGAAGGCAAGAAGCTGTTGTTCGTGGTTCTGTTTTTTCAATTCATCTGCGAAATCGACGCAAGGATGTCTTTCGCGCAAAAATATAGCGCAAAATGATGGATTTGCGTTTCTCATATTTATGCATAATCCATGCAATTTTGCCGAAATTTGACATAACCCTTTGTCAAAACAAAAGGTCTGAGAGATCATCACAAGTGAAGTACCGAGCTCTATTGCAGTAAGGCTTTCACACAGAGCTCTCTCTGATTGCTTTTTAGGTCGAGCCTCGAGTAGCGCGCAAGCGCTGCTAGGCGAAGACTTTATGTAAGGGGGTTTGAAAAGCTGACCAGACGCTCGTGCGTCGTGGCCTTTTTCGGGCGGTTACGCGCGCCGCAGACATGTGTTTCCCATTATCGTGCCCAGACGCGGGCGCGATAATTGGAAACACATGCCGGGAAAAGGCCATGACGCACGAGCGTCTGGTCAGCTGAGCAGGCTGCCGCGCTCCCTCCTCCCCCCCTCCCCCCGCTCCTCTGTGGTGCGCGCGCACCACTGTTTATTTTTTTTTTACGCGCATTTTATTTAACTTTTCATCTGTCAGAGGAGTTTAAATACCTAATAAACAGGCCGCGGTGATTTCAAATATAATCCCATTACACTGATGAGATTACCGAGACCGCGAGAGTTCACAAATCATGCTTAGGGTTCTCATGGCGAACACCCTGTCAAGACTTTGCGTTTAAGCAGAGGTGTGTTGCAGGAATAAAACATGATAGGTCATACTTGAGGAGTATAACTCTTTCGCACCCCCCTCCCCCCGCCCGCACTCCGTTGTCCGTGGTTTTTTACACCCCCTCCCCCGACCGCAATCCGCTGTCCGTGAATTTTCGCACAACCCTCCCCCACCCGCACTCAGTGTATTTTCGCACCCCTTTACCCCCGCCCGCACTCCGCTATCCGTGCATTGAGAGAGATGGAGTTAGGGAGTGTCTCTACTTTTTTAGTTTTTTTTTTTTCTGCTTTGTTTTGGTTACCATGATGCTGCTGGGAGAGCCGCAAGTCTCTGAACTTGGCCCGTCAAAGGCACGAGTTGTGAGGAACCAATGTCAGGACTCGGCGGCAGCAACAGCAGCACATTCCCCTTTTTACGGCAGTGGAAAAGCTAATACAGCTGTTCAAGGCAACAAAGGGCCCAGGGAGGAGCCAAGGCTTGGGGGAGACAGGCTCAGGCGCTCACAGCGAGCCTGCGGCCTACTATTGTGATCTGCTGGGAAGAGGCAGTAGCACCAGGGTGTGGACGTGTGTAGTTTCAGGTAACACATGTGCTCCACTCCAGCAAGGAGCCCAGGGGGGGGAACACATGCCGAGCTCTGTGTGGGGAGGAGGGCACATGGGAACGGTGTATTATAAAGGAGTGCGTGCCACAGTGTTGATATGTTATCAGCCTTTATGAGCGCCTTCAGCCAATAGCAAGGCATAGAAACGCTTCCTTGAACAAAGTGGGCTTATTGTACAGTTCTGGAGTTTCTATTGGCTACTTTGGTGGGAGAACTCTGAATGTTAGGGAATTGTCAAACAAAATAGTGTGGGTGGTGTAAGGTGTTAACATTTTGAGGAGGAGGTAGGTAGCATTACCAGGGCTTTAAGTGGGATAAAATAACTGGGGGGGTCTCCCATAGGGCGTGGCCAATGTAATCAAGGGCGTGACTTAAAACACAAGCTAGAAATCGGTACTTAGCTTAGTGTGCTGCCCCACGTGTATTTTGCTGCTTCTGTCCATTCATCCAGATAGATAGCACAACAAGTACCATTAGACTCTACAACAAGCCAGGGCTACTGGCTTTGTCAATGGTTGTAAATTGCATAAGATAAATAAGCAGCAACTATGACTTAGTTATATATAATATTGAAAATGCTACCTTTCTTGAGAGCAACATTGTGGCCTAAGGCTATAGCTGCCGATCCTTCGAGCTAAAAAAGAAGGTTCGAGCCTCACTCGGCTCAACATCCTGTGTTTGAAAACATAAATTTGGCCTTGTGTAATGTAACTGGTGCTCATATTTGCGCTATATATAAACTGAAAAATGAGTCTCTTTGAAGTTCTGCAGCCTTAAATTCCTGGCGGGAATGCTCAGCCTTTCATTCTTCCAAGCTGGATACATTGCATATTACATTATGTAAAGGACAAAAAACGATGTTGTTGATATATGAAAGATCTTTACATATTCAAAAAAACCTTCAAGCACATTAGGTGAATGCTTTAACATGTCGTGTCCCAGTGCTCCATACATGTCGAGACCAACTGGATTTTTTGACTAACAATAAGTGTAACAAGCACTGGCAAAGCTAATGGGTTTCACATTTGTAACCTCTGTGTTCTAATTGTTTCCCTGTTTCAGTGTGTCTCTCCTCTCCCAGTGTCCTGTGTTTCCCTGTCCAGTATATCCCAGCCCGTGTGTCCACCTTGTTGTGTTCCAGTAGCTGCCGGTTCCATTGTCTCCCTGACCCAGTGTTTGTGTTTCTGTTTCAGTGAATCTCTTTACCAGTGTCTGTTTTCCTTATTTTACTGATTACTTCTGCCAGTGACACATTTCCCTGCTCCAGTTATTGTATCTGTGGCCGATTGTGTGTGTGCAGGGATACATTACCTGCTTTCAGAGCTAAATGGGCACATCAACTTTTTTTTTGTTTTTTTAACTAGTTTGCTAATGCACCTTTTCCTTTTCTTTTTCGTGCACTTACCTTTAATAGGCCCATAAATCCCCTTACAATCCAGGTTTACTGTGCAGCATACATATTGGAATCTGAAGCTACTTCTCTAGATTGTCAGGGTATACCCAGGGCCGGACTGGCCATAGCGGACACCGGGCGTTTCCCCGGTGGGCCTCTAGGGTGGGGGCCGGTTTTGGGCCCCTGGAGGCCGATTTTGTTACCGGGGTCGTAAATATTGGCCCCCTGTAACAAAATTGGTCGAACTCGACCTCGCAAACTGCTCGGCTGCACTCCCCTCACCCCAGGGGGTGCCAGCCGAGCAGTTTGCCAGGGCCGGTTTCGGTTCCCAGTCCAGCCCTGGATATACCTCACGACATTTCAGAAACTACTAGTTGAATTTAATATAAAGGAGAACAACGGACGTGTTTTCTTTGTCGCTTAAAAACTAGCATTAAAAATGCAATAGGTTTCACCTTTCATTAAGTTAAAGCCATTTGCTTTGCTATACAATACCATTAGCAAAGCAAATGGCTTTAACTTAATCAAATGCAAGACCTATTGCATTTTCAATGGTTTTTTAATAGTGTCTGGGTGTGAAAAAATGGCTAACCAATCCCTTATGGTTAATTTTTTTTTTCCATTGCAGGCAATTAAGCACACACACCCACCTACAACCAGTGGCCAGTGAGGAAACGGCTACCACCTACCTAGCACCCCGTTCCCTTACGTCCCCCTCCTTAAATTCAGCTCCACACATTTCCATTCCACATTACATAATTCAACAACAAACCACATAATTCAACTCAACCACATGATTACACAACACAACACATGTATCCAATCCACACCACAAAACTCTACATCATGCCACATAACTCAACAGCATACCACATAATTAAACTTCCCTCCACAACACAAAATACCAATCCACATATTTACACTCCATGCCACACAATCCCACTCTACATAATTCCAGTACACTCAATACCACATAATTACTATCCACATAATTCCACTGCACACCATGCCACATAATTCCTCTACACAAATCCACTCCACACCACACTATTCCACGCCACACAATTCTATCCAACTCGCATAATTCCACCTCACACCACATACATCCACTCCATAAACATAAGTAAAAGGCATTGCCATTTACAATGCCAATAGCTCTAACTTAAAAAAAATGCGAGACCTATTGCATTTCCAATGCTTGTTTTCATTACTCCCTGGAGGCAAGGGATAGCTGCTTAGATGGTTGATTGACAAGACGCTGTGGAGTGCTGAGAAAGTGCTTGGAGTGTACTGTTTGAAAAAGCATTAGCATAACGTCCCACTACAACGCCTTTCATAGCACTGCAACAGGGGTTCACAATCCTCCATTCTGAGGCCAGGCCCAGCGCTCGGCTGCTCCTCAGCTATTCTGCACTAGGAGGGGTGTGGGAGGTGGAAGCTTGGAGCATTAAGTAAGGGAGTGGGTGGCAGGAAGAAGCTAATTGAAGGCTTTGCTTTTTTTTGGCTCAAGCGTCCTGGGCCGGATTGGGAACCCAAAGCAGCCCTGGCAATGTTGACGGACCAGCCCTCTAGCTGCTTTTGTTACTGGGGGCCGATATAGCAGCACTGCTGCAAAATCAGCCCCAGTAACAACAAGCATTTGCAATGCAGTACGTCTCGCATTTGCGAGAGTTTAAGCTATTGGCATTGGAAATGACAATGGGCCAGATGTAGCAAGCGAAATAGCAATCGCAAACGCTGGAATTCGCAGAATATCAGCGTTTGCGATCGCAATTTAGCTGTGTGCTATGTAGGTAGGCAAATACCTACTTGCAAAATAAGGAATTGCGATTCCTTATTTTGCACCAGCATTTAGAGAATCGCAATTTGCGATTCCATAAATGCTATGCTAGTAGGCATCGCAAATTGCGATAGTGCCTTAAGGAATCGCAAATTACCACCAACTTGAAGTTGGTGGTAAGTTGTGAATTCCTTTAAAAAAGCACTTTTTGCTTATTTCAAGTAGCTATGTGGCACACATACATCCCCTTAGGGCATGTATGTGTGCCACAAGTGCACACATGCACAATTCAGGGGTTGCCACAGGGTGTCCTTTTGTGCACCTTGAATAGTGCCAGCACAATTTGCGAGTACCTACTGGGTACTCGCAAATTGCGCAGCGTATCTCCATTCATTCCTATGGGCCTCTTGGCCCATAGGAATGAATGGGAAGCCATTCCTTATTTGCGATTCGCAATTTGCGAGTCGCAAATAAGGAATGTGTAGGAATCGCTAAAATTATTGAGATTCCTACCTACATAGCATTTTGCGAGTCCTTAATAGCGATTCCCTAAAAAATCGCTATTAAGGGCTCGCTAAACTGATTTTACCTACATCTGGCCCAATGCCTTTTATTTATCTGTTTTGATAATTAACACATGAATAAAAGACATTGTTATTTACAATGCCAATAGCTCAAACTTTTGTAAATGGGAGACCTATTTCATTTCAAAGCAGCAGCCGCCATTGTCCCAGAATGCTTGGAAAGTGAAAGCGGGCATGGCACGTTGAATGTTGCAGGAAAGCATGTCGTGCCTGCCGTAGGAGAAACTCATTAACGAAAATAGTGCATGCAGAGTAGACTAAATAAGACATACGTGTAACAACAGAAGTAAAAGGGCCAGTCCTCATGGGAGGTTACAAATGAAGACAAGGCGGTACTAAGGAGGGACTAACAAGCCTATTATCGAATCAGAAGTCAGCATTTACAAAGGAAAATGACACAAGGCAATTAAAAATATGGGCGGAGAGTGGGTGGAGCTTCAAGTCCATACTCAAATACAGCATGCCTCGCAGAGCAGCGCATGCGCTACCCAGGCTCGACCTAAAAAAAGGTGACAGCTCTGCTAAATGCAGCATCAGCCAGCAAAAAGGGACAACACTCACTTGAGGTGGAAACCAACACTGAGCATGGGTGGTGAGGGACTGGCAGGAGGGAGAAACACCCAAGAGACCAATACATGAGGGAGAGAGTAATATGGAGCGCAAAGGCGGGTATTCAGGTATTTGCCCGGGGAAGCACAAGAGGGAGAGAGCTGATAAACATATGCACTCTCAGGTGCGGTGTGGAGGTATCCAACTTTTTACATTTAGCATGGGCATGCCCTGAGGTTCATAGATATTGGATGCAAATACAGGACGCCCTATCCCAGATGATAAGCACTCAACTACAGCTTACTCCCCTTGTGGCACTGGTGGGGTACACTGAAAAGGTGGATATTACAGTCAGATGGTACGTTTCACTTGGCTTGCTCATGGCCAAACGAAGGGTGGTGTGAAGATGGGGGCGGGGGAGTGCTCCTAAGTTTAAAGGTTGGATCAAGAATTTGTTGTTTTGCCAGGAACAGCTATCTATATACTCTGAACTGATGCCACCATCCTCCAGACTAAGAGATATTTGGGACCCTCTAAAACTGTATATGTTACTAAATCCATCAGAGACAGGGGATGCAAACGTTTCAGATTGATTTTGAGGCGGACTGCCCTGACAACACTATATGGAGCGGATTGGCAGGTGGGGATGGGCAGAAGTCACTGAACAACATTGGGAAACCACTACTGAGACTTGCACATGACTTGTTCCATACCTACCTACCTTTCTGCTACTTAGGAGGGACCAGGGAGGGCAGAGGACGGGGAGCAGATGAATGCTGGTGGGTAGGAAAATAAACAACATGTACAGAGTTATATGAGCTAGCTTTTTACGATGGCTGACGTGCTGTATCTACAAGATTGTACTTGTTGAAATACTAATAAAGAAAGTTAAAAAAAACATATGCACTCTAATGGAGTACTCAATGAAAAAGAAAAAAGTAGTGATCTAAAAGGAAGCAGTGAAAGAATACAGGCCAGCCAATTCAAAGCATGGTATAGAGCCCATGCTCCAGGGGAGGGATAAACACAAGAAGAGTAAAGAAAGCCATTCAAGAAGAACCAAGGAAATAAAAGTAGCACAATAAAGTCAACCAATGGAAACAATGGGCAGGCTCTAAGCCCAGTGTACGTTTTTTGGGATAGCCCACAAGAGGTCTTTTGCAACCAAACAGTGAAAGCGGTCTGGTAGGCAAGAACTGAAAAGCAATCTAATGTAATAAAACTCAAGACAGCCACAGCATTGGCACCTCTATGGATCACTTCTATACTTTGGGGTTACTGTTGGTTTTGTTTATGTCATGATAAAATGCTAAATAAAGTTTTAGAAAAAGAGCCACAGCTTCGCTCTGCACTGAGTCACAAAAAACTGGCTGTTATCAGCTGTGTTGGCAACTGGAGCATGTCAAGACTCAGACTATCTGACTAAATGAGTCAGCCGATTCAGAATTACTTTCTGCTTTCAAATGCATTCAGATGGAAGAAGGCAGTCAATAAGTCATTTAACAGCCTAAGGGCTAGAACTGCCGGCTTTAGATAACGGGGAACCAGGTTGGAATCCCAGCTTCGGCTCAACATCCTGTAATTCTGAGAAATCACTTAAATCTCCCTGTGCCAAAAAAACGTGTGATGTAAACTGGTTCTGTTGTAAATGTTTCTATCGCTCTTGGGTCAGATTGGCGCTATAAAAGAGTAAAAAAGAAAATCCGAGATCTTGTGAAATAGACCCAGGACTCTAGCTCAAATAAGAACAAGCTCAGTTTCACATGAAAAAACCCCAAAACGTAATAATCAGCAATACTGGGCAAAAGAAACTATTTTGCGCTCATGAGCCAAACTGAATGGGTTCTCTATCTTACTGCCAGAGCCGAACCCATCAGGACTCAACCTTTACGTGCCCACACCAACCATATAAGGAATCAACATCTCACTTTAAGCAACCAATGGATGAGCAGCCAGACATGCTATTAGTCTTCATCACTGAAGGGCGGGGTCTAATGGCAAGGGCCAGAACCCAAACCGTCAGTGATGAGAAATACCATGGGCTAAACAAACCTTTCGCCGCAGTGTGGCAAAATACCCTTCATACTGGCAGTACGCTAGAGTTAACTGCTGCTCAGGAGAAACGCATTAGAGAGATTTTATGGTAATGTGTAACCTGCACTAGCCTAAGATAGGACTGCCTACTCAGTGATCTGCATTCGTTTATATCACATTTACTGCAATTGTGGTGTTGCGATGCAGCAACAATGAAGCCGACCGCGTCACCAGCAAGACTTTGCATCTAAGAAACTTAGCTTTGCTTCCCCATGCCTAAGTAAATTGTCCCTCCTGCCACTGCTGTGAGCGGAACATCCTAGCGGAGGCCCTGGTTCACCAAGAAACCCCCAGGCTGGTCACTTGGGAACTTAAGGGGTGGGCAACAGGGGTCTACATTCTTTGTTGCCTTTTTTCTGCGGGTCAGTTCTTGTATAGCCCCGACCTGCGGAGGGGCAATGTTATCTCTGGCTATGGTGTTGAAAGGTGGGGAGGGGAGTACACCTACAAGACAAAAAAAGATAAATATTCCGGGTGGTTGGTAGTAAATCAACGGGCCAGCGAGCTTAGGTCATCTCGCCGCCGGGTTTTCTCTCAGCACCGACAAATTAACCCATTACTGTGTTTAATAAATAGCCAACAAATTAGCTGTAATGAAAACCTGTATGGCCTTTTTTATCTCAGGGAAAACTGTTACTCAGGATAGAACCATGGTACTTTGGCTATGGGGAATATCAAATATGTCGCAACTTAGTAGAGATGGTCGATCCACTGAAAGCTAGAGCCAAGCTCCAGGCTGAAAACTGGCTCTGCCCGAGGTCCTGTTGGAACCTCGAACCCACAACAACCCGAGCTTTCATGTGGCTTCTGCCTCCCTCTACCCGAGATGTGATGTTATAGCCGGAGCAGCCGACTGTTGGTATCGGTTCAACATTATGTGATTCTGAGCATATCACTTAATCTCCCTATAAACAATACATCACCTTGAGTAATGCAACTGGTGCACGTGTGAAGCGATCCAACACCTTCGGATCGAGGTTGCGCTATATTCTAAAAACTACAGAAGTATGCACTAAGAGGTAAAAACAAAGCCTTACCATAAGGAAAGACAACTAGATACCCGTTTACTGACTAATCTATACAGAGTGAAACCAGAAAACCTGGAAAATTGCAATTCCCTGCTTAAATTGTGTGATCTTCAGCAAATATTTTACTTCGCCTTTGTCTTTTTATTTCATTATTGCATTATAAGCACTTTTGAATATATGAGTCCAGACTACCAGTTGTACAAAACTATCATTTTTAATAAGTACTTCTCAGTGCAGTGCTATAACTTTGCCCTATTGATGTCAAAGCATGCACATGCTAAATACACTTCTTTGAAATCTGAAGAGACTTTATCATATTTTTCATGGTTTACATAACCCATTTTAAGGCATTGGCCCGTACGCTGGTTCTAAGATTCGAGCCAGACCCTTGGCTCTGCTCTCCGTTCATTTGTTTGCTCGCCCACCTCTACAACATAGGTCGTCTCTTCACTGTAGTGCAAGATCCTCAACAGGAAGCCTCGGAGCAGCTGAACTCTTGAATAGAGAGATTTCCCAGAACTGTTCTATTGAGCAGCGCGTGCTTGCGTGTGGAGATGCATCACTGCAGAAGTGCTGTGTGCTCAGAGATGAGACAACACTTCAGGAATTGGATCAAACTGACAAAACGCCCGCTCAAAAACAAACGGGCCTCAGAGAAGATATGTTTGCAGCCCGCTAATGATGGGGTAGGATTAAAAACAAGTGAAACCATACTTGAAAGCACGCGGTGCATAAACTAAAGCAAGCGGCAGCTACCATGCTTAAAGTGAAAGTGCGCCGCGCGTAAACAAAAGTAAGCAGCAGCTACCATACTTAAAGTGAAAGTGCACTGTGCCTCACACTAGCATGAAATTAAATAAACAAGTAGTGCTTAAAGAACACACAACATTTATGAGTGTAGGGAAACTGTAATTTACTGGTGCTCCTCGTGTAAAACCGGAAATGATGTATCGGAGCGCTAACACATAAGGAGCCAGGAAATAAAAGCGATGCAGGATGTCAAGTGCGGGTAAGTATGACTACAAAGTCTGGAAGTTGAATTATGGTGTTTTTTTATTATCACACAACTAATTGTCTGTAGACTTTTATTCAACTTTATATAAAACGTAGAAGAGTCCACTTTTTTAATGGCTTTGACTCTTTCCTTCTTTTCAGGTTCGATCCGGGTGAAATCGTCAGCACAGTTTGAAGACGCCCTCGAGAAAAGAAATAAGTACCAGGGTAAGTCACTTCACTTTACCCTATTTGTCAATGGATAGGCTAATCACTGAAAGAATAGTCACTCGTGGTCCTATTACAAAAGAAATGGTGATGTTTCTTTTAAAGAAATGAGTTTGTTTAAGTCACGAGAGAAGACAGAAATAAGGATTCCTCCCTTAATATAACTGAAGTTGACGACCTTCTTTACATATTTGGAAAGCCGCTAACTGAGTGGGTAAGGAAAAGGTAAAATACCACAGAAGATTCGGGGCTGTTAGACCCTTCTCCCCTCCCGTTTTCCCCAGACCCGGCCCCGTACCTGGCTAAGCCACGTTTCTCCAGAAACGCGGTGGGGCACTGCGTCAGGTTGTGGGCTCGAGCAATGTCTTTCTGTCTGACTGGAATTAGGAGACGCTGGTTCGGAGAAGTCCCTGGTGGTCTGTATGTAGTTGTTGTCGGAAAGGCTGTTTGGATTCCGACCTCCTGTAGTTATGGGACAGGAATCGTTGAAGCCTCTGGTTCTTCCTCTCTGCCAACTCCGGGAGAGGAACCAGGTCAGTCTCGGGTTCCGAGATTCTTCAAAGTTCTCCGTTGTAGTACTTCCTCTTTCCGGGCACGTAACTTCCTCTTCTTCTTTTCGCTTCGTTTCCTGAGGCCAGTCTTTAAGAGGGCTGTGCGGGTTTCATTGATTGGCTCCCTGTGTGTCCCATGACCGGAGTCATTTGGTTCCACGGATTATGTAATTTCCGGTTCGGGTGAAGTGGATGACCAAGCGCTGGACTGTGGTGGAAGAGAAGAGGGGGCAGGTGAGTCTGGTGCACATAAAACCGCCCAGGGGATATTATCCTCCTCTTCATATTCCTGTTCCTGCTCACACAGGAGTAAACCAATTGCAACAGCAGGCGGGATTACACTCAGTACGAGTGATTACAGCAGGTCTTGCAGACAGCGCATGCGCGCTGATGCTCAACCTAAACCGGCCTCCACCGCTGCAAAATAGGTCCCCACCCTTCCAGCCTCCAGGGGAAACGCCTGATGCCCACTAGGGCCAGTCAGGCCTTACAAGCGTCTAAGAAGGCCTTGAGCTGAACAAGACCCAGGTATTTTACTCAAACTTTCAGTGGCTCGCCCTCTACTACGTGAGAAAACATAATTCTATTGCTTTAACATGTGTGAGTGTTCATTTAATTACATTGATTAGATCATATCACTGAATTGAGTATGTTTTATTAGAACTATTCCTTTTTAAACTTAGACTTAAAAAGATTGAAGAATGAATTTACCCTCCAAAATGCCCTGGTGACTTTGTCTTGACTGAGACAGATGAATAATTTTGTTGTTTTCTATCTTCAGAGCGATATTGTTAAATTATTTATGATTGAGGATTTTCTTTTGTGCAGTTCCCATTCTGAACTAACTTACTAATAGGCATTTCCATATCTAGCATTTAAGGAAAGTGACATATACGAAAGTTATGTCATTTGCCTAGGATCCCAGAATATAGTGAAGAGGGGAAACCAAGTTTTGAGATCAAGTTTCCCACATACTCACTTGAAAATGTCATCTCCTCTCTCAGTTTCTACAACTATGCTTTGTGTTCTCTTCTCTCCCAAGATATAAACAGGTACACTGTGTTTAATAATGTTGATTTTTCACAATACAAATTCCAAATGCAAAGAAGAGGTTATCCTCCCTATAAACCTAGAGTCGCTTCTCTGTGGCATTGCCTTCTTGGCACTTCCTATAGCTGCTGGGAGAGACTGCGTGGCACTCTCTCTCTCTCTGACCCCAAAGCCATACTGGAAACACCTTTATGAATGCAAAGGGTGCAGGGTTTTGTTTTTTTAAACCCTGCAGCAAAGCCGGGTTAAATGTTTTAAAAGAGTACGTTCTGTTCTGTGTTGATTGCTGTTGTGTGTTGTCTTTAGGGAGGGGTTATGTTTTTTTCCTGGAAACTGTGATGGTTAAGCTGTACGGTGAACGCTGTAATGTAAATTGTTTGTCTTTGCCTGCATTGTTTCCCAGTGACACTGTTTTTTATTTGCAGGCTTTGTTTTTCTGCTCTCTCTTATCCTCTGTTCCACCTCCTCAAAGTTTGGGAACTCGTGATTCAGTGCTATAGTGGTCACATGACCACTAGTTTTAGTACTTAGCCCCTACCAGTAGACCATCCTGCTAGGGAGATCAGATGAAGGGTAAAGGTTAAGGGGGTTGTCCTTTAGCATCTTACCTGTTTGAGCCTGGAAAGGGTCTAAGTCCAGAAACTATGTCACTCACATCCTGTTCTGATTTCTGTCCTTCCTGCCTTCCGCCTTATGTTTAATCAAAACCCACAGTTTACTTAGGTTTCTAATTCCCAAAACACTTCAGCATTAACGTTTTGATGGGCCCCAAAGACCATTTTCTTAGTGTAGCCCCTTCCCACTCTTTGAGTGGTCTATAGTTTCCTTGGCACGCCCCCTCACAGCAGCAACCTGCTATTGAGGTGTCTGTGAAATGTTCTGATTTTGCTCCCCTCTTAATTCCAGGTAGAAACCTTAGGCCATTTACAAAGGGGCCTGAACACCCACTAATGGGTGAGGAACCTCCCAAATGGCATCCGCGCTTCTTCCAGGTCAAGCCTATAGACCCTCTACTGAGGTACCTGTAGTTTCAAAGACACACCACAGGACTCACAGCATTTTACATGGTTAGAAACACCACCATACTAGGTTATACCTATAGGCTGGTACATTTACTGACTCTTTGTCTGAACCACACCAAATAATAATTCATGCGAAAACTACAGGTCCTCCTTGTCAGTACTGACCCCCTGGCTTTCTTCTGACACTAACATATCATTTTTATCCCCTTAACTGCTGAGGCTTTTCCACCCCAGCACTGTATCAAAGAAATAATCTTTTTACACAGTTTTAGCATTTTTCTAAGAAGTAGCCTATTGTTTGTAATTTAGGTGCTTTCAAACATTTTCTAGTTTGTGGTGGAAACAGGCATGAAACCCATTGGTGATGCCAGAAAGCTATATATTTCTGAAAAGTAGAAACATTCTGAATTCAGCTGTTCATTTATGTAGATCCCTCAAGGTTTTCCCTAAGAAACTAACTGTTGGAATAAAAGAAAATGAAAAGTAAGTGGGAAAAAACAGACATTAGTGGCAATGTTTGATCTGTATCTCCTTGTTACAATGGGCAATTTACAAAAGCAATAAACTGGTACATTCACTAGTTCCATCTGGTCACTGTGATTATATAAGGTTTGTAGGTTCTCCAAGAAACGGAGGTACCCAATGCCAACAACTAAGCTGAACCATACAATGGTTTTTCATTGTGTACTCAGTATAAAGCAATTTGTCTGTTAAAATATAAAGAGCGAAAAGTGGATATGACAGAAGCCTGTGTATTTTTGAAATGTACACGAAATGCTGAGTTTAAGAGCAGTGGTTATTTGCACATCTCTGAATTTGTGGGTACCCTTACGAGCATGTGATTCAGAGGGCATTTGGCAAAACAGCTTCATTCTTACACACTTGCTGACATTTGGAAGGCACAAATTCAGAGAAATCCAATTGGTAATAATAAATATTCTGCTATTCTGTGTTCCCACACGTCTCCCGATAAAATGGTACTTCACTTGTGCGGCTGGGCCTAGCACCTGCAACACACTACATCCCAAAACGCAACCTGGAGACATCATATTTTACCCAGTAAAATCTATGTGTTTTTTTTTTTTAATGTGGGTATCTCAGCCACCACCCAGGAAAACCAGACATTTCTGAAAACTAGACACCCAGGGGTGTTGTGATTTCTGTGCTCCTAAGAAGGTGCTTTTACCCAAAAGTCCTTGCAAACCTCAAACTGTGCCTAAAATACATATTTTCTTCATATTTCTGTGAGAGAAAGTTCTGGAATCTGCAAGAATCCACAAATGTCGTACCATCCAGCGTTTCCACATGTCTCTTGATAAAAATGGCCCCTCACTTGTGTGGGTGGGCCTAGCCCCAGTGACAGGAAAGGGCCCAAAAGGCAACACGAACACATCAACTTTCTCCACTAAAAACCTACCTTTTTTTAAATTTGGTTAGCTGTGGATTTTGGGCCCCAGCTCAGTCTGCACCTAGGGAAACCTACCAAACCTGCACATTTATGAAAACTAGACATTTAGTAAAGTCCAGTTTGGCATCACTTGTGGGGCTCTCACCAAGTGTTCTTTCCCCGAAGCCCTTGCAAGCCACAAAACGTTATATGTATAAGTTGCAATAGTAGTATAATCAGGAAAGAGGGAAGGAGAAGCAGTGGTCCATTCGGCTTCCAAATGAAGATACAAATAATCAAAAGAAGGGAGAAAATGGAACACTTGTCCTGCGAACCAGGGTCTTTGTTATTCCGTAAAAAACCCTCATTCACGTACACAAGATAGGGGCGGTATATCTTGGTTCTCCGCCTTTGTTTAACGTGACAGCATCATCATAGGGTTTATTCTGAATCTTTGCTGACCTCCACCTGGAGGAAGACCAACTGGTATTACAGTAGGGTCCAGAAATTGAAAGTGAAAGGAGGGTAAGTGCCCTTGTGAAGTGAATTTAAAATTCCCTACGCCACCTTATCGGAAGGTACTTTAATGAATTAGGTGGTGTGGAAAAATAAAAACAAAGGTGCGTGCGTGCGTAGATAAGGTTACCAATCTACCGCACTGATGGTGGTCGACATATTTCAGCCCTGTGGTTAATTTAGAGGCTTTCTTCAGGACCGGTGAATTTGTAGTGGCGCGTTGTGGCAACTACTATGGGTGGTTAACTTACCACTCTCATTTTGTAGAGTCGGGTTGTACCTATGACTCTAAAATGCCAGATTCGGGCATCCTCGAGGGGCCGTTCGGCTCTGAGGACCTGCAATGTGTGCTCGATCCGAACTTGTGCTGGCTCTGTTCACGGCGCCTCGGGACACTTTCAATTTCTGGACCCTACTGTAATACCAGTTGGTCTTCCTCCAGGTGGAGGTCAGCAAAGATTCAGAATAAACCCTATGATGATGCTGTCACGTTAAACAAAGGCGGAGAACTAAGTTGCAATAGTGTCAACCCTTTGTCTACTTTTCAGGGCACACATATCCCCTGGCCTACAATTCATCTCAATGGATAGAATTAATGATTTTTGGAGTTTGGAGTTTGGCCAGACCCCACATGCATGGTAAGGTCAGCACATTTTTTGGCATGACTAGGTATTACCATCAATAGATTATCGAATGAATAAAAAAAGGCAAAACCATTACAAGACCTCACTAAACACACTGTCTCTGGCCCCCTTCCTTAAACCTCTGAAGCTGAAAATTCATTCCTTCCACTTAAAAAATACCTGTCTTCTGCTGCACTAGGTCTGACTTATGACAAAACTTTTACTTGTTTCTCTTCTGAGCAGAATGGCGTTTCACCAGTAGAACCAATGCAAAAGTAACATGCCTTGGGGTGTCAGGGCCGCGGCCACAGTTCAGGGGCACTTTCCCTGTTTGTGCCACAGCACACCAGTAAGTAGGTGCTCTCAGCGTAGACTGGGACAGTATCCTTGATTACAAAATGTGCTGCGAGCAGCACATTAGTGAATGCCGGAGTTTTCTTTAACTGCAGGCGGCGACATAGCCACTTTCAATGGGGATCAGTGATTCCCTCATAGGCAACGCAGTGTGTGACTGCATTCACCTGTAGGGGTAGACCTTGGTATCACTTTAATCCCCGTTCTCCCCTCCAAAGGGGCACTTTCACTGGACACACTGAAGGTGTGCCACCTCATAAGTAGTGCACAGTCAGTGAGCCTCCTGATGGCTTCTTTACCGCTCTGCCTGCTTCTGTAATATGGCAGAGATGCATAAGTAAATGGTTCCCTCATTTGCTTGGGACCCCACCATCAGGCAAATGAGGAAATGCCCCCTGTTGTTTTTGCATTTGTCACCCCGAGTGGGACGGGTATGCCCAGATGTGGGTCCCGTGCTCTCCATGCCACTGCAATCAAGCTATCCTGGCTGAAGTGGGGTGAAACCCCGAAACCGGTCCTAGGATGCTTGTTTCCAGTCCAGGGAGGACCTGGCTTGGCAGTTCGGGCTGGACTGTTCCCATGAGGCACAGCTTCAAGACTGATTTGCATATGGCTGGGTTCAAACTGGAATGGCATGGTGAGCAAAAAAACGATGGATTTAGGCCCAGATCTCTGTACTGGGGTGAATGTATGACATTGTTCTGCATTCTGTCCATCAACTGTTGTTTTTCCCTTTGTGATTGCGCCAGTGCACATCCATGTTACAGAAGAGGTGGCCCTAACCTCTGTGGCCGCTTCTGTAATAACATAGTGCCGGAGGGGTGTAGTCAACAATGGATGCACATGCCCATTATGCCCTCAGGGCATTATGCTTTATAAGGCCCCAGGAATACATAGTATGTGTTGTTGCTTTATATGAAATTTAATTGTTTAGAAAACTTTCAGTGATATGAGCCCAATAGCATTTCTGAATCTGATTTCGATATTCATGCACAGTAAACCTTGTGCCACCAGTTACTCTGGATGTCTGTTTAAAAGATTGCAAGTATTTTCTTCATCTCAGATAGAGCGCAAGCCTTAGCATTCTCTTAGCTACACTTGAAATGAATGGCAAACTCAAATCTTACAAAGAAAAGGGCACACAAGTTTTGTTTTTGGTTGTTGCATCTACTTGTCGTGAAGAGACCAAGATTTGTATGATCTAACGGTAAATTTATAGGTTATTGTGTATCTTCTGGATAATAAGACTTGGTTTCAAAAGCATCACCAATAGCTAGTAACTTGTTTCCTTTTTTCAGTTTCAATAATTACGTTTATTAGACTGTAAGTTTATCTAAGCTAAACATATTTTACTGAACGGCAGCAATAGAACAGATGCGCCTTAATTTATATTTTCTTTTTAAGACATTCTCGTCACCCTTGAGGGGTAAACATGCATTCAAAAGCGCTGCATACAGAATGGACTTATTTTCTGATATTTACACTTTTTATTGTTATATTATTTTATTTATTATTACGAATTATGAAATCGTCTATACAACAATAAAACAACATTATGGATAAAGGACATGTCATGCCACATATTAATTGAACGAATTCTTTCAATACGTTTTGAGCCAGGAAAGGCAAAGGAATTAAACAAAAAAGAAAAAGGAAATTCATATAGATATATACCTTCCCTGTGTTAATCTTCTTTTACAGAAAGCTACAATCATCCCACATATCATGAAATGGATTAATCTTCTATTTGCAGTGCAGGCCTTCAATAGAAGCAAGTTCATAAAGATCTTGAAGCCACGAAAGAACGTTTATTTTTGGCTTTGATTTCCAAGTCAATAAGATCATACTTTTTCCACATGAAACACTCCTAAGGTCGACAAACGTTACTAACCACTTTATTAACCTGCAGGTAATTTCACAACATAATCATGTTCCCTGGCTTCATATTCTGTTCCCATTACTGTGTTCATTCTCCATGAAACCATTTCCCATAATTCACAAAGCAATGGGCCTATTACAAATAAATGCAGGAAATTGCAGTCAAGATCTGCACGCATCTCTAACAACAATCAATTCCACTAAATGCCATTTAAAATGTTTTGTGGGTAAGACTAGTACATCGTTACAATATCATTTGCTGAATGACCCTGTTTTTATTTATAGTATCGGCCTAAAAGCCTCATCTTAGAACATGCTCTCAGCCAGGCTCATTTCTGTCAGATCTGAGTTCCAGTGATTCACAGCACTACTCTCCCCCAGTCATTCAAATAAAAGTACTTATTGATAAACACTAAAAACTGCAGCCACTCATGTTACCCACTCAATGGAATTCACATCACAAAGCCACTCACTGACCCACACACACACCACAAGTCATGCACACTCATCAACAATGTTCTCCCGCAAATACACCAATTACCCAAATTCACAAACTTCTGGCCATCACCACTAGGATAACTCTCTTGCAGCTCCCCACAAACACCATTTACCACGTAACAAAGGTGCTACCTAGATCCACTCACAAACATTACTCACCCACCTACAGTCTATCACAATTCCACACAAACAAAATCACTCACACGCACCACTCATCCTCAATCAATTGCAATACTTACTGCCCACAGACTTTCCTAAATACCACTCACACACATTCATCAGCGTCCTGTCACTCCAGACCGCTCACAGCACCACTGGTTAGAAGCCTTTTACTATATCTGTTTTTAACAGCCACTCTCTGTACCACTCACCGGCAGGGGCGGGCAAAATATATGGGCAAATGATGAAATATGCATTTATTTTTGTTTTTTGTTGCGTGCAGGGTGGAATCGGGATTGCTCGACTGCTCAACAGGTTTTAAAACAAGCATTGGCATAGCCAATAGGTCTCGCCTTTGGGACCTTATAAGTGGACTGTTAACATTTGCAAAAAAAGACACTAAAGCAGTAGAGACCTACCTTTCTATATAAGGAAAAGACAATCCAAGCATACGTAAATACAGACTGAAATGACACGACCGAATCCCTGATGGAAGCGTAGTCCCTGTGGGGCAGTCCATCGCTAGGCTGCTAACAAGGACCTGCTGGAAATGGGGACCGCTGCACCATGCAACCCCTCTGTAAAATAACATGAAATATAAAGTTATCCCAATGAGATAAGGATCAGTGGAATTTGGCAATGTTCCTGATAGTCATACAGATAGTCAGATAAGCCTGCACGTACATAATAACCTGCAAGGTTACTCCCACATCAGCCAGGTTGGCTTCTTTTCAAGGAAGAGGCAACGCTGATACTGACATGTAATACCAGCAAATTATGCTCCTATCACACTTTTCATTAAACACAACCTTTCGAGTGAATTGTACTCGGCCACTTATCACTTTGAAAAGATAAAATAAAAATCAGACGTTGCCACAAACAGGCTGTAATTATAATATATGTTCAGGCTGGCCCCCTCCTGCTACCGTTCGTGTCATTATCTCTCAAGATCTCATTCGCTTATCCAGCACATTAGCAGACAGGAGAGGTGAAATCGTGACCTACTTAATTCCGATGACACTCAGCTCAGCACTATATGATTTTTCCTCGGGCGATGTTGGGGTTCACTATCTCCCATCCTGGACTAGAGCAGGAAGGCCACTTAGTTTTAGGATCGGTGTATCCTCCTCTTCTGTGTAAAATGCATTACTTTATGGCCCGGTAAACCTAAAGTTACGACGTAGTATGGCAAACGCTTGTCTTAGCTCAGTAGGTAATGCGCCTGCAGTGCACGATGTGTAAGGCGCCTTTTCACGCGCAGAAAGCTGTGGGTTAAACCGGCTGTTGAGACCCGCCCTCAAAGCTTCTTTTCATCCTTTCGAGGATAGTGAGTTGGAACCACTGGGTTGGCCGAAGACTTTTCACTTAAAGCGCTGAGAAGCTGAGGTGCTACACATGCGCCTCACTTTGAAACCCTAACTTGCCCAAATCCAGTAAACTAGCACCCCCCCCCATCTCTGGGCTGTTTAGATTTTATATAGCGCTTCTGTACGAGCAAGGGTGATAGCAGGGCTGTTATGTATTACATTGACGGGACCAAACCCCTTCGTAAAAACACAACTGTTTGTAGCTTTCTCCCAACCCTATAAAAGACATGCCATTTCAAAGGCAGGGATCTCCAGGTCAATTGTTAAACGTATCCAAACCTGCTATTTTTTTTTTTTTTTTTAACAGTTTTATATAGCGCGTACTTGACCCGAAGGTATCGGGTATCAGAGCGCTTTACATAGCACCAGTTGCGTTACATGAGGACACATTCATTTTTGTTAGGCACGGGAGATTAAGTGATTTGCCCAGAATCACAGGATGTTCTGCGTCATTGCCGGGACTCGAACCAAGTTCCCCAGATTCGAGGTCCACCGCCCTAGCCGTTAGGCCAACTCCTCTCCCCTATCCTAAAGCTAAAAAGAACCCTACCTTCTTGCCCCAGATCACACTCCACCCACAGACAGGGCGCTACTATAGCTTGTCTGGGGAACCTACCTATAGCAGACATCTGTAAAGCTGCCACTTGGTCTACTCCACACAATTTTACAAAACATTGTTTGGACATCCTATCAAGAGAGCCAGCCAAAGTGGGTCAAGCTGTCCCCAAGACTTTGTTTCAGACCTGTGCGCAATCCACTGGCTAGCCACAACTTGGGGTAGTACTGCTTTTCACTCTATGCACAACATGTGTACCTACAGCCACACTTGATATGAAGCGAATATCTTACTTACTCTGTCAGCATCTGTTCGCTGCATGTACTGCTGTACATTTACATGCACCCACTCTTCTCCCCGTGAGTCAGTCTTCAATACAGAAATCTTCCTCTTACCACACTCTACTTTCTACTTGCATGGTCACTTTTCTTTTCTGTGCACACTATTCCATACTTAGCCTCACCCGTTAGACAAATCTATGGTACATGAAGGGATAAACGTACAAGAACGCCTGGTCTCCAAAGAACAAAGATTAATATACAGGGGACGTGGCCACGATGTAATATACAGGGGACGGCGCCCTTGTGGCAGCACTACAATGGAGCTCTGCTGCATGCATACGGGACAGCAGCATCGGAAGCATTGCCGAGGCAGCAACATCCATACACCTCCAGTGCACTTGGGAGGGGGTGGGGGAGCAGACATTAAAGCACAGAATTACCGCGGCTGCGGAATTGGTGCGATCTGCAGCTCTGCACGCCTTGATGCCGAACTTTTAAAATGACGACCGCCCTGTAACCCAGTTTGGAGCATCCCAGATGGCGCCCGAGGCCCGTGCAGGCCACCGGAGCATGGCGAGTAGCTGTCCGTGAGGAGTGGGGCTCCGTGTGAAAGCACATTACAGATGTGGGAACTCGAGTGGCGCTATGCATGGGCCCCCACTGCCGTGAGGCACCGCAAGATCAGCACCATAAAAGACCCAGCAGGGATCCTGCCGTCTACCTCCCACTGTGTGACTCCGGGGGCAGAGACAACCAGTGGGCCTGAAGTTGCTTTGGGCGCTACCCGCACACCTGGATGACTGCTACTGGCTGAGATAGCGTCGCGCCGGACCACGAGGTGTGCTGGCTGTATTTGGTGGCTCCAAGCTGTGCCAATCGTTCTTGAGTACCTAAGGGCCCTACAACACAGCCTAGAAACACCTACCTAAAATAGTGATGTGGCGCGCCCGTCACACCGCCCCTTAGAGACTTGGCTGGAGGGGTTAAGATCCCCACTTAACGCCCTGAAGAGAATGATACCCGTGACGCTTGTGCCCAGGATTCTCTGCGCCGGTTGCTGCCTGAGCGTATTCCATGGTGGTGCCTCCTGAGCTGATGGGGGGCCCTTCGTGCAGGCAAAGCAACTATTTGGCAAAACACCAGTCGGGGATCTGCATTCCAGAGTCAGGAGTGTAAATCTGTGACAACACACGGCACAGGAGCGGCCTGATACCCTTGAGAAGGCCCGCCTCACTCTGCATCATGACTATGCACCGCTCTATAAAAGACAACGTTGAAAACCATGCTGGGCAAACCCCGCTAAACAAGCGCGCGCGCTCACACGGCAGCAGGGGAGGGGCCTGCGCGATTCTCTTGCGGGAGCGAGCGGCGCCAGGAGCGATAATTACTACCATATGGCGCCGCTCGCTCCCGCGAAGTGAATGCCAAACGTGCACGCGTTGCCATTGAAGGCAATGGAACGCGTGCACGTTTTAGGCTGAAAGCCGAATCGATGGCAAAAGGTCTTTTTGCCTATGCAGCGCATGCGCGCTGCGTAGGCGAGACCTAAAAACAAAAAACCCCAACATAGATGCTTTTAAGAGCACAGTGAGTTACCGGGCAATGTATTCACTGTCAGGGGCTGAACAATGCAATTAAATTAAAGCAATTACTATTAAGATCGTTACATTGTCTGGCTCCTGACAGTGCTGGAGGGCTCAAGAATTCCTCGTTCCATGCATTTCTCAATGCACAGACTGCGGATTATTTGGTGCTAAAGGGCACTCTGCCTACATTTCACCTTACACTGAATTCAATGCTGGGGGAGATGAGAAGCTAGCAGAAATGGGTGGATTTGCCTGAAGTTTTGTAAGCACGTACCACAGATTAAAAAAAGTGAATACACCCACTCCTACTCATCACCACCCATATCACCCAGCCACAGCGACTGACTAACTTAATATGTGAGGAGTTGCACCCAAGACCAGTGTCTTTTCTGTCTGGATTATTTTAGAAGCATGGTACTTTTGCTACACTATAATCCTCTAAACCAACTGCGTAATGTATATCTACTATTGATGGGCTCACACTTCATTTTTATATATTGTATGTACGACACTTTCTGTTGTATGCAACACTAGACTTTCATTCCGTTGTATTGATTTATCATCTCCGTGTGTAATCAAGGTACTTGTGATATTGCTTAGTGCCAATATCGGCAACACTCGCCACCCCACCATACAGCAATCTCCTAGAGAAATAACCAGACAAGACACCTTCTTTGTGGAGAAAACTGCTGCAGGTATATTAGCATTACACATATGCCAACATGGTGGGTTATCTTACGGGCGATCCCAAGGCAGGCAGCCCCTCGCCGCCTGCCACCTGATGAGCCAAATTACACAGTGGCCTTCCCCAACGGTGTTTGCCATATTTTGGGGGAGGGAAGACCCCTCCCACCGGTGGACCAACAGCCCACGCCCCTGCTCACGCCCCATACGGGGGCGGAGCCTGCCAGGCAACCCCTGGTTGCTCAGGCCCTCAACCGCCCGTAAGACTAACGGGGCGCCATCGCTCCTCCAGGGTCCAACGTGAGGACCTCCCTGTGGATATTTGGCCTTTGCACCCTTGTTGTGCTTCTGTACATGGTACCCGTATGTACCTACAGCCTCTGGATCGCCCTGTAACTCCGCCTGCAACACAAAATAATACATTAGACAAAACCCCCCCCCCCTACACCCACTGCCTGAACGCCGGGTATGCGGTAGGGAGGGAAACGGCATCAGGGGAATGGGCCAAGAGGGCGCCCAGGGGGCGGGGAGAGGTATATGTACCTCGCCCCTTCCCCGGAAGTGATGCAGCACACTGGACCCCTGAGGGTCCCCAACACTGGGAGGCTGCCTCTTGTGCCCTCCTGTGGCACTAAGGCGGCCGCCCTCTTAGCGGGTCTCCTTCGTGGACCCCGGGCAGCCTGCATAGTGCCAATATCGGCAACACTCGCCACCCCACCATACAGCAATCTCCTAGAGAAATAACCAGACAAGACACCTTCTTTGTGGATAAAACTGCTGCAGGTTTATTAGCATTACACATATGCCTGCATGGTGGGTTATCTTACGGGCGATCCCAAGGCAGGCAGCCCCTCGCCGCCTGCCACCTGATGAGCCAAATTGCACCGTGGCCTTCCCCAACGGTGTTTGCCATATTTTGGGGGAGGGAAGACCCCTCCCACCGGTGGACCAACAGCCCACGCCCTGCTCACGCCCCATACGGGGCGGAGCCTGCCAGGCAACCCCGGTTGCTCAGGTCCACAACCGCCCGTAGGACTAACGGGGCGCCGTCGCTCCTCCAGGGTCCAACGCGAGGACCTCCCTGTGGATATTTGGCCTTTGCACCCTTGTTGTGCTTCTGTACATGGTACCCGTATGTACCTACAGCCTCTGGATCACCCTGTAACTCCGCCACAGCTCTGGGTGTGGCCACCGTCACCCCAGAGCTCCCCACCAAGGTAGACTCCATTACTTACACCCTGCTGTCTCCAATGCCTCCCCCAGATCAAGCAGGAACAGGTCCATCCCCACTCTGGACAGGTGGACCCCATCTTCCTCCAAACACCCTGTGGCCTTAGAGTGCAGCAACCCATGACGGATGAAACCAAAACCCCTTTGCTCAGTGAATTTTCTCATGGCATTGTTAACCTTCCTGCGAGAGACCTCCATGGCTTCCTTAGATCGTGCGCCCTGCCACACCCGCCGGGGCGTTATCTCAGACCACCATATTTCACAGGTCCCCAGCTGGTTGCTCAATTTACACATGGTGACCGTCATGTCTTGAAGCAGTGCCCTTCTCCCCAGAGCTGCCAGGTCATTCCCTCCCAGGTGTATGACCAACACCTTAGGAGGAGGAATCCCCCCCCCCAGATTCTGCTGCAGCTTCTTCAGCAAGCAGGTCCAGCGCATGCCTGGGTATCCTAGCCAGATAATGTCTGTGGCCGTTAGGCCGTGCCTCCAATTCCTGCTCTCGGCCCACCGTGATACTCGTAAGACGCCCGAATGGCCAATCACCCAGACCATAGTTCCTGGCAAATAAAGAGATGAAAGTTTGCAAAGTTTTTTATTGCCTTACTGCACATCTACAACAAATAACGTGTACACATTACACTTCACTGCAAGCCACCGGCATCTGGTGCCGCAAAATGTTCTGGACGTCCCTAAGGTTGTCCTTCCCATGAGTTATTGTTGCCTCACTGCACATCTCTTAACAACCAAAAGCACTTATTACACTTCACGCCACCGGCATATATTGCCGCAACATTTCTGGCCGTCCCCAAGATTGTCAGTACCTTCATCTTTCCCCAGTCCGTAGCCCCCTTTCAGTGGCCTTCAAGACCGTATGTATCTCTTGTAACACTGAGACTCCCAGCGCCCCACCTGTTTGATGCGTTCAGTTGGCAGGCCTGCCCTAAACGCTGTGGTGGCTGCTCCTATGCGGAATGAGTGGCTGCAGAATCGTTTGCCCTGTACCTTGTTGCCTGACAACGCCAAACATGCCTGCATTATGCTTTGTAACTGGAACTTAGTGAGGGGGGTACTGTCTGCATGTATCAATAGGTAACCTTCCTCCGCTGGGCGCAGTGCCAGGTAGGCAGACACCAGGCGCACTGGGCAGTACCTGGCCGTTTCCAACTGGTGCAGTACAATCACCCTCCCCTCCCCTACTTGGTCCGTTTTCGACCTCCTTAATACTATTGTGAGGAGGTCTCCCGCCAGGCTCGCATCCTGCCTGCTCAATGCCACCCCAGACCTGTCCTGCTTGGACCTTGCCACCAACTCACCTACTCTGAGTGCCCCAAAAAAGGCCAGGCTGAAAGTGGCCGAAAAGAGTGCCGCTTCAAAAGGTGAATGTGTAGCCTTGTGCACCCAGTCCAGCATCCCCTGCAGAGTCTCAAAATCAATGGGGCACCTAGTGTCTGGCGGCCGTGGCTCGCACCTGGCCCAGCCCTTAAGCACTGCCTTGATTAAGAACGATTTTGTTGGATCCTCCTGCCCATTTAGTTTAGAGCGGTGGCTAATAGCTGACAAATGCCCATCTATCCAAGGGTGGCTCTTCCCCTCGTCTTTGGCCCATATAACGAACCTTTGCACCCTGCTCTCTAGTGACACCTTCCCTTCTTCCCAGGCTCCTGCCACTGTACAAAATTTTGCCACACACGCTCTATAACGCTTACTGGTCCTTGGTGCCAGGGACAGTTCGCCCAGCCCCCTCAGTCGCCTTTCAACTTCAGAAGGAACCAGAGGTGTGGTGGAAAAGGTGTCATCTCCTCTCTCGCTCTCGGCGACGCCTCCCGGAACCGGCGCCAATGAAAACGAGAGAGAGCGTCAGCTGCTATGTTCTGCACCCCTTGGATGTGTCACGCCCTGCATTGTTAACCAGGCAAGCTCGCACCAGTTCCCTCAACAGGCACAAGACTAGTGGACAAGACGCTGACTGTGAATTGATGGCCTGCACAACAGCCATGTTGTCCGACCAGAACACCACCCTCCTCGCTCTCAGCGCTGCCGGCCATAGGTGGAACGCTATCACTATGGGGAACAACTCCAGAACTGTAATGCGGGCCGTGATATTCTTTTTGTGCCAAGCATTGGGCCATTTCTGCGCACACCACTCCGTGTCTAGGATAACCCCAAAACCTTCTCTACCTGCCGCGTCTGTGAATAGCGCCAGTTCTGGGCTCCCCGCCCAAGGTGCCCTCCAGATGCATCTGTCGTAAAAGTACCTGTCCTCCAGCCTGAAACCCAGCAGGTGTTGGATGCTCGGGTGAACTGGTAGCAAGCGAAAAGCAGATTCGATGTCTGCTTTTGCCAACCAGGCCCCCTTGCTCGCCCTCCTGACTAGGTCCAATGCTACGTCCAGAGTACAATACGTTACAGAGCAGGATCCCTCCTCCAGCCCATGGTTGACCGATTTCCCTTCCGGGTAGGACAAGTGATGGATTAGTCTGAACGACCCTGGCTCCTTCTTGGGCACCTCCCCCAGGGGAGAGACAACGAAGTTGTCCAGCGGGGGCCGCAGGAAGGGACCCGCCACTCTGCCTAGAACCCTCTCCTTTTCCACCTTGGCACTGACTACTGCTGGATGTTCCCTTGCTGACTTAAGCTTAGGATTATCGGCCTCTTGACTTCCCAGCGGGCCCACATAGGGAATCTTGAAGCCCTCGCTAAAACCTCCCAGCAGCAAGAGGCCATCCTGTTTGTTAGGGTACTGCCTGAGGAGAGGCAGGAGGTTGTCCAGGCTGACTGGCGAGGGGCCCTTGACTGCATGCATGGGAACTGGGGCTACGTCCCGAGGGGGTAGGGTTATCGCTGGTGTTGCCCTATGCTGCCGCTGTGACAAGGAAATGCTGATGCTGGGAGGGGGGGGGTTTTGAGACATGCTGGTCTGCCGCGCCGTTGGACTCAACTAGCCTGACCGCCTCTACCGGCGGGCTGACGCTCCTGTTGGGAGTGACAAGAGACCGCAGGGTGAGGCCCCCCACATCTGCCGCATGCGTGCAGGAACTTGCACGTTTTGCCCCACGAGCATGAACCTTTGTTGAACAAGCGGCATGTCCCTGGGGGAGACCTCCTAAAGCCCCCCCTCTGGCCACCTCTTCTGAAACCCCCCCGAAATGTCTGTTTAAATCCATGCGACTCCCACAGATAAGAGCCTTTGCCTGTCCCCCTGCCCTGCCTGTGCCTTGCCCAGTGTCCCTGTGCTCTGCTGTGCGCGAGAACCCATGTGGTCTAACCATAGCTGGACCTCCTTCTGGTCCCACGCCATCTCCGGACACACGGACATCTTCTTCCTGAACTCCCTGTCATAGTTCAGCCATCCACTCCCCCCCCCACTTCAACGCCTCGTTGTGGATTAACCTGCCATATTGCAAGAGCCCTTGCCCTACCTCAGGATGTTTTTCGAGAATGACAGCGGACAAAATGGAAAATGCTTCCAGCCAATTTTCTATGTTCTTCTCCGGCCAAGCCTGAAACTTTACTTTTTTGTCCTCCTCCTTTCCCCCTGCCTTCCTGGCGTCTATGTCATCCTGCCCGAGCAACAGCAGGGAGAAAATGTCTATCAGTTCGCGCCTCGATATGGCTTCCTTGGCCGCCTGGGGCACCTGCCAAGCCAGGGAGCAGCGGCCTGCTAGCAGGGGGGCTGCGGTAACCAACTGTATAGGCGCGGGAGGCGGACACAATGGGGGGGGGATACAATAGCGGGCACCGGAGAGGTTTGTGCTCCAACTGTGAGTTCTCTTGTTACGGAAGGGGGATTACCATTAGCCGCGCTGTTGGCCGTAGGAGACCCCACCCCGGCGGCCGTTGTGCCCACCCCCATCCCTGCGCTTGCTCTCTTCAAGGGGGGCTGGGTGACTGTCGTGTGTGCAAACGGTTCCTCCACCGCTGCCGTAACAGACTTGGAAGAAACTTGTTCGGTCACCCCTGCTAACACCAGCGCAGCCGCGTCAGGGACCCCGCGTTGTGTCTGTTGTTCGCTCCCCTGGCTTCCCCATGCAGCCGCCGCCGCTTGCGCCCCTCCTGCCCCCAAGCCTGTCTTGCCCCCCACCGGCGGTGAGCAGGGCCCATATTGACCTGCTCTGACCTCCGCCATGAAGTCTCTCATAGTGTCCAAGATCTTACCCAGGTCTTCCTGGGTGGCGAATTTCCTGTCGCCAAACTGTCTGGAGGGGTAGCCGGCCCCACGGGTGGGGACGAGTTCAGCTGGGAACCGGCATCCCTGGGCGCAGGCGGTGCCCTGGACTTAGGGGGCGGCGGATCTGCCGGGAAGTCCTTGCTCATAGGCTTGCGGACCCGCTTGGGCCTAGATGGACCTGCCTCTGGACTGGGCTCCTGCTCTGTGATGGGGGCGTCGCTGACAATCCCCAAATCCTCCGGATCTCCCGCCTTCAAGAGAGCCGTGGCCCTTGCCAATCCCTTGGTCTTGGCCATCATGATAAATGCCGCCCACTGTGCCACCTGGGACGTATCGGGCATGGAGTCCTCCACCTGAGACGTCTGCAAAAATAGGGGGGGGGGAGCCCTGGCCTTCCATGCTGCCCTGCTGGCCCAACGGTCAACCCAATCTGAGGAGACAAATATCGGAATCAGAACAAAACCCCACAGGGTTACCCCTGGTCTCATTCAGACCCTTAAAACCTTATCCGCCATTGCTCCATCCCCGTCCCCACCTTATACTTACATAATTTGTCTGGGGTGGTAGACCTTATTCTGTGGTGTGCCCTATTCGGATTCCGTGGATGCTCTGCGTGCGGAGATGAAGAAAAGCATGTTAGCTGTTGCCCCGGGGTCGGACCCGCATCACGCACCCTCGGTGGGCTGCGCCCCGCACACTTAAACAACAACTTAGTTCCCCGGTATGCCTGCACGCCTCCTCTTCGACGTGCCCCCTTTCATACCTGTTCTCTGTAATCCCTTCCTAATACGATGCCTGCCTCTTGCTCCAGTTTGTCCTAATTCTGAAACAACAAAAGTACGTTAAACACACACTATGCATTCGTGTGTCCAGGTCCCTGCGACACAGTCCAGAGTGCACCGTGTGCCCCTTGACCGAGTACCTGATCCTTGGCCTGGCATATGCGTGGCCTTTGGCGTCGTGCCTGTCCTTCCGAGCAAGCGCTGGAAGGGAAACGAACAAGGATTAGCATGTCCCCCCCTGTTAGATAAACACTCGAATTGAGTGAGGACTCAGTCTGCCCGCTTTGGGCATAGCTGGAAAGAAAACACACAGTGCTGCCCTCTGAACAATTGCCCTGTCACCGGCGAGAGAACTGGTGTATTGGGGCCAAGCCCCACCCCACCCTTCCTGTGCTCGCAACATGCGTGCTTCACAGTGTGCAGACTCCCGCAAGGCCTAAGCCCACGAGGGTGGAGTGATGCGCGTCCGCAGCGGTACCGCATGCTGCACCCACACCATATTAAAAGGCCCCCCTGGTGGGGCCAGGAGGCTGCCCCAGAGCGGCGCACATCCGCGCTAGCCTAATGTGCAGCTCCCCAGTGAAAAAGCCGGCCACCACCTGACGGTTTTCATGAACACTAAAATGCCACAAAAACCATATAGTCCTCTGCCCCCAGCACCGCAATCGATTACCCATAAGTGCACATCGTATGCGAGGCGGCCGCCATTACTGCCGCCTAGACCTTTGGCGTCAATCAAGGGGCCTTGTTGTTCGTAGTGCCACACTGGCTAGAGTGAGCTAACAGGCACGGCATTCAACTTGAAAACAAAACATCACTGATCAGTTCGCTAGCCGTTAGCATGGAAACAGGCATTATTACCTAACCATTGAAGATGATATGGACCCCGCTGCGCAACTGAAGGCCTTTACCCGCCAACCGGTGCACCGTGACCAGCCATGTGTGCCACAACTTTACCGTACTTTGCGCAGTGTCTTTAACTTCGTAATCTGGCCGTGTGTACCTGCAGCCGGTAAACAAGCAAAATGCATCCCCAGCCGCACAACAACAATTCCATCGGACATACTTTCACACTGGTAGCCAGTTTCCGATTAGCCGTGACGGAGCAGCAAAAGTTAGCATATCTCCCATGACGCCGGGTCGCACTTTTAAATGAAAACGGGGGGCATTGGGGGGACTCGCTGCGACTCACCTGAAACAGTTTGGCGCTATTCAGACCCGCTCAAACCGATGCAACGTAGTATCCGGCTGCTAGACACAACCCGACGCGCAACGAGCAGCTAAATCCTTCTGCCGCCTGTGCCGGGAACAAAGAGGGATAAACGGCGTCAGGTGAGCGGGCAAAGAGGTTTATCCTGCAGCAGGCACTTTCTGCGACTGGAGCCCTAATCCAGCGCCTCGGACCTGCTCGGCCTGCCGGCAGCATGCCCGTACGGGCCGTGGCCCTGGCGCCCACCCAGTAGCAGCGGGGGAAACCACGCGGATGCCCCCCCCCTGCAACAAACATGCCTACATTGTCCGGCGGCCCCGAGAATAGCGCGGCTGGCATGAAAGCGCAACGGCGGGGGGAAGCAAGCTGGCTCTCTGCATAGTGGACCGGGGCCCCATGGAAACAGGCAGTACGGGCCCTGGCTGGCCAAAGCTACCGGAGGTGAGCGCGCTGCACGGCGCTCCTTGCGCCCCCCCAACACACGATAAGTGCTCCTGCCCCCACGCCGCTCTGAAGCGGGAGCCTGGTTGCACTCACTGGCCCTCTCGCCCCCGGGCCGGCTCCTGCCCAGGGCCGCACGCATAGCTGAGTGGCCTAGGCCAGGGCTGCTGGCCTGTGCCCACCGGGAGCTGCCCAAACCCCTCCTCGCCCTCTATGCGGACCGCAGCCTCGGTGATGGCCGGGTTAGACCCTCTTCCTGAGGGACTGCCTCTGTAATGGGGGTTGCAGGGTGGGGGGATAGTTGACTCACTGAGTGAACAGCTCCTGGCGATCTCGGCACACGTCCAAACGGCGTCAGGGGAATGGGCCAAGAGGGCGCCCAGGGGGCGGGGAGAGGTATATGTACCTCGCCCCTTCCCCGGAAGTGACGCGGCTCACTGGACCCCTGAGGGTCCCCAACACTGGGAGGCTGCCTCCTGTGCCCTCCTGTGGCACTAAGGCGGCCGCCCTCTTAGCGGGTCTCCTTCGTGGACCCCAGGCAGCCTGCATTGTTTTTGTTTCTCTTTACTTTTCTTTCGTTATTATTTCTTTTTGTTAATATTGTTATTGTTTACATTTAAACATTGCGTATTCGGTTTTTCTCTCTGTTTTTATAAAGATATTTACATGTTGAAATGTAATACAAAAAACCCACAATTATAAGCCTGTCCTGTTTTCTCCTCTTGGAAGACATGCATTTGTACTAAGGAATACTCAGCCTTATTTGCCTAGCTCCACCGATTAGAACTCTTCGGATCCACTGTATCCAATCCGGAACTGAAGACAGTTGACGCAGTTGACTAAAGAGCTGTTCTGTCTATGAAGCCTCAACCAACCCTCCCTTGTCAGACAGTGTCTACGGATGTTAGCACTGCAGTGCAGTGCTGCTGTGCAGTAGAAAGTCTCCTTGTCCACTCATTTTTCAGTACCGGATGATTCCTTAGGCTGGCATTTTTGAGGTTTTTACATTTTATAAGCCTCTCCCTGTTACTTTACTACGCAACAAAGTCTACATTGGGCTTTGCTCCGTTGAAATGTAACCGCCTTCCTTTATTGGTGTGACACAAGCAGTCCTGTTGCACCTTCTAGAGTTACTGAGCTGTAACAAAAAGCCTCTGTTCTCCAGGTGAGCGCAGTGCGTGGTATATCAATAGCTCATTGAAAACCCGGATCTGGAAATAAAGGCACCTTAGACGAAGGCAAAGAGACTTTGTGCTGTCGTCTGTGTGGATTTTAGGCTGGGCTGCGGTCAAGTTACACAGTTTTTTTTGGTTCTTCTAAATTGAATTGCTCTGATCTGACTAAGGTTGAAATTCATTTGCTAAAACATGTTGCAGTAATTGCAATGCTTAAGAAGGCAGCATAGCAACCAAAAACTAAGAATCTCTAAAAATGTCAAGGGCCCTAATTGTGGGCGTTGAGAAAGGAGGTAACGCCCCACTGCTGCTTCTCAGAAATTATAAAATATTTTAGAGTGCCGCAGAAGTGTCACAGCAAAAACGATGCAATGCATTACTAACGTTACCGCAGAATGCCTCGTTGGCCTATTATAGACACAATAGAACCACTGGTAAATCTTCTAAGTGCAGGATTACTGGCGAAGCATACATTGAATGTGGTCATGAAAGCGGTCATGTGGTGTATGCACGGTGTCTTCGCATGCGTGATTGCAAAAACCATCAGTCTCTAGGAGCCTGTGGAGTGTATTCCTAGGTCTCTATTTTACTGTTCAGTGACATTCAGGGCCCCAAGTTCAGCAAGCAGCAAAGGACAGTTACTGGCACTCTTCTTTCCGCAGTACCAAATGTCTGCCAATCAGAAAGTATGGACTTGAGGAACTGGCCAATTAGGTAATCACTGAGTCTGACTGACTGTTTGGAATATTAGTGACCACCTCCTCATTCATTCCCAGTGCCACCAAGTGGGAGTTTCTCATGCACTTGAGGAATGTGGAAGCTCTGGGGCAAGGATAGTTTACGTGCAAAAGCGATGGATTGGCTTAAAGATACGCGTGAAGCTGCTTGTTGTGCAACACCATTGGTGCAGTCTAGCCCCAAGATGGTCCTGCCCCGTAGAGTCGCAATACCCATAAGAGGAGAAGGTTGTCCAGAGAGTGCACACTGGAGTAGATAACATAGATAAACAAAGCTAGTGTGCCACCTTATCATGGCTTCACAAATGATCAGAGAGGCATGTACAGTCACTGAGAGATACATCCCTTCTAACAGACACTCTGGACACATCCAGTGCACAACCTCCGCAAGAAAGAAACATGCTGTCACATCAGGCACATAACCGTCAGACTAGCAACACCCATTTGTCAGTGAACCAAGACCCATCCAGCCATCAGACGGACAGACTTCAACCAGAGAAAAATCAACAAGCTACCAACACCCATGTGCCGGATGCCAGCCATCCTGTCAGGAATCAGTCAGGATGAAGAAAGCTGATGGTAATTTGTCCTCCCTCAACTCATGTTGGAAGCTTTCATGAATGACACTTCCTCTCCGAAGAATGAATAGTAAAGTAAACTGCCAACAAGGGATTCATTCAAATAAAAAAATATTTAACATTGAAGTCAGTTAAGGATGTCAGTAGGTGAAATCGTTCATGAATTAATGATATTAATCTGAAACAATAAAATGATGAATAAATCACACAGACAGGCATAAATGCTTATTAAATGCAGCAAATTATATAAAACAAACAACATTAAATTCTGTGGTTCAATGATAATTATATCGTATAATACATTGACAATGACTTGTCCAATAAAGCTTCACACTCCTGCTCCTTTACATTTGTCAGTGTACCGAAGGCCCACTCTTTAGTGAAAACACATGAATGTCCGTCTTCTATTAAGACAAAACTTGTGAAGGTAAGAAAGAATTGTCCAAAGGAGAGATGGGCTGTTCGCCGACGTTTCGGTCTCACCAGCAGCGGCTCCTCCGCTATGACGGAGGAGCGTTGCCCCACCTGGCAGCACTTTCAAAAATGTGAAAAGTAAAATTATAAAACAGGTTTAAAACTCATTTTATTATCATTTTATTTTTCTTGTGCCGAGTCTTGGGGGCGGGCCAGGGTGGTGACAGGCTGTAGGGGTAGTGGTGGGCACTGCCTTCACTGCGCATGTGGGTTTGGCCAGCTGTCTGAGGCTGGCCAAACCCACATGCACAGTGAAGCTCTCTCCAATCCCAGCTGCATTGCTGGGTTGGAGAGAGCAGGCACAGGCTCCCAGTCTGTCCTGGAGTGCAAATCATCGGTGCTCAGACCAATCCTGAAGCTGCTCTCATTCAGGAGAGCAGCTTCAGGATTGGCCACAGGGCAGGCTGGGAGCCTCTGCCTACCTGCAGCAGAGAGGAGAGGAGCAGAAGAGCGCGACGCAATGTTGGAGAGCGGCAGGTAAGTTAATTTTTATTTTATTTCTATTTGATTCCGTCGTCCCCCACCGCACCCCAGATCTTTTCCCCGAGACGAGCTGCTCCTGGGTCTCACGCGGTGTAAATATACAAGACCATCTTCAGGACCACAATATTTAATTGAGATATACGAAAGACCCCACTCTTAGAGAGAGACAACTTCATGAAAGGAACTAATTTATCTTATAGTGGCAGTCATACATACAATGGAGACCACGAGGTTATTCAAACAGCATGCTCCACTAGCATGAAAATGGCCAGCATCTGTAGGCGCCTTCAGACAGCCTCCATGTGGTCAACATATTCAAAAACTCCCTAGATGTGGAAACAGGTAATGCCATCTCGGAAATCACTGCAGAGGAGAAAAGATTAAGAACTAAGTGAAATCAAGGAAGGGAAATTCAGAACAAAAAAGGTGAGGAACACCAAGCAGATGCTGAACTGTGCAAGATCAGGAGGCATACAACACGCGAAAAATTGCCAGACACCATCTCTCCTATTCTGGCTATTTATAGAGGCCCAGAAACAATGTAAGCTCCCTCCTGCCTCTGGTTGCACTGATCTTGAAGCATGTGGCTCTGTAGTTCTGTATTTGTGGGCCACAGCCACCAAGAGCTGGTCTTCTGTATTCCTCAAGCTTTTTTGTGAACTTGATAGACCTTGTTTCTGTGCTGTACTCTGCTGAACCAATTCTTTTTCACCCAATTTTTCCTAACTGAAATCCTGAAGGTAGCCACCCAGCAAGTCACCACCACCCACCTAGATGCTGGGCACTCTGATGAAAGCCAACCAGGTGATACCCAGCCATTTGCCACCCAGCCAGATAAATCATACCAAGGAGTCTCATCCCCGAGGACTTTGTCTCCTCAAGGAGTCGTGCTCAGAAGCAGGAAATTTTGCACGCTAATGGGCAATAGTTAAATCTGTGTTGAGGATCATCTAAACATTGATTGACATGGTCATTTTCCTGTCACAGACGCCCTCTTCCCTCGACACTGGCAAGACCAGTGGGATGTGGGTGCAGTCAATCAATCAATCAATCAGGTTTCTTGTAAAGCACGAACTACTCACCCGTAAGGTTCTCAAGGCACTGAGGGAGGGGACGGGGGATCTGTGGTTCAGTCAAAGAGCCAGGTTTTGAGGTCCTTCCTGAAATGAGGCAGCGACGGTGATTGCCTGAGATGTAGAGGCATGGAGATCCAGGTCTTCCCAGCGAGGTAGGCGAAGGATCTTCCTCCAGCCATGGTCACTTACATCCATAACATTGAGAATTTTCACTATGGCATGAAAATGCATTGACAGTGTAGTTGCAGTTGAAAACTTTCATATATGTCTCCCCACTTGACTCAACAAGCAGTTAGTTTTCTAAACTAGTGAATGGCAGAAGGCTTATTATTATTATTATTATTATTATAATATTCTACATGCTAACGCCATGTTATGCTGATATGCACACATGTTACAGTCATGTAGGGCACTTAGGAGCTACACACACAAGAGGTGATATGGTAGTTTGTGTGCCAATCTTGGGCTACTGTTGTTTCTCACTGAGAGCCAATGACCCATTTTCTTTGATGGTGAGCTGTTCACTCATGTTGAGTGGATTTATTCTGGTGGGTAAATGCCGTGATTACTTTTCTTTTTTATTGCAAGCTGTAATTGCTGCTGCTTCTCTATTTCTTGCCTGGTGTTATCCCCCGCAGGGCCAGGATCAGGACTGAATTTTCTGGTGTTTTCACATACTTTTAAAGTGCTAAAAATCAAGTCCCACCTGATCTAGGTAGACTGAATGAGGTTACTACAAACGTTTAGCTGATGCTTCTTTTCGTTTCGGGTTTCAGTGGTGTGTCAGTAATATATTGCTCTGGTGTATTTTAGGTGAATGGAATTATCTCTCATCACTTTATTGCTGGCATTCCGCATGGTACTACTGATTGTTGTCTTTCTAAAGCAGCAGTAAATACAGTTTCTTCCATCATATCATATAAACGATAGCAGAAATGATGCGCTATTATTTGATTACTGCACTTTTCCTGGTTTGGGACGCTGAGACGCGTGCATGCATGCATTCCGCGAGTCCATGGACCTTTATTGATAAACCTCGTGTTCGGGGCCTTTGTTTCCTTGGGGTCGTTTAGGGCAAAGGACCGTCTGATACTCAGGTATTTTAGAAAACAGAGGCTTCATTCACACGAACGTTGTAGATTTTGGGTCCAACTACAAAGGGAGGGGCACAGATGGGGGTCTAGAACATGTGGGGGAAAGGGGCAAAAAGATAGAGAACATTACAAGATCCTCACCAAGTAGCCAGCTTTAGTGCTGAAGTGGGGTCAAAGAATCACTGGCACCGGAGAGTGGGATTGTTTTTTGGTTTTGGGGTTGAGGAAGCTTTTGTTTTAAGCCTATTTTTCCGCTGCAGCCTACAGCCACTCCTGTTGACCAGTGGCAGTCTGCATGGATCAACAATGAAAAAAGTCCCACAAGCAACCAGAAGTGAGGGCCTTTTGATAGGGACCTTGCTGCTGTTACGCTTGAGTAATTCTCCCACCTGGACACCTAGTAGGCACCTGGACACCTAGCTTGCCACTTTCCAGTGGCCTCCAGTTCCTGCTTGTTCTAGCCTGATCCAGTTGCCACCTTTTGACCAACTGACACTGCCGCTGCCTGGGTTTTACCACCCATGTTTTTCCCGCTCACCCTACTTAATGCACGCCTCAATGCGACTGCACAGTGGATGCACTGCTGGCATTCCAAAGGCACAGCAAAAGCAAGCCCATCTGCAGTTATCCGCACCGGGACCGTGCCAAGCGCCAGGAACCCTGGTCCCATGACCTTCCAATGCAACACCACAACCACAGCCACCACCAGAGCCAACAAACTTCACCACTACTCCTCCGCCATCTTCCGCGACCTCAACAACATGCACCGACAAACACGCTGCTGCCACATATCCCCCAGCACCAGGGTAGGACCTTTCACCTGCACCCATTGTGATTTCACCTGTGACACCTCAGATGCCTACATCACTACCTCCAAACAGCCAACACACGCCACCACCAACACCCTGCAGCAACCGGCCGCCATACTCCTCAATGTCTGATTCCTCTGGAAACACTACACTGAAATCTGGGACCTCCTCAACAGTAACACACCTGAACTTCTCTTCCTGACCGAAACATGACTCAACCCAGCCTCCAACCCGGACATCACTGCAGCCATCCTGCCTGCCTACGAAATCATACACCAGGATCAAACCCACAAACCAGGTGGAGGACTCGCAATCCTCTACAAAAACTTGATTGACTGCACCACCTCCACAGATTCAGGCACTACCTCATGGAACACCTCCACCTTAAAATATAAACAGACTACAACGCCACCGTGAAGGGAACCCTCGCCTACTCTCCCACTGGCCCCAGAGCAGAATTCTGCAACAACATCGCCAACTTCATCGCTCCCCTCTCCATCAGATCAACTAACTACATCCTCCTCGGGACCTCAATTTCCACCTGGAAGACACCACAGACCCTAACTCCATGGCTTTCATTGATAGCCTCAGCAACTTTGGAGTCACCGTGCTCGTCCAAGGACCAACCGACACAGCAGGCCACAGCCTCAACCCTATTGTCTTCTCCAACAACAGGATCACCACCACCTACATGACCCTGCTCACATGGTCCAATCACTGCATCATACATTTCAAGATACTCACCCACCAAGCCATCCCACCAGAAAAACCCAAGGCACCATCAAGACACAGGGGCAAAATATCTGAAGAAAACTGAACCAAGACCCTACAGGAACACCCATCCAACCACACAAGGAACCTCGATGTCGACACCAAGCTCCTCAATAAATTGCTCACCGACTGCGCTAGCCGCACTGCTTCCAGCAGAAAAAAGACCTCTAAAAACAACAATCAACCCAGCTGGTACACAAATGACCTCAGGGAGTCAAAGTATCACTGCAAACAACCTGAGAAAAAATGGGGAGTAGACAAAAACACCACTGCAAAATCCACTTACAAAGTCGCCCTCAACCTCTACCACCAACAACTATGAGAGGCAAAGAAAAAAGCCCTAACTCTCAGGCTTGAAGCCAGCTCTGACAATTGAAAAGGACTCTTCACCATTGTAAGGGAGTTCTCCAGTCTCACAGCTGCCAACAATGACATCATCCCATCTAAAGCATTCTGTGATGACCTCTCAAACTTCTTCGAACAGAAGATTGCCAAGATCTACAATACATTCAACCCACAGCATACCAATACAAACTCCCCCGACCAGCTGGACACTTCATTGCCAAACAGCAGCTGAGCAACTGGAAGCCCCTCTCGAACAAAGAATCCCCTTCCCAGATTATTACCATCCACTCAGGAGCCCCTGAGACCCATGACCCTACTTCATATGCAACCTTGGAAGTACCATCATCTCCCCCATGCTCACCGCTATCATCAACACCTCCATGACCACTGCCACCTCCTCGTCTTGCTGGGAAAATGCAGAAGTCAACACCCTATTGAAGAAACCAACAGCAGACCGCAACACCCTCAGCAGCTACAGACCCATCTCGCTCCTGCCTTTTCCACCTAATGTCAATGAGAAAGCCATTAATACCCAACTCGCAGACCACCTAGAACTCCATCAACTCCTTTGCACCAACCACAGCACAAAGACAGCCCTCATTGCAACCACTGATGACATCAGAAGAATCCTCGACCGAGGAGAAACTGACGCACTCTTCCTCTTCGACCTCTCCTCAGCTTTCAATATGGTCTCCCACAAGTCACTGATCAGAAGGCTTCAGCATTTGGGTATCTGCGGACTGGCCCCCAAGTGGATATCCTCCTTCCTCACGGACAGAACTCAATGAGTTAGACGCTCCCCCTACACCTCAGAACCCAAGAAATTAATCTGCTGAGTCCCTCAAGGATCATAGCTCAGCCCAAAACTCTTCAAGGTCTTCATGACGCCCCATGCAGACATCATCAGAGTCCACAGCATCAACATAGTATCCCATGTCGATGATACATAGCTCATCCTCTCACTTACTGACTCAACCAGCACCGCCAAAACAAACTTTGACAACTGCATGAGGATCGTCGCTGCTTGGATGAGAAACAACTGCCTCCAGATCAGCACAGACAAAACCGAAGTCCTAATCTTCAGCAACAACCACTCCCCCTGGGAAGCCTCTTAGTGGCCCTCTGAACGTGGCCCCCCACACACCCCTGCGGGCCATGCCAAGAACCTCGGGATAATCCTGAACACCAACCTCTCCATGAGCAGACAGATCAATGCCATCTCCTCATCATGCTTCCACATCCTGCAAATGCTATGCAAGATTTTCTAGTTGATCCCACTGAACACCAGACCAATGGTCACCCAGGCTCTCTAAACTTGATTACGGAAACGCCTTCTAAATCAGAATCCCAGCCCATGTCCTTCGTCGACTCAATGCCACCCAGAATGCCACCGCCAGACTCATCCTGAACATTTCTCTAAATAACCTCTACTCTCCACACCTCAACAATCTTCACTAGCTCCCAGTACAGGAAAGATGTAAGTTCAAGCTACTCACTCATGCCTACAAAGCTCTTCTGATCCAGATAACCTCACCACTGCCTCAACTTCTACCAACCCACAAGCCACCTTTGATCTGCGTACCAGGCAAGGGCACACTTTCCTTGCATCAAAAGACCAGAAGCAGAGGATGCTCCTTCTCATACCTTGCAGCCAAGACCTGGAACGACCTCGCAAAACACCTCAGAACCTCCCCCTCCCTCATGGACTTCCAAAGGAACCTCAAGACTTGGCTCTTCTAGACGAAACAAGCATGATCTCCTCCTCAGGCCTGCCCTACTCAGCACCTGGATACGCTCACGTGTGATTAGCCATGCTCTATAAATTCACATAACTCATGTTCACCAGATCTTGGGATTCTTTTGGCTTTCAGAAAAGCAACGGTGATTGGGACATTGAAGAACTGGTCTAAGGGTTACCAACATAGAAGTTTGCTTTTGCTAATCACAGCGAGTCAGCAGTTGAGAGATTATTTTAAGCCTGGTTGTTTTCTGCCTATATTCACAGTAATCTGTTAAACCCTGTGTTCACCATCATATTCCTTTGTGTAGTATTTAATTTTGATATAATAAAGTACTTCTTTTTTATAAATGGTAAGGATTGGTTTATAAAATCATTTTTGCATGCTATTTGGTAACTATTGCACAATTACCCCCAGCAATAAGCCTACTCGCCATGCTGCCATGAGTGGCAAGTTCTGAAAGGGTGCGCTGGTGTTCAGTTTACCGCATCATAGTAGAAAACAGTGGCAAAATGCCTCGACCACCAAGGTTGTGACCCAGTAAATCCTGCCTGCCCCATGCCATATAAAATATATGTACAAAGTTGGGGATAAATGTTAATTTGATAAGGTGGAGTTTAAACAAACAACAAAGGCTACAAAACCAATGAAAAAAGGTGCATTCTTCGAAGTGCATTGTAAACCTGATGTCGACGGCATACCAGCATCCTTTGTTTACAGAGTTCGTGTTTGGAAAAAAATTCTTTTCATGCTTCAAGTATATCCTGTTAGTGTACTTGGGATGTGAAGAGTTACGTTTACGGAGGCTGAATACCCCGTGTTGGAACCCCGTTTTGAATTTCGTGTAATCTGCTGGACAGGTAAGCGGGAGAGGGTGGTTTATCTGGACCATGCAGTATGCCCCGTTTTAGGTTCGAGTTTAGACTTTAAGCTCCCAACTAAGGGTATGCGGTCTGGTATCTTTGATGTTTGCCCATTGAGTTTCTGTTTGGGTCATGTAATTGGGTGTACAAATTTGACCCGATTCTTCGGAGAACGATAGACACGGTAGATGGTTGGTCCCCGTAGTTTGATTTAATAAACAATAGGGCACTGTCACATATCTTTGGTTATGGTTTTTGGTTTTTCATTTCTTCTTTTTTAAATTATTTAACCAGGTGTATAATATTGCCTGGTTATTATAATTTGTTCGTAACTTATATGTTAAATATGGGCTCCTATTCGGTGGTTGTTGGAGACTACATTATAGTTACGGGGATTTTATCATTATTTCATTTTTTTGTATGTACAGATACGGTTTACCAAACATACAATTCGGAGAGAGAAGAAGTCTTCCCCCCTTTTTTTGATGTGTTAAAGACACGGAAATAGCCTGGACCTTTTGATTATTCTTCTCCTTCATTTTTATTGTACAGGTAATTACCTTGGGAGTCCCCATCTCTTTATAATTTTAGTCGATAGTTTTTTGCAAGGTGTTTATTAGTAATATTTCTCTGCATATTGTTTCATGCAGATTGGGACTCTATCCATCTAGAACTACTGATATAAGGAAGTTAACCATCAATAAGGAGCCTGATTGTTCAACACATGAATGTGAGGGTTTTTTAGCCCCATATGAAGGTAAAATGCCTTAAGAAGTGCAGCACATTGTTAAATATAGTCCAGAGAATGTAGGATGATTACCTGATGGTGTTTGACTCTTTTTTTGTATTCTCTATAGCTGTGTGCGGAGAGGAACGCAATCCATATTCCTGAACTATTCTTAGTCGGGCAGTACACATTTTTATGTTGAAGGTTTGTTTGCCATCTATTGTATGAGTGAATGAGTAAAAGTAGTATGTTTGAGATGGGTGATAAGGTTGATGTTAACTGCTAGTATGTTTGGTTTTTTATGTTTGAGAGGAATGGAGCTGGTATCCATAAAATGTACTCAAGTGGGGCAGTAATTTGATTTTGATTTTGAGATATGTATGCCCTATGTAGTTGAGTCATCGAGTGAATGAAGTGTGATGGAGACCGATGAGAGTCTAGGTGAGAATCGGAAGTATGTTCAAAAGATAGCATGCTTGAACATTTGGGAGTAATCCACAGAGGATGTTAATTGTGAACTTTTTAATCAATCCACAATGGTTGTCATATATGTTTTATTTAAGTACTTCATTTAGAAATATTCAAGCAAGGTGGGAAGATATTGGCTTTCCTGAAGAAGGTGGGGGTGATGTTTCGTTGGACCCACCGAAACGCGTCGATGCTTTGTAGTTGAATACATCACGAATTAATGACAAAGTGCAACACTTTATGGCGATTATTTAACAAGAATTTGTTGTTCCATTTGTGTGCATTTACATTCAATTTTCTGTCTGATTATTGTGATGTCTTCTTGATTTGAAAATATTTTTTCTTGCTGTTTTCCCACTCGCTGTAGTTGTATGTGTTTTGTCAATTTGTTTTCTCAAATTCATTTTTGGATTTGTGATTAGTTGTTTTTATTGAATGTTATCTTTGAATATGAAATGGTTTTATGAAATGTTTTTAACACTGTGATTTGTTAGTATATGTACTTATACATTTTTAATAAATTGAAGAAAGTAAAAAAAATTGTTTTTTTCTGACTTGATTTTAGAGTTCATATAATTTGCACATCTGTGTTGGGTTTACTCTGGATGATTGATATTAAGTTTTGTGGTGGATGTAAGAATCTAGTTGTGGCGGTATATTTGTTCCCAAGGGGATTGTTTTTTTGACTGTTGTTTTTTTGACTATCCTGTTAGTCAAGCAATATTTGGCATGCTACAAAAGTTGTTAAAGAAGACTAGCGATGGCTGTAAAAAGTCAGATATCTGATACACAGAGCAGATAGGTCGTTGTGGAACAAAACCCTGGAGGAGGGGAATTCATTCTTAAAGGTTAATATGAAACAAATATTGAAATGCTGCTTTATACCAGAAATTACTTATCAAACCCGCACCCTCAAAATATCCAGTCTTATAAGACTGATAAAACCCTACTAGATCACTCACTCAAGCTGTATGGACTTGAACCATTGTAATACAATTAATTGCATATCAAATAATGCATAACTTTGCTACAGGCTTTTCTCTGAGTCTTGCAGTCAGAGAGGGAGTGCCCCAGTATCCAATGAGGAAGGGTGGTGTGTCTTACTGACGAAAACATAGGGTACTGGGTCTATAATGCAAAGATGATGTCTCCGTTCACCTTGGTTGTCCAAGTAGCCAAGGCCGAGCAGTCAAGGCTTCGCTCACAGATGGTGGTGTAGGGTTAAGTCTGGGTATAGTACAACATATCTACTGTAGTTAAAATAAAGCTGTGACTCTTCAACTGTGTTGTGAGCTTATACAATGACAACTCACATTTAGTGATATCTTAGAAAAATACCCCAAAAATGAAGGTCAAAGAGAAAATAACATAAAAGTCAAGTTTGTAATGAAAAGGTAATAAAATAAAACGCATTCAATTTCCTCCAATCTACCCAATCATAAACAGATAACAGTAAAATGGAGGATCACAATCCACCCACCAAAACCTCATTACTTTGTATCATTGGTGCAACCACATACCATTCCCGAACCCCAAAGAGTCGCTGCAACAACGAAACTCAAAGGCAAATGATAAAAAACAGTAATCAAGTAACTCTGCAACACAGTATAATCTGTTTGAAAGTTTGGGTAGTTGCCAGAAGGATAAACGTATTTCCTGGTTTAGGGTCACTGGTGTGTATATATATGTATGTGTATATATATATACGTGTATATATATACATATATGTATATATGTGTATATATATATATATATATATATATATATATATATATATATATATATATATATATATATATATATATATATATATATATATACATATATATATATTCACTGAAAAAACCAAAGGTTTCAGGCACGTTATAGTTAGAAATTAACATTTAAAAAACCTTTGAAATTCACTGAAAAACCATAGGTTTCAGGCACGTTATAGTTAGAAATTAGCATTTAAAAACCTTAGAAATTCATTGAAAAAACCATAGGTTTTAGGGACAGTTATAGTTAGTTGGACATTGCATTCGTACAAAACCCGTGAAATTCCCCGTTATAGTTAGTTCAGCTAACTATAACTCGCGCCCCCGCAATGCACTGCTGATGACGTCACATATTACATCACTCATGACATGGTCAGTGACATCACTGATGACATCACTGATGACATCTCAAATCTTCTAACTATAACGTGCCTGAAACCTATGGTTTTTCAGTGAATTTCAAAGGTTTTTAAATGCTAATTCCTAACTATAACAAGTCTGAAAACCTATGGTTTTTTCAGTAAATTTCAAAGGTTTTGTAAATGACAATTTTTAAATGTATTAATTGTTATATTTATTTTTTTGATACTGATTTACTACATTTTTTTAAACTATTTATTTTTAGATATTTTATTTTTTAAATTACATTGTAATTACATTATACATTGAGAATACTGGAGAGGTGCACTCCTAAATGAGTATTATGTCAATAAGGAAGCTCAATCAGTATCTTCGTAGCAAAAATATATGTCTTTATTTCAAACAATCCATAAGGTTTATGCAAAACATCAGCCAACGCGTTTCGTTCAATGGTTGAACTTCGTCAGGGCTGAAAGAAGTATAACATAAATAACATGAATACACTAATTATGTAAATAATAACAAACACCATGTACAAAACTGAACATTTTCCTATGTGGTTATTATACACGACACTGGAAACAATAATAAGTGCATAAAACAAACATACATAACATATAACAGACGATAAAATCTGCGTTACCACACATGCGGTAAACACCATAACTTCAAACACATAATTTCTTTATCCCCCATTGTATAGGTGCACATATGTAGATACAATGGGATATGCTGGGGGCTTTGTCTCTAATATTAACATTAATCCCATGTAGTCTGGATTACTTTAATCCAGACTACATGGGATTAATGTTAATATTTTTAAATGTGACTTTTTTTGACCACTTATAGATTGTGGTCACGCTACAGGTGTTCCCTTTTCTAATTAATTTGGGTTTTACTATTGATACACCTATACTTGATCCTTATATAGGTGTTCGTGGGTACATCCCCCGCACAAATTAATATCTTACTTAGTGGTAGAGACAAAGCCCCCAGCATATCCCATTGTATCTACATATGTGCACCTATACAATGGGGGATAAAGAAATCCTTGTAGGACCCCCTGAGCAGGCCTAGGGGGTCAGGGTGTTTCTACCCTGCCCCCATTTTGCGTTTTGCACAATTTTTTTACTGTTTTCTTGTGACTCAGTTCTACCGAGTCACAAGATGGCTGCCAACACTTCCTGGTTTGGAGTGTTGACAGACAATTAGCATACAGCTCGTCATCGGGAGGGTGCGCGGATCCTCCGCGGCCATAGATATATATGTGTTTTTACTTTTGATTTTCTCAGCAACTACTGAACAGATTTACACCATTTAACAAAAAGGGTTCTTTCTGAACCAAGAACTACCTCTTTGCCAAATTTGGTGTAATTCCGTTCAGCAGTTCGGGCTGTAGCCGTGGCTAAAGTTTCCAATGGGAAAATGAATGGGAAAACACGTTTTGGGACCCCCTTTTTCTCGGCCCCCGCTTGACGAATCACCCCAAGACTTTCAGGATAGGAGCGGACCGGAGCGGCCACAAAGTTTGAAAATTTCGCGAAGATTCGTCAACCGACCGCAAGAGTTATTTCAAATAGAATGTTGCGGATTTCCTATGGAAAATAGGTCCTAACTATAACTATCTACTGGCGACCGCCAGTAGATTATATATATATATATATATATATATATATACATATATATATATATATATATATATATTCAAACCAAGTTTGTCCACAAGTTTGAAGACGCACTCCCAAACAGGTAATGTGTGTAGTGAGGCTAAAAACTGACATTTTGCACTGAAGTTCCTTTCTTTAGCCTAACACGTTTCAGACCTTCCTTGGCCCTTGGTCACAGGCAGAAATACACCTTTGAACAAACACTCCTGCAGAACCTCCTATTAGCATGATAATTAGCAGTATTGCCCTCTAGTGCCCTCTCTCTCTCTCTCTCTATATATATATATATATATATATATATATATATATATATATATATATATATATATGATTCACCAAATGGCCCTTCAGCGGGGGGCGCTCAATTTAGCTGGTGCCCACGGCGAGACAAGGACCGTTCTCGCAATATATTAATCACCAAGAAAATAAACGTGGCACTCTTCTTGGATGGTTAACTGGTTTTATTCACACCACCACTCTTCTCCTCCTACGCGTTTCGACCCCACAATAGGTCTTGATCACGGTAGTAAATATGTATATATATACATACATATATGTATGTCTATATATATGTACATATATATATGTATACACACACACACACGTCTGTTTGCCATAAAGCACTGGACTGTTTCTCGTTCGCTTACTCTTGCTCTGTTAGATACATATGAGTTTCTGAGTCGTGCCTTTGTAACAAGGCATGCACACTTTCAGCACATACATTTTTTGAGCATGCATATATTAAGCATGTATATATTCCTGCAGTAGAAATGTAAGCCTCCCTCCAAACCCACATTACATAGTCTGCTAGATGGCAGAAAGTAAAAGAGCAGAGATATGATAGTAGTGTTCTGATTACAGTAATTAGAGGGAAGCAAACTACATCATCAGCATTGAAACTTTCCTGCTCTGCTACCGGATGACTTGCATGTTTAGTGGAAGAGTGAAAGTTATGCAATGAAATGCATGCATTTTGTCCACCATCCCACTATATCATTGGGCCTGTAAACAGCTCTTGGACTTTCACCTCTAAATGAATTCAATTTTAAAGAAATGCACCTGCAGTACAACAAATAAATAGCTGTGAACGAACATTCTTGGCTGTAATGTAGTTTTTGTTGCCCATTTGGGAGACACCTACCCTCTCACATCCCATACTGCATACTGGTTTGGGCCTAACCCATGCAGTAGTTTGCAATGTAGATAGAAATATGCGTTCTTAGGTCAGTTTCATATGTCTACGTCTCTGACATAAATGAAGCAAGTCATAACTGGGCTATCATATACGCAGGGCCACTGGAATTATGCAGCAGGAGAGGCCCAAATTATGTGGCAGGGTTGAGTAAATTATGCGGCAAGAAAAGGCAAATTATGCGGCATAATGCAGCACATTTTGAAATAGTATTACTTTATTATTTCGTCATTTTTAATCTCAGTAACACTGTCTGGGCATTAGTTGCACATCATCAGTACCACTTTATCAACCAAAAAAAGCAATAAGCAACAGAAAGCTGAACAGTCAGGTTTTGAAAAGGGCCTTCCACCGCACTGGAACATATGTCGGTGCATATTTAGTAACTTTTGAACCGTTTGAGCTAGAAACAAAAAACTATTTTTGTTAAAATCTACAGATTATGTAGCAGATGATGGATTAGGTGGCAAGTGCGGCAAATCTATGATGATGCGAAAAGCACAGCACAATCACATAATTCCAGTGGCCCTGCATTTACGTAAGAACGGCAAGCATTGGCTATGCTACCACTGATGATGAACAATTTCTATGCAGGAGTACTTGAAACCAATATGAATTGCAATAACCAGATAGTATCTGGAAGAACTAGTGCTGGTATGCCGATAATGTGCTTTCTCTCCCCTGTAATTGTTAGGCTCTTTCTGGAGCTATTTGGCTGAAGAGTCACAGGACGCACATGCATTCTCTAGAATGGTACTTTACCTGATAGCCTTTAAGAAGCATTTCAAGTACCCCTAACTAAACTGACTTCTGATGAATGGCAATGGCCATGAAACACGTGTCCAGAGATGTCCAGCACTGATTGTGCTAACACTAATGGCAAAAACTCTTTACTTGTGACTGCGCTAAACTACTCTGAACTGCAATAACCAGAATGCATTTGGGAGAACTGGTTCTGATATGCTGGCAGCGTGCTTCCCTCCCTCCCTTTAATCATATACTCATGACTCGCCCAATTCGGAGGGTTCTAGGACCTAACTTATGGGCACCATGCAACTTCCCAATAAAGACGTACACTTAGTTTGCTACGTGCCATATTCAGACAAAGAGTCTCCTAAGCCTTTTCTAGAGGTTCTGGAGCATTCAGTAATCATTTCCCAGAATCCTCTGTGGCACTGTTGTTTACCATTGATGTCCCAGGGCAAAATTAGAGCAGTCCAACTGACTTAGCGAGTTAATACCTTTGGTCATAGAGTTTCTCAGGATAAACAATATTTAGACCACCATATTTATGTCAGATGATACTTTTGTTGGTGATTTTCTCACATACAACTCCACGGTGCAAAGTGCCACACATGAGGATTGGAGCCTCCTGTGCATAAATATATTTTTTGCTTATGGGGCAAGCATTTTTCCCATAGAGAAAGCCATTTCCCTACACCCCACCAAGGAAGGGGTGATCCAGTCCCCTTTCCATCTTGGAAGGGGAGTTACTCCAACCCTTGGCTGGAGGAAATTCCGACCAATCCCATGGTGGAAAGGGTCAGGAAGAGCCTGAGAATGCCCTCAAATTTACACATTTGTGGACATGCCCAAACGTCCAAGGCAAACCACACCCTGGAATACCCACTTCCCACCACTTGTGTAGATTTACTCCAGTAGATTTCTCTGCACTTGTGGCAGAGAAGACTCAGCATGTAAATGCACGTACACCTGCAAGAATCCCTTTGTGATATCCTGGCAGCCAAATTAACCCATTACTTTGTGTTCACCATTGTGAAAAAGGGCCCTCTGTGTTGTTGAGGTGATTTTTTAAATTAAGTATCACTTAGGTATGCATTTTTGTTATGTAATAGTATAAATCCTGTAACTGTACCAAAGTATAATATTTGTAAATTAGAAATAGAGGACCAGAAGAGCATCAGTGCTAGTAGAAATGTGTTGACTCATTGTTAACATATTTTCCAGCTTTGAGGCATTAGCAAGTGTTGAATGTGATAGAACTGTAATTTAATTTTGTTTACTGTTAATGTTCTGAGGTAGAGCGTGGCTGTTGTGAGAGTGTTCATATGGTGTTAGTTTTATGTTATGGTTTAGTGCATTGTGTGTGTAATGTGTTGTGCTTGATGCTATTTAGTTTGTTAGATGCTGCATGAATGTTAGTTGGTGCTAAACGGTTAGGATGTGAGACGAATGTGTTTAGTACGTGGGTTCTGGTAGTTTAATCATAGGTATGACACATAAAAGTGCATAATGATGGGGACTAGTTTTCAGCAATATAGTTTTGACAGGAAGATCATCTCAAACATTAGGTGCTGCACTTAGATCAGTGCTGAAACCTACTTACAGACACCATGGGTCCTATTATGTAAAGGGCACACTTTCCAGGTTTGCACCCGTTGCACCTTAAAGCAGATGCGCCGGGCAAAGTGCACCCTATTATATGGAGTGACTTTCAAGCATCTGCTCTGTGTTTCACTGTGCAGGCAGCAACCCGCCTGGACGTTTATGGGGGATTAGAGATACCCTCACAGGTGGGTGCAGTAAGTGACTGCACCTGCCTGCAAGGGGATATCTGGGGGGTCCATAGGACCCCCTCTCGCCCTTCAGAGGGCTGTTATCAGGGGGCGCACTGACAGTGCGCCACCTTCTAGGTGGGGCACTGTCAGTGTCCCTCCTGACAGCTTCTTTGCCTCTGCATCTATAATATGGCGCGGGCGCAGAGACAAAGGGATGCCCTCATTTACATGGGACTACACTCCCATGCAAAAAAGGGAACGCCCTCTTGAGAAAGTGCTGGCACCTGTATGCAGGGCTTTAAGTGGGCTGAAAAAACTAGAGGGTCTCTCAAAAACTACGGGGTGGCCGATGCAATTAAGGATGTGGCTTAAAAACACATAAGCTAAAAATCTGTGCTTAGCATAGTGTGCCGCCCGACTGGTATTTTGCTGTTTCTGTCATTGCATCCAGATATATGACACAAGTAACATTATTAACTACAACAAGCCAGGACTATTGGCTTTGTCAATGGTTGTTACTTGCATAAAATAAATAAGAAACAACAATGGTTTTGTTGTATATAATATTGAAAATGCTTCAGTTCTGTAATGATGAGACTGTGAAAGAACTAAAACGAGTCTCTTTGTAGTTACATCAATGGCTTTAAAGCAGTGGTACTGCTGCAGAGTTATGATTTTGTTTTCACCCTGAGGGTGAGGGCAAAAATGGAGAGCCCAATAGGGACCCGTCTCAGCACCGGCTTTTAAGAACTGCCAGTGCTCAGCACCGGCAGGACCCGGTTCACTTAAAGCCCTGCCTGTATGTACGCCAGCGTTTTCAGTATTACAGAAGGGGAAGCACAAATGTCTGCGGCCCCATCTTTAACACCAAAGTGCCCCGGGGACACTTCCATAATGCGGTTCTAGGAAGTGATTAAGTGGGTGGCAAGGCAAAGTGTAAATTAGGACAATCATAAGCGAGAGGATGCTCTCAGAAACATTCCAAGATCTGAGGTAAATGGTGGTCATACTATGGTTTGGAGGGCACTTGAGGCTTGACCTGTGGAAATGAGAGTAACTGTACCAAATGTCTTATTATCTGCTGTACACTGATTCTGGAACCCATTGTGCTGAGTGTCATTGTGAAAAAACAATAGAGTTGGTTTATCAAAAAATCTGGACAACCCTAGAACGCACAGTTATAGTTTTATTCCGTAGATACACGCACATTAAATTGAATTACACAGCTATTGATCAAACAGAACTAAAGGCTTCCAGGGCCATTTAGTCTACCCATTTCCCCACTTTGGTGCAACACTAGAACCGTTTTAGTATCCACCTCTGTTTATAATATTACACTATGAAAGATGTGGCTTTTTAAAAAATACATTTTCATTAGGATTATAGGCTGTGTTTTGGCATAACTCTAACGAGACGCTTGCAGAGACGTTTGAAGGCATGGGCAAAGTGGGCTCTGGCCCAGGGCCCCAGCCTTTTGGGGGCCCCCTGATAGATCCGGCTCTATTCTCCACACAGTCCTGCCCTGATGACCTTGAAGGATTTTTAAAACATAGATCATTTTAAATACCATTTCCTTTATTTTTAATACAGGTTATGTGTGGGAGTCTATTTCAGACATTTTGCAGAGAAATGTTGTGTTTATGTTTTTCAACCCCATTCAACATCCATAAAAAGTTCCTGTAGATCAAAATAGGACCTCACATATGAGAAATGGCAGTGGGGATTCTGCTAAATATTACAATATTGAAAAAAACACATCACTATCCCTAAATATTAAATGGATACACATTTACATTTTGGACCAGTCTGCCTGATCAGTATCAGTGACCTGGACAAAGTGGGCACGATAAAGCTGAAATGGGATCGTAGATCCAAAGCAGCTTTGAACAGGACCCCCTAGACTATGTCCAAACACAACGCAGCCCTTTCTCTGCACTTTTCTTTTAAAGAGCAAGTCATCGTTCACTCAAGACATACGTGCAGTTTCTCCAAACAGTCCCTAGGTGTCACTATAGTGCTGTGGTTAGCAGTAAAAGCGAAACGTGTTAAAAACAGCAGGGGTGATGGGCAGGAGGACTTGGAATGGCGAAGTAGTGAAAAAATTAGTAGCGTTCGGTTTGGCAGCTCTATTAAAATAAAAATATATATAGGTAATGGAAATCGATGAACTATTTGCAAATGAGTTGTAGTCAATTTGTATGTTTAAAATTCTGGAAATGCTAATTGGTTCAATAATTTAATTAATAAACGTATGATCATTTATCGTCCTGTGCAGTTTTGCTCTGATTATGAGAACTCGATTATAAGTTATGCATTTATCATAATTGAGAGGACATTTTCCTTCTGTAAATTTCACCAGGGTTGACCTGCCCAAATTTGCATGGAGACAAACGCAGGAGTGCGGTAATAACTGCAGCATGCATAATTCAGATATGTGTGGCTGGTAACGCCGGACTCCAGAACCATGGAGAAACTACTCACTTATTCATTTTGCATTACGCCAATTCACCAGTGCTGGACGCACAAGCTGCCCATCCCTGAAACTGGAAATCAAGTATCAAGTCCCCCAAAAAATCAGTGGCGCACCAATTAGCATAGGCAATGATGTCACCCAATCATTGAAAGTACACTACTATGCAGAGAAATGTGAAAATAACATTTAAAAGTGCTTTTACCTATTGTAATACTACAGGCATCTTTTCAAAGGAGGCAGACCTCTGGGGGAGCGCCAGAGGGTCTGGAAAGGTATTCGGGAGTGATCCTGAAACGAATGGCTCGGGTTCCCCCAACCGAGGGCAGGGGAGGTTCGTCATAGCCCAGACTGGTCCCAGTGTAGTGGGATGGGTAGAGGGTCCAATGTCCCTTCTCAGGGTAGGAGGAGAGGCAGGGGTAAGTAGAGGCCCAGGGCACCCAATACCCAGTCCCAGAGCCTGGATGGTTTCCAGAGAGGCACCAGGGAGGGAGCCTAGTCTGTACCAGGAGACCATCCACTGAGAGGGGCCCCATAGTGTCAGAAGAATTTGGGGAAGGGGGGGGGGGTGTCTGCCACAAGCGTTCCACCAGTTCTGTGTCTGGCAGTACCACTCCGCAGAGGAGGGTGTAGAAGTCCAGATGGAGGGGTAAGAGGGGGAGACAGTCCGCAAGTGGAGGATCAGTGGGTCAGGGGTTGCCAGTTCTGAGGTCAGAGCACTCCAGGACTGACCCTGGTGACACCACTTCCGGCCTGGGAGGACTCCATGCTCTGTCAGATGGGCAGGGGTCAGGAGACCAGACTCTTGCACAACACATGAGGAATGTGTTTCCCTTGGGGGTGGAGTAGGGGAACTGGACTCCGGTAACCTCCTGCTGCCCGATTCAACCTCTTCCCAAGAAACAGAAGGTAGATAGAGCAGGGAGGCTGGACACAAAAGATAAACATTTCCTACCTGTCGGTCATGCGCAGGCAGGAAGCGTGCCAACTCACTACACAACAAGTAGCTCAACATACTATTTCCGGATTATCGCCAGCCCAAAGCAGGTCGGGGTTGACATCCGGGTCATGTGGTATTTAGACCCGGGTCAGAACACCCAACACTGCTTTGTCTTGAGATTTCCGCACCAGAGAGTAGCCTTTTGACTTCAGGGAGCTCCTTTGACCTACAGCGAAGGACAGAGCTTCTACCCTGTCCCAGAGGAATTCTTTGGCAGCATTTTCCTGCTGCACGTTTGTTTTGTCCAGCCCTTCCTTTTGAAGCGCACGGAGTGTGTAGTGACATAGAAAATTTCATCCGCAGTAACGAGTGAGTACGTGCACTGGAGCGCAGCAACTATTTTGTGTTTGCCCACGCGCTGAGCACGTTTTCATTATCGTGTGTTTTCCCACTCACGCTGAAGCATGTTCTTTTGTTGTTTTCATTTGCAAAGCGCTTGGAGAGCAGTATATCTTGTGTTGTTGTCCACGCGCTGGAGCGCACCTGTTATTTCTTTGTCTGCCAAAGCGCTTGTAAGCACCTCATCTATTTTTTTGTTGTTTGCCCAAAACGCTTGGAAACTCCTCATCTATTATTTTGTTGTTTTCCCAAAGTGCTTGGAAGCGCCTCAACTATAACTTTGTTGGTTACCTGCGCACTGAGAGCACCTATGGGGTCATCTCTTTTCTCTCACCTGAAGCAAAGCATTTATCTGTGTTTTCCCTGTGCTTGGAGCACCAATTGGGGAATAACCTCTTCCACACACTGGGAGCACACTTCCTGTATGGTGTTGCTTCATACATTTCCCTTACTTCAGAAGTTCTGAATGAACACTATGGTGTGCGCTGTAAGGTGAGAAGTGCTCAGTGGTGTCTATATACTTCCTCATGTTTTCCTGGATTTCCGGGATTGCGAAACCATGTCAAGGTCAATACTCTTATCTACCTCTCTCATGTTTAATGGTGTTTGTGTGTATGCTGGAGCATGGCTTAGTTCTATATCATACCACGCATTTTCATCTTTAGTATAGAAACCTTCAGGCTGAGTGGTTCCACATCATTTTCCCACTTCATCACCTTTCACCTATACCCAATGTGTGATCCTACGTTATCCTTCCCCTTTTCAGGTATCAAAGCATAGGGTGGGTGGGGTTACCCGGGTATGTCCTATGCCTTTCTAGTGTCTGATTCTATTCCTTGTTCTGTAGGTTTCAGCCACTTATTTGGCAGGGACAAACCCTAACCACCCAGGACCTCCTCCACCGGTCCCTCAGCCTTCTTCCTTGTCTAGTTGAGATATAGTACAAGCAAGAGGAAGGGGACTGTGGAGTTGGTTCATATTGTCTCTGCAAGGTTACGCCGCAGGCTCCAGGTAAGGACTGCGGTGGTCTGACAGAACTCCCCCCGAAGTCCTGGCTTGCCAGGCACATGTTCAGCGTTAGGGTACAGACCCTGGGTTGAAGGACCAGTTTCAGGATACCTCCCTGAGCTGATGGTAGGGAGAGTGGACACAGGGGGCCCGTCACTTGGGGCTACCACCCCCCACTCTGAGAAACCATAGTGGTTAGAGAGCCCTGGATGGCCTGAGGCCTGGCTCTTGTCACTGACAGCTGTCATTGGCCACTGTTGGTTGTTGTCCTTGTGGACAGAGTTGCCCTTGGGTTGGGGACAGAAGTCAAACCCAGGGGGTGGAATGGGCCACATCATTACATTGGCCATGGTGGTACTGTCTGCTTACAGGCATGCACCTGTGAGCAAAGTAAGGTTAGGTGCTGCACAGATGGGGTCCACAGGTGAGGAGAAGGATCCCCCATGGATTAGCTTAGTGGGCCCTGAGAGTATAGACAGAGGGATCCAACTGGGTTCAGAGAGACGTAGAACTGGAATGTGCCCCTGCAGTAGCGGGCCAGGGTCCCTGTTTTATTGCCCTAAGCAGGGAAGCCCATAAAGGTATTGATTAGTCTACCCTGGCTTTTGGCTGGAAGGAGGCTGTGTTGGAACTTGCCCTTCTTGCAGGGTTATCCCCAAATGTTTTGCCTTCCTTCACCTATTTTTCTAACCCTCTTGTTATTGGTTTTAGGACTCTGGGCACTTTACCACTGCTAACCAGTGCTATAGCGCATGTGCTCTGTGTCTAAAATGTAATGGCATTTGGTTTCTCCATGATTGGCATATTTGATTTACTAATAAGGCCCTAGTACAGTGCACTACATGTGCCCAGAGCCTGTTAATCAAATGTTACTAGTGGGCCTGCAGCACTGATTGTGCCACCCACATGAGAAGCCCTTTAAACATGTCACAGGGCTGCCACTGCAGAGCATGTGTGTGCAGTTTTAAACTGCCATGTCGACTTGGCAAGTTCACCTACTTGCCATGTTCAAACCTTCCCTTTTACTACATATAAGTCACCTCTAAGGTAGGCCCTCGGTAGCCCCATGACCAGGGTGCAGTGTACTTAAAAGATAGGACATGTACTTTTGAGTTTTACATGTTCTGGTAGCCAAAAACTGCTAAATTCGTTTTTCACTAAAGCAGGGCCTATCTCTCCCATAGGTTAGCACTTGAGCTTCCTTGTAACACTTTACAAGTGTAACTTCCAATTGGGAGCAGATTGAAAATTGGAGTTTGGTGTCTCTGGACTCACAATTTGAATACACATCTTTTAGTGAAGTTGGTTTTTAAATTGTATGTCTGAAAATGCCACTTTTAGAAAAGTGGGTATCCCAAAAGGCACGTGGCTTACGCACCAGTCTGTCGCACTGCAAAGTGGAGGAATATTTCCTTACTATAGGCCAATCCTTGCTGCATAATCCAATATTTTGACCAAAGTATACCAATAATTATAACAGCTTCTTGCATAGTTCATCCTTACAGTTTTGAATCACTAGGGAGACAGCGCGATTACACCATGATCCTTTATTTGCACATTTTCAAATGTCTCCTGCATGCCCATTCAGGCTTCTTACAGCGACACGTGAGGGTAAATCATTCATCAGAGTAGACTCAGTTCAATGCATTTCGAGCCTTAAGGCTCTTCGTCAGGGGTCACTGAAACAAATAAAAAACAGCTCAACCAACTGCTCAATGCCAGCTCTCTATGTGCTACAGAATATGTACTACTACGCGCTATGCCCCCACCCTCGACCACCCTCTCAACATGCCCCAACCTGACTTAAAAGAAGACACCCATACATAACAGACGGAAACTAAACTCATTCCCATTGTACCCAAACCCATTTCAAAACCCAAAATTCGAAATATCCACTACGTGAAACGTGCAAAAACTAATAAAACTCATAAACAGCATTCGTTCTCCTAATTCAAACCCCTCTACCCGCTTTCCCCAAAATTCACTCTTAATCGACCCCCCTTCCTATTGAAGTTAACCAACCCCGTGTGCCAAGAGATCTATCTGTGAGCTATTACCTTTAGGAGCCACAACCGGCAGCCCGATCTCCTCGTACGTTTCACTCCATACTGACAAAAACTTGTGCTGCCTCCGCCCTTAAGCCGTTATAAGAGACTCCTCTCCCACGTGCATACAATCAATCTTTAGGGTTCACAGATTAACTCTGCCCTCGTGACTCGCCCCTCTTGTGACTACAATCTTTGAAAGAATGCACAGTGAAACACCAAATCCCACAATGCAACACCCAACACCAACAACAAAACAGACCCAGGTCATAACCCTCGACAAAAACCCACCCATGCAGATATCAAAAATACAACAAAATGTCTTACATGAAAATTAAATAGACCCATGACTGTAATCATTATGTACATAAAATCAATGAAAACATACAGCCACTGGAAATGCATGATCATAAAAGAAACCACTGATGCAGTCCGTATTCAACTGTCAAGTGCTTTAGATGTTACTGTGCACGTCACTTATGTTCCATCATAACTTCATTAAGTCCATTCAAGATATTCCGTGTTTCCGAACTGTCTCCGAAGTGATAAGTATTCAATGGCTATATATTTAGAAAGTTCAACCAAGTAATCCATGGGGTGCAAACTCATGAGGACGAAGAAGTTACAAAGCAAAATGAGAAATTTGAGAATGCACTCCTTCCCTTAAACATATTTTTTAATTATCATGGAAAACGAAACACACATGATAATTAAAAATGAATTAAAAAATATGTTTAAGGGAAGGAGTGCATTCTCAAATTTCTAGTTTTACTTTTAGAAAAGTGGCATTTTCTTACTCTACAAACACAGGGAGATGATGGACGGAGCACTGAAACTTTTCAGACACTCACCCCCAATCACAGATCTGGGTTGAATCCATCATCGTTCTTTAGCTCACTTCGCCACCCCAGTTCACACCCAGCCATATGTAAATCAGTCTTGACCCTGTTCCTCACGGGAACTGTCCAGCTCGAACTGCCAAACCAGGTCTTCTCTGGACCGGAAACAAGCATCCTGGGACCAGTTTCAAGGTAACACCCCTCATCAGCCAGGCTAGCTTGAATCCAGTGGCAAAGTGAGCAAGGGACCCACGTCTGTGCATACCCTGCCAACTTAGGGCGAACAAAGCAAATACAATGAGATGATGGACAGAGCGCTGAAACTTTTCAGACACTCATCCCCAGTCACAGATCTGGGTTGAATCCATCTTCATTCTTTAGGTCACTTTGCCACCCCAGTTCAGACCCAGCTATAGGCAAATAAGACTTGACCCTGTTCCTCATGGGAACAGTCCAGCCCGAACTGCCAAGCCAGGTCTTCCCTGGACCGGAAACAAGCATCCTGGGACCAGTTTCGGGGTAACACCCCTCATCAGCCAGGCTAGCTTGAATCCAGTGGCAAAGTGAGCAAGGGACCCACATCTGCACATACCCAGCCAACCTAGGGCGAACAAAGCTTTGTTTGCCCTAAGTTGGCAGGGTATGCCCAGATGTATACACAATTAATTAAACAAATATGTTTTAATAATATCTGCAAAAAAATGAAATATAGATAAATAATAGATTTGTAATTAATTAATATACTTAATTTATTTAATTATTGATAAAAAAAACAACTAAATGAGTTAATGTGCTGTAACATTTTATTGTTTCTTAGTTCTAGAATAATAATTATTTTTACATCAATTTTCATTTTTATTGTACCTTAAAATACATTAAATATTTTTTTAATAATGATTAAACTTCACTCTTATGCATTCTCAGTTTGCACACCAATACCATAATGCAACCAACGGCATGTTTCAGAGGAAGCCTGCAAACACGACTCAAATGATAGAGTATAACAAGACTATATATTGTATAATTTTATGTACTGGAGTTGCATTCACAGTATATATCGCTTTGCTTTACAAAACTCTGGGCGGATGGGTAGCACACTACCCCCATGATTGTGTTTAGTGCCAGGGTTAAGGTCTGTAGTGCGGCTTAAATGCGGATATTTCAGTCTTGTGCGTGATAAATATCCATATTATGCATAATTCCTCACAGCAGAGACATGGTCTGGATCGGTGCCCCCGAGGAACTTTTAGGTCTCTCTTGCATCAAAACCTGCCCCCGTCACTGATACAAGATTACCACAGGCTGGCAGTGTACACCCGCCAACTGTTTTCCACAGAGCCGCACTCGTCTCAGCAAACTGTTTAGTGATGACGTACACAAGTGAATATTAGTGGTGTTTTGCTGCCCTCTGGTGGACAATCTTGTTAAACGGTTGACTTGATTGTAGCTTTTCGACATTTTCTTTATTGTATAACTCCTATGACCGTTTTTTCTGGACGTTCAGTTTTCCCCATTTTCGTATTGTTGCGGCATTTAATGAATGCATTTATCTCCATTTTAATACAGGCTAGTTTGCATCTTAAAGTTCTTTCTCCACGGCATTGTTGATTGTTGTGTTGTAACACCATGCATCCACTTCTGAAGGGTTAGTCTTGCTGCTCTCAGCAGACTACAAGTAAGACAAAGATGTCCTTCAGAAAAACTGGTGTACACCTGTATTTCCCACTAATCAGATTTGGTACATTTCAGTCACAGCTCACATCAAAACATTCCTCTTTACTGCATGGCGTGTGGACTACCACATGTACTAGTGGGCTGGTTTGAGAGGCACTCTGCCATTGCATGGCTAGCTAGCACGTTGTAAAACTGACATACTTTCAGGCAGTTTGCTCCTTAATGATGCTTGGCAAGAATTACAAGTCCACCATTAACACTTTGTATGGTTCTTTCACTAGTTTCCGCACACAAAAATGTAATTTTGATCTGTTTGGATAAATCGTCCACAAAAACGAAATGCAAAACGTTTTACTGCTGCAAATTATAAGCTGGCTCGATTAAATCTAAGTTTTTGCTATAATTTCTCCCCTTCTGCCACACTGTTTAACAGTGGATTTCTTGTTAACAGTCTTTTCTGTCTGTCCTTGCACCTGTGACTTTTATATATTCACTTATATCTTTAATATTCATTCACGTCCTCCAATATCTACTTGATCATCAGACACCCTCAATGTGAAACCACATAGGTGCTAGTGTACGTGTGCTTGTGTGTTATTTTGGTCACCGTGCAGCAGCTAACACCCTAAAGAGATAACATTTCAAACTAGTCCCATGACTGGGTAAAAGCTGCACATTTTAAATTTGCGTTCTGTTACTTGCAATTCTCGTTCAATAAAGTAATAAATAGAATTCTAAGAGTGGAAAGGAAATGAACTATTTAGCATGGGCCCAGTAAGCGAGACAGCTACAAACTAATGGTCTGAGTTAGATCTTGGCGGATTTGGTCCTGCCGTAAATTTTCCGACAGTTTCACCGCCTACCGACTTGGCGGCCTGCCTACTCAATTAAGATGTTGGCAGGTCTATGGACAATAGTCCGTCCGAATGCCCCTCTCTCCGCCAGAATTTTCCTCCCACTTCGATGGCGTAAAAGGCAAAATCGGCTGTTGAGGGAGGAGTCCAGCCAGGATTACCGCCGAGCCAATCACAATGTGCCTTTCCATCGAGAAAACTGTGACGGGGACACCTCCAAACCTGAGTTGGCAAAATTGAAGAAAAAGAGGTAGAAACTTACCTTTTTTTCTGCTTTCCACTTCCGTTACCATCTTGAACCCCATAGTTCAGGTCCTTCCTTTGCTGCTACTACTTGACCGCGATGCTAATGAACTCCATTGGCGCAGGGATCTAAGGCAAGCTTCTTCTTCATTTGTCTTACTATGATGCATGCATTAACATTTGATTTGTATTTTTACATTGCTCTTACACGCAGTTTTTTCTTATGTGTTATGCAGTAGTGTTCATTTTACAACTTATCAAAATACAATGAGCACACCTGTGTTGACACTTAAAAAAGATATTTATTTGTTGTGGTGAGTATGGGTGTTGTGCTTGTGGGGCATGTGGGTGTATATTCAATAGTGTCTGTATGTTGTTTGTGTGCTATGCTATGCTATATGTAGAAAAAGGGGCATAACAAATTATCTACATATATTTATGAAGCAAATGCAACATATATTTTTGGTGTCACATTAATAAGTAGGACTTACCAGTCTTCACTCCACCAGGGATTACCTCCATCAGGAACCCGCCGCTAGGACAACACCAGCACAACAGGGAACTCTAAATAGGCTTGGCACAAACCCCCTGGCCTGATGGTGATGGAGTACTGTTAGCCAGCAGAGGAGTCCGCTGCATCGACGGAGGTGAGTCGCTTATGCGACGGAAGACAGTCTGTTGATGCGGACGGTGGTTCAGCCTGCCCACATCTAAATCCAGCGGGCGGGACTCTGTCAGCTCGGAGGGACTACAGGAGTACTGCCAAGATCTAAATCAGGCTGTAACTATGGCATGATCGTGATTCTGCTTTGTCAGACTTCACCTATTGGCCGAAAAAGCACAACTTCTATATTTATTATTGCTCGAAGAGTGTCCCATATAATGTGAGATCTCACACAAAAGAAACAGGCAATCAGTGCAAGTAGTTAAATGGAAAAGCCAGGCTTTCAATGCATGTCAAAAAATGAAGGGTTCTTCCCTATTGTTAAGAAGCAGCAGAATGCAGTTCCAGAGCCTTCTTGCCTGGACGTAGACTGTCCTTCCACCAGTGAATGCTTTCTTGAATTTCAGTAGCATGGCGGTATTCTGACATCCAGCTCAGACTGATCTTTGTGGTTTGTTGTGCCAGAAAAGAGCTCACAATAATTAACAGCTCAATAAATTCATTTTCGCCAGGCAGCCAATGCCAGAACTTTATTGCGGGGACACATAATCCCATTGTATAAAATGACACATATGATGAGCGACTGCTTTCTGTACTTGTTGAAGGTGATTCAAACTTAGTCTTGGCGATCTAGATATATTTTATTATAGTAGATGATTTTTACAAACCAAGCCCATTTCTGACTGATCCGTATGTAGTTAATTTCAAGTCAGGCAGCATACTTATGGGTGACTGTTAGCCCTGTCATCCTTAGGGTGGTCTTCCCCCAACGTTTTGCCTGCTTACCTTCACTTTTTGCTGTATTTCTTTGCTGTTTTAGAACTCTGAGCACTTTACCACTACTAACCAGAGCAAAAGTGCATGTGCTTCTCTCCTAAACATGGTGACATTGGGGTATACTTGATTGGCATATTTAGGTTACCTGAAAGTCCCTTGTAAAGTAGTATAGCATATGCCCAGGGCCTGTAATCTAAATTGTTCTAGTGGGCCTGCAGCACTAATTGTTCCACCCACACAAGTAGCCTTTCAATCCTGTCTCAGGCCTGCCATTGCAGGGCCAGTGTATGCAGTTTACTGTTGCTTCGACTTGCCATTTAAAACTACTTGCCAAGCCTTAAACTTCCCTTTTATTACATATAAGTCACCCCTAAGGTAGGCCCTAGGTAGCCCTAAGGACAGGGGGCTGTGTAACTAAAAGGTAGGACATGCACCTTTACGTTTTAAATGTCCTGGTAGTGACAAACAGCTCAATTTGTATTTCACTACTGTGAGGCCTACTACTCTCATGGGCTAGCATTGTGAATTCCTTAAAACACTTTTAAGCTGTAATTCCTGATTAGAAAGGAGTAGCTAAATCATGTTTCATATTTTTGGAATGGTAATGATAAATCCTCTTTAGTGGTAAAGTTGGATTTAACATTACTATTTTAGAAATTCCACTTTTAGAAAGTGGACATTTCTCTGCTCTTAACTTAGCACTGTGCCTACAGTCTGTCTCCAATACACGTCTGGGGTGGGTGATAGCTACACTTTGTGCATTCCCTCTCTCTAGACAACTACAAACACAGGAAGGGAGGGTGTGACAGAGGACTCATCTTCATTCTGATGGCCTTCCTGGACAGGAAGAGGGAGTGGGAGCTGATACTTACATCTGAATAGGCAGTGTCCTGTGTCCCACACAAAGGTCTGATTACCCCGTACAGGTAGCCTGGCAGACAGGGCTTTGATGAGAGGGGACCTGTGCACTTCAAAGAGCTGCTTCGAAGTCACCCCAAGTCAAAGGCATGCTCGTATATACGTACTGGGGTTCTGAACCTACCAACTCAGTACACTACTGGACCTGTGAAGAACTCTGTAAGTAGTAAAGACTGCTGTGCTACAAGGATTGACACTCTGCTTGACTAACTGTTCAAAGGAACTGCTTCACTGCTGTGCTGAGCTGCCCCTGCTGAGCTCTGCCCTGCTGAGGACAAGGACTGCACCCATTTCACTTGAATCCAGAGGGACTCCAAGGGCTTGCCTCCTGTTTTCTGAACTCTCAGGGTCATAAAAGACTTCCTACAATTCTGCTGGTGCTACTGGACTTTGTCATCTGTGCGTCCTACCCTTGCCTGAGGTGCCCCTCTAGTCCTGGGCCTCAGAAGTGGGTTCTTGCAGCTTTTCCTACATCGATGTTCACGCAGCGGCGACGTTGCGACGATCGGAACTGATGCATCGCTTTCAACACCGACACAGAGCCCACTTGACAAATAAGATTCTACTGCTGGCGCGGCTCCACGACGACAGACAGCACGGCTCAATGACAACACATCCTACAGGGGTTCGTCAATGAAACTTCCATTGACGGCCCGCATCGGCGCCGATGTTCGCCTCCAACTACGAGATCGACGGGGCGCCTCCTCGACGTCAACGCTTTGCTCCATCCAAGGTACTTTGTTAGCAGGATCTGTCTTAGTCCTGCAGCCAGCCTGCCCTCCATCGTGGTCGGCCTGAACTTTGGATTTACCTCGGACTAGTGTGTCCTCAAGTAACCTTTTAGTGCTATTGACTTCTAAGCACTATTTTTTGTTTATTCATTAAAATTTCATAACTCCGGTTATACTTGTTGGATTTTTGTTGTTTTGGTCTTGATTTTCTCCTAAAAATATTCTCTATTTTCCTAAACCGAGTCTTTTTGTGGTGTTTTCATTGAGTTACTGTGCCTGTTGCACAAATACATTGCCTTTTGAGATAAGGCTGATTGCTCTGTGCCAAGCCACCAGAGGGTGAGCACAGGCTATCTTTTAGTGTGTATCTAGCTTACCCTGACTAGAGTGGTGGTTCCTGCTCGGACAGGGTGCATACCTCTGCCAACCAGAAACCCCATTTCTAACAGTGACTTTACTTATAGAAACAAGTCTTAGAGATCTGGGGGATCCGGGGTCTCAGTCCAACTATATTCCCAAGTTAGAATTATCAGCAAACAGGACATCAGTTTTATGACCTTTAGAAAAATAATGAAGTAACATCAACATAATTATTAAAATCAATGTAATTGTGAATCAGTTACTTTGGAGTGATCTTATAGGCATTTAAGAATGCTATTGCAAGTTCCAAGACCTAGAGCCCTGTAATCTTCTGAGGCTGATGACAGACATTGGTACTGAGACATTGGCACTGTCTGCAAGCCATGCAGAAAGGAAGTGGCTTAATCTAGCACTGTGGGGCATATTTACAAGCCCCTATCACCACCATAATGTCACTTTTTTTGATGTTGTGGTGGCAATATGGGCTTCGCCTTATTTTCAAGACAGCGCTAAGCCAGCACCCTTTCACGCTATACTTAGCGTGAAAAAGGAGGGCAATGGGTGTTGTGGTGGGTGTTCCACCGCAACACCCATTGATTTTGACGCTGCCCCATATTTACAAAAGTGGCGTAAATATGGGGCAGCGCTAAAATTAAAACCAAAAAAAACCTGATCTTATTCTGGCGAAACAAGGAGAAATGCTTTATTTCACATCGTTTTTGCTGTTTCTATGTGGGCTGAATTGTGCAGCACACATAGAAACAGCAAAACGCCATTGATTGTTTATGTGCAGGAAGGTGTTTCTTCCTGCACAGAAACAATATTGTTTTTTAAAACTGACACGTTGCAACTTCTATGTGTGCTGCAGAAGTTACAAAACGCCATTGGTGATTTTTATGTGCAGGAAGAGACACCTTCCTGCACATAAACAATCTTTCCCTGCAAAGCAGACACCCTTGCACAATGGTGCAAGAGTGCCTGCATTGGCGCTAGGCAGCTCTAATTAGCGCCAGCGCAGGGTGAAACTCAGGGCTGCACCGTATTCTTGTAAATACGCTGCAGCCCTGCGTTTCTGAAGTGGAGTGGCGGAGGGTGGCGTTAAGCCAACAAGGCTAACTCCACGCTCCGTCACTTCATTGTGAATATGCCCCTGTATCCCTTAAGCTGAGGTCAAAGAGCCTGACAAGCAGGATGTAGTGGATGTTGTGATCAATGGTGTCGAAAGCTGCAGACAGGGCTACCAAAATTGGTGTCCTGACAACGTTGTTATTCACCTGTATTGCTGAATCACCCAGAAAGGACAAAGTGACAGAATCAGTGCCTCTGCCTGATTTAAAGCCTGCCCACAAAGGGTCCAGCAAGCTGTGCTCCTTAAACAAGGTTGGTGGTTGATAGCCGCTTGTTCGAACAGCTTGGGCAGGTGCAGTAGGTTATATAGATTGGATCATGGTTGGCTAAGTTATCGGGAACGGCCATAGACCCCAATTGAGGACTTCAGAAAAGATGCCGCTGGCGAAGAAGGTACAAGATTCTGGTGGGATCCAAACGATGAAGGGACAATGTTGGGACAAGCAAGGTCCAAGGGACTCACCAAGTGCAGGAGAGTCAGAGCAGGACCTGAGCAAGCAGAGGAGCCCACTGAAGCAGGAGAAGACCCTCAAGAGGACGCACGGGCCAAAGGCACAGGAGTCGCAAGAGGACCTCAAGCAGCTCCCCAAAAATGAAGGCTGACAGTGCAGAGGATGTGGTGAGGATGAAGATCTTGGCAGGAAGAGATGCTGGACGCTGGAACTTCTTGTAGCTTGAAGATCTCTGGAGTGCAGAGCTAACAAGCTTTGGCAACGGTAAGTCGACGCAGTGCACAGGGGTTCGGTCCCAGCAGTTCCGACTAGGGATACTGGCCTCAAAATTGCAGAGAGGACAGGTCAGGCATGGAGAGAGTTGCAGAACCACCACCTGTGTTGCTGAGCCTTTCAAAGTTTGTGAGACGTCAGGAGACGCAGACTGGTCAGCTTCGTTGCAGTGCCTGCAGATGCAGGGGTGTGAATCCTTCACTCCAAGGGAGATTACTTCGGGTGTCCTTCATGCCCACAGGTCTGTTGAAGATCCTGGAAGAGGCACAGATACAGACAATGGAGATGACTTGCAGAACAGCGAGACCAGGAGCAGCAGGAGTCTTCCTTTATGCAGTCTTGGTTCCAGGCGAAGTCCAGCGAAATTCAAGTGTCCAGACGGTCGAAGAGTGACATGGTTTCAGGCTTGAGTCTTGCCCCACATTGAATCTGAGGACCCACCCACAGGTAAGCCCTCTTATACCCTAAGAAAGGGGTTAGAACAACTCAGCGGTCCCTCCCAGAGCAGGGGCTGGACAGAGGAGAGGGTACTCCCATTTCCTTTGTCCAGTTTTGCGCCAGAGCGGGTGCCAAAGGCTCCCAGAACTGTTTCTAACTAGAGTATGCAAGGAGGGAACCAAATGTGCCCTTCAAAGCAGTCTGGTGGTGCTGGCAATCACCCACACCCTAGCCCAGTACGCTAAGACCTGTCTGGGGAGGTGGTCACACTTCCCTGCGACAGGAAAGCTATTGTTTACCTTCCCCTGTTCGAGCTTGGCTCAGCAGCAGGAGGCAGAATCGTGTCTGTGGTCGGCAACAGTACTAGCTTGCTGTCATACCCTGAAAGGCTGTTACCGGGAGTACAGAGGGGTTCACTGATAACACATCAACACCCAAAATATCCCCATACCACAATATCGAGTCATAAATATAGATGTAAAAAATATCAACATCCTATATTTATAAAGGTAAGTACAAAAATATTGAAACAAAAATATCGATGACATAAATATAGATGTAAAAAATATCGTTTTTTATATATATATAATAAAATAAATATTAAATAATAAACTTAATTTAAAAAATAAATAGATTTAATATACATTTAACAAAAATAACAAATGAACTTAACCTAAAAAAGTTAAACACACATATATAATAATTATTATATATATTTACTGTAAAACAATAAATAAACTATTAATTTAAATTTATTTTATAAGTTTAAAAATATATAAAAATGTAACACATAAATATATATATACATACATATACCAATAACGTTAAAAAACTCTATTATTAATTTAAAAAAATTATTTGATAATCAACCTTATTGATTTTGAGAGAGTAACAGCACAGTGCACAGGTCCATGTATATATGACATTGCTAGTGTACAGAGAATAACATTACACAATATGCACAGCGATCAAGCACATCACACGGTAAATCAAGCAGTCCATCAGAAGCAAGGAGCTAACTTTACGGCCCCATTATTCCAATTGATTCGTCCATTTACCCCATATCTTTTGGTATTTAGCCGGGCAGCCCCTGGCTTCAAACAAGGGTTTCTCTTGAGCGGCACATCAATCCACGCCTCTGGGCCATTTAGCTATTGTAGGGGGGTCAGGTTGCGTCCAGGCCATGGTGATATCGCGCTTGGCCACCATAGTGGCCATCCCCAAGAATAATTTATCCGCTCGGGACCCGTCTAGACCGTCCATAACGCCCAGCAGGAGGCGCATGGGGTCATGAGGTACGTGCCAACCCAGGATGTATGTGAGTTCAGATTCTATCTTGTCCCAGTATTTTATAAGGCGAGGACAAAACCAAACCATGTGGTAGAAGTCTTCTGGTTGTTGTCCGCAGCGAGCGCAATCGGGCGAGGCACACAGCCCCGCTCTATGCATTAGTTCCGGGGTAAGATATGCAGTGTGGAGGTAGTAGATTTGGATGAGTCGAAGCCTGGCGGTGACCGTGACAGTCTTAGGGGCCATAAGGGCGTCCCGCCAATCCTCGTCCTCCAGGGGACCCAGCCATCCCTCCCACCGGAGTTTAAGCAAGTCAAGTGTTGTGGGGCTGTTGTTCGTGAGGGTACGGTATATACGCGATATTCCACCCTTCCCCAGATTCCCCATCATGACTTGCGCTTCCAGTGAACTGAATTCGGGGAGTGTGGTGCCTGTGGATATGTGCGCGTTGAGGGCGTCATATTTGTAGGTATCTGTAGAATTGTGAGGTATGTAGGGTAAAGCGTATCTGCAAGTCTTGGAAGGTCCTTATGTGATTTCCCACCCATACGTCTCCCAGCTGTGAAATTCCAATGTGGTCCCATTATGTAAAGCCTTGCAACGCCACCACCTCAGCCAACCACACACCCTACCAAATTGGCATTTGTTGGCTCAGTTTGGAGTCCCATTACGTGTGTCGCAGGGCCTAGCGCCAGGCCAGGAAGACCACCCGAGTCACAGTTGGGAGTGTTTTAGGGATGGGGCATCCATACATGATGGCCTGGATCTGGGGGAAGCCCATGTCTCGCAGTTCGGTTCTGTAGGCTGGGTCAGACCATCCACCGGTAAACCAGTTGTGGAGAACAAGTAGTTGGGTGGCTAAGTAGTAGAGGTATAGGTCCGTCATACCCATGCCTCCATCAAAGGACAGAATGCGGCATTGGGTGAGAGCCATACGTGGCCTCCCACCTCCCCACAGAAACCGAGAGATCATGGCATCCATCTCTTTGAACCAGCTCTGGGGATAGTGGAAGGGGGTATTTTGGATGATGTACAGGAATCAAGGGAGGATCATCATCTTAAATAGTGACACCCTTCCGAGCGGATTAAGGGGTAGGGTTTGCCAACGTCGGAGGTCTTCCTTAGCCTTTTTGACAAGCGGAGTAATGTTCAGCGCCAATTCTAATTCAGGGAGTAAAGCGACCCATATGCCTAAATATTTAAATGATTGCCGCCAAATGGGGATGTTAGTCTGCCAGTCAAAGCATTCCCTAGAGAGATGGAGAGGTACAAGAGCCGATTTTGTCGGGTTTAGCCGGAGTCCAGAAACCCTTTCAAAGGCCTGGAGGGATTGGAGACATCTAGGGCCGGAGCGGGCCGTGTCCGCCAAAAAAAGCAGGACATCGTCCGCATATAAGGCAATTTTGTCAATGTGGTGACTCTCCCACGTCCAACCCTGGATCGAGTCATCCGCTCGGATAAGACACGCCAGGGGTTCCATCGCCAGCGCAAACAGGCGTGGGGAAAGGGGGCAGCCCTGTCTCGTACCTCTTTGTATTGGAAATATCTCAGAGAGGGGCCCGTTGATAAGTACTCTGGCTCTGGTGTTGGAGTATAGGACGTGGACAAAGCGCCAAAACTGTGGACCCATACCCATCATTGTGAGCACATCTTCAAGGTAGAGCCAGTCAACAGTGTCAAAAGCTTTCTCAAAATCCACAAGGAGGAGTGCTAGGTATGGGGTAAGTGTCTGGCGGTTTGCAAGGGCTACGTGAAGACGTCTCAGGCAGTGTCTGGTGCTATGTGTTGGCATGAAGCCGCATGGGTCCGGGTGAACCAGTCTGCTGAGGAGTGGACGCAGGCGCTGGTCCAAGACCGTGGCATAGATCTTGACTTCGGTGTTAATTAGGGAGATTGGCCGGTAGTCCGCGCAAGACGACGAGGGTGGCTGGGTCTTGGGCATGACCACAATGGTCGCCATATCCGTCTCCGGGGGGAATGCTTCAATCTCTGCCACGTGCTGAAAGAGGGCAGAGAGGTGGGGAATCAACAGTTCCCCATAGGAAGCGTGATATTCCTGAGGGAGTCCATCTGGGCCCGGAGTTTTCCGGGCGCCAGTTGGGAGATTGCAGCACCTATTTCCTCTGGGGTAAAGGGAAGGTCTAGGCTAGCCACCTCTGAGTGTGTCAAGCAGGAAATATGGACCTTCATAGGGTACAAAAGATCTGGGAGGGAATCCTCTAGTTTATGCGCTGAATATAAGCAGGCGTAGTAGTCTGCAAACGTCTGCGCAATCTCGGCTGAAGTATGGTGAGTGGCTCATGAGGAATCTCGAATCTCGGGGATGATTCGATTTGCAAGGGGGTATGAGGCCAGCCTATGCAGCAGCTTCCCGTTTTTGTCTCCCCAGCCATATACCCGGGCGACTGACAAGTGCTACAGCAATTTGACCGAATCTAGTGAGATGTGTTTGATCTCTTTGCGCAGGGCTGCCAGTTGCCTGTCACAGGCCACGTCCGAGGCTCTGGTGAGTTCAGTCTCCAGTCGGACCGCTTGCGCCTCGAGAAGGGCTAGATGACTGTCCTTGGCCCGTTGTTGGGCCCGGAGGTGGCTTTTGGCCACTCCTCGGATGGTGGCCTTGCTCGCCTCCCAAAGGGTACTCAATGAAGAGACCGAGCCCAGGTTTGTAAGAAAATATTGCTGCAGTTCCTCTCCAATAGTCTTTTGGAACTCCTTGTTTTGCAGAAACCAGGGGTTCAATCGCCACATCGGGCGCAGCCCGGCAGGAGTGTCGCCTAGGTGCAGGAGTAATGCTGAATTGGCCAAGATTCCACGGGGGAGGATGGACATGTCAGTCATGCAGTGGCAGTCAGGTGCAGGCATAAAGACCATGTCAATATGTGCATGGGTGTGGTGCGCTGCTGAGGTGTGGGTGTATTGGGAGATTCGGGGGTTCCAGACCCTCCACACATCGCAAAGGCCTGAAGTGGCTGCCCACTCAGCCAATTTCTTGGCGTGGGTTGCCCTGGTGAGGGATGGTGTGCCCGTGGCGTCAAGAGTGGGCTGCATGACCGCGTTAAAATCACCTCCCAGAACCGTCTGTCCCCAGGGAAGGGTGGAAATGACGTCAGTAAGGTGTCGCAGCGCTGGGTTGAGCATCGCAGGCGGAATGTATATGGATATGACGTTAAGGGTATTCCCTTCCCACGTCCCAGAGAGAGTCATAAATCGCCTCTGTGGGTCCCTATTAACGTGAGTGGGGACAAACGGAAGGGTTCTCCATAGTAGGATGGCCGCCCCCCATGAGCCTCTGTTAAAACCGGAATGCCACACCCTGTCGAAGCCAAAATGTGCAAGGAAGGAGCAGTGGGTTCCCAAGAGGCGGGTCTCCTGAAGCAGGAGGACATCAGGGGAGTGTCGTTGGGCGTATTTCAAGACTGCAGTACGCTTGATGCGATCGAGCAGTCCATTAACGTTCCAGGACATGACCCGGAGAGAGTTACTAGCCTGGTTTGCGTGCATCATGTGGAGCATGTGGCCCAATATGCGGGACCGCAGTGCATGGGTGGCTTCCCTGTGCTAAAGGGCCGTGTGCTGTTAGAAAAAGGTAGAGTAACACAAAACAAAAAACTAAACTGTGGACAACGGTCCAGGTCCCCCCCTCCCGACCTCCCCTCACCCTATACTTCCGGAACTGCAGAATCTGTCGCCCTACAACCTAGGAAAGAAAAGGCTAAACTATAACGTTTAGCTTTGGAAGCAGCGTGGTGGGCCCCTCCTTCAATATCGGATGTAAGTGTATCATCAGCAGATTGCTCTGAGTTCTACAGTACAGTTCTGCAGTCCCCGGTGTTGCCTCTCCAGGGGTTCTCAGATTGCTTGACTTCGGGAGAGATCTGAATCCGTAGCCGCCAAGTCCAGAGTTGGGTGAGGGGGGGACCTGGGGATGTGTTCCATGGACTGATCATCTGCGGACCTATCCTGCTGCTGAGGTTGGGAACCTGGAGGGCTGGTGGTATTTTCAGGTTCTCGGGTGGTTGAACCTGGCGATCTGGAGGCTTCCTTACGGCCCTTACGTCCCCTGCGTGACTGTGTGCGCCTGCTGCGCTGTTTGGGGGACAGAGGTCGTGAGGTTTGGGGATCAGAATGTACAGGTGGAGAGTTCGGACGGTCCCGGAGGGGCTGCTCCTCGGTCAACCAATTCCAGGCAGTCTGCGGAGAGTCGAAGAATTGCGTTTTGCCTTGGAAGATGACGCGGAGGCGGGCCGGGAAGAGGAGCCTATATTGGAGGCCTAGAGCACGCAATTTCTGTTTGACCTCTGTGTAGGAGCGCCGCTGGGTCTGCACCTCTTTGGTATAGTCCGGAAACACCATTATGGTGTGATTTTGAAATTTCAGGGTGCCCAGACCTCGTGCCTCCCGTAGGACCGCATCTCGGTCTTTAAAGTTGAGAATACGGGCTATTATAGGGCGGTGTGGGGCCCCAGGCGGCGATCTGGGTGCAAGAGATCGATGGGCCCTTTCAACGGCAAACCACGTCGATAATGTGTCCTTAGGCATCCAGGATGAAATCCATGCTTTGATGAAGGTGGCCATTTGGCCCTGCTCAATCCCTTCCGGAAATCCCACCAAGCGGAGGTTATTGCGATGTGATCAGTTTTCAGCGTCCTCGGCACGCCTGTGTAGTTCCTTAGTGTGGGTCTGCAGGTGGGCCACTTGCTCTTTCAGCTGATGGACATCATCCTCTACCGTGGAGAGGCGGGACTCTGCTTCTGAGATGCGGGCCGTGGCGTTGCGCAAGTCTTGCCGGATAAGGTACATGTCGACACGAACTTCGGCTATTTTTCCTTCCACCGAGGCCTGGGACGTGCTGATAGCCTGCAGGATTGCGCCTAGATCTTTACCAGGGAGCGACGGGCTGCCCATAGCCCCTCCCGGTGAGTCCTGTTCAACTGTGGTGAATTGATCCATTTTCATTTGTGTTTGTGTGGTAGAGGATTTAGGGCCTCGGTCCTTCCCCATGGCAAGCGGTGGGGAGGTCTCAAGCAGGGTCGGTATCAAGGAGTCTCTAGCCCTAGGCCTATTCAATCAGGGATTCTCCATCACCCCTGCCTCCACGTGTTACGGCCGGGTAGGCGAGCCTCAGGACTCAGGATGGAAAGCCCGTGCAGAATGGAGTCTCGGAGGTCTGCAAGTGGGCAGCCGATCCGGGAATTCGTGCATGCGGTTACCCAGGTTCAAGAGCATCCACTCTAAGGGCGAGTGAGCATTCCTGATGGCCCTAAAAAGAGGCGAAGCTCCGGTGCCCCGGGATCTCAAGGCTGTAGGTCAGGGGCAATAATCACAGCAACGTGACCGAAGTCTCGGTCACCCTCCACAACACAGTCCGGCCGGAGGTGGGGGGAGTCTCAGGGTTCCATTGTGGGTCACAGCTCCGGCACTTGGGGGAATGGTCCACCACCTCTCCTCAGAGCTGGCCAGTAGGTTCCTGTCTTCCCAGGGTCCAGGGTACAATGTTGCGGCTCAGGCGTTCACCTTTAATCACCCCGATGGTACTGCCACCACAGGACAAGAGCGTGAGCTCCAATGGTCCTCTAAGTGGGTATGCAAGGGTTGCCACTCCGGATGTCCCAGCGGAGAAGGCTCAGCTTGTGGGTCCACTGCGGGCTGCCGCCGATCAGGGGGCCCCAGCCCTCGTCTCTCGAAGGGGGGCACTGGTGGGAGTCAGGTGAGGGCGTTCCTCCGACCTCATGGCAGGCAGGTCCCCGCAGCAGGGTCTGGAGATAGAAGCGGGGGAGGAAAGACGCAGTAGCCCGGGGCCGAAGTGTCCACTCCCGGGCCTCTGTGTAATGCGTTCGCACGTCGCAGGCCCAGGGGGCTCCGCGGGCCGGGTCTTTCAGGGCCATCCTCCTGGGGCACCGTCACTTTGTTCTTTCCCCCCTCTGTGGTCCGTAGGTTCGTTCCCACATTGCGGCAACCACCAAGGGTCTGAAGGTGGAAGAGGGGGAGGAGAGATGCAGCAGCCCGGGGCCGAGGTGTCTACTGCCAGGCTGCTGTGCAGGGCCTCCGCACGTCGTAGGCCTGGGGGACCCAGCAGGTGGCGTCTTTCGGGGCTGCCCTCACGGGGCACAGTCACTTAGATCCGGCCCCCCCACCCAGGTGGTTCAGAAGTCTATTCCCATACTGAGGCAGCGATCAAGGGTAGAAATAGGGTGGGGCCCATTCACCGCCAGTCTGAGGATCCGGCGAGCTACAGAGTCGATCGCTCCGGTCAGGTGCGGTGCAGGCCTCCCGAAGCCGCGCCACCTCAGCGCAGGTCCTTGGCTTCAGATGCGCGCTGTGGGGTCCGCTCCGGGTGCGATCTCCAGGCAGGTCACCGCCCACCTCTGGACGCGCCCCTTCCCAGTCAGCTTGGACATGCGGCCTGCACGGGCACGGATCACCGTGTCGGTTCGGAGGGGGGTCCGGGCAGCAGGCAGACCAGGGTAACGGCAGTCCCACACGGGGAGGTCCGCCGTCGAGCGTCCTCCAAGGATCCGAGAGTCTGGTGTCAGGCCGCACCTCTCTGGGACCCGGTGGGCTCCCAGTGGATGATCTCGGGCCACCTCAGAGGTCCTCAGGCATGTGCCGGGTCTGCCATCTTGCCGAGGCACATTGCAGGCCGTAGGTGGATGAAATGGCCCTCCCCGCTATGGGCCCACTTAAATGCAGGTCTTCAAGGCCACGGCTGCATCTGCACCAAGACGGGAGGGCTTAAACGGGTGCAGGACCCTTCTCTCCTACGCGCCCCCACCTGTCACACTCCCCAGGCTGCAGGAGGTCCGGGCAGCGGGTGTTTCTTACGCATCGGCAGGCCCAGATTTCTTGTATCTTCAGGGCCGGAGGGCGACTGCCGGACCCAACACTTTGTTTAGGTCCTCGGTGGTCGCGGCCGGAGTCCGGAGGCCGCCTCCCACCCGTAGGATCTCAGCGCCGGAAGGGGGTGGGAACCGACTCAGAGGGTCCCCGCTGCCCAAAACAGCAGCCGATCCCCCAGCCTTTGTTTCATTTGCCAGTCAAGCGCAGTCGCCACAGGCCCAAGCCCGTGTACCAGCCCCGGAGGTCCGGTCGAGGGGATGGAGGCCTCCCCTCAGGCCGCACGCCAGATCTCCCTCCTTCAGGTCGCAGGAAACCAAGATCGCCGCACTGCCTCGCAGCTCTGGAGTTCGTCCTCGCCCGGTGAGTTGTTCGGCACTTCCGCCCGTCTGTAGGGCACAGTACAGGGGGGAGTCAATCTGCCGCAGGGGATATTTCTGATACCAGTTCCTAGCATCTAGGCACGGGACACAGCCTCGGCGGGCACTGCCATTTTGACCTCAGGGCGGCCCGGAGACCTGGGCACAAAGCCAGCCACCGCGCCTGGTTCTGCAGTGTTTCCCCGCCACTGGGGGATTCATCCAGGGCAATTCAATTACATTATCCCATCACGATGCATTTCGGGCCGTGGCCTTTCGTCAGGGGATATCAATTTTCTCAAACGAGTTTTACCATCGGGAGACACTCGTTTGAATTGCCCTGGGTGAAATATATCATTTTGTGAAAATTATGATTTATTGAAAGAATTCGATGTTTGACAAGGCGGATGGAAAATGAATATTGCCTTAACACAATAAATACATCGTATTCGAATTCAATTTAAGTTTAATTATTTTCTAACAACCCCTGGACTTAGGGGCATTTGCGGTGCTAAGGGGGACAGACCTTTTACAGGGGACGCGGCTACTTGGCAACCATGAAAGCAAATTCTACTTTCCTACAGCCTAATTCTACTTAATCTGATATGACTTGTCATTTTTTTCAAGTATAACCTGTGAGTTGGAATTTTTGTTCTCTTGGTGCAACAGTGTTTAGAGATGGTGGACCATTTATTGCTGACAACCTAGAGGGAAATTGCTGGCACTTAACATTGTCCATTGAATAAAAAAATTAGCCTTAGCGAGATATGTTATTGGGGACCACCAACCAATCCCCCAAAAGGCCCTAGCACATTTCCAATGTTAATCCCTGTTAATTTAGTTGTTGGCATGGGCATAGAATATGAGTATGCCTGTTTCTTGGTATCTCACAAGTCTGTGAATTGGGGCAATAATTGCACGGTGCCTGCCCGTTGATGAAGCCTGAATAGCATTGCAGCGTGCCAACAAATCTTTAGTTTGTTACGGAAAATGTCCATGAGTGATCTCAATTGCAATTATTTATTAGTAACAAGTGGCATGACACTTCTATCAGGAGTGATCTGGATACGGTCAAGAAGAGTATACATCTAAGTAGATGAGATTGAAACATACACAGGATCGGTGATTGGATTTTGTGGGAAAATAAATTTTTTGTTATGAAGTGACAACAAAACACCAGGACACCGTATACCTAGTTGCATATTTTGTACATTGTGTGTCATTAATTGTTATTTTGTTTCAGGTTCATATACTGGCATTTTAGGGCAGTTTAGAATTCACTGAATGTAGAGCAGGCTTCAGTCTCAGTGGCCAGAGAGAGTCAGTGGTAGAGGCCTAAAAAGTAGAGAGATTTGAAACTGGATGTTGCACAAAGTGATTTGGGGGTGATCAGCAATTTCTATTTTTGGATAGGATTTATTGGTGTAAATAAACTCAGACCATCCGATGCCTGGGTGGGATACTGCTCTGCCCAATTATAAATGACTGGGTGTTCCCACACCTGGATTTGCCTGGTTTAGGAACATCAAGCATGATTTTACTGGCTGGAAAATCAAATGACATTCAGGCTGCAATGGTATCCAAACCCAGTCCCTGCATGACCCCTCCAATGACATAGGGGAGCACAGAATACCACTCATGAACAATTTTAAATGTTTCATATTTGCTTTTAACAGGATCACTTGACCAAACACATCATTTTGCCATTTGTCTTTTTTATTTGTTCAGTGATCAAATCCTGATAGGGTAATTAACCTGAAAATTCTTACTTGTGTGTGGTTCTTTGGCAAATTATTTCAATTCCTTTACAAAATGTGTGTTTAAAATTTCAATAGAAACATGGAAGTCAATTTTAAAAAGACCACATTTTCTTCTTTCTGGTGCAAAAATTCTCCATAAAAGAATACTAAAGTTTGCCCAAAATATACAATATTCCTAAACAGTGGCGGCTCCTCCGCAATGGTGAAGGAGCGTTTCCCCACTGCCTGTCTCAGAGCCAGCAAATGTAAAATAAAACGATGTTCTTGCATCGTTTTATTTTGCATTTGTCGGCTCTGAGCCGGCAGTGTTGGGAGGGGCGGGGCCGAGGCACGGGAGGTGGGAGGGGGAGTACTACGTGCACTTCACTCCCTAAGTGCTCATGTGTGTTTGGCCTGCCATCTCAGGCCAACCAAAACACACATGCGCACCTAGGTTTTCTCCAGCCCAGCTGCATTGAGTAGCCAGGTTTGAGGAACCCCACAGACTCCCTGGTCTGAGCAGGGTGTCTTTCCTGCCCACTCAGGCCAATTCCGCGCTGCTCTGCAGGGTGGGGATTGGACAGGGAGTCTGTCCCAGGGGCTGCTGGGACATAGGAAGAAGAGGAGAGGTGGTGTGACGAGATGCGGTACTGGCGACGGCCAGCAGAAAAAGGTATGTTTTTTTTGCTAATGTATTTCTATTTCTAACCAACCCACCCCACCCCCGCGCGATGCCTCCCGCGCAACCCCCTCCACCCCCCCCTTTATTTATGGTTGCCGCCACTGATCCTAAAATGTTTAAGCAAGAGGCAAAGGGGCACCTTAATTGCGTTTACAGATTTTTGCTAATTTTGAAACATGTTCAGGGGATATCCCAAAAGAAAATTCATTGTGCCTATCAGTGACTACCAAATTGCTCTAAATGCACTATTTTGCTCCTCCTGAACAAAAGATTGTCAGGGTACCAACGTTCTGTCACATTTCGCACTAGCTCCAACCTAGGCTCTTATCCTTAAGTGCAAAATGTTGAACACTACAAATGGTAAATACTGAAGAACTGGACTACATGGCCTCTGCTTTCGTCTACTGGCAAGCACTACATATCTTTTATGTAGTGCTTGCCAGACAGGCCCCTGTGTAGATATAAACAGAGCACAAAATCTGCCTGATCTGAAAAACACCTTCACTTTGATATATGTCCTACTGCTCCTCTCAATACTCGCCTCCCCCTAGTTTGTGGGCCAGGACAAAACTCCTTAGTATCCAGCCCTAATACTACACTGCCTCGCTAGTGCTTCGAAGTTGTTCTAGGTATGTTTCAGCACTGCTAGATCTCTAGCTGCCATCTTATGCTCTGTGATATTTACAGTGTGTTTCTACCTAATCCAAAAACCTATAACATTGCACAGTTGTTCATTTCAGGCCCTGTGTGTCAAAGCTATGTGTAATTGCTCTTTGCAAAAGGCAGAGTGTGGACAATTCAGCATGACACAAAGAACAAGTGTAACAAATGAGCCAACCCGTTCAGCAGGAGAGCGGTAAGGGTGTGGTATGTAGCCAGTGACGCATGTTTTAGTACACAGTTTCAAATATATTGCTCAAGCATGGTGTGGGAGGTATGCACACAGTATGGGGTTTAGCTGCCCTCGAGATCTGATTTACTGCTATGTGTCGATGGACATGTAGTCACCTAATTGTTGATTAAGACAACAACAATGAAAATGTATTGTGAATGTTGACCAATTGCCTCACTGCCAGGATATGCTTTGTTACTTAATAAAAAGAGTTTTTTTAAAATGGTGTGGTAGTACACTGTCATTTACAAATGAATTATTTCTATTGAAATGGCTACAAGATCCAAAAATTCGCACTGACATGCCATTTTACTCATAAAATGATACAGTGCATATAGGAAAGTAGGATCTGCTTTCATTGTTACCCCCACTTTTTGCTGGTGTCCTTCTGTTTTCTGACTAGTCTGACTGGGATCCTGCTAATCAGGAACCCAGTCACTGTGCTCTCTCCCTAAATTTGACTTTGGTAAGTATTTTGGTACCTTTCCAGTTGGCTACTGGTGTACCCTCCTAAGTCCCTAGTATATGGTACTAAGGTACCCAGGGCATAGGTACACCAGGGGTTTCCCATGGACTGCAGCATGTATTATGCCACCGATGAGACCACTCAAACTGTGATTACAGGCCTGCCATTGCAGCCTGTGTGAGCTGGTGCTAACACCACTCACAACAGATATAAGTTTCCTTATATCTGAGGTCACTGCACTTAAAACCTATAAGTCACCCCTACGGTAGGTCTTTCAATCCTGAAGGCAGGGTACTAGGTTGTAAGTGTGAGGGTGCACTGCATGAGCAGGACACCCCGTACAAACCCAGGAGTCGATTCTCCCAGCTTTGTAAGAGCGGTCAGCCATTTTATGTTTAAATCATGTTTATTGGAAGGAAACATTTTGGCACTACACAGCTTACTGCCTACATCCGTTGGCCGGCAGAGCATTTCTAGGAGGTCAATACACAGCGTTAATGCCACAACCCGGAGGCTGGCCGCGTAGATGAGTGATCCGTCTGAAAGGCTGGTTGCCCCCTCCGTTTTCTCCCAAAAAAAAATCAAAACACCCAACCAATGAACTAATATAATAACTATCCCCCCTCCCTGTCCCCCCGTCCCTCCCCCCCCCGAACCGATGTGCTGGTTGCTCCCAGTATTGCGTCTTATGGTCTGCAGGACCTCAGTTATTTGCTCCATGGGCTCCCTCCTCAGTTGGCCTATCTGTGAGACGGAGAAGGCGTAGATATTTCGGGCAAGTCACCTCATTAAGTTCCCTCGACAACAGTGTCAGAAGTGGGCTCCATATGGTGTGGAAGGATTCTATTGAGTTCGTAAGTGTCGCTTGAATGCGTTCCATCCCCACTATATACCAGAGTTTATGCAACCACCCTGTATGTGTTGGTCTGGTCTGTGTGCCCCATAGTGAAAGTATATGCTGTACCGCTGCTCCCATCGCCACCCCCATCTGCTTCCCCCTTATGGATTTCAACGGATATGTAAGTCCATTAGGCAGGCCTAGTAACGTGTAAGCTGGGAATCTAGGGATTTCGGTGTCCAAGCAACTGTCTATATCATCTAAGACCTCCCTCCAGTAATCTCGTACTTCCGTGCATTCCCATAGGATGTGCGTCAGTGTTCCTTCTTCATCGCAGCCCCGCCAGCACGTCGGGCTACGCTCTGGGTTCCCTCGATGCAGTCGGACCGGAGTCAGGTACCAGTACGTGGCTACTTTTACAGCCGTCTCCCGGCTGGCCACGTTCCGAGCTGTATGTGCGGCCCGATAGTAGATATCACGCCATTCCGTTTCGGTAAGGTCCCTCCCGATTTCCCTAGCCCAGCGCCTCTGGCCTGCCGAGGGCGTAAATGGGGTCAAGGGTCGAAGCAGACCATATATTTCTGAGATTATTTTTTTATCGGACGTTTTATCACGAAGCCACCGTTCGTATCTAGTGAGCCTCCGACCGACGAGGGTTTCACTTCCGGTTGAAGGAGCCAGTGCCGGAGTTGAAAATATTGGAACTGCTGTGGAGCGATAATATCATAAGAGTGTTGTGTCTCGGCCAGGGACAAAAATCCCTCGAGGTTAAAAAGGTGACCCGCTGATTTGCATCCCGCGTTCCTCCATTGGGGGAAAGCTCTTTCGTTCATCCCTGGGACAAATTCCGGATTATCAAATAACGGCGTCATTGGGGAAGGGAAGGAGGTAAGGCCCCGTTTCACTGCCACTGTATCCCAGATGTTTAAAATTGTACTCGTAATCGGCGAACCCTGTAGATTCGGGGGTCTGTCACGTTTTTTAAAAAGGCACCTTCCATAACGAGAGTTTTGCCAGTGCCCTGTCTTGGAACAGCCACTTCTTTTCCGATTCGGGTCTGCTCCATTCCACCAGGGTTCGGAGTTGGGAAGCCCTATAGTAGTCAAGGAAGTTCGGGATACCCAACCCTCCCTGGTCTAGGGGTCGATGGGATATCTCTCTACGCATCCGGGGTCGCGCTCCGGCCCAACAAAAGTGGTTGACCTCTTTCTGGAGTTGCTGGAGGGCACCCCTCGGCGGTCTGGCCTGTATGGTTTGAATATATATATAGCGCTTTGGGCAAGATGCTCATCTTGATCGCCGCGACTCGGCCTAGGAGCGAGAGTGGTTGCTTGCGCCATTGTTGAAGACACCTCTGGATCTGGGAGAGGAGCCCTGCGTAATTCCGATCGACCGTCTGTGTTACCGTGGGAGCTAATTCTATGCCCAGGTACGTGATGGATTCCCTTGCTCGTAAGTTTCCGTAAGATGGTCGCTCTAGATCCGCGGCTTCTGCATATCGACCCAGGTGTAATAATGTGGACTTTCCCACATTAATTTTAAACCCGGAGACGCGGCCGAAGGAGGCCAGCTCCTCCAAAAAGGCTGGTACCGAACATTCCGGCTTCTCCAACGTGGCCAAAATATCATCCGCATATAAGCTCACTGTATGGTTCTCCCCCCAAAGGGAATCCCCTTATGTCCGGATTATCTCTAATTTTCTGGGCGAGCGGTTCCACGTATAATGCGAATAGGAGTGGGGAAAGCGGGCACCCCTGTCGTGTGCCCCTCTGAATCACTACCGGCCGTGATGTTGTACCGTTGACTCGAACCATGGCCCTAGGCTCATCGTAACAGCTCGCCACCCAAGCCCTGAAGCGTTCCCCGATTCCGAAATGAGCCAGGGTATGGTCCAGGAAGCTCCAGTTGACCCGGTCAAAGGCTTTTTCCGCGTCTACTGACAGTAGCAAAGCCTCCATCTTGGTTCGGTGCGCCTTATCTATCAAATGTAGTACCCGCTTGGTGTGATCGCTCCCCTGTCGGTTATAAATAAAACCGGACTGATCCGGGTCTATAATGCCCGGTAATCGCGGTCCCAGTCGTGCCGCTTGTACTCCAGTGAACAGTTTCAGGTCGAGATTGAGAAGAGAAATCGGCCTGTAAGAGCTGCATGTTGTCTTCTCTTTTCCGGGTTTGGGGATGACTACTATGTCTGCCGCTAACATATCTGGGGGGATAGACCCACGCCCCTGGAAGGCATTGAAGAGTTGTGTTAGTATAGGGGCGATCAATGAGCAGAAGGCCTTATAGAAACCTGCGGAGTACCCGTCTGGACCCGGTGATTTGTGTGATTTAAGGCGAGCAATGGCCCCAATCACCTCTTCTATCCGAATCGGCGCCTCCATTGCCTCAGCCTCGGACTGATCTAAAGCCGTGGTCGATACTCCCTTGAGATAATCCTCCCCCTCGGTTGAGTCGGGTATCGACTCCCTATAAAGAGAGGAAAAAAACTCCCGGAAAGCGTCTGCTATTTCCTCGTCCTTGACCACCTTCACTCCCTTCTCATTTATTATTGCGGGTACCCTGTCCCGTTGGACGCGGGCTCTAAGTTTGCTGGCCAACATACGGCCTGTTGAATCCCCCCAATATAATACGAGTGCTTAAGCCTCAGCGCCGCATACTCCGCTCTATCGATATCAAGAGCAGCCAGCTGCAGTCTTGCCGCTCTCACCTGACGCCAAACCCTAGGGGCCCCTGTGCGACTATGGATTCGTTCCATTTCCACTACCTGCTTTGTGAGCTTCTCCCTAACCTCTCTACGCTCTTTAGCCTCCGCCGCTGCAATGGCGATTAATTCGCCGCGTACCACTGCCTTCAAAGCCCCCAGAGGGCCGTAATGGGGGTATCTGCGAGGTCGTTGCGGGTTAAATAGTCAGTGATGCTTTTGTGTAGCGCTGTTACCACCCCGTGTCTCTGAAGCAGCGTTTCCCTTAATCGCCATCTCCCCGGGGTCCTGTGTGTTGTAGGTAGAGAGAGAGTCAGTGTCACCGCATCATGGTCGGAAAGCGCCGCCGGAATTATATTTACCGTGTCCACTAATGCTGTCAGGTCCGACGACCCTAAAAGATGATCAAGTCTAGCATATGTTCGGTGTGCGTGAGAGTAGAATGAATATTGTTTATTGTGTGGATGCTTTGTCCTCCAGATGTCTGTCAAACCCCGTTCCCGTAGCCAGTCCTTCCCTGCAGTAGAGAGTGCACCCTCCTGTCCGTAACGCTGACCGGAGCGATCTATCTCCGTGTCCATGACTAGGTTCAAGTCCCCCCTACCACCATCATCCTATTTTGCGTGGCGAGTGCCTCTGAAAGTGCTGTGGTAAGGAACTTCTCCTGTCCCGCGTTAGGGGCGTACAGGAGCCCACCACCAGTGGGACCCCTCCTACCCAGAATTTGTATGCCAACATCCGTCCTTTAATTTCTGCCACCCTCTCGCTCACCAGGCCCTGAAAGGATTTAGATACTAATATTGCCACCCCTGCTTTTTTCACTGCTATAGAAGAAAAGAATTGCTGAGGAAAGGCTCGAGATCTCATACGATGCCAATCTTTAGCCAGGAGGTGTGTCTCTTGCAGGAGGCAGATAGCCGCCCCGTGTGCTCCAAATAGGAGAGGATGGCCCTTCTTTTAATGGGGCTATTTAACCCTTTCACATTAAGGGTGAGAATCTGGAGTTTGTGAGCCATCCCAAGTGTTGAACCCTGGTGGGCGCTGAGTCTGGTAGGGCCCGCCCATCAGCTCGTTATCCCGTAAGCCTCGTCCTGCTAGGGCTAGGACCCCGATTTTCGGGAATCCACCCGAACCCAACCCCTTGCAGCACATCGGTTCCACCCTCCCCTTCCCCCAACCCCCCAACCTCCCCCCTGGACCCGTCCTCCCCCTCTCCTCCCCCTCCCTAACCCCAACAAGGAACCCTAAAAACCCTAACATTGTCCGTAGCCCCAGGGCCCCATGCCCTGGTACGTGGAAAGACGATAATCGGGGCATGTGTGGACCAAGTGTTCCCGGCTCCCCGCCCCCATCCCCCCAGCCTCAAATATGATAGCGTTACTGACCCCTTCCATGTTTTCAGTTCACTGTGTCGGGGCAGTATCCTTTAAGACGGCTTCCAGAGCTGCTTGCCTCTCCTGCGCCATAGCGTCCGAGTCTGGTCTTGCTTCCGAAGTCGGGGAGCGTCTGCGTCCCACTCTTCGCCATCCGTCCCCCGTCGATCGTTTCGTGGTTGGAGGCAGACCTTCTGCGTCGTGGACTTCAAGGCCCAGGAGCTTGCACGTGTCCTCCACTGACCTGAGTTGATGCACCTTGCCGTTCCACTTAAAAATTAGCCTAAATGGATGCCCCCAGGAGTAGGCTATCTCTTGTTCTCTGAGGTGCCGGGTGACGTCTTTGAAGGATCTCCTCTTCTGCAGCGTTATGGAGGCCAGGTCTTGATATAAAGCCACGGAGTGGCCCTGATAGATGATGGACTGTTTCAGACGTGCCTCGCGTAAAATGCGTTCCTTTAACGGGTAGTCTGGGAGGAAGGCCAGGATGTCCGGGGGGGGCGCCGGGGCCCGCCGCGGCAAACCCACCCTATGCGCTCGATCTATGCGGATCTCAAACTCTTGGTTCTCTCCCAGGACCTCTCGGAATAACCCCTGCAGATAGCTTGCCACATTTGTCCCTTCGGATTTCAGTGGAACCCCCGTACGCGGATGTTATTGCGTCTGGAGCGATTTTCCAGATCCTCCGTGTGGGCCTGGAGGTCGATTTGTTGCTCTTTGAGTCGAATGACCTCTTGCTGGAGCTGAGCGAGTTCTTCCCCCGCTGCGTGTTCTCTATCCTCCAGTTCCGCCACCCTTTCCCCCACCGCGTCTACATCTCGTCGGATGTCCTTCACCTCTCCTGCGACTTCGCTCTTGAGCGCCTGGAAATCTTCCCGGAGGGTGTTGAATAGCGTTTCAAGGAAGGCCCGGGTGATCGGGATCATGTCGTCTTCTGGGGCGACCCCGCTAGTTCTGACCTGGGGGGATTTACTGCCTTTCTCCTCTACCACTGTATGTTTTATGAGCATCTCCCTCACGGACCTTTCCCCTTTCTTCTTCGCCGTGGCCATCTTGCTCCTGCTTCTCCTGCAGTGCCTTGGAGGAGTCTTGGGGGTCTTCTGTGGTCACAACTCGATCTCTTAGCGGGGCCCAACGACACTGCGGCCCACTCCTATGATTGAGAAAGGGCCAAGAGGCACCCGTCCCACGTGCCCTCTCAGGATACGTTCGGCTGGTGCCCGTCGCAGGACCAGAATCGAGGCCTTGTGTTCGTCCACCCTTCTTGTGTGGTCCGCCGCTTTCCTCCCTTGTTTCCGAGCACTCTGGTCTTCGCACACGACCTCGCGCCCCTGTCTCCCGGCTCTCTGAAGGGGGGCGCCCCTGATCTTAGTCCCTTCGCGCCCCTTAGTCGCCTTCCTACACCTGCCTCGAGGTGCGGGCCTCCATCACCCCTGCCTCGCTGAACGCTCCCTCTCCATCCCTAGGGGTCTCGTGTTCTTCTGGTGAGGGTGTGAGCTCCGCAGCTCGTGCCTTGCTCTCGTTCCCCCGTTAATTCCTCCAACCTCGGGAGCGCCCACCGATGGTGCATGCACCACCCCCTGCTGCTCCTTGTACCTCCGCCAGGCGGCAATCCTGGCCGGGTGTCTCCCAACCTGTCTGTAGCGTGGGGCCCTGTATCAGCCGTCCACACCGCCTATCTCATATAGGCCGCTGCCCCAGGCCGCGCCTCCTGTGTGCCCTTGGGTCTGCTCCCTCCGTTCAGCGCTCCATTACCCACCGGGGTTCCAGCCGAGCCTCAGCCTCACCTCCGAGTCGACGGGCCCAGCTTCCCGTCACCTCTGGACGAGCTCCTGTTACTGCTATCGTCGGGACCTGTGAGTCGTCGCCACGGGGGCCTCTCTCCCCTCTGTGCTGTCGTCTACCTCTCCCCCTATCGCCTTCACCAGGGGGAGGGGATCGCTCACCACCGGCCCGATGGCCTCAGCTGCTCACCGCAGTTCTCTCTCCCCCTTTGCGAGGCCTGCCGGGCGTTCTACGCCGTCCACTGGGTCTCTGCCCCGTGTCTCGTGCGTCTCTCAGCGGGCCCTGGGTTGCCGAGGGTTGTTCCTCCACCAGGGCAGTGCCCCGCCGCCCGCTCCGTCACTCGGCGGGGTGCCTCCTCCAGACGTGACGCCCCCGTCTGCTGCTTGGGTCCCGTTTCTGCCCCTCCGGTCCTCCTACCTCCCTCGGCGTCAGTTCAGACGCGATGCGGCGCCATTTTGTGCGCTCCGCTGTTCGCCGGCCGCCGCTCAAAAAAAAGGAGGAGTCGGTGCCCCTCAGCGTTGTGTCGGACCCAGACCCTTCGCCTCCGCTTTCGGCTTTACCCCTTCCTGCGGGGTTTTGGGGCCTCAGGCACCGTAAATGGCTGGGTGGGAAGGCAAGGGACGAGGAGCCTCCGGAACTTGCGACTGTTCAAGTCGCCATCTTGGCCACGCCCCCCCGGTCAGCCATTTTAATCATATAGTGGACATCAAGTCAATTGCGAGATGTCTAACTATATATTGGCTGCACCGAAACCGGTCATGTTCGGTATCAAACATGTTGGAATCCTACCCCAACACCGATTCCAGTGTTGGATGTACGATCCCATGTACTGGGGGGCTCCCCTATGGAGACCCCCTGTTTTCCCGGTACCAGCCTTTCAGGGTCTAACAGTAAGCTAGTGCTGCTGCCGACCACAGACATGATTCTGCCCTCCTGCTGCTGAGCTGAGCTCGAGCAGGGGAAGGTAGAACAATAGGTTTCCTGTCACAGGGAGGTGTAACCACCTCCCAGACAGGACTTAGTGTATTGGGCTGGGGTGGAGGCGCTTGCCAGCGCCACCAGACTGCTTTGAAGGGCACATTTGGTGCCCTCCTTGCATACCCCAGTTAAAACCAGTTCAGGGAGCCATTAACTCCCGCTCTGGCACAAAACTGGATAAAGAACATGGGAGTATCCTCCCCTCTGTCTGGCTCCTCCTCTAGGAGGGACCCCAGGATCGTTCCGACCCTTTCCTTAGAGTACTTAAGGGCTTACCTGTGGGTGGCTCTTCCGATTTATTGTGTGACAAGATTTAGATCTGAAACCACTTCCACTTCAACCGTCTGGGCACTTTGGACTTCGTCCGGAACCATGACTGCAACAAGGAAGACTCCTGCTGCTCCTGGTCTCGTCGTCCTCCCAGTCTTCTGTGTCATCTGTGCCTGTGCTTCATGCAGGTTCTTGTCCAGGCCTGTGGGCATCAAAGACACCTGAAGTAATCTCTCTTGGAGTGAAGGAGTCACTCCCCCGCATTTGCAGCACCACAACAAAGCTGACCAGTCTGCTGCTCCTCAGGTCCCACGGACTGCAAAAAGGCTCAGCAACACAGGTGGTGGTTCTACAACTCCCTCGAGGCCTGACATGTCCTCTCTGCAATTTACAGGCCAGTATCCCTCGTCGTAACCGCTGGGACAGAACCCCTGTGCACTGTGTTTACTTGCCATTGCCAAAGCTTGTTGGCTCTGCACTCCAGAGATCTTTGGGCTACAAGAAGCTCCAGCCTCCAGCATCTCTTCCTGCCAAGATCTTCATCCTCACTGCATCCTCTGCACCGTGGGCATGCATCCTTGGTGAGCTGCTCGAGGTCCTCTTGCACCCTGTGCCTTCAGCCTGTGGGTACTTTTGAGGGTCTTCTTTGGCTTCAGGGGGCTCACCTGCCTGCTCAGGGCCTGCTCTGACTCTCCTGCATTTGGTGAGTCCCCTGGACCTTGCTGGTCCGAACACTGTACCTTCTTCTTTTACTACGTCTGTTGCTGCTGCCAAGGCTTATTGGTGCTCCTGCCGGACACTGACCTCCTGGTTCTCGACTTCCGACATGGGACAGCTCGGGAAATGGCTCTTGGTCTTCCACAGCATCACTGGGTCCTCACAGCTGCAGCGACAAGGTCACCGTCAACTCTCCTGCATCTTCCGTCTTTTCAATTCCAAGTGGCATAGACTCTGTCCCCTCTGCTTGCAGGTACTTCTCTTCAAGAATCCATCCTTGGATTCCTCTGGACTCTTTCACCTTCTTCACCAGAGGCATCTTCACTGAAGTCCTCCATTGTGGTCTACGGCTGTTTCCGACGTCACTTCGCACCTATGCACCCGGCTTTCCTGATGTAGGTATCCTGGTTCCTGGGGTATCAATGGGTGGGGTGACTCTCCAACCTTCCATCTTCCACTGGGTTTCTTCAGGGTCCACTGGGAAGGGTCCTTCTTCAAAACTGCAACCTTGATTTCCCCATTGACTTGCTTTGAGTACACGGCTGTGTTTCCACTCTGCACATGGCCTCCGTGGGGTTCCTACGTACTTACCTTGGGTGGTTCCTTGGGGCCCCAGCTCTTCTGAGCCTTCTGGGTCAAGTCTCGACTTTGGTCGCAGTTCGCATTCCACTTTTTTAGTATATGGTTGGGTCTACCCCTGGAGACCACTGTATTTGTGCTTACTCACCAGTTTCCTTTTGAAATATTGTGTGTATTGTGTTTATATCTCCAGGTAGGAGATATACTAATGTGTTAGTGAGTGTGTATAATAAATATATCTATTTTTATAACTACACTGTGTGGCTCTTTTTCATTTAACCTGCACTACATGATTAGTTCTGGTAAAACAAGCTGCTTAATACTCCTTATGAACTAATTCCGAAGGCTGCTCTCCACAGCTACCACATAGAGAGCTTTCTATGGTTGTCTCAGACCACTAAAATCACCATAAGGTTGTCTGGATTAGTGGACGGTGCGTCACTTAAATAAGTGTGCACCATATACTAAGCCAGCCTCCTAAAGTGCACAAATGTTAATGTGTGGAAATCGGGTTTCAGCAAATATATAGCATTGGCGCATCACCAAATATCTGGATTTGTTTTGATCCTATGACATTTTTTGTTTCCATCACACTTCAGAAACACAAACAAGTGCTTAACTTGTGCTTTCCTAACTGCTGATTTACTCTAAAATAGTTGTACATTTTATTCACAAGCATTTAAATGTTGTTGCGTGTTAGAGAAAATTGACACTCTACAGCCTTTCCTTTCACACTCCATGTACCCCAGCAAGATTGTTAGATAGTTCCCTTCATAAAATCCTCTAACTGTGCAGTCAGACAAAGAAAAATAAACACCAAACTACAAATTAACAGAATAAGCAACAATTTACCAGAATACATAGCCTGACATTTGACCTCTGCCTTTGAAACCACAGCAATTGTGACAAGACAAAAATAAAATGTAAAGGCTTCTTTATTGCTCATTCACCCTCTGAACTCCAGTATATTTATTATACTGCAGCACCCCCCACACCGCTCCTTCTACCACCTGTGCCCTTGAGTAAGTTCTTTTGGCTCAGTCCTGTGCTTGCTCCAGTTCAACGGGAGGACCTTACCCTGGGCTTCTAGAAGTAACAGCGGAATCATTAGAGTGACTTTTTTCCTTCCACTGGTTGGTCACAGAGAACAACACAAAGGTCAATCTCTTGTACTATCCGAAACAGGCTAGTGGCATTGAGAGGGTGTGGTTAGCCAAGAAGGCTATGGCTGCCCAGACACCACTACATCCTGTTGAGGGTGCATGGTGTCAAACGGCCTATAAAGTTGACTTCAGGGGAGGAAGTTTTAGGACAGGGATGTCCAACATTTTTAAGTGGTGGACCATGTTACACAATTTTTGTTAGACAGTGAGTGATGAAAGCACATGCCTCTAAAGGCAGGTTTTGCGGAGAGGTTCTCCCCCTGAGCAAAGAGTTTAAATAATAGATTTCAAAAGCTGCATTGTCTAGACTTTATTATCAGTAAATGATTAAAAAGTTGTAGGCTTTATGTGAGACATTTCTGAAGGAACACTCAGAAATTGAGAATAGAGGAGCTTGGTGAGAGCTCAGTTTTTTGTTAGTTTTGGGATGTCAGTGTTAGAGGAATTTCCCATCCTTCAGAAGTCATTTGGCACCTTGCAAGCCTGCCCACTGCTCTCCAGCACAGAGAGCCCCTAGGATCATTTGTTCACTCTTCTATGAATGCAGGTGAACATGTGTTGTTTTAAATTCAACTTAGGGGCCGATTCCGATTCGGGCCGGAAATCTCTCCGACCGAGCCGGACCCGGAGAGATTTCCGACCGATTCGGACCCGTGCAGCCCGACCGAACGAGTACGATGCGCACGTATGCAATCGGACTCGAGTCGGTCGGACTCCCATTGAAGTCAATGGGAGCCTGTCGTACAACGCGTACGCGGGCTCCCACTGACTCAATGGGTGCGAGGCGGACAAGGGCGCCCCCTACAGCGTGTACGCGGCGAAGTGACTCGCGCCGTACACGCACAGGTAGGGGGGACCCATGGGTCCCCCCTGTGTGCGACTCGCGCGGCTACGCGTACAGGGGGTCCGACATGGACCCCCAAAGTACGGCTCTGACTGCTCTTTCGAGCCGGAGTGCGCGGCTCGGTCGGATCTGCTCGCGGCGCGCATCGTACTTACCCGGCCGGGGAACGTCTCCATTGCGCGGTGCGAGTCGAGTCCGAGCGAGTCGGTCGGTGCGGTACGACCCGGGAACGAGTCGGTCGGAGCGGTCGGGACGCCCGGACGAGTCGGTCGGCGAATTCGCATCGTACTCGCTCGCCCGGACGCGCGTACGAATCGGTCGGGAAATAGGGCTCCGAATCGGATCCGGTTAAGCCGAATCCGATTCGGAGCCCTACCGGCCGAGATCGGAATCGGCCCCTTAGTGTTACAGCATACCGTGGCAGCCGGCAGACAACACTGCTGAGGCGCGCAGTTATCGCCTCTGCCGATTCCATGGGGAAGAACCACACTTCCCAAGAGGCGCTGCGGCAGTGACGCTTGTGACGTCACCACGTTCCCGGCATCCGGATATGAGGGCTTCCGGAGCACCAGTCGGGTGCCGTTGATTCCAGGAGACGAGCCTACATTCAGTGGATCCCGAGGAGGACTGGTAGGGGTGCACATTGCACCACAAAACTCCTTATTTCTTGAACTCCCCTTGTTGTGATATTAGCAGTTCCTTTCTGAGTGTGAGCTGAGCTTTGTCATCGGTAGCCCCGTTGGACGAGCCGAGGACCCGGCTCTTGCGGAGCTAGTCGGGTGACTAGGTGCTTGCTTTCACTGAAAGCGTTCTCAAACAGCTGAAAGTACTTTGGGTAACTTGATACCGCAAAAGCCTTGACATAAAACCGGTTGCACGAGTTGTAACGCGGCTGCTGGAACCCTGCCTAAACATTTAAGTATACTCATTGATGTTAACCTCCCTGAGCTGTTTCAACCTCGCAGTAGCTGAGGCGGTATATCGGCTATGCGGCTGGGTTAGAAACACTTTCTCTTCAACCCTTGGTTTTATAATACGTTGAGCGCTCAAGAGGTATTGGGTGCTATGCAGTACGTTCCAAGACAATGTACAAGTGGATTAATGTGCTTAGCGAAGGGTACAAGAAGGATTGGAGCCTCAACCATATGTTTTGTGGAAATGCGATTCATTGGAGCTTGATGCAACTATAATGTAATCGTACTGTGACATTACCTTGGATTGTTTGTTTATCTTTTCCACAGCAGGGGCGTGTCGAGCATTTACAGGTGGCAGCTCCGCATCCCTCTGCTGGACACCACAGAAGGGTCTTTTGGGTATGTGTACTTATTTGGCAACCCTTTATAATTGAGGAGGTATACTTAGAATTGATACCGGATTCCATTTGTTCCACCCTTAGATCAATAATAACTGCACTTCGTATCGAACAACCTGCTCATGAAAAGTCGCACCGTATTTTCCTTTACAGGTAATAGCGCCAGGCGTAGCATTATAGAAGAAGTATTCTTGTGTATCCTGGGGTTTGTGTTTCGTACTGATTGAGGATTCTTCTCGTTACAGATCTCCCTCCATGCTGTTCCCATCCTTTCCTTCCCTCACTTGATCTCCCCATTGAGTCTGTTGTTTCGCTCAGACCTTGGGGCTATCAGGAGGTGGAACCCTTTGAGCATTGTACGACTCCGAGGATTCAAGGCCTTGACACTTAGTACCCCAGTCGTGTAGTTTAGTAGCAATGTTATTGTGCCTCTTGCTCAGCAATGTATATAACCTACAAGTCACAGTTTCTGATCCTATTGAGATAACTCAGTAAGGGGCTCATTATGATGGCGGGAGGATCGCCACCACCGGGCCGGCGGTGGCGATCCTCCCGCCATCATGAAGTGATTCACCCACCATCAAATTAGGATGGCGGTGAAAATCACATTGGTTCCGCGGCGGACGGAAAGTCCATCCGCCATGGTCCCGCAAGGCGGTCCTTTTCCGCCCGCCTTGCGGGACCCCAAACCAGGGCATCATTGCGGCGGTGCCGTGAAGGCACCGCCGTAGTGATCATGATGAGCCCTTCTGCCTGTCTTTTTGCGGCGGAAATCCCGCCGCAAAAAGACAGGCGGAGACTGGCTTTGGGGGCCCGTTGCGTGCCCCCTCTGTGGGGGGGTGCACTGGGGGGTACCCATGGTACCCCCCTACATTTTCATGCACAACGTGGCAGGCACCGCGTGGTGCCTGCCACGTTGTGCATGGAAATGCACAACGTGGCATTTTCACTTTGCGGACGGTGCTGCAGCCAGCTGCACCGTCCGCAATGTGAAAAGGCCAGCATGCGCCCGCCAGTGTGGCGGGCGCATCCTAATTGGGCTGGTGGGACCGCCGCATGTCTGGCCGGCGGTCCCATCACCATTATGATGGCGGGCGGACTGATGTCTGCCCGCCATCATAATGAGCCCCTTAGTTCTTGCAGCTATTGTAGTGATCCTTATGCAACCTACAGATCACACACTCTGATCCTTAGACATAGTTCAGTGGTTAATGCACATGCTGTGTGCTATCTATGTGGCATAGGTTTTCATTAGGGTTGTGTTCGAAATTGCTAAATTTAGTTCTCAATATTTTGAAAAATGTATGCCAAATCATGAAAAATGTGGTGTACAAGTATCTTGAGTTAAATTTCACGTGAAGGAATACTTAGGAAAAAAGACATGCAAGATGACCGCAGGACACTATTTCCAGAAAAATTATGAAACATTCGGTTAACTGGTGTATCAAGTGAAATTACATCGGGAAAATCTTAGCAAACAAATCAAAAAATAACAGCAGAGCACTATCTCAATCAGGAAATGTCTCTTGAGTGAGACATTTTCTACTAGTCTCCTGCACCAGAAAAATATCTGAAATCACATAATGGCGGAATTCAAGAAATTTTACTTAAAGCAAAATTTGCAAATTTTGTTACAGTCATACAATTTCACCCAGGTCTAGTTTGAATTTTTGGTGGACTTCATTCTTTGGACGCTGATAAAAATAAATGCCTTTGAGGTGGGCAGTACTATTATTAAATGCCAAAGAAACGTAAGATTGGGAATCATTCTAAGTTGAGGTCTGGTACTCCCTGAAAGGCCACAGTTTTTGCATCATTGAATTCACAATTTCAGGTCTCGCCTACCAGACAGCACAGGCTGTCTCTTTGTGAAAAGAGCTATTGTCAGCTGACAGTGGACTTAGAGCCCGCCCATTGCTTATTATTGGTTGCCTTCATTGCCACTTTCATATGCTAACCTTTTATTTAATAGTTTGTGTGGGCTTTCCTTCTTCTTCTTGTGTTTGTCCCTCCCATGGAACATGGCCTTCTTATTAGTATCCTTCCACTACTTACTTTCCAGGCACTACACTACTTTTTTCGTTTTGGTTAAGTGTGCATGAGAGTGCAAATGAATGTGTTTTCCTGTTTTCTCTTGTGTACTTCTCTTTCCTGCTCTCCTGAGCTTCAAGTTGTTCTCTCTCACCTGTGTGCTTCTCCCTGCACTCCCCCATGCTTCTACCTCTCTGCTACCTCGGCTCCACGTTGCTCTCATTCCCCTGTTGTGTACTTCTTCCCCCGCCCTCCATGTTGCTTCCCTTCACCAATGCCCTCCTTGTTACTTAAGCCCCTTCCAACCCTCCGTGTTTGTTCTCCTCACACGCTTTGATTAAAAAAATGCATTTCCGCTACTTTTTTATTTATCAATTCAACTTGGTCGGTGAATACAAAAATTAAGTGCCCACATCATTTTGTAGGCATGTGCATGAGTGGTGCGTGCACCTACAAAATGACAGGCTGCAGCATCAAATCTCGATTTTTGGAGGGGTTCCTCTTTAGCTATGCTTCACAGCATCAGGATGCTGTACGGCATCGCTAAAAGCCATCTGCAAACCTAGTAGGTCCCAAAGGTGAGACCTATTGGCATTGCCAATACTCATTGAATGTAACGTGGCTGACATTATTAAGCCTATGCAAGGACATTTGACACAGGGAATGAGGACTGAAAAGATAAAACTGCAGACTGGAGACAGAAGCCTGTATGGGTCTGTGGGGTGCTGGTCATTTCTTGGCCAAAGTGTGAACTTGTGTTTCCCTAGATGGCATGCTGAGTAGCTGCTGTGAATGGCCTTCTTACACCATACCTGGCTAAAATGAACAAGCAGGCTGGGGGGCCTCTCTCCTTTGTTTGCTCTGTTTTTACAGCGCAGAGCAAAGCTGCAGCAGGGGCAGAGGCACTTGTAGCCTGCAGGCTATTGGTCACACCAAGGCAGTAATTGAAAAATCGGAACACACCTTCTCCACTGGTTGGTCGCATAAAAGGCACTGGGGGCCAGTATGTGGCACATGGGCCATATGTTGGACAAGCCAACTTTAGGACAATTCCCAATTTAACATCTGCCAAAAATTCACAAAGGGATTTACATTTACAGAGGGTGGTAATCTCTTCCATGACTGCAAAGAACTCAGCAGCTATGAATCCACTAAAGGGTGGGAAAATGAATTTATCTAGGTGTGGGGTTGCCTTAAAGGTCTGATACAAACATGGAGGTTTGTTGGCATTCTCAAACTATAATCTCACCCTTTACTATCATAGAAATGGTGGGAGTTTTACTCAGGCACAGGGCTAGCGTAACTCTGCTTCCACTGTGGGAAGGAGAATGGATCACCTCCACATTTTCTGGAAACGTAGAATGCTAAAAAGCAGCAAATCTGCACATGCACAGAGAAATAAATCTGCAGATGCAGGTTTACTCATTTTTTTATGAATAGGGCCCTTGGTATTTATAGGAATCCCACCAAAAAACATAAAACACTAAGGGGCATATTTATGAGGACCTTGCTTCATGCTTGCACCACGCAACGTGGCTTTGAGTGGCTTAATAAATATGAAGTAATGCAACTCCGCGCAAATCGTTGCATTGCATTACTCTGTGCAAGGGAAGGGTTCCATGGGCATTGCGGTGGGTGTTCCCACGCAAATCCCATGGTTTTGATGCATTCCAAGATTTACCAAACTTGGTAAAACTGGGAATGCTTGAAAAAGATACACCTCTCCAGGTGAGGAGTAATGAGGAGAAATATGTTTATTTATCCTCATTTTTTCCTCTTTCTGCAATGCACATAGAAAGAGGAAAACGCCTCTATGGAATGTTTTTGTACAGGAAGGTGCCCCTTCCTGCACAAGAACAATCGTGCCTACAACACAGGCCCCCTTGCCCCATGGTGCAAGGGTGCCTGCGTTGGCACTAGGCTGCAAAACGGCGCCAGTGCAAGAGGAAAGGATAGGATTGCACCGTATTGGATAAAAACGGTGCATCCCTGGCCTTTCCTTGTGATGCAGGGCAGCGCAGCAAGGTATCTGCCCCTAACTGTTAGTCTACCCTCCTCATGCTCTGAGATACCGTTTTCCACGTCTGGAGGTCCAGGTCGAGATGCTAACTTTATTAAATGTAATTTCCACCTCTATATGACCCACTGTTCTCCTCTACATTGACATGTACTGGGGTCTTCTGCCCCATCTCTCTGTCATCACAGAGCATATTCTTTCCAATCAGCAGAGTACCTGAGGTATCCAGTGAGAAGTCTGGAGACAACCCCACAGAGGCTGAGGGAAGAAGATGCCAGCAGCAATTCGCTGCCAATCAATAAGCATTTTTCTTCTACTTGGAACGAAAACTGAAAAAAAGCTTTGGGGAGGGAACAAGGGGTTGAGATCAGTCGGGGCACATTTTTAAATATATTTATCAGGCAAATCCCTTTCTAATCCTTGTGCCTTCTCTAGCTACTTCCAAAAAAATAATTTAAATATTAGTCTTTCACGGAGTAATGTATTTGATATGGCTTTCTTAGCAGATGTTGTTACTCAACCCCCTTGAATGTATATTTTTCTGTGGAGCGGAATTACACACTGGCATGTTCAAAGGATTTAGGGTGTCCCAAACGAGAACTGTGTCACATTGAAAATCTAGGAAAGAGATTTGGGAGAAAGAGTGTAGGAAGTTACAGAGGGTCCCTTCTATTGCTAAACAAAAAGTTGTAATTTTGTTATGAGAAAAAAATATTGTCATTTTACAGTATAGACACCATAGACCTTTACGGGGTGGCTGCTTCTTGGTGCCTTCTGAGTTGCATATTTACTCCGTAAACTTAAACAGTTCTGCAGATGTTGTTAATCTACTTTACCTTAAAATAAATATTATTTTCATTTCTTTATATTTAGCACCTTGATTCCTGTAGTAAGATTAAAAATAATAATAATAATATTAATCATAATAATTAGTGTTGCTATCACATACACCCATAAATGTTTTCTATACCTTTTGCACACCAGGTGACGGACAGTTCTTAATTTGTGAAAAAATAAGTGCCGGGCCCTTGTCAGGAGGCTACTGCAGCTTGCACCTCCCATTGTTGCCCCTACCAGCGCTGTGAAAGAAGGTACCAACACAACTACTAACGGTCAACTCTTCCAAGTGTGACAATTCAGACTATTCCAGGCCCCCAAAGCTATAGGAATGACTTGGGAGGTAGGTATTAGTCATTATTGAGATATATTGAATTAACAACCAACTTTTGTTGTGCTTGTCCACTATGTGGCAGATTATCATAGGTGCTGGTGTTGACAATTAAGTGTTGGTGCCGAGCAGCGGATACCACTGGCTCAAATTAAGCACTGGTGATGGAAGCAAAGACCACAAAAGGAGGGTTTCTAGAATTAATTCAGGCAGGTACTCCAGTACTTAATTAGTTTGCTGAAAGGTTAACAGCAGTAGTTAGGACCATCAAGAAGGATGGTTTAGGCAGTCACCTGCTTTCAGAAGGACAGGGATCACAGGTTTGAGAGTGATGGAGCAAGAACTCACAATGAGACTTGCTCGTAAGCAATCCTCTCAAAGTATTAATTAATTAAACTTTGTAATGTCTTTATTAGTAAGTGCATACACAACACCGTATCCGAGAGACGCTTGCCTATGTGTTTAAACCTAATAAGTAATCTTGTCTAATTCAAAATGGCCGCTAAAGCGCGGGAACTCCATTGCGCATGTGTCAATCATATCACGTGGTATGACGTCTTTCTTTGCTTGGAGGGAATCTTTGCTTCTGCGCAGTGTGTGCTAAAATGGCTGCTTAATGTTCTCACGTGCTAAAGCTCACGCATTTGCTGCAATTAATAATGCGGTATTCTAACGCTACTAATGCGGGATAGATTTTATAATTAAATGGGAATAGAGTATAAGTAGGGGGGTATACAGTGAAAACATTTATTTTTGATTTTAATATGTTTCTTCTTTGATTTCTATTAGTTCGTAAAATGGGCCTGGGTTAACCAAACAGCAGCTCAAGAGCCATGGAAAGTGCGCATGCACCCTGAAAATAACAAGACAAAGCGATGATGTCAACTTGGAAAACATCCAAGGACACGACCCGTTGGTCACCTCCACTGTACATCTGAGATGTTCTCTCAAATGCAACAATGTATATACATTTTGTATTAAAATTTGTCGTGAGACGGGTGGGAAATAAAGCAAATGTATTAATTGTGAGGGGCGGTATTTTAAACAATGGGCTTAAAGAAATTGAACTAAAATGTCATGGTGTGAGGATCAACCCCCTGTCCCTGTCCAATCAGAAGTAGTGGGCCCATAATTTTGAAACATTAATGGGAGGTACCTGGGTGTAGAAGGGTATAATAGATATAGATTTAGCTAATTAGTTAGCGTTGAGGCTGTCAGCTTTGAGAACCACAGAACGAGCTGATCGATTGCAGACTGAACCGCTGTCCAGAGAGGTCCTGAGGCGGGGGCGGCGGATTCCATTAGAAAGAAGACACGGAAGAATCGAGGAGGAACGAAGTGTCAGAGAGGGGAACGACGCAGGCTTCGTTGATAGAGAGGTCACCTATCCTGTTCTGAACCTGGTCCGGAGGTCTTTGGTCTTCATCCTTCTTGGGACCCATCTTTCCAACTCCTTGGCCAAGGGGTTTGGTTCTCACACTCTTAGGTAACTATGAGCGTAAACCTTTAACTGTACTGCTGTCTCTATCTTCTTCTTTCTGAGGGACCGTCATTGATTAAATAGGTGATATTTTAGTATGCTTCCTCCTTGAGGTGCGATTAAGTATTATGTGGTTTGTAATTTACTCTGCTAAAACTTTAGATAAACATTTTAAAACTTCCTGAGTCAGTGATTATTTCAGATTTATGAATTGTATTGTATTTTCTCATTTTAAACTTCCCAATTATCAAAGGGTCCAATGGTAAGTCATTACTCTTCAATCAGAAAAGGTAATTGGTAGCAGGGATATTGATAAAGAGTATAACTGACCCACCAGCGGAAATGGTAGTGTAGTATGAATGTATGGGCCCAGGTGAGTATTCGGTGTATGAATGCTTGTTGCTAGTAACCCGCTGGATCAGTTTTCTGGTTAGCAGAAGATGGTTGCACTTTGTTAATTGGGTAATGAGAATTTTATTTTTATAAACTAACATCCGTTTGTTTTAAAAGATTTGTTTTATGTTGTCTAGAAATCCCCGGGGAAAATTGAATAGCGGATGGTAAGTGGAAGCCATACTGCAGTGAGCTTATCTGTCAGGCAGAAAATAGTACTGAAAAGTTAAGCAGGGCTATCAGTACTTGTTAGGGACTCTGTGCGTGTGAGTGATAGCAAAGGAATACGCTGGTAAAATTTGATGTTATATCACCTAGAAAGGGTAACATTGAAGGAGTAGCAGGTATTTCCGAAGCTTATATGAAGAGTAAACGGAAGGGTTTTACTCGTAGTGTATGTTAGTAAACGGAAGGGTTTTACTAGGAAGTGAGAGAAATCTATCTTTTCCAATTTAGAGAAACTGGCACGATAGCGAATGTTTTATGTTGTTACTGAATTTAAATAAGAAGTATTGAGAAAATAAGGTTTTGCGAAAGATTTTTGTAAAGGGAGGGTCAGCTGTCGGAGTAAAAAGCTGACGTCACAAACGCTGCGCTGGGATTGGTCGACACGGCGGGCATGGAGCGAGTCTTGTAAAGGAGGGGTCGGTAGTCAGGAGTAATACTGACGTCACAGGTACCGCGCTGGGATTGGTTGGAACAACGAGGGACAGAGAAGCGCAGATTGTAAAGGAGGGGTCATCAGACAGACGTCACAGAAAAGCTGCGCTAGGATTGGTTCAGAGACAAATGTTAGCTGGAATTTGATTGGTTGTCAGCAGAGAAGTCGAAATCTTAGTGGACAGTGTAGATTATATGTGGAAACCCGATCCGACTTTAATAGGAACACATCCAGACAGAAGATTCTTAGGTTTTGCAGAATATAATTCAATACATAGATATTTACCCAAAATGTACGGAGAAAAGAGAAAAATGTCATTCTTACAAAAGATTAAGAATTATTTTAAAAAGGATAAACCAATCAAAACGAGGGAAGGAATTATCATTCCACCAGCAAAAATGCCCGCCTCATTCATGATGATGGAGAGGGGATATCATACTTGCGTCTGGTTAGAAAATTGGATAGAATATACAAAAGAAGACGGAATATTGGCTTTCCCAGAGAATGGTACTTTCAATGGGAGAGTTCTTCAAAATTTACGAATAAGAATGAATGAATTAGAACCCAGACCAAGATTAACTCAATACGAAGCCCTAGAAGAATGGGAAACCGAGGCATTTGAACGTGATAGACCCAGAAGCAATAGGGGTTATAGGGGATTTTTCCCTAGACACCAAAATGAGTCAAGAGAAAGTCAGATGAAACAATGGAGAAGAGCGATGCTTACCGAGGGTTTGTATCCAATATTCATGGCAGAAGAGCCATTAGGGAGCAAATGCAAAGAAAAGACAAAACATTTGACAGGGTTTGGAGATTCCGAAGATGAATTTATGGAAGAAATATTAAAGAACCCTCCACCATATCAGGAAGGGTCAAGTGGATGTTCCCCAAGTGCACCAATTTTCAGAACACCATTAGTACCGCAAGTATTGCATAATCCACCAGTTAATAGGGTACTTCAGGATAAGGAAAGAGAGGCTATAGACAGAAACAGAGCAGAATTGATACAGAAAATAACACAGTTGAATGTACATCCTGATTCCCTGACCATACCTGTAACCATTGGTCCAGTGGTTCCCTTATATGGTGACAAAGTAAATTGTCCAAAGCCTTTAACTATGCCTACACCTGTGGAGACTCCAAAACATGAAGCAGTAATAATTGATGACCATATCAGTGATTGTGAATCTATGATTTCACTAATGGATTTACCTAATCGAGACTCTGTAAACAGCACCCCCAAAAGAGTTCCACCTGGTTGCTCAAAAGATGTAAACATAATAACATCCTCTGGAACTAAGAGTGCTACCGTAGTAACACCGGAAGATTTAGAAAGGTGGGAACAGACAGACAAAGTTCAGCACCAAAGATTATGGACATTTACAAATTAAAAGTCGAGTTAGAAGAAATGATAGCAGGCAACGTAGGAGTAGATCGTTTAAATAGTGAAGAAGAACTATTGTTCGTATGTAGGAGCATAACAAGAAATGTAAAGATATTCCATGAAAAATTGGCGGATTTGGCCTTAGAAATGGGAATTGAAATAAGAAAGTCAAAAGTACTACAGAAACCATATAGAGCAGACTTTACTGACAAAGATTTAGAAAATATGAATACATCTGGTAGGAAACTACAAGTGAAAGAATTAATGTCAGTATTACAGAAATGGGGAGAACTAGATAAATGGAAAACTAGATGGACAAAGAAAAAGGAAGAGGCACGTTACAGTAGAACGACTTCTGAATATTTATTGAAGGAAACAGGGAAAGCAGATCAGATGTACCCGATGCGGGAGGTTCCAGGAGGAGGTTACGTTCATGTCCCAGGGAGCAGACAAGATATTTTGTCATTTACAAATGATTTTCCAAAATTGAGAGAAAAACCAATTGAATGGTACAAGCAGGTTGAGAGGTTTGTGAAAGTGTCAAAGGTATTGTTAAAGGACTTGGATGGTTTGTTTGACATAGTGGTACCTGCCGATTTATGGACAGATTGTAAAATTACAATCGACTGGCCGAGTGAAGAGTATCCAAGAGATGCAAAGACAGATGCCCCATCAAATGATGTGATGAAAAAGTATCACCAGGTTTTAACTTATCTGAAAGGGAAAATACCACCAAAAGAAACAGATTGGGTGAAAATAGACAGGACTACCCAAGAAGCAAGTGAATCAGTACATGGCTATTATGAACGTCTATTACAGGTGTTCAAACAGTATAGTGGATTTGAGGATATTGGAGACAAAAATATGAGTCAGTTTGTCTACCGATTTGTTTATGGTCTAAAACCAGAGATTTGTCAGATGATTAAGCAGCATATGTTATGCTGGCAAGGGAAGCCTATTGATGAAATTTTGAAATATGCTAAATATTGTGGAGACGACATTGAAGATAGGCACAAGAAACTACAAGAAAAAGTAATGTGGGCTCAAGTGAAAATGGCTGAGCGACAGGGAATTAATTTGGATAATCCAACTGAAAGTCAGGGAAAAGATTCCTGAATGAATGGTGACACAGGAAATGGTGGAAAAGTGAGAGGACGAATGAGTAGAGAAGAGGCTAAAAAGAAATGTTTTTGTCGTGGATGCGGAAAGTTGGGACATTGGAAGAACGAATGTAAGAAGATTCAAAATAATAATGGCCCAAATCCTAATTTAAATCCACAGACACAGAATGACTCACAGCAGGGTGTAAACCCTCAGAGTCAGTTGCCACCTGCCCCTATACAGGGTAATGTAAGCAGAGCAAAGCATGGTACAGACGTCAGATATCAAGGAGGAAGTGGTAAGAATGAATATGTAACTTCACAGTTTCTTTTACAGGATGAATTTAGTCTGTATGACTATCAATGACGGTGCCTAAGAGAGGGGGAGAAGGAGTGCGTACTTGGTGCATCCTTACCGGTAGATCAGTCAGGTCCATATGTTGAAGGGAAAGTAAGAGGTAATGATATCACTTTTCTTTTGGACACTGGTGCTACCCGTTCTACTGTAAGAACAGCAGACATCCCAGACCTCCCTCTCTCTGGAGAAGCTATCCAAGTTGTAGGTGTAGCAAATCAAAAGATCAGAACACCCCTTACTGAGCCTATGGAAGTAAAAATAGGAAACTTCTGAGAAATGCACCAATTTGTGGTGTGTGATTCCAGTCCAGTAAACTTATTGGGTAGAGACTTACTGTGCAAAATGAATTGTACTATTTTCTGCACACCGGATGGTGTTGCAATACAGACCCCGGATGAAGATCATGTTTATAAGTTCATGATAGCCAAGCAAGGTACGGAAATAGATGAGATGTTCTCCTTGATAACAAAAGACGAATTCCCAGAAGAATTAAGAACTACAGTGAGTTCCAAGGTATGGGATTTTACGGGGAAAGAAGTAGGACTTATGGCAAAAATAGACCCAGTAAAGATCACTGTAAAAGAAGGCGCAATTTTCCCAAATACCAGACAGTACAAAATGAGTGCAGAAGTAAAGGCAGGAGTTGTGGAGGAAATTAGCAGAATGGTGAAACAAGGCATATTAAAAGAAGTTATGAGTAGTCCTTGTAATTCACCAATCATGGGTCTGAAAAAGCCTAGTGGAAAGTATAGGATTGTTCAGGATTTGGGGAAAATTAATAAAATTGTGGTACCTTGTTGTCCTATAGTACCAAATCCTGCAGTGATCCTATACCAGATACCCTGGAGTGCAGAATGGTTTACTGTGATTGATCTATGCCAAGCATTCTTCTCAATACCATTGCACCCAAATAGCCAATATCTCTTTTCGTTTAAATTCGAAAATCATGTCTATGTATGGAATCGTGTTCCTCAAGGATACACAGAAAGTCCCTCCATTTTTAATAAAATACTGAAAGGGTGTCTAGAAAAATTAGTACTACCCAGGAGTTCAGTCCTGGTGCAGTACATTGACGACTTATTGGTAGCATCCAAAACTCATGATGATTGTGTTGCAGATTCAATTGCATTACTCAACCATTTGGCTGAAGAAGGACACAAAGTGTCACCTGAGAAGCTGCAGTTTTGTACAACGGCAGTTAAATATTTGGGACACCAAATTGAAAGGGGAACAAGAAGAATAACATCTGATAGAATAAAAATAATCAAGAAAATGAAAATGCCAGAAACACAAAGAGAAGTGAGAATGTTTCTTGGAATAGTAGGATTCTGTCGACAATGGATTATAGGGTTTTCACTACTAGCAAAGCCTTTAATTCAGCTAACCAAAAAGAAAGCCAAAGATCCAGTTGAATGGGATGATGAAAGTGCCGGTGCATTTATAAAATTAAGAACTGCTTTGTGTGAGGCACCTGCCTTGGGCATGCCTGACTATACAAGAGAATTCACACTATTTTGCTAAAGAGAAAAATGTGCACTTTCAGTGTTAACTCAAAGACATGGACTAGACAGGCGTCCTATAGCATATTTTTCTGCTACATTGGACCCAGTGGCGGCAGCTTTGCCAGGCTGTTTAAAAGCAGTTGCTGCTACCTGTATGAGCATTGAACAAAGTGAGTCAATAGTAATGGGATATCCTGTAACAGTGTTTGTCCCACATGCAGTTGTGATCCTGTTGACGAGAACTAGAACTCAGCATCTCACACCTAGTCGGATGACAAGGTATGAACGAATTATTCTTGGAGCTGAAAATGTGACCATAGCTAGGTGCACTGTTGTGAATCCTGCTACATTATTGCCAGATCAAATTTGTGAAGAAGTTAAGGACGATCCAGAACATGACTGTTTACAGGTCACAGAATTGTGTACAAAACTGCGTCCTGACATACAGGAAATGCCCCTAAAAGACCCAGACAGGGAGCTGTTTGTGGACGGCTCATGCCTAAGGCATGAGGATGGTAAATTGAGTGCAGCCTATGCTGTGTGTGAACTATCTGGAATAGTCGAAGCATCCTATTTACCAGGAGTCAAATCTGCACAAGTAGCTGAATTAATTGCTTTGATAAAAGCCTCCAAAACTGGGAAAAATTTAAGAGTAACCATATTTACGGACAGTCAATATGGGTACGGGGTTGTGCATGATTTTGGCCAACTGTGGATGCAGAGGGATTTCATGACTTCTTCAGGATCCCCAATCAAAAATGGGCAGTTTGTAAAGGAACTATTGGAGGCAATACAATCACTAAAAGAATTGGCAGTGGTGAAATGTGCCGCACATCAGTCAGGAGATGACTGGGTGGTAGCCGGTAACAGATACGCAGACCTAGTTGCTCAACACTGTGCTAGAAACAGGTTGGCAGTAAACAGAAAAGTTGAAAGGATGGGAATCAGCTGCCAACTTATGCTATGTTCAACACCTGAAACATGGAATGATGTGAAAAGATTGCAAGATGATGCTGAGGAGAGTGAAAGAGATGTTTGGATAAAAATAGGGTGTACCCGAAGAACAGATGATGATGTATGGGTATATACAGATGGCAGACCAGTCATGCCCGACTGTTTGATTTCACAAATGGCCAGAATGTATCATGGAGACACACATGTAGGGAGAGATGCCATGATTAGACTTTTCAGACAAAGTTGGTACAATCCAAAATTTAGGGCTGCAGCAGAGAGTCTTTGCCAAAGGTGTTTAACTTGCCAAATGAATAATCCAGGAAGGAGAACAGTAATTGGTTTGGGAAAAATTGGAAAGGCTGAAGGTCCCTTTGTAAGATTGCAGCTAGATTTCATACAGTTACCACCATGTAAAGGACTGAAATATGTACTTGTCATAGTATGTCTGTTTTCAAGATGGGTGGAGGCTTACCCTACCCGAAGGAATGATAGCATTACAGTCGCAAAACTGTTATTACGAGAACTCATTCCTAGGTTCGGTTTCCCAGTAACTTTGGAATCAGATAGAGGAAGTCACTTCAATAACGATGTAATTCGAATAATCTGTGAAGCATTCAAAATTGAACAAAAATTGCACTGTGCGTACCGCCCAGAGGCTTCCGGAGTGGTTGAACAAATGAATGGCACAATAAAGTCAAGATTGTCAAAGATGTGTGCATCCACATCGTTAGATTGGCCAGATGCATTGCCTCTTGTCTTAATGGGACTCAGAAGCATTCCTGATAGAAATACAGGATTGAGTCCACATGAAATCATCATGGGAAGAGCAATGAGACAAGCACATGTACCTACAAATAAACTACAGAACATAACTGATGATATGGTTCTAGATTATTGCAAGGCATTGGCTGACCTAGTGCGTTCTGTCTCTCACCAGGTTGGGGAAGACGCAGTTTCCAGGCAGCCTGAACAAGAGCATGATCTGAACCCCGGAGACTGGGTGGTTGTGAAGCATCACACCAGAGAAACGTGTTTATCACCCAGGTGGGGCAAACCTTGTCAGGTTATATTAGTTACAAACACAGCAGTGAAATGTGCAGGCTTGCCTAATTGGATTCACGTAAGCCACACCAAAAGGGTGCCAGCTCCTGAAAGAAAAGATCCTCAGTCAGCATCAATAACTGAGGAAGCTGAAGGTTGGCCAGCTGAAGAATCCCAGGTGAGAGATTCGGGAGAAGCTGAAGAGGAACAACCGAGCACAAGTCAGGATTGGATACCAGTGGTTGATATACCAGAAATTTACAACAAACAAGAAGTCGAGCTAGATTAGAGGAAATTAGTGAGGACCAGATAGGTGAAGAAGAAGCAGCTCAGGATAAGGAGAATGAAACGATAAGAGAACCTGAGCAGGACCAGATAGGTAGAGGAAATTGGGCTCAAATCGACAACGAGACAACAAAATTTGAGCAGGGACAGACAGGTTTAGAAGAACGCGGTCAGGCTGCAGAAGTACAAAGTGCAATAAGGCCTGATCAGAACCAGTTAGAACAAGAAAAATACGTTCAGGGAGAAGAAAACCAAGAAAACAACAAGCAAGAAACACTAAAGCACGAAGACGTAAATCCTGAACAGGGTCAGTTAGTAGAAACTCACACTCAGGCAACTGAAGAAACAACAATAAGACCTGAACAAGAACAGATAGAAGAAGAAACTGAAAACGAGGAAAGTCAAATTGTGCCACAGCTTGAAATTAAAAGAACTTTTGGGAAAGACTCAAGAGGTGAAGATACAGTGCAGACAAAGAAAGTCAGAAAAGGTGATCATTGGCCAAGTGTCATTAAAAGAGTAAAATACCATATAGAAACCCGAAGTGAAGATCCGGAACAAGTAAATGAAATAACAAGCTTATCTGGACAAACAAGTGGAACTGAAAAACGAAAAAGTAAAAGACTGAAACTTGTGAACAATAAATTTAAAGGTCCTGACTGGACTTATATAATCCTTGAAGACTACAAAAGTTCAGAGTCAAGTGAAAGTGGTGACGAAGGAACAAGTGCAGAACTGACTTATGAAAAAGAAGTGAAACCACCTTGATAACGTTAAAGTCTTGAAAGAAAAAGAAAAGAAGAGAAATCTTCTTGGTCAAAATGCCTGACGACAGGGTTTCTGGGAGACCGAAACGGAAATGCTGTAAAAGATGCTGTGCTATATGCATATGTAGTCTGGTAGTGGTGCTTATAGTGTGGTTAGTTGTGATTGTAGCAATTCCTTACCTTATGATAATGGATAAAAAGATTAACAATGAAACAAAGGGAAGGACAGATAACTTGAAAGGTGATAGTGTAAGAATAGAAGCAGAATATGAACCAGAGTTTCATCATGTGGTAACAGATAACGATACTAGTTTAAATGTGTTCACTAAATTATTGTTTCAATATGTAGATACAATGGAAGTTAGTGACTGTTATGTTTGTATGAAATTACCTGAATCAGTAGCAGAAGGGTTAACATACCATCATTTGCCTTTAACTTATGGCATATCATGTAGTGTATTAACTAGTTTATTTTATAGAACAGGGAAACTTCAGTATTATTATTCAGATATAGATGTGATATTTTCAGAGGTTCCGATTCGAAAGAATATGAACCCAGTGCTTAGTAGTCAAGATGCACAATTTATGGGAGAATTTTTCCTAACAATGAAGTCGATAGACATAACACATGCACATAGAAGCAATCTAACATGTTCATTACATGAAGAAGAAAAGATATTTTTGAACTTAGTAGAAAATAGAAGACAACATTTCCAAAAGAAAGCGTCTGAGCATAAAGCTCATCTTCCACCTTGGGCTGAGAAAGAGGGTATTTACACACCTGGCAAAGCTCAAGCTGCTATGGTACTGGATTTTGTAAAAACAGGGAATATTTGTCTACATAGGTTGAAAACTGATTATAACAATATTTTCATCGGTACCAGTGAATGTGAACATAATTTCTTAATTCTTGGAGGTTGGGGACTAAAAGGAGGAACAGATTCAGTTTTTCCCGGAATTTATTATGTGTGTGGGAACAAGGCTTACTTTAGGCTTCCTGCACGGTGGTATGGAAGATGTTATTTTGGAATAGTTTTTCCAAAAGTATACCACGTAAAAAGAAACACTGGGAGCAATGAAAATAATAGTGAATTAACACGTAGTGTGTGCTAAAATGGCTGCTTAATGTTCTCACGTGCTAAAGCTCGCGCATTTGCTGCAATTAATAATGCGGTATTCTAACGCTACTAATGCGGGATAGATTTTATAATTAAATGGGAATAGAGTATAAGTAGGGGGGTATACAGTGAAAACATTTATTTTTGATTTTAATATGTTTCTTCTTTGATTTCTATTAGTTCGTAAAATGGGCCTGGGTTAACCAAACAGCAGCTCAAGAGCCATGGAAAGTGCGCATGCGCTCTGAAAATAACAAGACAAAGCGATGATGTCAACTTGGAAAACATCCAAGGACACGACCCGTTGGTCACCTCCACTGTACATCTGAGATGTTCTCTCAAATGCAACAATGTATATACATTTTGTATTAAAATTTGTCGTGAGACAGGTGGGAAATAAAGCAAATGTATTAATTGTGAGGGGCGGTATTTTAAACAATAGGCTTAAAGAAATTGAACTAAAATGTCATGGTGTGAGGATCAACCCCCTGTCCCTGTCCAATCAGAAGTAGTGGGCCCATAATTTTGAAACATTAATGGGAGGTACCTGGGTGAAGAAGGGTATAATAGATATAGATTTAGCTAATTAGTTAGCGTTGAGGCTGTCAGCTTTGAGAACCGCAGAACGAGCTGATCGATTGCAGACTGAACCGCTGTCCAGAGAGGTCCTGAGGCGGGGGCGGCGGATTCCATTAGAAAGAAGACACGGAAGAATCGAGGAGGAACGAAGTGTCAGAGAGGGGAACAACGCAGGCGTCGTTGATAGAGAGGTCACCTATCCTGTTCTGAACCTGGTCCGGAGGTCTTTGGTCTTCATCCTTCTTGGGACCCATCTTTCCAACTCCTTGGCCAAGGGGTATGGTTCTCACACTCTTAGGTAACTATAAGCGTAAACCTTTAACTGTACTGCTGTCTCTATCTTCTTCTTTCTGAGGGACCGTCATTGATTAAATAGGTGATATTTTAGTATGCTTCCTCCTTGAGGTGCGATTAAGTATTATGTGGTTTGTAATTTACTCTGCTAAAACTTTAGATAAACATTTTAAAACTTCCTGAGTCAGTGATTATTTCAGATTTATGAATTGTATTGTATTTTCTCATTTTAAACTTCCCAATTATCAAAGGGTCCATTGGTAAGTCATTACTCTTCAATCAGAAAAGGTAATTGGTAGCAGGGATATTGATAAAGAGTATAACTGACCCACCAGCGGAAATGCTAGTGTAGTATGAATGTATGGGCCCAGGTGAGTATTCGGTGTATGAATGCTTGTTGCTAGTAACCCGCTGGATCAAGAGGTAAACCATCTTCCAGTTGGTTCCAGTAGCTCTTTTGGTATCATTCTGCTTCTATTTGGAACCTATGTGTTCCACAGTTCCTCTCTCCGAGGAACCAAGAGCATGATTCACTCCTCTACGCCTTTCTGACACTTGCTTGACCATGTCACGCGGAATGGTGCCCTGCACCCAGAGTAGTGAATGTCGGCAAGACCCAAAAATATAGGGAGCATCTGCAGGATCAGTTCTCCTGGTGAGTGCCTGAGGAGGGGGCCTTAATTATGTATAAGGTGTGCGGCCAGGGTTGGGACACTGAAGACTGAGGACCAGGAAGACGTTTTTCAGACAACCAGAAGCTGCCAAGGAGAGTGGGTGGGCTCCTGCAGGGATCCTGTGACACAGGCAGCCTGGCAGGAAACAAGAGAACTGACTGACAGGAAGGGGCAGCCAATGGGGAAGAGGGTTGGGGGCAGGGCAAACAACTAAGGGCTGTGGCTACTTTGGGTCTCAGAAGGCCTGCTTACAATACCCTTATTTAGGACCTCTTCTGAGAACATAAACTTGAATATTTTCTGTTTAAATGGACGCAGTCCTTTCTCCATGTTTAGTCCCACTGTAACAAATATGAGCTTGAATACTAACCAGGCAGTTTTCTTCATGGGTCCCCTTTTAGGCAGGGTTCCTAAAAAACCCTCTGCTACATTTTAAGTGGACTTGGAGAGAAATGATCATTTACAACAGTGGTCCGCATTGTACCAATTTGTTGGCCCATGCCAGCACATAGATTCCTACTGGCCACTTCTGAGTTGAATTAAGGGTATATTTTCATATCTCCTTAGGGGAAGCAGCTGTATATACAAAATGCCAAATATATCCCTAATTTAATATGAAACACGCGAATATCAGATTAGTTTGAATCAGAATGTTGTTTCTTAATGACGCTTTCATTTGAGGTTACTAATTGTTACTTTAGTTCAGTCTGGAGGAGCAAAGCTGAATATAAGCATTTATATATGAATTGCTTGGCCTTGAACATTCCTAGCATAGCAGGTATACCCAGAAAGATCTAACAAAGTGATAACTAGCCCCAATGGTAGGAATATTGTTTAGAGCAGCCAGTTCAAACCACTGACTAGAAGCACAGTGGATGGTTACATACACGTGCTCCTACTGATAGATATTTTATTTCTATGTAATGTGTTGGAGATGTGTATGGCCCCATATACTGCACGACAGGAAGGAAGGACTTAGCCATATTGAATATGGAAACTATCATGAATAACCCGGGAAGCTTGAAAACAGACCTCTCAGGATTTGAACATGTCGTAGCTTAGTAAAGGGAGACATAGGCCATCTTACCAAAAGGCTAGAAATAAATATAAAAATCATCAATCTTGCATACAGTAAATGTTTAGATTGAAAACGACGCTTCCTCCTTTCACCTGTGATATGATGAGGGATTTCTGAGATTCCATCATTTCACACATAAACAAATGCCTTAAGCTGAGTGCTGCAACATGCTGCTCCCTATCCTTCACCCACATGCCACAAGGGCTGTAGCGGCCCATGTCAAACCTCTGGAGCTAGGGTTAGAGTTTTCCTATAAAAAAAATATCAAGCTGCTTCTACAATGTAGTATAAGGTTGAAGCAAGAAGAAATTGTTGGCTCTCTGCACTAAGAAACAGAAGAGATATGTTTTGTGTTTTTCTGTTCTTTTTGATCTCTACTTTGGCACAAATTTCTCATTTTCTAGTTCAACTTTGCTAGTTACCTTTGTTTCTTCAATTTAGGTACAATTTCCATTGTCTTGTGTTCAAATGTTTTTTTGCTGGCTCCTCTTATTTATGTGTTTTGCTTTCATCATATTCTCGCCGTGTACTCTGCATTCTGCTAGTCATCATCATAATAAGCTTTATTACGGGGGGTGTGGCTAGCCGCCTAAGATGGCGGACGTGATCTGGTGAGGCTCCGGATCCTGGGGGGAAATATCCGGGAGAATCGCCGGACTGTAGCACCTCCACACCGCCAAAAGGTCCTGGGAATTGCTGTGGGGGACCGGAGGGGCGATCTCGCGGGTCTGACCCGACGAGGTTGCGACGATACAGCTGGACTCGGCCCCCCATCGGGGCCGCGCTGCCTGAGGCCTACCCACGGCGCTCCGCTGGAGCTGGAGTGCCGCGCACACAGACCGCGCGCAGCGTCCGGGGCTCCCCTGAGGCCCCTGATGCCATGGGCGGCTGACCTGGACCAGCGGACAGACTGCGCTGCCGGAGACCATCCTGCTGGGCTGAGAACCGCCGTGACAGAGCCGCAAGGGAGGGGCTGATCGGCCCGCGGCGCACCGGGCGGCGGACAGCAGGTGAGCGGGCGCCTCGGTCCAGGGGCTGGGCTGCGCGACTGCCTCTGCTCACCGCGCCGAAGATAGCTGTGGAAAGGGCGCGAGACTGCGCCGTATGGCACGAAGATGGCCTGTCGGGCCTTGGGAGGGGCTGTAGTGCCGAGTGAGGGGCATGCCGGGATCAGGACGGGGCGCTCCCACCTGTATGGCGATTCGTGACCCGCTTTACCACCGCTGCACTGACTGGATACTGGGAGAGGGGTGGCTGCGGCCGGCTGGGCCCCGGACTGACTGAGGGCGAGGCGTCCTTCTGCTGAAGGTCCTGACCAACACGGCCCCCCATCACTGGCGGCAGTGAATTCCTGCGGCTGGCCCATCCTGTGCGCGGTACATCCCGGAGTGCCGTGGAGGCGGGAGGAGTCGAAGACGATGCGCCGCGGCAAGCGCTGGCCGACGCTGCCTGCTGCAGAGTTGGAGCATACCCCCGTCCCATCAAAGGTGTCTTCAGGTGGGACTCACTGTGGGTTGCCTAGGGATGGCGGTGCCAAGCCTTGAAGAGTACGTGGTGGCACTGGGTTATTTTCCCCCATTCTCGAGATTCGCGCAGAGCATGCCGCCGCTCTGACGCGCTGCACCTCGATCTGCCCTAGACGATCAATGAGCGGTACCAGTGTCTGAATTCCCGGGGCTGTCTGGGAAGGCGCGGAGAGTCCAGTGGCCTCGGTTCTGGAGGGGTGACGTCCCGGCGCTGTGAAGCTTACCCCTGCTGCCATTCTGCACGTCCGGGCGGCGCCGGCTCGCCACCACCGAGAAACATGGGGAGACCCAAGGGGAAAATCCCGGATTACACCCTGGCTGCCGGCGGCCCTGCCGGAGAGTCCGCCACAACCACCAGAGCTCCATCTCCGGGCGCCTCATCCTCTGAGTCCGCTGAGACTCCTTCAGACAAACTGGACCTGATATTAAAGGAGGTCAGAGACTCTCGAAAAGTGATGGAACAACAAATTGGAGCCCTTACGAGTGGGCTCACCCTCCTCAGGGCGGATCACGGGAAAATTGCTGACACAGTACGAGAACACGAGACAGCTCTGACCAGCATGGCCCCTCAGCTCACTGAACATACCACGCAAATAAAACAACTGCAACACCAAGTTACCGGTCTGATGGACCGCATCGAAGATGCCGAATGCAGAAATCGCCGGAATAACATATGGGTCATCGGACTTCCTGAGCGGAGCGAAGGCAACAAACCTGCGGATTTCATGGAAGCTTGGTTCCGGGAATATGTAGCTCAAGATGGTCTATCACCATATTTCTGTGTGGAGCGGGCACACCGGATCCCAACTGGGGCGCCGAGGGCTGGAGCGCCCCCCGACCGTTGATAGTGCGAATACTAAATTACAGAGATCGTGACATTCTACTGCAAAAAGCAAGAGAAAACACGCAGATCCAGTTCGAAAACCAGCGGATCTCCCTCTATCCCGATTACACCATAAGGGTTCAACGACAACGGACTTCCTTCCAAGGTGTCAAGAAAAAGCTACGAGCGGCCCAGCTCAAATACGCGCTACTGTTCCCGGCCCGTTTAAAAATTATCCACGACCGGAAGACCTACTTCTTCGACAGCCCAAATGATGTGGAAGAATGGCTGGAAGTGATGGACCTGGAACTGAGTCAGGACAAGGCGTCGGGCTCGGCGCGCCATGGTTCCCTGAAAACACAGAAACCACACACCCGCAGCGATGGCCGGAGTACACAGGGAACAGTGAAAACTGGTCCGACGCAAGCCCAGAAGTTGACCGGCAGAGCGGAGGCGCTGGCGGTGGCTAGCTCCTTCCGTGCGGATAACACCCAGAACATGACCGACTCGGAAGACAGCACCATCCAGTCAGACTCTGATCATAGCATCACTCTGTTCCCCTCTGTGACACCTCGGACTGTGGATGACTTGGTGGACAATTGAAGGGCCCTGCGCTAACTGTATGTCCAAGCCTACCGCCAAGAATGCCAAGGACTCAAGTTCAGCCTAAATAGGCACACCAGTATCCTTTTAAGATTTGTCACGGCTTATGTGCTGTTGTATATAATGACAATTGGGCGACCTGTAGAGAGGTTGTCCCCCTTTATACACGCACGAATGCTTGCAGTTCACATAGCTTGATACTGACCTTTGGTATAGCCAGGAGTAATAAAGGCTCCACTGTCAGGCCTCAGAGGCTAGGCTATAGGCGATTCTCAATATCATCAAAAATGGTTATATGTACAATTTGTCCCCCCCGGGATCCGTAGAGCCACTGGAGCTCTGCAGCCAAGCGAATTATCCCATGGTTGGCAGCACTGACCCCGCACAAAGTGAATGCATTGTTAATTGGAATATGTCTGTTATGGTTATTTGTTTGGCCCAGTCTGGTTTAATGGCTGCGCGGAGTACGTTTAGATTTAAAGGGAAGGGGTATTCCTGGTCTGCGTCAGATAATTGGCTCCAAGTTAAGGGGAGCCCAACTCACGCCATTCACCTATGCCTAACACTCACACTACTTTAGGCTCCTACAACCTGCTGACCTGGAATGTAAGAGGGCTCGGGGCGGTCCATAAGCGACACCGCATTCATGCACACCTCCTTAGACGGAGGGCACACATTGTCTTCATTTAAGAGTCGCACCTTATGGAGTCGGAGGCCTTGAAGACCCGCAAAAAATGGAGGGGACGCATATTCACTACTAACTACTCGGCCTTTGCACGGGGTGCGACCATTTGGATCCGGCATGGGGTTCCCTTTATAGAACTAGAGCGCCGCACCGATGATCAGGGTCGATACATATTACTGAAGGGTACCTTGGATGGATTGCCTGTGGTTCTAGGCAGTATATATGCCCCGAATTTTGATCAGGACAAATTTTTTCAAAACGTTGGTAGGGCCCTGGCTGGGTGGGACACTATTCCTTGGATTCTGGGGGGAAGATTGCAACACGGTCCTCGATGTGGACTTGGACAGATCTCACCCCCCATTACATGGTGCCGATGCCCGCAAGCAAGCTGACCTACTGCACGCATGGATGACGGGTTGGAGACTGAATGATGTCTGGCGACACTTGCACCCCTACCCATAGAGAATACTCCTTTTATTCACCAGTCCACCAGCTCCACACCAGAATGGATAGGTTCCTATGCTCGGCCACCATTGTCACACAAATACACCAGTCCACCTACCTAGCCAAAACCTTCTCCGACCACAACCCTTTAGAACTTACACTCACATGGGGGAGGGTCCCCACTCCAGTTCCCACTTGGAAGCTGTGGCCCCAGCTCCTGGAGGACGCCCCGTTCCGTGCCACTATCTCCACGGTCATTACTAATTATTTCACAGAGAATTGGAATACAGCCTCCTCCAACCTTATAGAATGGGACGCGCTAAAGGTGGTGGTGCGGGGCTCTGCAATCGGGTCTGTGGTAGGAGCTAGACAAGAGACGCACAACAGCCTTATTCGCATAGAAGCCCTAATGACTGATCTGGAGCATGCAGCAATGACAGACCCAGACAAAGGGGAGTCCTTGCGCGACGCCCGTATACGGCATGCGGAGACCTTAGAAACGCTCTGTGTTATTGACTTTCGGGCATTCAAGCAGCGGAAGCATACGGAGGCCGATAAGTCCGGCACTTTGCTAGCCCGGATATTGCGGGATAGCCCGGAGCCGCCCATCATCACTAGCATACAAACAGCTAGTAAGGGGCTAGTATGTCCACAATTAGAGATAAGCGAGGCCTTTTGCACTTACCTTAGCACTTTATACGCTGCACCAGCGTACACTGACGACATCCTACTAGACACATTTTTAAATGGACTGACATTCCCCTGTATCACGGCGGATGAACGGACAGATCTCTCAGGGCCCATTACCCGACCCGAAATCCGAGCAGCAATCAAAGGGTTAAACCACAACAAGGCCACAGGGCTAGACGGCCTGCCCATCGAATTTTACGAAACATACTCAGACATCCTTGTCCCCAAGTTGGAGGAACTATATAAGTCGGCCCTTGACACCGGACATTTACCGAGCTCCACTATGCAAGCCCTAGTCGTATCGCTCCCTAAACCGGGGCGGGATAGCACTGACTTATCTAGCTATCGGCCCTTGTCCTTATTAGCGACTGAATACAAAATTCTAAGTAAGGCTCTAGCTAATCGACTACTGCCTATTCTAAATTCTCTTATACATAGAGACCAATGCGGGTTTCTTCCTGCACGCAGCACCTCCCTAAACACCAGACGGCTGCATCATATTATGGTGTCCACCCCCGCGGAATACACCAATGCTGGATGCTTGGCGCTGAACTTACGTCAAGCTTTCGATTCTATAACATGGAGATACATGTTTGCGGCTTTGCAGCGTTTTGGTCTTCCCCCAGAGTACCTCCAATGGGTACGCCTGTTATACATTAATCCCACTGCCAGAGCTCGCACCGGAAGTCATATCTCAAGGGAATATACTATTCACAGGGGCACGAGACAGGGGTGCCCTCTCTCCCCCTTATTGTTCGTCCTCGCACTGGAGCCACTGGCGATAGCCCTGAGACAGTCGGCGGACCAGCTGGGGATACCTATAGATGGCACCGCACACCTAATCTCAATAGATGCGGATGACTTCCTCATTTACCTACGAGACCTGACGGCTGGGGCGGAACCCCTCCCTCACATTTTCTCCACCTTTGAACGCATATCTGCGCTGGCCATCAATGAGGGGAAATCCAATGCATTTTATTTCCATGACGGCCCCCGCCCAGACAAGCTTCGTTTCGGAGACTATACGCTGCCTGTAGCGCACACCACATTCAAATACTTGGGGATCCAAGTCTATAGAACACAGGCGGACCAACTGGACGGTAACTTTATGAAAGCCATCACTGCCCTCCGCTCGAGCATATCTTTCTGGGTGTCTCTACCACTCTCAGTAATGGGGAGGATCGCCATCTCTAAGATGGTGATGCTACCCCGTTTATTGTATTTTTTTGTAAACCTACCCCTGCTGGTCCCACAATCCATCTTTCGTGTCCTGGACACACTCCTACTGGAGCTCGTCTGGGGGAAAGGCCGACGTAGGGTTAGTCTCAAGAAGTTACAATTAGAGGCCCGCAGAGGCGGGTTGGGGGTTCCCGACTTCAGGGCATATTATTATGCGTGTCAGCTCCAGTGGCTGTCCTATTGGACAGCAGGTAGGAACCTGCAAGAAATAGGCTACAAAACCCGTGACCTAGAACGTGGAACTCTCCACAACTTACTGCTCCCAAAAACAAAGATTCCTACAGATGGACCTCCATTATTAAAAATTGCTCTTCACTGCTGGAAGAGGGCCCTACTCTACACCTCAGGCGCGACCCCCTATGCCAGGAACATCCCATTATTAGGTATACCGAGCCCGGGGGGCAAGCTCAAGAAGACCACGATTCAGGATTGGGAGGAGGCTGGCGTGGAGGAGGTTGGGTCCTTCTTTAGTGATGGAGCCCTATTAGACCACGATACTTTTGTGCAGGTTACCGGTGCACCGGATCGCCACTATTTGCTACACGCTGCGATCGCCCGCTACATTAGAACCACATGTGCGCCCCAACGCAGCGAACCCCCGCAACACGAACTAGTACACTTACTCCATTACATGGGGAGGGGAGGCCACCTGGTGAAATGGCTATACACAGGCATCCGAACACACGCCTCAATTGCACTCACGGACCTCTGTACGAAATGGGTTGGGGCTAGTGACACGGAACTAACTGATAAAGCCTGGGGGAGCATCCTAGAGCAACCCAAACGGGTGTCCCGTAACGCTAAACTCAAATTCATACAAACGATGGTTTTACATGGATCCTACTTAACCCCAAAGAGAATACAGCGCATGTTCCCAGAAGCTCAACACTGCTGCCCACGCTGTAAGATGGAGGAGGCGGGCTTCGTCCATATGTTGTGGGCCTGCCCTCACCTCCGAGATTATTGGGCTAAGATCCGGAATGCACTGGGGGAGGTCACGCACCTCACAATACACGACAACATGTTGGAATGTCTGTTAGGCCTCCGAAGGCGTTCCAGTGCAATGAAGGTCCAATTGCGCTTTTTAGATCTGGCCCTTATACCGGCCATCAGAGCGATTACCATGAGATGGAAATCCCCTAGGTGTCCCCCACTGCCCACGTGGCAAGAAGACGTGATCCAGTGGGGTAGTGCGGAAAGCGCGGCAATCAGACGGGAAGAAGCACGGGGGCTGCGAAAACACCCTATTTCCATGCTCTGGGACCTCATGCTAGAAGAATTTAAACAGATAGATCTTCTGCCTGCACACGTCAACCCTACTCCATAATTTACCCAGCACAAACTGGAAACTCACGACTCAATGACCCCGATTAGGCCATACCTGTAGATTAATTGTACTCCAGCTGCAACGGTTAGGAAATGCCATCTCTCCAAGTGCTTTAGGCACGCACGCACACTGCGAAAGGCGGACCAGGAAGGTGGGTGGTGGGTGGGAGGGAGGGAGTTGTGTTACCGTAATAATTTAGTTTATAAAATACACTTGCCTTCAGAGGCATCATTGTATCGTGTATGCTTCTCTTAATTGTCTCATAATAGCACTGCCTGTATTAAACTACCTTGTTATGTGCATCCTGTCGATTAGACTGCATAAAGACAAAATAGTATGCGTATGTTGAGCCAGTCACAAAAACAAAAACAACTGTATGTATCTGCTAAGACGCATTGCCATTAACGTGTGGTTTTCAATAAAGTTTGTTATTAAAAAAAATAAAAAAATAAAAAATAAGCTTTATTACAGCAATTACCATAAAAGCAAACACAATAACTTAAAACTATAAAATCATGCATGAAAGCACTTAAAACCATAACGTATATAAAAAAAGAAAAGTAGTTTAAAATATTTATAACCCACAGTTAATGCTAGCAGCATATAGGAGGAACATAATATATAGAATATAAATTTGTTAAAATGTTTGTAATACCCACAATTGAGACTAGCAGCATAAAGGGGGAACATCACAACAATTTTGAGATGCGAGAGTGGATTTCATCTACCAAACTCCTATAATGGACAGTCTAAGAAGGCAATCATAGATGATAGCGAAGTGCAACTTGGACACACAAGATTATAAGGTGCTAGTTACTGAGTGGCAATGTGCCATTCTTTTTCTGTCTGAGTCTCCACATATATGCAAGAAAACGGGAGACAGAACAGACAATTAATTGAGCTGTGTCTGTCCTGAGTACCCTAGTTGCAATTTTATAGTCCCTGATGCCCAAGTTGCAGCATAACGGAAGAATCCATTTCCTCCTGTGTGCATGGTACTGTGGGCAAAAGTACAGGACATGATCTACAATTTCCTTGGCCTCTGGGCAGAATGGGCAGTTTAGACTGAGTTCAGCATTAACGAGGGAGCGCCACCACCTCGCAGACAATGATCAACGAGCCAAGGTTTCCAATTTGGAACTTGATGTAAAGTGTCTTGGCGCCCGGAGGCACAATTGTGTCCATATACCTTTCCAAGAGATAAGCATCTTTAATTTCTAAAAAGGTAGAAGTTAGGGTACCTGCCCCCCCTTGCTGGTGTAGTCTACCATCAACGTGTTTCCAATACCGCTCCATGAGCGTAGACTTGGAAATGCCACTAGGCGTTTCCGGGTGAGCCCACGTCACCACACCCTATCACCTCGAGTGATTTCAACGCATCCAACGCATCTCTCCATGTCAAGTTGCAGGTGGTTCAAAATACCGCAGCCCGACTGGTTGACAAACAGCCTTTGGGCACCCGCTCCGTCCCTTTGCTTAGAGCCTTGCATTGGCTCCCTATTAAAAAAAATTGCAATTTTCAAACTTTTCTGCTTCACACACAAAGCTCTGGCTGGTAAGGGGCCTAAATATTTACAGGACAAATTGAGTCCTAACTGCCCTGCTAGAAACGTTAGATCAAAAAATCAGCTCCTTCTCTGCCCTCTACGCATCCGCACATCTAAATATGGAGGATGGGCCTTCTCTCACCTGGCTCCGTACCACTGGAACAAACTCCCCTTGGCCATTAGGGTGTGTACTAACTTTGCCGACTAACATAACATAACAATTCTAAATGTACCCAAAACATGGAAATTAAGGTGGCCCTGAGAACTTTCCTAATCTCTTCCAAGCCCAGCCGATAGAATAGTAGATCTGCTGAGGACCAGATCCTCCTCCAGTACATCAAAGGTCTGAGTTTTACTTTATGGGTAAATGAACGGTTGCCAAGATCTAAGAGAAGTGGCACTAGTGGAGTTCTTGGGGGAGATTGGTGAGGAGTCAGAGAAAATTATTCTGCTAGTCTCTTTTTCATAAAGGCTCATAGACCTCCATTTTCTCTCTTGCATGCGGCAGCCATCTTGTAATGGTTATTCATAAACAAACAAAAATACCTTTATATGATGACCACTGTGCAGACAAGTGCCCGTTCAGTGCCCATTTTGGAATTATTTTACTTAAACTTTATGAGCAATCATTACAAAATGCTCCCTGCGCATATGTGCACATGAATAGTAGTCAACTTCTATGTGTGTTGATAAATGATAACAAAAACCATTCTAAGAAGGATATGGTGTACTCGCCCACATTAATGCACAAGTGGCTATTTTGAAATGGTTTTAAAACCATTCAGAAATGGCCACTTGCCACTATACTGCAGGGAGCGGCAACATTGGAGAATTTTAAATAAAGAGAGAGGGAGCAGGAATGTAGGGAGTGCATGGAAAGAGACAGGGAGTAAATACTGTCCCTGATGCATAAAATGTAAGGTCCTGACATCAGCAGTGGAAGGATACAGCATCCAGTCAAAACACTGTGAGACTGAAATACTCTTAGGAGGGACAAACACAAAACTAGGGAGAAAAGTCGATAGACATTTCATATAAATTTCATATTATTTAAAGCAATAATTAAGTGCTGCATCCTTTATGTAATTACATTTCTAAACGTTTCTATACACAAATACTCTTATGAATATTTGGCTTGATCGTTTGAAGTGTTCTACATTGACACATTCAGTTTGAGAAATTAAATAATGAATTTCGATTTTTGTTTGCATTTATTGAAATATTTTCCCTCAAATTAGGCCTTAAAAGTTTTAGCTTACTCACTAATTTCACTCGTACTATTTGGCATTTTACAAGGTGGTTCTAAGGAAACGAAAATACGAACAGACCCACTTTTTGGGGGGTCTGACCAAGTTTATTTTTTCCAAAGGAGGCTCAGCATAAAACGATTAAAAATACTAGTCCTATGAAGCAACTGTTTGACTTTTTTTTCGCAGAGAGGGAGAATTCCCATTGCAAACAGATTCCCCACAGAGTAACACCATGTAATTTATCAACGCGTTTTTATTTTTTCCAACCTAAATTAGTAACTACTGATGGATATATAACTCTACCATAAAATTGAGAAACAAGCACATCTTTCAAACATGGGCTGTTCTCTGTAAAAAAAAATGCCACCCTTGTAATTAAGAGGTCTGCGTCTGGCCATGTTTAAAAATAAAACCTTTCATGTAACATCTGCTTAGAGGTTAATCTACCAGGCATTTTTTGTCCTAAACTTGTATAATTTTGAGCAAGCTAACCAAACCAGCAAACCTCGAACGTTCAACACAGACACAAATTAAAGGCTTTTTGTTCGTTTTTAGAGCGTTCTGTATAATCTCAAATTTAACAGCAGTGTGTTGGCTCAGTGCAAATAAACTACATTGGGCGGCGCTGGCATAAAAACAGCTGCTGCTTCTTTCCATATTTCGCTTCTCCGAAAACCTCGGAATAGGAAAGTCATGGTGACCGAGGACTGAGCTGCCTGCAGTATTCCCGCCTCTCTACCACTCGCTTGATATTTTAATGGGTCGAAAATGAAACGTGCGGCTCCTCAGTTTTAATGTGTGCAGTTTTGATGTTATAACTTGTGCTGGACTTCACAACTCTTTCCGTATCCTTTAATGGTCATTTTTGCACCCTTTTTTGGCTAACTAGGCTGTCCTTTATTTTGTAAGCTTCCTTCATCCCAGCACCAGGAAGTTGCAGAAAGGCAAACAGGAAATGGCGTCAACACCTCCACACGGCACCAAAGTTTCAAAGTGAAAGTTGCATTTTCTGTCATGCAAGTGGCAGTCACAGCAGCACAACCCCTTTTAATTCCTGATGATGCCAATAGCCAGGAGTGTGAGCAGCGTGACACCAGGAATCTCTTATATTTGGAATAGAGATCTTTAAGAATAATCCTTTATTGACAGGAACAACATGTTTTCAAGGTGCATATTCATTATAAAGAACTGCTTGTGGATTAGGTTTTTAATGTGTTCTAATGATTATTGGCACCAGTAACAGAATTCCCCCAAAATGCTGCTCCCAAGCATTTTACCCCACTTATGGGCCTATAATAAAGTGATTATCTATTGGATGAGTTACCCCCTGTAATAGCGTTGATGTACCTCGGGATTGAAGCAATGCTAAACAAGTCCACCTCTTAATCGTCTCAATTCCAAATTGTTAATATAGCACAGAATGTTGATCAGATCAAGCGAGGGAAGGAAGGGAAGAGCAGGGAAGGAGACCTAAGGAGCAAGACATAAAACCATAAATACATAATCACTTATTCTCCCACTTATTACCAAGGCTTTGAGTATTGAGAATCTCTTATGAAACACAATACCTGTAACAAAAATAAGGTATTTTCTATCCTTTAGAAATTCCTGGGAAGGAAGAACATTGTTTCTGTTCCACCGCTTACTTCCGACACTATAGTAATTAGAAATAATACAAACCCAAAACATTAACCTTCACAGCAATAACTAGATAAACATGTGACTTTGCTTTTCATCTACGATCATATGTGACACCAAATACCCACCATGCCATTTACTAGTCAATACATCACAGGGAGTTTGGAGAATCACGAGAATTCTTCAGACATTATCTTTCTCCCAAAAATGCGAGTTCCCCTGTTAATGGCAATGTAGATAAGAGAAGAAAAGAAAACAGTAAACACTTGTGCTGTCACTCATAGGAGGTTCCTTGAATGTTTGCCTTTTGTTGATATTGCCATTTCGAAGTTACAACCTATGACCTCTTATAGAAACTTAATATATCAAGTACGAGAGCTATATCCTTATAGCTTTCCAAGAGAATGATCCAACCAAAATAGATACAATGTCACCAGATACAGAACTTATTGAAAAAGGAACCGGAACCCATCCTGCCTCGGAGGAGTTTCCGACAAATATCCGTGAATTCCAAACTGCTCCTGAATTAATTGAAAATTTGTAGAAGATAAGCGCAACTCATAGAGCAAGGAACACAACCCAGTATCAAACTCTGATTTATAATTGTGATACTCTCAGAACCAAAATGTCTCGCATCACCAGGGCGTAAGCTGCCTTCCTCAAACAGTGAACGCACATGAATATCAAGAACCGCCGTTCTTAATTCTTATCCACAACACCTCATCGTGTGCATCCTCACGCGACTCCAAAACAGAATTCTTTACCGCTTACCGCACCACTGCAGGAAGGCTCAAGACAGTCTAAACGCTGTACTCCTCGGAATCATCTGCGCGGCTTCGCGCGCAATTACACAGGATATTGCCTGGCTCGAAGTCTCAGCCAATGGGAGCGTGTTCTCCCGGAAGTTGATGCAAGGCACCTGGAAGTCTCCTCATGAATCCTGGGAAATGTAGTCTCTCCGCCACCTCTGGTATTACACCCAACAGTTCGCAAGGTCGCGTGAGAGGGAGGCATAGAGATACAGATTACGAAACTCATCTCGTGGTATATGTGCAGATGCAAGGGCAGCGTTTATCGCATTCAACCCGCGGTGCATAACAGTACATCCTTTCCCAGGGAAACGCTGTCCTTGCATGGGTTTAGTAGGGTTTTTCTCATGAAACTTCCTAACCAACCTCGGAGCATGAACACCTGAAGCTGGTTCCCATGAATTCTCTTCAGGCTCATAACCTTTCCATGAAATCAAGTACCACAATTGTTTGCCTCGCCATTTAGAATCAATAATGTTCTTCACCTCATACTCAGGTTTCTAGTCTATCCATATAGGTTTCAGCATTCTTTTAACTGGAGTAAACAAGGGCTTCACCAATGATACATGGAATACTGGGTGTATTCTCATATGTTTTGGCAACACCAGTTTAACAGTGACTGGATTGACAACCTTGATGATCCGGTAAGGGCCAATATAACGAGGGTTGAAGATACTGTGTCTTTTAAATCTGATATTCCTTGTGGATAACCACACCACATCACCTTTTTTGTACGGTAGTTCTTTCCTCCTATGTTTATCAGCTTGATACGTATATCTCTCTTTTGCTGCCTTCACATTCCTTTGCGTATCTTTCCATGTATGCTGAATGTGTTCTATCCTCTTTTGTATTTCTGGCATGTTCTGTGCCTTCACTGGATGTAACAATGGAATAAATCTAGAATGAAACCCATATGTAACGAAGAAAGGGGACATTTTAGTGGTATTATGCTGAGCACTATTGTAAGCCGCTTCAGCAACCCATAACCAATCCACCCATGCTTCTGTGTCCTTATCCACAAAGCATCTTAAGTGTTGTTTCAAGGTTTGATTTAACCGTTCTGTTTGTCCTTCAGTTTTTAAATGGAAACTGGTAGACATGGATGAAGATATGTGTAAAGCTGCACATCAAACCTTCCAGAATTGAGCGGTAAACTGTGACTCTCGGTCCGAAACTATTACTTTCGGCAATCCATGCAGCCTCACTGCATGCATTAGTAACAGTTGAGCTACTTGTCCTGAGGTAGGGATTTGTTCACAAGCAATGAAATGACCCATTTTCGTTAAGCTATCAACCACTACCATGATGGAGGTACACACTTTGTTCTTAGGTAATCTCACAATAAAATACAGAGCAATGTATTCCCATGGGACCTCAGGGGTAGGTAAGGGGCGTAACATTCATATGGTTTTCCTCTGTCTGATTTGGCCTGCATACAGTCCTCACATCTTTGTATCATAGATGTTATATCAGGTCTGACAAATGGCCACCAGAACTGCCTTAATACTCTTTCCGTAGTTTTTGCCATACCATTGTGACTTGCGCTAGGTAGCGTATGACACCAACTCAGAACCTTAGAATGTAATTCTTTCCTGGGGACCAATATTTGATTACCTAGAGTTGGAATACCTTGTTTCATTTTCCATTTTTATGTTGGGATAGCCAACGGTTCCACTTAGGGGTCTTTATCGCTTGCACCATTGTATCCAAAAACGTCTCTGTTTGTAATGCACAGATAACATGCTCCAGACTGATGATTGCCCGGGATATGTCTTCCCTTGGTGTGTGAGATGACTCTTGTCTTGTGAGTGCGTCTGCTTTTTTGTTATCCCTCCCTGGTCTATAAGTAAGTATGAAGTGAAATTCCTCAAACAATAGCATCCATCTCAGTTGTCTGGGAGACAAAAGATGGGCTGACTTCATATATTGCAAATTACGGTGATCCGTGTACACAGTGATTATATGTTTCACTCCCATGAGGTAATGTCGGCATTCTCGGAATGCATCTCGGATGGCCAATAGCTCCTTTTCTGCAATGGTATAATTTTTCTCTGATTCATTCAATTTCCTAGACATATAAGCAATGGGATGCAATTGTCCACTCGAGCTATCCCTTTGCGATAGTATCGCTCCAATTGCCACTTCGGAGGCACCCGCCTCAACCACGTAGGGTTTTTCGGGATTGGGATGAGCCAAGACTGGAGCAGACGTGAAAGCCTCTTTAAAACGACAAAAAGCTTGATTGGCTTCCTCCGTTCACAAAAACCTGACCTTTTTCTTCAACAACTTGGTGATTGGGGATACCACTTCTGAGAATTGATTGATAAATCTGTGGTAGAAGTTTGCAAACCCCCAAAAACATTGAATGTCACGAGCATTAGACGGTACTGTCCACTCTTGCACTGCCTTGATCTTTCTTTCTGACATTTCATGACCTTGTTCAGACAACATAACCCCCAAGAACTCAATCCGTGGAACATGAAACTCACACTTACTGAGTTTACAAAATAGGTGATGTTCTCTAAGCGCCTTCAATACCTTTCGTACATGACTGCAATGAAGCGATGTGGTGGATGAATATATCAAAATATCATCGTTGTAGACAATGACAAATATGTCCAGATATTATCTTAATACATCGTTCAAAAAGTATTGAAATGCCGCAGGGGCATTGCATAACCCAAATGGCATAACCAGGTATTCAAATAAGCCATCCCGAGTCCGAAATGCAGTTTTCCACTCATCTCTCTGTTTTATTCGTACAAGATGATAAGCACCTCATAAATCCAACTTAGTGAAAATAACTGCCTGTTTTACCTGATCCAACAATACCGATATCAATGGGAGTGGATATCTGTTTTTAACAGTTACTTTATTCAGTGCCCTGAAGTCTATACACGTCCTTCGCTCACCATTCGCCTTTAATATAAAAAACAGAGGCGAAGCTGCAGGGGATTTAGAGGGTCTTATGAACCCATTAGCTAGGTATTTATCAAGATAGGATTGCAGATGTTCATTTTCTGGCTCAGATGGCGCATATATACGCCCACAGGGAACAACTTCCCCAGGAACGAGGTCTATCTGACAGTCATATTGTCTGTGAGGAGGTAGTACTTCCGCCTGATTTTCAGTAAAAACATCCTGAAATTCTGAATAAATGTCAGACAATGTGATGTCCTGTTCTGCAGCAGTAGCTATCATATGTTCCATTGCCAATACCTTTACCGGTAACCACGAAGTAGCTAGGCAATTGTGTAGACAGTAATCAGATTGAAACCTGATCTCTTTCTTTTCCCAATCTATACTGGGGTTGTGTTTGCTTAACCAAGGTAACCCAAAAATTATTCCAAATTGTGGAGCTTTGATTATATTAAACGTCATCTCCTCAATATGATTTTCTTGACACACAACTTCTACTTCTATGGTTTGATATTTAATGGTTCCTGAGTTCAGATTTCTCCCATTCACGGCCACAACTACTTCTGGGACTTCTTTTCTGACCTTTGGTATGTTTAATATCTTCACCATGTCCTCGTCAATGAAGATGCCTGTTGCACCAGAATCTAACATCGCTTTAAGAGCATGAACTTCTCCGTCTATTATTAAGGTTAAGGAAACGAAGAAGTGTTCCTTACATGAACCGTGTTCTGCTTTTAGTGAAGGGATTTCTACTAAGCCCATGGTATTCCCGTCTAAAGTCCCTGGGCCTCCTGGTTTCCCGACTCCTTGTGAGTCATGGTAGCTGCTTTCATAGACACTGTTTCTTTACTTTTAGGCTTCAAAAAACAGTTCCTAACATAATGTCCTTTCTTACCACAGTACAAACAAAGACCCTGTTTCCTTCTGAGTTCTCTCTCTTCTGGGGTTAATGTTGATCTAACTGATCCTAACTCCATAGGTTCTGAAGACGTTTCTGCTGGACTATAGGTGTTACGATTCCTCTCTAATCGAGGTATCAGTCGCTTATGTTTCCTTTTATCCCCCTTCCGTTCGCTTAAATGGTAATCCAAACGAAGTGATGTTAATTAAATCAAGACAAGTCTTCGGTTTGAGGATCGATTTGAGCTATAACGTCTTTTAGTTCCTCCTTAAGACCTTGGTGAAACAATGCTACTTGTTTATCTATGGGCCATTGTGTTTCAGCCACTAGCCTCTGAAACGTATTTATATACACCACTAGTTCCCGATTACCTTGTCTTAATTCAAGCAATTCCCTGTCAGCAGAGAATGAATAGGCCCTGCGATCAAACATTCGCTCAAACTCTTATCGAAACCAGTCCCAGCCATATAATAAAGGATCATCCCTTTGAACTAAAGGAACTGCCCACTGAGCTGCATCCCCTGCTAGGTAGGAAACCAGAAAGGCTGCTCTGGCTTGATTAGTATTAAACACCTTGGGACGACAAGTGAAATGTAGTAACACTTGAGTTAGAAACACCTGTATTTTTTGTGCTTCCCCGTGAAAACGTTCTGGGGAAGCTAACGGAATACGAGAAGGTATTTCCACCGTGAATGGAGGGGGGGGGGGCAGGTGGACTGGAACCTGTGGCCCATGAAAACCCCCCAGCATGACGACTCCCTGCAACATCAAACAGACTCTTTTGTAACCGATCAACTCTATCTTGTAGAGCTGCAGTCTTGGCACGAGAGGCCGCTACTTCAGTTTGTACAGCACCTTGTCAACCAGGAGGTATAAATATCGTGGGCAGATTATTCTGTAGTAGCCTTAATGTACCTCAAGATTGAAGCAATGCTAAACAAGTCCACCTCTTAATCGTATCAATTCCAAATTGCTAATATAGCACAGAATGTTGATCAGATCAAGCGAGGGAGGGAAAGGAAGGGAACAGCAGGGAAGGAGACCTAAGGAACAAGACATAAAACCATGAATACATATCACTTAATCTCCCACTTATTACCAAGGCTTTGATTATTGAGAATCTCTTATGAAATACAATACCTGTAACAAAAATAAGGTATTTTCTATCCTTTAGAAATTCCTGGTAAGGAAGAACATTGTTTCTGTTCCACAGCTTACTTCCGACACTGTAGTAATTAGAAATAATACAAACCCAAAACATTAACCTTCACAGCAATAACTAGATAAACATGTGACTTTGCTTTTCATCCACGATAATATGTGACACCAAATACCCACCATGCCATTCACTAGTCAATACATCACAGGGGGTTTGGAGAATCACGAGAATTCTTCAGACTTTCTCTTTCTCCCAAAAATGCGAGTTCCCCTGTTAATGGCAATGTAGATAAGAGAAGAAAAGAAAACAGTAAACACTTGTGCTGCCACTCATAGGAGGTTCCTTGAATGTTTGCCTTTTGTTGATATTGCCATTTAGAAGTGACAACCTATGACCTCTTATAGAAACTTTATATATCAAGTACGAGAGCTATATCCTTATAGCCTTCCAAGAGAATGATCCAACCAAAATAGATACAATGTCACCAGATACAGAACTTATTGAAAAAGCAACCGGAACCCATCCTGCCTCGGAGGAGTTTCCGACAAATATCTGTGAATCCCAAACTGCTCCTGAATTAATTGAAAATTTGTAGAAGATAAGCGCAACTCATAGAGCAAGGAACACAGCCCAGTATCAAACTCCAATTTATAATTGTGATACTCTCAGAACCAAAATGTCTCGCATCACCAGGGCGTAAGCTGCCTTCCTCAAACAGTGAACGCACATGAATATCAAGAACCGCCGTTCTTGATTCTTATCCACAACACCTCATCGCGTGCATCCTCACGCGACTCCAAAACAGAATTCTTTACGCTATACTCCTCGGAATAATCTGCGCAACTTCGCGCGCGATTCCGCAGGATATTCCCTGGCTCGAAGTCTCAGCCAATGGGATCGTGTTCTCCCAGAAGTTGATGCAAGGCACCCGGAAGTCTCCTCACGAATCCTGGGAAATGTAGTCGCTCCGCCACCTCTGGTATTACACCCAACAGTTCGCAAGGTCGGGTGAGAGGAAGACATAGAGATACGGATTACGAAACTCATCTCGTGGTATATGTGCAGATGCAAGGGCAGCGTTTAACGCATTCAACCCGCGGTGCGTAACACCCCACCATACATTATTAGGATATTACAAGTCACAGACGAGTTTCATGACCATTTAGAGGAACATCGTAGTGACTTGCAATTCCTTTTCATGTATGGTAGAGGGTTTTTTATTACTTATATCACATAATCCCAGAATCAGTTGAAATCATTGGTGTCCTTCTCTTTCAGGTTCATTGCAGACATGAACAATAAAAGCAGAATCTACACTGTGAAATTAAACACACCAAAAAGCAGTTATTAATTTTTGCTGAAGTATATTAGAATTTTTTAAGATAAATCAGATTTTAAAAAATGCGGCGGTTCAGATTCTGTGGAAACATGAAGAGATTCTATCTTTTTTGTAATGATCTATAGCATGTAGGAAAAACATATTGCCGTATATAATCTAATTAAATCAAATCAAGCTTTATTCGAATTGTAAAATACATTCTTAAAAGCCATAACATATTAGAGGTATAAAAACATTAAAAAGATAAAAACATACTATTTTTGTCTTATGAAACATCTTTTAAAAGATTCAAAATAGAACTAATCAGGAGCCATCAAAACAGAGTGTAACTGGACTTACTTGGGACTTACTTGGGTGGTCAGATGTTTTAAATAAAAATCTATGCTTTCAGGGTAGAGGTCGCTCACGGAGATGCTGTGTGCAATAAAGTTAGATAGCAGGGAAGAATGCCAGACAGTCGGACACAGTCAGTTGAAGATGATCTAGCCCCAGGAGTCCTCATCCATTTTGATGGTGGTTGGAGCCCAGAGTCCGCGGGGAGTCACGAAAAGGCATGGAGCTTATAGCGCCTGTTCTCCCTGCCACGGCCATAAGCCCAGAGGATTTCCTTAAAACATCACGTGTAAGTTCAACTGTAGGAGTAGGTGACATGCCCTGATTGAATGTGGACACTCTCTTTTCTATGCCAGAGATTTCCTTCTCGATGCTCCTGATAAATAGTCTGTGATTGTAAGATGTGTTTTGCCAGGTGGGTTAAAGGCAGTTGCGGGAGATTTCGGCTTGGCGAATAAAGAAGCACGTTTCCTTTTACCCATAATTGTTTTAAGGGTTTGCCCAAGGCAGAGGCACAAAGCAGAATCAAGGAGTAACACAACTATGTCTACCACACTAGCCGGGAAGCAACTCCAGCTCGAGACCTTCAGCAGCAAACCAAGCGGTAAGACAGTGGCAACAAAGGGAAGAATTGACGGGTCGGTACTCGAGCAAACTCCTTCAAGCCGATGCCGGCGAAAGGCCTGACTGGGTGCCCCAAGGTGCAGATGTTAAGGGGTTGGCCCAGCCAGTTCCTCCTACGGTCGATGACAGACGCAAAATGGGCCCACCCTTGGTCCGGGCACGGTCGCGCCACAGGACTGTGGCATGCTTAAGTAGTGCTTGATGAGTCCCAGGTGAGGCTCCAGGCGGGGATTATGGGAGACATAGTCCCCTGCGGTTGCTGTCTGCAGCTGCTCTCCCCGCGGGCGATGGCAGGTTTCCTTAGTGCCAAAAGTGTGACCCCCAGCAGTGGGAGCCTGATGAAGACAGCTCAACGTGCCACGGAGTCAAGAATGTAAAGACAGCAGCCCCACCGCGGGACTCGGGCACTCTTAAGTAGCGCTTGATGAATCCCAGGTAAAACTCCGGGCGGGATTATGGTACGAGCAGTCCCCTGCGGCTGTCGTCTGCAGCAGCTCTCCCCGTGGACAATGGCAGGTTTCCTCAGTGCAAACAGTGTGACCCAGGACTTTAAGTGGGATGAAAAAACTGGGGGGTCTCTCAAAGGGGCGTGGCCAATGTAATTAAGGGCGTGGCTCAAAACACGTAAGCTAATAATCTTTGCTTGGCATAGTGTGCCGCCCGACTTGTATTTTGCTGTTTCTGTCATTGCATCCAGATATATGATACAACAAGTAACATCATACCTACAACAAGTCAGGACTATTGGCTTTGTCAATGGCTGTTAGTTGCAGAAGATGAATAAGCAGGAACTATGGCTTGTATATAATATTGAAAAAGCTTCCACTTAAAGCCCTGGTGACACCACGACAATGTTGCTGCTCCTGATTTAAAAAAGAGAAGGGAAATCCAGAGAGGAAATGACTCTCTTTAAAGGATTTCCCTTCCCCTACAAGCTCACCTGGCATGATGTCATGCCGTAACTTCTCCACTAGTGAGAAGTGAGCAGTGTGAGCACGCGCACAACGATGTGCCTGCTGTCACTGCAGTCCGGAAAAAAACAGACTGCCTGTGCCAGGGCACAAAACAGAGCCCGAGAGACCCGTTTCGAGGCCCCCTTTAAAAAACTGCTGGTGCTCAGCACCGGTGAGACCCGGCCCACTTAAAGCCCAGGTGTGACCCCCAACAGTGGGAACCTGATGAAGACAGCAGCCCCTATATATCTCATTTATGCTGACCACAATTCTTTTTTTTTTTAAACATATCAGAAGAATGAAAAGCCAGTTCCCATTTTTCTTGCTTAACCTACAACTGTAATTATGCTCTGTGACCTGCCTTTCACCCTTGCTGGTGGCTCTGGCAGTAGGTGTTGTGATGTTAGAAGTCAACTGTAATAAGTTATTACAGCTGAACCTCTAAGTTGTTTCGTTATAACAGGTGACTAGAGACAAATTCAAAACGATACGGCAGTGGTGGTCAAGCTACACTGACCTGAGACATCACGTCACCTGTAATAAGAAAATTAGAGATGAGCTTTTATGCTGGGATTATAGGCTTTCATGTATCATACAGGGAATCGCCCCTCTTCAAAATATCTTCAAGGATGCTCTAGAGCTATGCCCATCCCAGGTACATGAAAAGACGATTCTTTAATATCTTTTATTCTGATTCCAGTATAGTCACTGGTTTCTTGGCACTGTCCATAGTGGGCATAGCCATTTACCAGTTGTGACCCTGGGGCTTAGATACTGCTGAAATCCAGTTGGATAATCATGAGCAGGGCAACTGGAATTACGCAGCAGGAGATGGCCTCATTATTCAGCATGGTGAGTAAATTATGCAGCAAGAATAGCCAAATTAACCGGCGTAAGGCGGCACATTTTTTAATAATATTGCTTTATCATTTTGCCATTTTTACACTTGTTAACATTGTCTGGCATCGGTTGCACATCATTATTACCAGTTCAACACCCAAATATATCAATAAGCAACAGAAAAGTGAATAGTCACCCATTGCAAAGGACCTTCCACTGTGCTGCAAAACGTGTTGCTGCATTTTTTGTAACTTCTGAACCGTTTGTACTAAAAACAATTGTTTTTTGTTAACATCTGCAGCGTATGCAGCAGATGATGGATTATGTGGCATAATTCTAGTGGCCCTGATCATGAGCCACATTTGAATTCTACTTTTTACAATAGTAGTTTGCTCCAGGGGTGGGAGGATCATGCAAGTTAACTCATAGGTCTTGAGTCAATGTTGCAGAGATCGTCCCCAAAATGGGATTTGCATCCCAAACTAATAAAGGGGTAGCTATGGAAAGCAGGTATCAAATAACTGCAGTGTCCAGTGTACCAGGTCTTTGTCATTTTGGTGCTAGTAACAGGGGTTGGACGCAATTCTGGGAATTAATAGTGACTCCAAACTGGTCCATCAGAAGGTTCTGTGTACTAAGCGGTGTCAGTGGATTTACCTGTGCTTGGCAGGTTGCACCTAAAGGGTGGTACAGATTTCACTGGCATGTATCTTGGAAACAGTTAATCCCAGTTACAGTTTTCTGGTGCCATGGCCATCCAAGAGTCTCTGGGTACTTCCTGGCCTAGATGGAATCCACCTGGAACAATGGGTCAACCCTGGTTTATTTTATATGGTGTGACCAGACATTCAGACCACCACCTCTCAGGATATGTAAATCATAGGACCATGTTTTAATGGTTCTGCACTCAAGGTGACCAGCCTCAGCCAATGGAACATGCGCCAAAGGCCTGGGGTTAGAGCAACAAAACGCTAAAGCCCCACTTCATCTCAGGGAGGGTTAATACAGGTTCTCATAATGTGAAGGGGGTTACAGCCTCCTTCATGAGGTCTCACTCCTCTCCAGCACTGGCTCCCCAGTACAGGTGCTCACCACCAGCCAGTAAGACAAGAGTCTAGATGGCAGGTCCCAGGGGCACAGAAGGCTCACCAGTAGCATTGTCCGTCACTGTGACCTGCCCATCCGTGACCTTCTTGTGATGCAGATTTCTTGGAGCACCTTTTTCATCTAAGCAAAGCACAGTGCCAGGGGAGTCTCCCTGGATCTACGAATTCTGCTTTCAAGCTCTGTGGGAGGCATAAATGCTAGGTTATGATCCAAGCTCTTCATTCTCTGGAAATATTGGGCCTGATTCACAGAACTAATCTGAGACAAAATCCTAAACTTACTACTTTCGGTATTCACAGAAGGCATTTAGTAGTAGTAAAGTTAGGATTTTGTCTTAAGTTTGACTTAAGACAAACTTAAGACAGACTTAAGACAGACTTAAGACAAACTTAAGACAGACTTAAGACAGACTTAAGACAGACATAAGACAGACTTAAGACAAACTTAAGACAAAATCCTAACTTTACTACTACTAAATGCCTCCTGTGAATACCAAAAGTAGTAAGTTTAGGATTTTGTCTCAGATTAGTTCTGTGAATCGGGCCCATAGTACTTAGGGGCAGGTGTTTGAGTGGGATGGAAAAACTGGGGGGGGTCTCTCAAAGTGGCGTGACTGATGTAATTAAGGGAGTGGCTTAAAAATACGTAAGCTGAAAATCTGTGCTTAGCTTAGTGTGCCGCCCGACTGGTATTTTGCTGCTTCTGTCATTGCATCCAGATATATAATACAACAAGAAACATTACACCTACAATAAGCCAGCACTAGTGGCTTTGTTAATGCTTGTTAGTTGCATAAGATAAATAAGCAGCAACTATGGCTTCGTTGTATAGCATATTGAAAATGCTTCAGTTCTGAAATGATGAGACTGTGAAGGAACGAGTCTCTTTGAAGTTACTTCAAAGGCAGTGAAGGGTGGGACTGCTGCAGAGTAAAGATTTATTTTTTTCATCCTGAGGGTGAGGGAAAAATGGAGAGGCCGAAAGGATCTACTTTTTAGAACTGCCGCTGCTGAGCACCGGCAAGACCTGGCCCACTTAAACTTAAAGCCCTCCTGAGGGGTATCTGGGGCACTGGTAGAAAGCCAGGCCTCCAAACAGGTCTGCTATCTTTGAAATCTATACACCCAGCCAACCAGGACGCAGCAACTGTATAGATATGTTCCCAGGTTACCTAAACTGGAGGCAGAGGGGGCAACAATCGGTCAGAATGTAGTGAATTGGGATGTAAAAGGCCAGACATCGCATGTGGGGTTGCGCGGAAGAATGTGAAACTCTTACAATGTGTGAAAAAGTGTACGCTCCAAGCAGAGCTCCTGCAACAGGGGAACTGAGGCTTCAGCGCTGATACCGGGGGATACCATCTTGCATGAAATGCAGTTTGTCCTCATGGAGGACCGCATTAATGCAGGACGCTGTCTCTATTTATACCACACAGAAACACAGCCACTCAAATTGTAATTGCATTTATATAGCGCTTACTACCCCTGACGAGGCGTTGAAGCTCTTTGTTGACAAGTAGCACGCTACTCCGGAACCCAAAGAGTATTAGTGGTGAATTAGTATAGGGAGATATGAAATTAATTTGAGCGGTGGACATGTGAGTTTGTTATTTGGATTGAAAAAAGATAGTGGAGGGATAGAAGAAGGAAGGGTTTGCATTTATATAGTGCTTGCTACCCCTGATGAGGCGTCAAAGCGATTTTTGGCAGGTAGCATGCTACTCCGGCACCCAGCAGGATTAGTGACTCCTAAGAAGAAGTGAAGGATCCTATTTATAGGGAACTGAGTGAACATTTTACAAGTGGGTCAGAAGTACCTCTCCTAGTGGCACAGCTAAAAGGCCTCAGCCTCACTAACCACCAATACCCCACAGCCTGGTGAGAGGGCAGTAGCACAGTGGGTGTGGGCACGCTTTGTGTGCGCTTACAGTCCAGCTTACAGCACACCCGATGAGCCTGAGATGTCAAGTGCACTGGGTGAAAACACATGGGAAGACAGACGTTGAACAAAGGCAGGATGGCACATCTATCTGCACTGGGGAGACTTCCAGTGTGGGCTAGATCTACAATGGTTGAAGATTGATGATACTTTTCTCTACATCCACTGGAAATCCTGGAGAACAACAGATATCACACTGTAAGTTCCAAATACTTCTAGCTCCTGATGTAATGACAAATGTGGTGGCAATGTGTGCACTCTCAACTGAGGAAAAAAGGCTCCCTGTCTATTCCTGAGATGCACGCTTGACAAATTAGTATCCCTAGGGCCTGTGGAGGTCGGTTGGGCCCAGGAAATTCCTATCAGACAATCTTTGGGTTTTACACTGGGTGAAAGTCCACATTAGTAAATCGTGCAATAGTGTCTCTTAGAACATAAAGCTACTTTTTATTATGTTTGCCAGCACCAGGAAACTATTTTCCCTATGGCGAACCCTCGTTCCATACAACTCGTGAAATATGGGGGTGCTCCTTTCACACCCACCACAGACAACTACTCCTGCCTTTCACATAAGCACATTTATTAGTGTTTTCAGGGTCGGAAACTATTTGCAAGATGTCCGGGAATGCCCACAAACTTATAAGGATTATCATTTTCCCCTTGTTCGATTGGTTATTACACAGTGAGACAACCATCTTTAAGGCCCTTGATCCTAAACTTCTGATCTTAGAGTTGCACAAGTTCCGATGATGTAAATCAGGATGTGGAATTTGTGGTTGTACATCGTTTTTTGCCTACCTTTCTTAGGTTGTCCGGCTGCTTAGAGCAGTGTGGGCACACCATGAATATTTAACAAGGATTGAGCTAGTGTTATTTGATTAACAACTGCTTCATTTGCATAATGGCCAGTTTGTTTTCATGATTGAAACACACCTCAAAATAATTGGCAAGACATAAGCCTCTGACTTTCTAGGATGGTGCCCTGTTGACATGGAGCCACTTAACAGTCTTAATGTCTTTCATTTTTCCTTGTTCTGATGTTGTGTGCTAATTGGTAGAAAGCTTAGTAAAACGTTTGGGGAAACAGTCCAGCCCTAGTCCATCTAACCTAGAGGCTTCATTCAGTTTTCTGCCATATTCGTGACAAACCTTTCTTCTTTCACTACAGCTGCCCCTCTTTGACCTGTAAACTCTGGATCTCTGTGACCACATTTAGAAATTACAAGAAATCGCTATAGCTCAGAGGTCCAGGGGAGGGGTTTTGATTTGAGATCCACCTCTAAGTCGTTTGTTAGCAAACTTCAGGCTTGTGTCGCAAAGTAATTTTGAAACATATACTCATGGCATGATTTAGAGGCCAGTTGGGGGGTGGGGTGCGGGGGAGGGTGGAATTTCCGTTTATTATTACAACTAAGACAGTAGTAGAAATTTCACCAAATTTAGACTTCTCCAACAAGGCAGCAGATGTTTTTTTTTACCAGGTGGCTCAAGTTGACATCGGAAGAGCCTGCCCAGTGGCAGCGGTAACTTTAGTGGAAAATCTGCCAATGCTGGAATTCATCTAGTAATTGTGGGCACTGGAAACGTGCTCTCAATACATTGACAATGCACACATAGCCAGCCTCTCTCCCAATCAGACAAGGATGTTGAGGGCTATATACTCACATTTCCATGAAGGCTCACCACCCTCTCATCAGTGGCCTTTCTCATAGGTACCAGCATGGGACATTCTGATGGATCGCTGCCTCTAGAACGAGCAGGCTTTTGATGAATCGCCTCCGCGCCTTGGTGGATGGCAGAACTAGGGCCGTAACGCAGGTCCCGGCAACCACTGCTGTGCAGGGGGATCCCCAACCTTCAGGGGGCCCATAAAGCTTCAGGGGGCCCCATTGAGCCCAAGTTGAATATAAATCTGTGCGATATGGGTGACTCAGGGGTCCCCCATCACATGCTGCAGGGGGACCCACCATTTTGCGTTGCGCCACTGGGCGGAGCCTGAGTAGGACTGATGAGTGACCGAAGCCACAGATAGTAAATTTGCTACTCTTGGTGTGAATCTTCCATCACTGCCCTCCCTGTAGTCAGGACCTTAATCTATAAAACGTGAGTTGTGTCAATGTATACACTGAGGTACAAACAAATTGCCTATATTTGTAAAAATCTAAAACTATAGTAATCACATTGCATTCTTCTATATTTGGAAAGACCTGTGAATCTGATTTTATGCAAACAAATCACACGTGATAAAGGTGTAACAGCTGATGGTGTTGGAATAAGCTGGATGCTGTTATGTTGTTAAACGCAGACCAATAACTAAACGCGTTGTCAGAGTTACTAACAAGACAGTAACGAGATAAAGCAGAAGCCAGAGCCGCCGTAGACTACATAATGTCTGGGCTGATAGCCTCTAGGAGCAGAACAGCGCTATGGGAAATCATTTGATCACAACATCAAGGTCATCGGCAGCGCGCGCGCGGTAATATCTGTCTCTGCATTTAACGTGCATTGACTAACAATTCACAGCCAGCTCGTGTTCTTAGGAAACCATCACACAGGAACACTGATCAGGACATACACTGAAGGCAGGTGTGCGGCAGGGTTTTGCAGCTGTCTGTGGCACGGGCCTCTCCCTTACACCTCTCTTCATAAAACCAGGACTAGATTCCAATTGAAACAAGCGTTCGCTACGAGTTAGGAAAATGTGTGACCTTTTTATAACTTAAAAGTTCAGTTTACAGCATTGTACAAACTGTGTGTGTGCTTGTGTGCGCGCGCGTGCTTGGGAGAGAGAAGAGGGCAGTGCGCGTGCCTACAGTGTGACCTTTGTTTGATTAATATTTAATAGGAGCAGTGCACTTACCATGAGTGTCGTACTTGCTTTAGGACTAATCGGATAAAAGACTCCATTGCACATTTGTTTAAAGGTATCTATCTGGTGAACAGCCCATGGTTGCACCTGTCTTCAGCCGCTGTTGGCCCGTTTCTAAGGGCTCCACGTTTTGGTAGTTAAGGGAAACATAGACTCTCTACGGAGAGGGTACTTTCGAAATGGTTGGTCAATAGTGAAAGCTGGATTGAGACCCCTCAGTTGGTTATATGTCAACATATTGTGTACAAAAATATAGAAGGACATGCACAGTGTATCGTAAATATTGTTTACAAAATATTGTCCCATGGGGCATAGATTTTTGATTTTTTTCTTCAATGGATTGCTGTACTTGCAGACAATAGTTAGGACACATCATTCTTATCAGGTGATATTCTAACAGTGATATTCTGGTACCACACTTCTTAATTTGGGATAACAGATTGGGGGGGATGTGAACCTGTGATCAGTAGGAAATATTCAGGTCTCTTCAGCGGGCACAGTGACCTACTGAGTTTTCTCACTAGAGTTGGGCTCTGTAATCTGCAGCTGTTTAAAGGTATCTGAAGCAGTCATAGCAACTGGCTGAGCTGTCTCACTGTGACAGTCACAATGATGTCTTGGGTCTTAAAGACCATGGTGGAAATGGTCTGCAGAATCAAACTGACTATACTAAGGCCTTGGTGGAAATGTAAGATCTATAGAAAACCTGGAAGTGTAAAACACAGCATAACCACACCACCCATCAGTCCCTCCCCCTCAAACAACTTCCACACACCTACAAGTAAAATATAAACCCCAACCAACATCCAAAGGCATCAAACAATGGTATCCTTAATTGCTTAGAAAACAACAATGCTGCTGCATGATATAAGGAAACTAAAAAAATCTACTAACAAAACAAATTTGCCGCACAAAAAGAATGACCGACGTTAGGTTGCTGGCTTTTTTGACTCTACAAATGTCCAATTGAATGTTGGGATTGCTCTAGTCAAGTGAGAGCCAACAGAGAGGTGAAATGTTGCTGCTAAATAACTAGGCTGAAGTAGTGTTTCAGTCTTATATGTCAGATCTCCCAAAACAACTGGCAGGCTTGACATGGAAGTCGAAAGGAGAAATTGGAGACATAGAGTCAATTTTTCAAGCTCTAGCTACAACTGGATAAAATACACACTTAAAAGGATGAATTGCTTTTTTGGGGATGTCAGCTAAGTAAATTGTGCCCAGTTGATGGGAGCCAGGACCTAATCCTGTTGAAACCAAATCCCCTGGCTAAAATTGCTTCATTTTCCTAAATGATAATTGGAATTTTGCCAACTGGATTTTTTGTTACATGAGCTAGTGAAATGATAACTTTTTATCCATAAAATACACCCAGACACTATGCCCTGAGCAGAAAAGAGGACACAATTCTGTCTGCACAAGAATAGATACCCAACAATGTACCTGAGTATAACCATTTTCAGAACCAAAAAGCAGAAACACCACCAACCCAGTGCTACATTATAAGCGAATACCTGAGAGGCAACTTCCCAGAGGTCAGGTGACGTGTTGAGATGCATATTTGTCAGAATAAAGTTGCCGAAATATCGACCTGTAAAAATATTGAATACCACTGTATCACCGTGGTAAATATACATAGAAAAGTATAGCTTTACTATTCCTAACTCCAGTCCTACTTACTTCAAACATATAGTGATAGTTGATATTGTGGATTCAACTTTCAATACTCAATATTTCTACTGTGATATTTTGACCACCCACCCACCACCCAGATGCTGTCCCTGTGGTGGCTGCGCCCCGGAAGCCGTATGTAAGTGCGGGGGGGTGCTAGCGATTCCGCCCCCAAAACTCGTGCCACCCACGGTGGACCGCCCCTCTCCTTGCTACGCCACTGCCTAGATGACAATTTCAGAGGTCAACACAAGAACTCATGAGTTGATCGGCTACCATCTCCATAGAAACACTGAAAACAACTGGTGACAGAATAGACCCTCGCCCACACCACGCTTCTTGGGCAAAAAGGGTGATCGGAGAGACTGCAATCTGCCATGCAGGAAAGATCTAAACCATTGCAGAACTCTGAGCCCCAGGTCCATGTGTAAAGACAGTATAGAGAGGAATACTTCATGTCTTACTGTGTCAAAAGTCACTGAAAGATCCAGCAACATCAGTAGTCTGGCACATCCACCATCATTAATGTAAAAAGTGTAATCCACCTCATGTGGCAGGGCCTAAAACCACATGTATATATCTAGTAAATCATGGTTACTGATGTACGCTGCACGGCAACAACTTTTTCAGTGATATTCCTTGAAAATGGCACAAGGACAAAATTTACTTAGCACAGTTACAGTCCCAGATTTCCATAAGGGTGTAATCAACCAGTCCTAAACACATCAGGAAAAGTCCCCTGCAGCAAGTGCTTTGCTGATTGAGCTATTGCGCTGAATTTGTGAGAACATTTGGGATAAAATGTCATTTTAAACACCAGTCATTGGCGTGTATAGCCCGTAAGAAGAACTCTGACATATCTACATATCAATTTTCATACCAAGGCCATTATATATTTATGTGGTGACAAACCTATCTTTTGTGCTTGTGACACAGAAAAATCCCCAAACCACTCGTGGTAGAAACTGTATGTTTTGGTGACCATCCCCAGAGCTGAGATAATTCCCTCATCTTGGAAGGTGAAATCACTGGAACTTGATGTGGGTTTTTTGTGATGTCACAAATCAATTAAGTATACAGGGATATTTATTATTAGAGACAGAGCTATCAAGATAATTTGTAATTGTGATGTGATTTATAAACTAGAAAAAAAAGGATGATGGGTCAAAACACTCCTTCCATTATTTCTTGGAAGATGCTTGATGAAAATTGGTGACTTTATCAAACTTCTTTACCTATTTGGGAATATCCCAATCCCCTCACTCAAATATTTTGGGAAAATTTACTTTCTAACTAAGTTTTCGTCAGCTGATTCCCAGGAGAATTGTATCTAGGACATACTTTAGTTACATTAAGATATATAATATGTTAATTTACAGCTGTATTATAAGGCTCTGTCAGTCTGTCAGCAGAAGGACAGACTCGCTTATGAGGTAATTTTGATGACAAATGTCTTGAATCCAGTATAGAATAGGCAGTATGTACTCTACAGAAAAAGGTCACACAATTGGTTAGTTACATTTTATCAAAGGATGAACTACATGCTCTAACCTATTTTATGAATTATAATACCCCTTTAGACTGGGTTGTCTTTTTTTGTGTCTTCATGTTATCCAGGTATAAAGAGGGCTTTCTTTAGCTGATCCTAAATTAAGTTATTGACGGGGCTGAGTCAGTGCTTCATCTGAACCAGTGTTTACCAGCACTACTTTTGGGGACCAGCACTTATTTTTCCTCATCAGACATTGAATTAAAGTAAGCGCGTGAAAAACCACACAAGGAGGAAAGTAGGAGGAAGAGAAAAACCGTCACAAAATAAGAAAGCAGGATCCGGCAAGAGTGAGATAAAGGGGCAGGATGTGTTTGGTAGTAGATTAAAGAGGCACGAGAGGGATTCAAGACTAATCAGCCTTGGAATTTGGCGCACCAACATTTAATAGCGCCGGCTTCTTGATAAGAGCTTTGGGCACCAGCACTTATTCATTTACAAATTAAGCCCTGGGTGGAGCCACATATGAGGAAGAACAAATATTCTATTTTGGATACAGCTATTAACTGTACAAGGTGACCCTTTATTCCAATGAAGGAACCTAGGCATAAGGTCAGAAAAAACTACGCCCCTTCAGGATTAAATTTGCAAAAGCAATTTGTCGAGTATTGTAGATTTGTGACTCAACGTTAAATCAGGAAGGCGCAAAAATGAGGGTTCTGGATGATGCAAATGTCAAAAAATAAAAAATTGCAAAAAGGGCATAGGTACTGTCTATTTATAATTTTATGTTTAGCAGAGTTTTGTGACATAAAAAGGCGTAGTAGGACAGTGATCCAAAGTGCAAAAAGCGATGGGTGCAAAAACATTAAAACATAAATCCCAATTGCTTACTTACATAGTTACAATAAAGATTCTAAGTTTGGTGATCTGTAACTATGGTAAGCATCAACATTTTAAATCCATAACCATAATTTGCAGGGTGTTCCTCATTATAACTGGAAATTTAAACAAGGTTTTTAGCAACTGTACTAGCTAGGATTTAAAAATACACAAAGGACCAAATCACGTAATTACATTTACAGGAAAGCAGACATACCTTTTCCTTATTGACTTGCTGGGAAATACGATTTTTATTATTATTTTATTTTGCAAATTTCCTGAAAGGCAATAGTCCCACGAGTATTGCTCACTTTCAGACCCAAGAAAGAGGCAAACCCACAAATGTGTTTCCCTTGCACCCTTGAGTCTGGGGAGGCCAGGTATATATAAATGTTTTTAAAGGTTTGTTTTTAAACACAAAAAACAGCTCCAACATTTCATGGTACCAATAAATGAGCACAATGTGATCCAAACATTTTATACTAGCAATACAGACATACATACTCGCACAGGTCCTCTATCATGCATAGTAGTAAATACTTAAATATACTCACAGTGTTCAAACAGGAAGATGTCATTGTAAAGCAGAAAAAGACAAATGTCTTGAATTAATGGATTGGTGAATAGATAAAAGTGTTTCCTTTCAAAGTCACCAATAAAGAGGTTTGCCAGGGTTGCTGAGAAAGAAGCGCCCATTGCTGTACCTATGCCGTTTGCTTGAATGTAAGAATCGCCTTGAAAGGTATAATAATTTTTGCTAATACCAAGAGGATGAGTGCAATAATAACATCAGTAGGGACAACATGTGGACAAGGATGGGCTCCAGAAACAATCATAACACTTGTAATGCCTCATACTAGGAATGTTTGTGTAATGTTGGTCAATTTAGAGGGTCACAAGGAACTCTAAGGAGGGATCAATCATATTCTATCTGAGAAAGTGTTTACTGTCTCTTAGAAATGATTTAGCTTTAGGTACGAACTCTTTAACGTAAAGCCTGGATAGCTTGACATAAGGGCTCCAAAGGTCTTCCATTGTGCTCAGTTGCACATGTGATCTGCGGGATCTGCCTTCATTTTTTAGACAGGTCTCAGAAGATAGATTACAGTAATCAGTTCCTGGGCCACATTTGCCATCCGTTCATAGAATTTCTTCCATTTTGTCACAGAAAGACTCAGTACACATAAGCTGCTTTTTTGACTTGATAATTTCAATTATCAAGTCATTTACAGTCTAAATTGTGAAACATCAAAAACATTTGGTCCTCACTTATGTAGACCTCTAAATCACAAACAGACATTGCCCTGCTTAGTCTTTCTTCTATTTCGTGACAGACAGTCCTAGTACACATAGACAGATTTTTTTGATATGACAATTCATAGAGGCAATAGCTTTATGGTGTGAATTGTTTATTATTCTCTTAAGCGTTTGGCTTTAGTGCATGCAGACCTAGTCAAATGCGTGGGCAGCAAAGTGCCCATTTTCAAAACTACATTTAACATGCAATTGCTCAGTCCGTACTGGATTGCAGACCTTGACAGTTCACTGTCTCTCCTTGGCCTACTAGACTTCTTAAGTGATCTAATGCAATTTGATCTTGTAAAAGCCCACAAATCAGCCCTTACACACTATATATCTATTTTGTAGGCTACAAATAGCTATTGCAAACTATTTGTTTTAGTTACACAGTTGGCCATTGAAAAGACACCACATCCATTGCCTGAACAATGTTTATTCTTCATTTTGGAAAACGTGTAGGACAATTATCATGTGGGAACGTTTTTTATCAATTCCAATTTGGCTAGGAGGAGGAGGAGCTTCGGCCGGGTAGACGGGATTCACCTCGGCTCCCGGTCGGCGTCAGTGTTTCGAGCGCATAAGCGCCCTTAAAACTCACCAAACTTGCCTCAGAGGCTGCGGAAATACTACCGATCCAGTAGGGGCTTAACGAGTGACACACATACTGAGATAAGACCTTTTTTGAGCATCGCCGGGGCTCCGAGAGATCAGCAGCGGAGCGGCACAAAATGGCGACCGCCACACTCGGAGGGAGGAAGAGCCGCTGATACCTATACGCCTTGTCGGACCGGACTGAGAGGTTTTGTGGCGGTTGCACTCCCATCGTGATCCCTGAATGAGCTGTGAGCGAGACGCTGCATACCGCGACCGGAGGAGCTCGGTCGGGACCCTCGTTGCGGACACTTGGTCCCCTTGAAGGCGCAATTCCTACATCCGGTGAGACGGGGCGCACTTAAATGACCGGGTGTGGTTAAAGGGCAGCGGGAGCAATTTCAGTACCGGACAGCCAGACACCGGCTAGAAAACGGCAGCGAACCGGAGCAGGGGCCGCGTGACCGCCGCCAACAGCAGAAAGCTTGATCTCCTAACGCGAGCGACCCCCTCACATTTAAGAGGCCAGCCTGAGGGGCAGAGACTGCACAAATGAAACGGGGGGAGGGGTCTGGGGGGCTGAAATAAACAGCGGGGGGACCGATTGCAGCTTGCCTGACTCCAATATGGCACCCAGAAGAGACTTGCCTGACCTAAATATGGCGCCCGCCATACACCAAAGCAGCAGGCAGAACTGAACCTGGCTGCCCCTTCGGGTTCCTACATTCAGGATTACTGGAGGGGGGAGGGGGTGTTGGCGAGCGGGAGCTTTAAGGTCGCCATACCCCAACGGAAAGAGTGGATACCTGCCTTGGCCTTCGCAGGTGCGGATCCTAGTCCTTAGAATTGGGGAGGGGCGCAAGCTTATCCCTCTTTGAAATAGTAGGTATTTTCCTCCAGAAAGTGGTGAAATGACTAGTAGGAGGGAAAAATGCAGGCGAAGCGACACGATTAAAAAGTGCGGGCTCCTCCATACGCGGAGAGAAGAGGTGAAGGAATTGCTTCCACCTCTCCTCTCACCACTCTTGACCGGGGGGCGAGATGGAGGACGTTGCGGATGGCGCTGCCCAGTAACACCAGGACCGGTGTTTTCCATTGGAACTATGTCGAGGCCTACTGGGCGGATATCATAACTGCTTTTTACTTACTGCGGAGCCCGAGCAACCTTGGCCGATGCCCGGTGGAGCTGTCCTATGCAGCTATAGAGGAGTCTGGCTCTGGTGCACCCCCTCAGCCGTCACCTACCCAGCCGGACATCTGACATTGTTTTTCTGCGTCTCCCTGCTGTTTCCTTCCCTCCCCGCCTCCTCCCAGCTCCACCAGCCCATCTCTGGACTCTAGACTTTTGGTCCCTTTCTGAACTCGTAACACGATGTTTCCTTATGTTAGCGCTAGACCTAGTTTTTTGGCCGATGCCCGGTGGAGCTACCTGATAGCTATAGAAGAGATGGCCCCCTTGGCCGTCACCTACCCAGCCGGACTTTGGGCAGACTTTCCTTCGTCTCGCCTTCGCATTCTCCCTCCCACCCCTTTACCCTACCCCTTTCCCCCTCTATGCTCCACTTTCTCGTCCCCTTCTTAATGTTCTTCCGTTGAGACCTAGCTATCTGGCCGATGCCCGGTGGAGCTACCTGATAGCTATAGAGGAGATGGGCTGTGGACTTCCCCCTCGGCCGTCACCTACCCAGCCGGACTTTGGGCAGACTCGCCCTCGTCTCTCCATCCTATTTCCCTCCTACCCCTTTACCCTACCCCCTCTCCCTTCTAAGCTCCTTTTTTTCTTGTTTTTACGCGCTTGAAATGTTTTTCTAGTAACTGATGTAACTGGTAGCTGATGTAATTTTGTAACTTTGTGGAACCTTATGTAAAGCGCTCTGATACCTCCGAGTCTAGCCAGCGCTATATAAAACTCAAATAAATAAAAAATAAAAATAAAAATAAATATATTTAATTCAATTCATATTTGCCAGGAGGGATCCTTCTTGGGTCCTGCCCTATAATAGTCTGTTTTTATGTTTCCAAATGAAATACTGGTAATTCGCAATAAATCCCCTTGTCCACCCTTCTCTTCTTATCACATTATCCTCAGATGCCTTGTTACTGACCCCCAAGTTCCTATGATGACAAGGGGATGTACACGCCAGGATCAAAATGATGATTGGTCATCAGTAGCCCAATTAGACCATTAAGATTGCACAAAAGACTTGGCAACACCCAAAACCTTTTTTGTTTGGACTACTTTTGCCCCTATGAAATAGTCATTCTGCCATTTGCTGTTTAAATGTAAGGTTCATTGTTATTTGCTTGAAATGTATCCCTTCTCTGCTGCTACAGTGTTTGTACTCCATGTGTAGTGCCTTGTAAGCATGGGTGAGTAGCTTGAACTGGCATCTCTTCGCGACTGGTAGCCAGTGGAGTTTCCTGAGGTGAGGGGTGATGTGAGTCTATCTGGGGAGGTCGAAGATGAGTCTGGCTGCTGTGTTCTGGATAGTCTAGAGCTTCGTCATGAGTTGGGTGGTTATTCCAACGTAGAGGGAGTTGCCTTAGTCTAGTCTGCTGCTGATGAGAGCTTGCATGACTGTTCGCCTGGTGTTGTGTGAGAGTCATCTGAAAACGTTCCTGAGCATTCGGAGGGTGAGGACACAAACGGAGGAGGCAGCGCTGACCTGCTTCTTCATGGATAGCTGGCTGTCGAGGATGATGCCTAGGTTGCAAGTGTGTTTGGTGGTTGGGCCCAGCTCAGGTGGCCACCATTCGTTGTTCCAGAAGTTGTCCTTGCCTTTCCCAAAGATGAGTATTTCTGTCTTGTTGGTGTTGAGTTTGAGACAGTTGTTGTTCATCCAGGCGGCCACATCTTTCATAAATCTACGGAACTTGTCCTTGGTGGTCATTGGGTCGTTAGTCTGGGAGAGTATGAGTTGGGTGTCGTCGGCGTAGGAGATGATGTTGAGCCCATGGCTCTCGATGATGTTTGCCAGGGGTGACATGCATACGTTGAAGAGGGTTGAGATGAGAGATGAGCCTTGAGGTACACCGCAGGTGATGCACCGCAGGTGATGTTCATAGGGGGCGGGAGGATGACCTTCTACGTTCTTCCTGTGAGGTAGAATGCGATCCACTTGAGGGCTGCTCAACACAGACATCCACTGTCACCGATCAAGCTGACATACTGTCAGATTAATTTGCCAGTGAAGCAGTCACTAGGACATAGGTGGGCTAGGATTTCAGCAAGGGCTGACACAGATGAAGCAAGTTGGACATAGGCAGAGGAGGCAAAATATTCCTTTATTTCCATGGCCAGGACAAGAGTGCAGAAGGGATTTTAGTCTGAGATGAAAAACACATTAAATGGTATAAATCACATGGATAGTGTTAATGAGCCACCGTAGTTGGTAGGGAACAGTTCAAGTAAGGGGGGTAACTCCCAGGTTACAAACAAGTACTGGATTGCTACCAGGCAGCAGGACATAGGTCAGCTGACCTTGCTGTGCCTAGAAGAGAGAATTCCAGGGAAAAAACTCTAAATGAAGGGAAGAGTGGCAATATCTGCTTCACTGTTGCTATAGTGGCTACTGGCATGTGCACATGGATCCAGCCTGTTAAATGCATGTGATGGTGGTGGGTGGCTTCTATCTGATGCATGCAATGTAGCCCAAACAGGCACACATTTATCATTTTAAACGATGAACAAACCATGGACTACCACTTGCCACTATGACAGAGTTTAGGACAACAATGTATGATCATGTGAGAACCAAACATCTTCACCCACCATGCTGCATGACATGTCCTGCACACATAAGTTCAGCCATTATGGCTTCAAAGCGTGAAACTGCAACACATAGATACACCATTGCAAATAATTTAAGGGGTGGAATAGTATAGGGAGCAGCATAATTCCTTGTGTCACTGTCTCATATGTCGGTGCATGTACAACTCTCATACTGTTCTGCCTGCAACTCGAATCTCAAACCGGGGGCAATCACCATTCAGATAATATGTTTCTCACTTGCCTTGTCTCTATGGATTTGCTCCCCTATAACTCTAGCTATGCGTGGTAGTGACTCAAATATATCAATTTGTTCCCTAGTGAAAGGTCTACTATTGGCATGTGCCAATCATTATGCATTTGCCACCTGATGTGCATGTAACAGACTCAGCAATGTCACCTGAGTCTGAGACCAAAACATGCCATTGATGGCAACACTTCTCCTGGCAGAGTAGATGAGGTGATTGGGCAGGTGAGAAATATACACATTGCCTTGCAAGTTATCATGCAAGGTGGCAATGAAGTAAATATGGATTTGATTAGACAACGATACAGAGAAAACGGCTGAACAGAATTACATCAAATTTGCAAGAAAGCCACACCTTTACTCTGAAAGTGTGCTTTTTAAGATTTGATGTAAATCTGTTCAGTTGTTTTTGAGAAGTTAATATTTAAAATGTATAGATATATTGAGTTATGGTCATGGAGCGTTTTGATTGGTTAAAGGGCTTTTTTTCTGTCAGCCGTCTTGTTTCCACTAGAGTGAAACTGTGCTGAGGTAGCTCATGCTGTGAATGGTTAGCCGCAACCTGAAAACAAATGTTGTGCCCCCCACCCCCCCCATTACAGGACCCAGGGATTTGGGTTTCTGTGCCCTACATTTTTTTTAAATGTATAAGTGGGCAGAGTAGGGGGTACCCTGATATTTTGGACATTGTGGGGTGGGTTCCAGTGACACCACCCCTGGGATCATATTTGAAGAAACAATTGGGGTGCCACAGTCATGCGGGATTCAGTGTGGCTCAGTGTATTCCCGCTGCAGGAGCAGCTCTGTCCCCCTAGCTCCTAAGGGACTCCTGAGGGATCAAGAAACAATTTTTTTTAAAGAAAGCATGTGGGGCTTTCCATGGGTAGTTGATTACTAATGAGGGCCGACTGCCTACGAGTGATAGGTGCAGAGTCTGGCCACAAGCCAGGCCAACCCTGCACTGCATACAGCCGAAGGTTGGCTGCAAGCACATTGTAATCAGATATTGCTTTACTTAAAAACACTACATTCACCGAAAAACCCAAAGGTTAAAGTAAAGTTATTTGTGAAGAAGATAATGAGATTGTAACTTATGTTAAAAAACCTTAGAAAGTCGCTGAAAAAGAACTACTCTTTAAAAAACACTGAAATTCACCAGTTACACATAACCAACAGAAGTATAGCTTGCACCACTGTAATGCACTACTTATGTCCTCACTTATTAAAATGCTAATGACATCTGATATCTATGGTGGTGCAAGTTATACTTATGTCAGTTACGTGAAACTTGTGAATTGCAGTGTTAATGGGGGTATGGGAATGGCTCAATAGTTGAGTTGGTGTAAAAGGGGTAAGGAGGGTGCAGAGATAGATAGGGCTGCTTTGGCGGCAAGCTTGTGGGTATGAGAACCCAGTGAAGAATGGGGACGGATGGCATTGGGGTATCAGTAGGGATCAGTGGGTGGTGCTCTGCATGTGGTTTGATGGAGAATTGGAGAGCAGGCTTGTGGGTTAGAGAAGGGAGCGATACCAAAGGGGATGATGGACGGAGTGTTTGAGCTAATCAAACACTCACCCCCAGTCAACTGATCTGGGTTTAATCCATCATCATTCTTTAGCTCACTCCACCACCCCAGTTCAGACATGGCCATATGCAAACCAGTCTGACCCTGTGCCTCATGGGAACAGTCCAGCCCGAACTGCCAAGCCATGTCTTCCCTGGACCGGAAACAAGCATCCTGGGACCGGTTTCTGGCTATTCAGCCGTCATCAGCCAGGCTAGCTTGAATCCAGTGGCAAAGTGAGCAAGGGACCCACGTCTGGGCATACCCTGCCAACTTAGGGCGAACAAAGCGATACCAAAGGGGATGATGGACGGAGCGTTTAAGCTAATCAAACACTCACCCCCAGTCAATTCGGTTGACTGGGGGTGAGTGTTTGATTAGCTCAAACGCTCCGTCCATCATCCCCTTTGGTATCGCTTTGTTCGCCTAAGTTGGCAGGGTATGCCCAGACGTGGGTCCCTTGCTCACTTTGCCACTGGATTCAAGCTAGCCTGGCTGATGACGGCTGAATAGCCAGAAACCGGTCCCAGGATGCTTGTTTCCGGTCCAGGGAAGACATGGCTTGGCAGTTCGGGCTGGACTGTTCCCATGAGGCACAGGGTCAGACTGATTTGCATATGGCCATGTCTGAACTGGGGTGGTGGAGTGAGCTAAAGAATGATAATGGATTAAACCCAGATCAGTTGACTGGGGGTGAGTGTTTGATTTGCTCAGGCGCTCCGTCCATCATCTCCTTTGGTATCGCTTTGTGGGTTAGAGAACCCAGGTATAGAAGGGGCAAGTAGGGTATTATTGTATGGGTAGGGGTCACTGGATGGCAGGTTTGTGGGTTAGAGAACCCTGGTACAGAATGGGGAGGAAGGGCATGAGGTATATAGTTGGGGACTGTGGGAGGTGCCCTGGCTGTGGCCTGAGGAAGGACTGGAGGGCGGGCTTGTGGCTTAGAGAACCCTGATCTAGAAGGAGGAGGGAGAGCAGGGTAGGGGTCGCTGGAGGGTGAGATTGTGGATTAGTGTATCCTGAGAGATGCAATGGTTCTGAAGGCTGTTTGTGGAAGGTGTCTGTGGTTCAGCTCAAGGCTGCATAGTGGGTAGAAAGGGTTGGAGAAAGCACAGGGCAGAAGATGCGGTATCTTATGATCATGTGCTTGCACCTTTCCCTGTCTTTTTACTTTCTTCTCGCAAGCAACACTGTGGCATCCCCTGTTTGGGATGCACTCTACCTGTGAGAGGACTACCCTTAGGCAAGTCGTGAGATGTTTTTGTGTGTTGTTGGGTTTGTTGTGGTTGTCGCTTGATTAGTGACCTAGGCGCTTGTGTGAGGGCTTCAGATTGAGGTGAGATGGTGGTTATCAAATCCCAAAGTCCAGTATTGCATCCTATGGAGGTAGGAGTGGTTGCCCTGGATGCTGCTGGTGTGTGAATAGCAAAATGATGTCTAAGAGGTGAGTATCTTCTCCATGTAGAATTTGAGCTGAGTGGTACCTGTGGAGAGCTATCTGCATAGTTGATCTATTGGTCTGCTGCACCCATGGTTATAACCCTTTAGAGCTTAGTGGATGGGCCTTGGTAAGAAGTGATGATCCCATAGAGCCCATGGGAGGGCTGTACATAGGAGTGATAATTCCCTAGATCCCACTGATAGCTTTCATCTCCCTACGGGTGTGTGTGTGAGAGTTGTACCAAGTGCACGCATCTCTGAAGCCAGTGATAGCTGTCATTTGTAGTGGTGAGTAGCTACCTACCTGTTGGCCTGGAGAAATAGTGGCCCAGTTTCTGGCCTCAAATGTACAGGTGATTTTGTGTAATCTTGTCAGGTCACAGATATCACTTGTTGGCAAATGTGTTTCTTCTCTTGTTTTTTAGCAATTACTTAAAATTTTCCTTGCACGTTTCTGTGTTGAGTTGCTTTTTTTTTTTAGTTGGAAATGACTTTATTGGTGTTTGTGTCTGGTGGGTTTGCTAAACAGGCTGATGCCGCAATTTCGCTTCTGCTGTTCTATTTGTAGGGTCGCGATTCAGCTGTTAGTACAGAATGTTTCTTTTTTCTTTTTCCTTAGGTTCGCTAAAGAAGTGGGTGTAGTCTGCAATTGTGTAGATAATTGTAACTCTTACCCTCCCCCTCTCTGCTCTCCTCTCCTCCATATTACCTCCATCCCTTCTTCTCTCTTTTCTTCTCTTCTCTTCTCCCTTCCTCTCCTCTCCCTTGACCTTGCCTTCACTGATACTGCAAGGTCAATCAGGAGCACAGGAGCGGCCGGTGCAGGTAAGCGCGGTGGGGCGGGGTGGGAGTTGACATACAATGACGAGTTAAAATAACATTAAAAAAAAGAAAACCACTTATCTTGCTCTCGCAGCATCACTGAGTCGGCAGGAGCAGCCCGTGCAGGTAAGCGCGGTGGGGGGGAGGGGGAGTCCACTTTGGCGATGCAGCGAGTGCAAGGTAAGTGGTTTCCTTTTTTTCAATGTTATTTTAACTCGTAATCTGCCGACTCCCCCCTAACCCCCCCCACCCCACGACCACCCCTCCCACTTACCTGCACCGGACGCTCCTGAGGTCAATGCCCTGACATAGGGTACCAAATACAATTCAGCAGAACATAACGTAACATAACATAACGTAACATAACGTAACGTAACATAACATAACACATAGCTCTCATAGCTTTCATAAAATCTAATGTGCCTTGTATGAAGAGGGTAGATCTTCTTAAGAATATTTCAATAATAAAGCAGCATTACCTTCAATACAAGCTGGTCCTGTGAGAACATATCTATTTTAAGCAGTGTTTATTTTGTCTATGAACAGTTAAAGTATCCGCAGCACGAGATGAACTTAGATCCTCCCATGTCTGGTGAGTATTTTCAGACCGATGCCATCCACTGCAGACCTTTTTCTAAAGACCTGGTGACAGTCTAACAAGATCTCCCCTGCAGCACCCGAGCTTCCTGGCATCTCTGTTGGAACACCAGTATTTGTATTGCTCGACCTTTGCCCGATTTCAGTAAAACAATATCCTCGCTGATTTAATAATAAAAATCAAACAGCTGCGCCTGCAGCAGCTGAAGCCAAAATGAGCATCATTTCTGGACAAAAGCTTTTTGCCTTCATCGCCAATAGACAAGCTATGGCTTTCTGTAACGATGGCAGTCTTAGGCCAGTTACCTTCAAGCCTGTAAGCATTAGCCCAGGGGATAGGTAGGGGGATTCTTAAATTAGATTTGCTATTTTGGAAATTCTGGAAATGCTGTGCATAGAAAAAGCGCCAAACCCCATGAACTACAACAGAAAGACCATTAGAAACCCAGACTGTCGCTATTGGCTGTGAACAGGCGCAAGTAGTCCGATAGGATTAGGTTCCAGGATGGTCTCTGTCAGTATGTTCTGAATATGGGATTATTCCAAGGATGCCTAAGTACAATTGTGTCAACTAGTATTCAACAGAGATTTAATATGCATATCCTGGGATCTTTGAAAGGTGCCTGCACAAAACACTTGTGTGTAATAGGAATGTAAAGAATGCTCTGACGCACAGGGGCCTGGTAAATCTGAGCATATTGTAAGGGTAATTGAGCCTGTGGATTGTGATTTCGGATGTATTGCTTGCAGCTCTCCATGCTGTGGCCTGGGAGCCAGAGGATCACGAACAGATGCAAACGAATCATGGGCAAGATTGTTTGGTGGTTTGCATGTTTACTATAGCCTTGGTGTTGCTGCATCAGCTGTCTTTGAAGTGTTGGACCTCATGGTACTTGAGAGCTTGAAGGCAGGGGTGAATGTGCATAGGTGATTTAGAATTTGTTAGGGGGGTGCAGTGCCTGCAGACTGTGATCCCTGATATGTTGGCTCCCAAAATCCATCCTGAGATATGGAGGCTGGGGGGCAGGTAAGGTTGAAGGGTATCAAATGGTTCGTAAAGGAGAGCAAGGTGACCTTAATAGAGTGCTGGTGCGGCTTTTTTAGTAAGTTTGAGGGCTCCTCTTTAGAGTATTTGGGAGCATAAGGGAGTAGTAAAGGCGATGGGCAGTACATGTAGATGATTTCTTGCATTTAGTAGATTGCTGTGCCTGGAGAGTGCAGTTGCATATTTCTGCATAAAAATCCCAACATTCTGCTCAGAGAGAATGTGGAAAGAGGTTCAGGAGCAGAAGTAATCGGAAGGTACCACATGGTTTATGGGAGAACAGCAAGACACTTTTAATAGAGATCTGACAATTCTGGTGGCATGTCAGGGCCTGCCAGCGGCAAGTTGTTGACAGCAGGAAATACAAGGAACTGCGAATCTTACCACCGCTCAAGGTAATACACTCCTAGTCTATTCTATACCCCCACATAATGCCCTTTCTAACTTTGACTCCTATACACATTTCTAGAACACTCTCATGCTGATCTTCTAACTCTTCACAACCAGTCCACCACTGACACAACTAAAATTCCTAACCATGTATTTTCTCAGACCACTCTTCAGCAGTATGTACCACTGTTACCTGAATCCCCGCACCTGGCTTTCATTCACAGCACCACATATAATCAAGGACATCCAACTCTACCTCCTTTCACCATTCCCTATCCGTATAATCCTAAACATCATGGGCCTGTGTTGTACCTGCTGCTCAGCCAGTGTGAGTGTGGTGTGGAATGTTGGTGCGTGATGATGCTGTGGAATGTTGGATGAGTGAGGCTGGCAGTTGGAGTATGGGCTGAGCAGCAGGAAGGCTGCTCCTGGTGGGGCTCTTTGTACCTTTTACCGTGAACCAACTAATTGAATAAATACCATCTTAAGTTACCCTGGAACCGGATCCTCGCTTCATTACAACATTTTGGCGACATTTTACTAAAAAGAACCTGTGTGTGCTACCTGATGGGACTTTAACTATCAATCATGAAGTAACTGGATATTAACGAAGCTGAACTTGAAGAAGCTGGCAGCCCTGAGGCCCACCAGTGACCACAAGAGCGGTCGGCCCAACCCGGGCGTGCCAGTTCCTGCTGGACTTCCCCTCTTCCTGTCAGCTGTAACCTTGGAAGAGGTGTCCTTGTCGGATTTCCTTGGGAGAGTGTCTCCATCAAGAGGAGTTCCCCAGAGGAGCAACCAGTATGGGCTTTCCTTCCCTCTGTCTTTGTGGGGAGTACATTTGGGATGCTGCCGCTTGTAGAGGTGTCCCTGTCCTGAAGAGTGTCTAGCCCCCAGACCCCGTGTGGATTTGCAAGTGCATCTGGCAAAGGAAGTCCTCGCTTTCCTCGTTTGATGGACTGAGGAGCCCCTTTGTTCGTGCCTTGTGGAGGAGCGTCTAATGGGACGTGAAAACGGCTGGGAAGTGGAGTCTTCACAGCTCGTCCGAAGTTGAGCCACTCGGAGGTGCATCAAGAGGGAGCCTCCTTTGTTTGTTCCTTATTGTGGTGCATCAAGTGTGGGGCTCGGTCTCTGCCTTTTGGTGGTGCGTCTTGGCTCAAGTGCCCCAGTGTCCGTAACATGTGTGAACAGTCCCCGGAGTCCCTGGAGTCCGTGTCATGAGGAGTTCCCTCCCGCCTTTGTGTGTCCTGTCAGCTGTTTCACTTGGTTTGCTTGTGTTTGGGACTGTCCTATACTCGCATCCTCTGCACCTGTTCAAAAAAACGGTTGAAATCCGTTGGCTCACCTGTCTTCAACCGCCGTCCCTGGTGCCAGCGCGAGCCCTGCCTTCAGCTCGCGCAGTGTCCTGCAGCTTTCACGCTGTGCTGCACGGACGTGCCTGGAGCCACCCGGCCCTACGTCGTTCTGCGTGCCGCCATTTTCTTCGAGTTTTGCTGAGGTTGTTTCATTTCTGTGGTTCCTGATGCCTGTCGGTGCCCCTCTCGTCTAGTGGAAGTACTTTGCTCCATATTTCCCAGACTTCGTCTACGTTCAGGTTGAAAGCGTCCCAGCGTTCTCCTGCTATTTTGTGTGACTCACTGGGAAATACTGCCTGCACTGACTTTTGGTGAAAGAGACTTCGTTTTTTGTGGTCTTGTTCCTCATTTTAAGATCTTGGTTTCTATCTTTACATTTAACTCTTGGGGGAAATGTTTTATTTTGAATAATGGAAACTTCGGGACACTCCTAAAAATGGTGTTGTTAACTTCATGGAAGGGTGTCTTTCACTATCAAAACGTTGACTCATTTTAACTAATAGTGTGAGTGGGCTGTCTTTTAAGCATTATGCCTCTCAGTGTTGCCTCTTGTGTGTGGGAGGTATCATCTTCTGTTGGTATGGTGTTTCTGTTGTCATTTTTAATGTTCCGTCACCCTGGGTTACCACCCGTGTGTGGTTGTGGGTGTTGTTTAATCCCTCCCTGTTGGGGTGTGTGTGTGAGAAGGTTGTTAGGGGTTTTACCCTCTTTGGTCTCCCACCTTTTCGGTGGGCATGGGTTGTCGTGGGTAGGTCACCCTGTTGGTGGTGTGTGTGAGTTGACTTTTGGTGTTAGGTCACTCTGTATTACCACCTGAGTATGTGTTGGGGAGTTTACTTTTACGCATGTAGTCACTCTGGTTCATCCCCTGTCATTGTTGTGAGAGTGTGCGCATCTCACTGTTGGGGGTGTGTGTACGAGAAGGCTCCCAGGTTCCGAGCCTCTCTAGCCTAACACTATTTTTGTGGTTGTGGGTTGACATAGGTTTGTCACCTTTGTGGGCACTGTGTTTGAGTTGATCCCCTTGTCTTGTCGTGGGAGTCTGTTTATCTCTCACTGTTGGGGGGGTGTGTGTGAGAAGGCTCTTTGTTGCAGAGCCTCTCCGGCCTACCACTATTTTTGTGGTTGTATGTTGACACAGTTTGGTCACCCTTGTGGGCGTTGTGTTCGAGTTGACTTGTTTTGAGTCACTCGTGTCTACCACCTTTGTATGGTTGGTAGGTGAATTTTGCTTCACCTTTAGCTTTGGCGTTGTTGCTGAGGATTTTCTGTGTGCTTGCCTCTCTTTCCTTCCTTCCTTTTAGCTTGGGGGTTTGTCTCACGTTTTGTATTTGTTTTGCTCTGGCGTGTTGTCTCCTGCACCATTGTGGTTTGGTTCCCTGTGTGCTCACGCTCACTTTCGGCCTGGCCAGCTGTTGTGTTTGTGGCATTAGGGGTTGGTTGGTTGTGCGCAGTGTTGTTGCTTGCTGGTTTGTTTGGTTTTGTTGTGGTAAGGTGGAAGATTTTTCTGTTTTGTGTGGAAAGGGAGTGGATGTGTGTAGGTGTTGTCTTTCTGTTTGAAGACTTATTTTCCTTGTCCAGTTTGGTGTTTTCTTCCCTTTAAATACATGGGTGGGCATTGTCATTTTTCATGACTGCATTGCCTTTTGTTGTCATTTATGCTATTTATCACTTTCTACTATGCATTTCTGCATTTTCGATGTTGACCTGTAAGCCCATTGTACTACTTTTCCCTTGTTTTCATCTTAACTGGTTTGCCCTCAACCATCTTCAGGTCTTTGCAATGGTGCCTTTCCAGATTCATGTGAATGTTCTTTTCACTATGGTGTGCTTTTCACTTGGATCATTGCATTGTGTTTTTGTTTACTCTGAGGAAGGGAGAAGTGTTGTACCTGCTGCTCAGCCAGTGTGAGTGTGGTGTGGAATGTTGGTGCGTGATGATGCTGTGGAATGTTGGATGAGTGAGGCTGGCAGTTGGAGTATGGGCTGAGCAGCAGGAAGGCTGCTCCTGGTGGGGCTCTTTGTACCTTTTACCTTGAAGCAACTACTTGAATAAATACCATCTTAAGTTACCCTGGAACCGGATCCTCGCTTCATTACAACAGCCTGATTCACAAAGGGCCTCCCCACTCGTGGCGGAGGCCCAGCAGTCGTGGGGGAGTCTCCACACTCGGGCGGAATCTCCGCAATGAGAATTCTCATTACGGACATTCCGCCCGAGTGCGGAGAGTCCCCCAAGATTGTGGGGCCTCTGCCACAGGTGCGGAGGCCCTTTGTGAATCAGGCCCCAAGACTTTACCCAAGCCCTAGCTACAACCACTACAGGCTATATGATGTTCACCAATCGCTAGCTGCCGCAATGTTGGCATTAGCTCTAGTGTAGCTCCATACTCCTCAGGCTGATATCTTCACTCCTGAGTGATTAAACCCACAGTGTTCTGTCATCATTACTTCCTATGAGGGATACTCTCCTTGTATTATCATTCCCTACCAAGCAAACCCAACACTTTAAGATGGACAAACACTAGTGACTCAGTAATGGAAGCCATATTGGTCTTTCTGCTGGACCACATTTTTTCTCTCTGTTGAGTCCAAATTAATGTCCTTGGCCCCCTAATAGTGTTGACAGCACTGGCATTGAGCAGCATGAAACATTGCACCCTCAGACAGTGTGTGCCTGAAAGTAGACAGGAGAAACGAGAAAGCAGAAAACAAGTGCTTGCTTGCAGATGAATGCCTTCAGGAGAGCTTGCCTGCCTGACTGCTTACCTTAGGAAACATGTAGGCTGTGACACCATTTGTGCGCGGTAAGACAGCAGTTCACCTGTAATGTGAGGCTCATGTGCATAGGGTGTCTAAAAATAAGGATAGTGGATATTTGCCATTGTAAACACGGTTTAAACCATGGCACAGCTGGTAGCAGAAGACATGTTTCTATCCCTCGGCACAATATTTTGGTTCTTTCATTCACCTTTTCTTGAAAAGACAAATGGTGACCAGACCAGACAACACTTGATTTTTCCAGGTTAGTGGTGCAGGCCCAGGTAGCCTACCAAGCTAAAGCCATGCTTCATATTGTGTCTGCCTGGCTCATGGGACCCCACAACGCCAGATCAGGAAGACTTCTCTGAAGGATCAGTCACAGTCGAAGGAGTGTGATCCAGCCTGCTGCGTAACTAGACCTTTGTCCGCCCGTGGCAGTTCCTGCGTTTCCTGCCCAGTGGCGGCCGCATGTAAGGGGGGGTGCTGGCAATTCCTGTGTTTTCCGCCATCCGACGGCCGCAAGTAAGAGTGGGAGGGGGAGGCCACCGCCCCCAAACTTGTGCCGCCTGGGGCAGACCGCCCCATGCCCCCACCTTGCTATGCCACTGGAGCCAGCCTGTGGTTAAAATTCTCCTTGGTGGTCAGAAGGACATCCTATTATTCCAGTAACTCAAGTGGGAAGATATGCAGTCTTGTGCCTACGCTGATGACTTTGGACCCTGGGGAATTGGATCCAAATCCAGCCTTTAGCACTTCATCAACATTTGTGCGATTCTGGACAAACCATCTATTTTCCTCCTGGGCCTAAAGAGAAAATTGCGAAACACACTGCAATTGTTGCTGAATTCAGAACCACAGACTATATTTATAGGGAGCATTTAAGTTCTTTCGTTCTATGGTAAACACTTTAAAGCTTTAAAATGAGAAAGAGAAACCTTTTGCTAAGTTTGATTGTCGTATCTGTAAGACGAACGTGGAAGAGTAAAGGAGCTTTCACTCCCAAGCCCCTGCAGCACAACTCATGGCAGAGGAGGGACTGAGGGCCAGATGTCTGACGCGCAAAACAGCACTTTGTAAATTGCAAGTTTTTTGCGACTCGCAATTTGCGAGGTGCTATTTTGGATGCACAACAGTGTGCTTCACACTGTTTGCGATTCCCAATGGGGTCGCAAATTGAGAGGCTCATGAATATTAATGAGCCTCTCGCAATTTGTGACCCCATTGGGAATGGCAGGCCTTCCCAGGTATGGTGGCCTGCTCAGCAGACTACCATGTTGTAGTGTCTTTTGGCCAACACGAACCACGCAGACACTGGGATGAGTAGTGGGAACTTTATTGCATACATCCACTACGCTCCTGCTCCCGCTCTAAAACTGAACTTCCTTACGCTCCTCCTCTTCCGCCCCCCGGCTCTCCTCCCACCTCTCCATCTCCTGTGCTGGTCCTAGCGCCCAGCACATATTACGACATTACATCTTCCCCCTTCTTAAACAATTTTAACTATCTGAAAAGTGTTCGTGCATGCCAGATTAAGTATTGATAGAAAACAACATAGTTACAGTTCTTCAATCAGGCGAACTGGTCTTCGATGAGTTCGTTGCGGCCGGAGATAGGCATCTGGAGCCGCCCGTTCCCTTTCGTCAGGAGACGTGGAGGGTCGATGATCACTTACTGACTCAGGTGCATCTCCTGTTGCCACACTGTGGGGTGCAGTCAACGCTTCTCGGACATTGGGCGTGCATTTCTGAAAATGCGTCACATTCCTGGTGATCCTCTTGTCTTCCGACGCAGCTGTAATCATGGTCCCTTTTTGTTTTGTCACCAGCAGTGGGCCTGCATGATATCGACAGTCTGCTTTTCTCTGTTGTTCTTGTCGCACCAATACCCAGTCTCCCTCATGGATGGATGGCTGTGTGGCTTTTCTCCGTCGGTCTGCATTTTCCTTCATCTGCTCCTTTTTCAGTTTGTCTCTGGCTGCTAATTCTTTGTGCTCAGAGCCTTGAGACAAACCACTAGTTGCATCCTCCCAAGCTGGTATTCTGGTGCGCACAGTGCGACCCAACATTAATGTTGCCGGACATCTGCCTGTGGTAGTATGTGGTGTGGTTCGATACGCGCGTAATACTTCATTTAGGGCCACTTGTACATCACACTTTGAAAGTTCTGCCTGCTGAATGGTCTTCTTTAGAGTGGCCATAAATCTTTCCACCATTCCATTGGCCTGGGGCCACAAAGGAGTAATCTTCCGGTGTTTGAAATTGAGGTGTTTGGCAAATGCAGCGAAGTCTTGCCCATTGAATGGTGGGCCATTGTCCGTTTTCACTACCTTCGGTATGCCCCACGCAGCGAAGACCTCATCGAATACCGGTATAGTGGTGGTCGCTTTGGTTGACGTTATGAGGTGCGCAATTGGGAAACGGGAGTATTCGTCCATTATGACCAAGATATACTTGCCAGATTGTATTGGTCCAAAGAAGTCCACTGCGACATGGTGCCAAATGCCATCCGGCAGTTCAGACATTTGAAGAGGCGCAGGTGGATCCTCTCGACTTACTAGCTGACACTGTGGGCAGTCCTTCAGCGTACTTTCCACCATCTGATCAAGCATAGGGAACCAGACCCATTCCCGCAGTGATCTTTTCGTGGCTACAATACCTCTATGTCCTTCATGCGCTAGGTTCATGACTCCTTGGCGCAGCTGTTTCGGAATGATGATCCGTTTGTCCCTTAGTACAAGACCATCTGAGGTGATGGACAGTTCATTCTGCACATGTCTGAAAGAGGACAGTTCCTGACTGTCAATCTGTTCACTCTGTCCGGATTCCTCCAAATGCCTCCAACTGTTCGTCTGAATGCGATGTTTTACATTTTGTAGCGTGGCATCTTCATTTGTGGCATCAAGGATGGCATCCAAAGGGACTGCGGGCGGTTTGGCTTGAGCCACTACAAAATGGATGTATTCCTCCGCTAATGATGGGTTGGATTTGGACGTTGCCTTGGGATGTCGGGACATATAGTCGGCTGGATTTGCAGCTTTTCCCGGCTTATGGATGATGGTATAAGTATACTCTTGAAGGCGGATGCCCCACCGCTCTATTCTGGGTGGCATTTTGGCTCGGGGGTTGCCGAAGATGGTTATCAGGGCCTGGTGATCTGTGATTAGTGTGAAATGTTTTCCGTAAATGAAGCTGTGGAAATGTTCGCATGCCCAGACTACCGCCAGGCTTTCCTTTTCAGGCTGAGAGTACGCTCTCTCTGTGTCCGTGAGACTCCGACTGGCATATGCTACAATATACCGTTGATCACTCTCTTTGTCATATTGAGCCAATATCGCTCCCAGGCCTACAGGACTTGCATCCACGGTGATTTCAGTTTTTCTTCTAGGATTGAAATATGCCAGATTTTTGGCAGATTCAACCGCAGCTTTGATTTCATGAAAGGCTTGATCACACTTCGTGGTCCATTGAAATGGGTGTCCTTGTTTGGTCAGCTTTCTCAGGGGGTAACTGATAGTGGCATAGTCCTTGATATAGCGTGCACAGTAGCTTGCTATGCCTAAGAAGGACCGTACATCCCCCGCGTCTCGCGGCCTGGGGGTGTCATTTAGAGCGGCAATCTTTTCTGGATCAGGTTTCATTCCAGAGCCTGAGAAGATGTGTCCGAAGAATTTTAATGTAGATTTGTGGAATTCGCATTTATCTTTATTTAAAGTGAGATTGGCATCCAGCAGAGCATGACAGACTCGGTCCAGCGCTGTGTCGTGTTCTTGCATTGTTGCTCCATAGACCAGGATGTCGTCACTGTAATTTAGAGTGTTGGGAACGTGATGAATTACCTTTCTGATGGCCTCTTGAAAAATCTCAGCGGCAGAAGAGACCCCAAAGCTGAGTCTTTTGTATCTAAACAGACCTTGATGCGTCGAGAATGTGGTGATATATCTCGATTTTTCATGAAGTTCCAGCTGGTGATAGCCCTTGTTGAGGTCTAGTTTGGAGAATATTTGCGCCCCGTTGAGTGACGCAATCATGTCACTAATATGAGGCCCCGGGTGTCTTTCTCTTTCAATGGCGGTGTTGGGTGCCCTCATATCTACACAGAGGCGCACGTTGCCAGGTGAGCCCTTTTTAGGCACAATGACCACTGGAGAGACCCAGGGAGTGGGCCCTGACGTTCTCTCAATAATGTCGGCCTGGAGAAGATCCTGCAGTTCCTCCTCTACAGCCTGTTGAAGGTGAAATGGAATTTTCCTGTGATGTTGTGCTATGGGTGTCACACGTTCATTTATGTGTAGTCGAACTTGGCAATGAGCCATCTTTCCAAGTCCGGTGAATAACTTCGGAAACTTGTGCACTATATCCGGTTCATCATCAACTTTGTACAAAATTTCTACTAGTCGAAGTCGTTCCGCCGTGGGCAAACTGAGAAGACAATCTGCTTCAGGACCATCAATGACGTGAATGCGGGCCGGAATAGTTCTGTCCTTGTACGTGAGATTAGTCGGGAACTGTCCTAAGCGGGGAAGAGGTTCCTTTGACATCCACGTGTACACCCGCACGGCGGCTTTATGCAAGTGCGGTGGTGGACTCATTTTCTTGTATTCTGCAACTGAAATGTAGTTGAGAGATGCTCCACTATCCAGAACAAATTTAGCCAGGTGTGTGTCCATTTTCAGATGTAGTCGCGGGTATTTCTTCAACCGGTCCGGATCCGCGACCATGCAGACGTACTCATCACTGTCTTGCGATATTGGTGACAGACCTCGACTCACGAGATTGTGATCGACGAGATCGATATGTCTCATGAGACTGACGGCTGGACTGTGAAGAGCCAGTGGAGGAATCTCTGTGGTCCCACACTGCTTTGGCATGATGGCGAGTGTTAGACTGTCTGGATTGTCTGTACTTGTCTCGGTGGGTGTCTTTGCGAGGAGCTCCGCAGACGTTCTCAAAGTGATTATCCCGGCCACACTTCCTGCACTTTTGTCCTAATGCAGGGCAAGTCTCCGTGTGGGGAAAGTCATATCCACAGCGATAGCATTTAAGTTGACGCTCCTGTCGTTTGTCAGTCCGGCTGGTACTGCGACGTCGACGACTTGTATACTGGGACTGAACTTTGGATCTGGATGATCGTTGCTTTGCAGGGGAAGACCTGTTGGGGTTACGGGATTGGAGCCGAAATGCTTGTTCACATTTTCCACCTCTTCCTGCTTCCATTCTCTTGGCCTGTTCTTCTGCCTGATCGTGTACTCGCGTCATTTCTTCGATTTCATCCAGAGAGTAACTTTTCTTTAGTAGACGTCTGCGCAACGACTCAGACTGGCATCCTTCTATGATTCGCAGGCGAAGGGCGTCTTCTGTCGAGAAAGAGTCAAATTCGCAGTAGCGGGCCAAGCGTCGAAGTCGCGTAATGAAGGTACTCATGGGCTCATCTTTTTCTTGAGAAGTCAGGTTGAATGTATATCTTTCGTAATCAACATTCCGTTTGTGAAGAAATTTCCTGTTTAGTGCCTCACGCACATTGGCATAGGACGAAAGTGCGTCAGCCGGAAGCTCCTTTATGATCTGACCAACATCTTTCCCGATTAAATTGCGTAATGCAATCCGTTGCTGTTCCTCCTCGGTCACCTGAGACCGTTTCATGAAGTCTTCAAAGTCTTCTAGCCATTCCTGCCAGCGAAGGCCCATACCTCCCCCTGATATGAGGACCAAAGGTTCCGGCGGGCGTAGAAAAGGGACTCCGAGCAAGCCAACTCTGTGTCCACCCATTTGCGCTGTGGACGTAGGTGACTCTCGCCTGGTGCTGGTGCTAGCAGAAGCAGGACTCTGTCTTGACGTTGGCGATCCAGACATCGCGTAGGAATACGGTGGGGCAAACACAATGTGGTGAATAGTCGACCCTCAGGAACCCTCGCAGCGCCTGCCACGCGGTTGGAAATGCCACCGGTAGCGCCAATCTGGAATTACGTTAGTGTAGGGACTGCCACTCGCAGCAGGAACTATTAAGGGCAGGCGGCAGGACAAGCTTGCAGTTCCATAAACCCAGTGATATTGCTTGTATAATGTATGAGGAGGCACCTGACAGCTCCTCTGACAGTCATTTGCCAGTGCTTATTGGAATTTTCGGCAGACGCCTGACCTCAAAATGGCCGCCGGGCCTTCCTCGCAGGGGATTGGTCGAGGTGCCTGACTTCAAGATGGCCGCCGGTGAAATCTCGCTCCTCGCGAGATTTTCAGGTTCAATGCACTCAATGGGAGCAGCAGCACGAGCAGAGACAGACTCCGGTACCTCAGCGATGACGCCGGCAGTCACGAGGCACTGCTTCAGGCCCCGCGCTCCTCTACAGGCAACACGGGCACTTGCAGGCCAGAGCACGCAACTGGAGTGGACTCCCAGGGCGCGGCGGCGGACAGCAGACACAGCGGGGCACAACGCGACCGGGGTGGGCACCCGGTCGGTGACTCAGTACAGCTCCAAGGCAGCGGAGCGCACGCCAGTAGACAGGTAGGCCGGCAGACTTTCCAGCCACCCTTGTCGCCAGTTGTAGTGTCTTTGGGCCAACACGAACCACGCAGACACTGGGATGAGTAGTGGGAACTTTATTGCATACATCCACTACGCTCCTGCTCTAAAACTGAACTTCCTTACGCTCTTCCTCTTCCGCCCCCCGGCTCTCCTCCCACCTCTCCATCTCCTGTGCTGGTCCTAGCGCCCAGCACATATTACGACATTACACATGTCTGGAACTGCTTTTAAATAAAGCAGTTTTTTTTTTTTTTTTTAATGCATCCCTTCCTTAAAGGAAAACGGGATGCATTTAAAAAAAGAAAGAAATGAAATGTTTTCGTTTCGTTTTTTAAGGGCAAGTAGTGGTCCCTGGGACCACTGTCTGCCCTTAAAAAATATTTTCCCCTGCATTTGCAAAAGGGAAGGGGACCCCTTCCCTTTTGCGAGTGCATTACCACCCTCTTGAAGAGGGTGGTAATTTGCGAGTGTTTTGCAACCGCAATTGCGGTTACAAAACATTCATACATGGCTTGTGCTCGCTATTAGGAAGGGAACGCCCCTTCCTAATAGCGAGTCGCAAAACCTATTTAGCGAGTCGCAAATAAATTGCGACTCGCTAAATAGGCTTTGTACATGGCCCATGCTGTTTTTGCATGCGCAAACGGGTTCGCAAACCCATTTGCACATGCAAAAACGGTCGTAAATCTGGCCCTAAGTGTCAAAGCCTGAACAAAGCAGTAGTGAATTAGCTTTCATATTGAAACAGACAAGAAGCGCTACACCTTGATGCAATCTCAGCAGAACTAGAAGGGCTAACTGGGCTACACAGGAATATGATTAAGCTCTGGAAAAGAGTGGAAGGCTACCCATTGAGCCCTGAGAAATATGACAGCAGATTCCAAGGTCTTTGAACATTGGACGAAGGAGTCCTTGAACACTGGAAATCTAGCATTGTCCTTAAATGCAGGGGGCATTCGGGAGATTGCGAGAACTGATGTCCCAGAACTGGGAGCCTTAGGGTGAAGCACTGATCACAACTGTAGATGAAGATGCAGATGGAATGGATGCTAGTGTGGTTAAAGTGGGGCGAACCCCACAGCCCAGACAGCATAAATCTAGGACCCTGGAACTTCCCCTTGCCGTGTTCTTGGAAAATATCTCATTCTCTGAGAAAACATGTTACCTCCTAGAATGAGGAACAGCCCAGCTCAGAGTGGGGAGTTTTGGCAGGAACTCTGGAGGCCTTCAAGTGGGGGATATGCAGCAGGGCAGAGCAGCGGAGACACCTTCACATGGTGACTCTTTCAAGCCTATATTTCAATGGGATCAGTCGGACTACAAGTCCCAGACGCCAATTTTTTGTTACTTTGTGGGATTTCTAACTTGCATATTCTCTCATTTAGCTCTTCAACTGGTGAATTTGAAAGTACTAAAGATAGGGGGGCCGATTCACAGAACTAATCTGAGATAAAATCCTAAACTTACTACTTTTGGTATTCACAGAAGGCATTTAGTAGTAGTAAAGTTAGGACTCCTAACTTTACTACTACTAAATGCCTTCTGTGAATACCAAAAGTAGTAAGTTTAGGATTTGATCTCAGTTTAGTAGTAGTAAAGTTAGGAGTCCTAACTTTACTACTACTAAGTGCCTTCTGTGAATACCAAAAGTAGTAAGTTTAGGATTTGATCTCAGTTTAGTAGTAGTAAAGTTAGGAGTCCTAACTTTACTACTACTAAACTGAGAGAAAATCCTAACTTTACGACTTTCGGTATTCACAAAAGGCATTTAGTAGTAGTAAAGTTAGGAGTCCTAACTTTACTACTACTAAATGCCTACTGTGAAAACCAAAAGTAGTAATGGATTTTATCTCAGTTTAGTAGTAGTAAAGTTAGTAGTCCTAACTTTACTACTACTAAATGCCTTCTGTGAATACCAAAAGTAGTAAGTTTAGGATTTTATCTCAGATTAGTTCTGTGAATCGGCCCCAGGATGTTGCTTGACTGAGAATGCATGTATCAGCAAACCGTATCGACAGCACAAAGTAAAACCTGCCTGCATTTTGATATACCAGATTTTCAGTCCTCCTCATTAAAACAATTGAAAGAAATCTATTTGGGGGGTTTTGTAGTCACCCCTACTTTGCACTCACCCTGTTGTGAACATGTGATGCCATTAGGTTAATCTAGATGTTGCTGTGTCAAGACCGGTTTTGTTCTTTGGCTGTTTAAACCTCGTTCACATGCAAGCAAGTGCTTGTCCGCTGTTTGCTTCTCTTGGTCTCTTGCTCTTCTCTTGGACTGGCTGCATCTGCCCCTTATGTGTTCTGCTGCTCACCTTTCATCCTTGCTCCTTCTGCTCACTTGGAAATGAATACCTTTGCATGCTCAATCCTGTGCACACTGGGAGTAGTGACCAAGGCCATCTCCCAGGTTCATCTGAGGCCTGTGTAAACCAGGCAGGTATTCAAGTTCCCATTTGGACTTCAAGTGGCTCTCTAGAAAGAGCCTGGTAGTAACAACTGACAAAAGAGGTAGACCTGTCCCCAATAGTTAGTTGAATCTCAGATCCACTGACTGATTGAGAGCAGTTTCCCAAGCTCACAGTTCACCTGCCCAGACTGACTCTAAAGTTCACATCACCTCAAATAAACTAAGGGGCATATTTATGAGAGCCTTGCGTCACGTTTTCACCATTATGCAGCACACATAGAAGGAGGAAAACGTCTCTATGGATTGTTTTCGTGCAGGAAGGTGCCCATTACTGCACAAAAACAATCCTGCCTACAACATAGGCACCCTTGCACCATAGTGCAAGTGTGGCTGCGTTGGCGCTAGGCTGCCGAAATGTAGCCAGCACAGGGGGAAAGGAAAGGAATGCATCGTATTGAATAAATACGGTGCATTCCTGCCATTTCACTCTGACGTAGGGCAGCGCACCAAAGTGATTTGCTGTGCTGCCCTATGCCAAAACCCCAAAAATTAGGCCCTATGTTTCCAGCTGTCTGCATGCACCACCCTCCCTCTCAGGAGCCCTCCACTCTACAAGAGACACAACACATTGTGGACAGAATCAGAAACGCAAAAACATTGAGAGACTAGTCTCGATCCAAAGTCTGCATAAAGTGAATTTAATTCTAGTAAATATTTGTCGATTTGCGCCACTTCGAGACATGCCTGGCGCAGACACCGCCCCCACAACTACAGTGTGAGGGCATCAACGTGAACCATGAGTGCCCAGGAAAAACAGTTTACATCACAAGCCAGTCACTGTCGGCCGTGAGTGCAAGTGTGGAACACCCGATGGTACAAGCTATATAAACTGAAGGCCTTGGACTTGAATGGCAATAGAGGATACATTGCGAGGTAAGCACTGAGGGCCATGAGCACTAACAGACACAAGTGTGCATAGCAGCAGTGCAGGGGAGCAGTAAAAAATGGCAAATGATTGCACACGACTGCTGCCCTAGTGGTGACCAGCCTGCCTCAGTCCTATGCCAGGCAATATCTGGACCACAAGGCATTGTTACTTAAACTGTTTCTGCCATACCTGAGAAACACACCTCTCATCCCTGAAGCACGCCTGCCCAACCAAGAAGCAAATTATATGTAATCCAACAGAAACTCCCAAGACAAGGAAGATGACAATAGGTATATTCAAAGAATAAAGAGCAACTCAAGACAAAGGTGGAGCCAAATTAAGTTCCACTGCAACCCAGCGATATTATTATGAATTTCAGCTTACTTGTAAACTGTGAATAAGGTAAAAATAATGGTGCTTGTACTGCAGTGATACAATTGCATAAATCCACCTGCCCAGCTTCTCCAAATAATAGGTTTCTTTATAATAAAGTGATAAAATAGCATTTCTCCCAAAGAACTTATATGAAACAGTGGTTACAATTTTAAGCTAGAATTTACCACGGCAATCATTCAGGTATCTTGTTTCCTCTTTGAACCTGTTTCCCAATAGAATTGGAGGAATAGATCGAAATCTTTAAAAACTATTTGGTCGCTTTCGATGGCTGAACTTTAGCCCAAAGAAGAAGAAAGCATTACTACTAAGTGTATTAGGAAAACATACATTTAAATACCTTCCAATGTCTGTGGATAAGCAAGGGCAGCAAATTGCTGATATATAAAAAGAAACTAACTGGAGACTGGAGCCTAGGTTTACTAAATCAATTAATATAGCAATGACACACCACAAGTTTTACACTCAACGGCAAATGCCAATTTGGTGAAAATAATAGATAAATTGATAAAGGATGAGTTGCTAGTACAATACTCAAGTAAGTAAAAGCAAGAATGACTGTCGGCAGAAAATAAACCAACACTGAAAGATGACATAGACTTTGCCAAATTGTGGAAGAATCTAACATATGAGGGATATGGAAAGCATGGAGAACAGGAAAAGGGGAGAGGTAACAATTGCTGGCCAGGGATCGAGTGAGGTGAAAACATTCACCAATGTGAAAGGAGCAAATAACAAGACCAAAATAGGGCGAGGAAGAGTAGGACTCAAGTATTGTAGCAGTGTGGTAGCAATGATCATAATGCTGAATCAAAGAATTGGTATACCTTAAACAAAGATTGCAGGAGATGCGAGAAGAGAAAAAAACATTTTGAGAGGCTGTGCAAGGAGAAAAGTAAAAGGTTAGCTGGGGTTATTAGTGAAAAAGCTAGTGTAAAGCGAGTGTTCAGTGTGGGTGATGCCAAGGAGATGCAGGTGAGGAGATGCAGACCTAACGTGATAAATGTGATAAATGACAAGCAAGTAGACTGGATGATAGATTTGAGATAATCCAGAGGATTGAGAAAGCGTGGGCCAAAAAAGCTTTAGAGCCAAAGAACATTAATCTAGGCGGTCATCAAGGCAGTTCAATAAATGTGTTAGAAGTCGATGTGGGCGGATATAACCTCCAAAGAGAGAAGAACCAGAGGTAATGTGTATATTGCAAAGAACCACAAGATTTGGAGTAGGTACATCAGAACAACTTACCACCAACCTGAGAGCCACTGACCAAGTTATGGTAGTGGAGGGCAGCAACGTAGAAGAGATTGTGAGGGATGCTAAAGGAGCATGTGAAGGGAAACAGGATTATTAAAGAGTTACATCTACAAGAGAGTGCTGAGAGATGAAACAATGCCAGCGAGACTTAAGGCCAGGAGGACATCAATGGTGGTAAGAGAGAAAATCATGGACATGTTAAAGGAGCTGGTTCGTGAGGGGTGGATAGAACCAGTAGAATCTGCACTGTGGGTCTCAAAGGTGAAATTACTAAAACATCTGATGGCAAACTAAGGTTTTTAGTTGACCTTTTCTAATTGAATCAGAACATTGTGCTGGACAGCATTCTACTGCCATATATAAGTGAGATGGTGTTGCTATTTAAGTTGGGGAAATACTTAGCTAAGTTAGATCAGAAGAGTGCTTACCATCAAATCCAATTACACAAGAATCAAAAGGTTTAGCTGCTTGCATAAGCACTGAGGGGGTGTTTCAATTCACTTGACTGCATTTTGGTCTCACCTTGGTGATGAGTGTACTCAAATGGATGATGTCAGACTTCTTTAAAGACAAAAGTAAAGTTGCATTCTTCCAATATGACATTCTGGTTTTCAGCAAAACTATGGAGAAACACAAATTGGCATTGAAGCAAGTTTTGGATGAGCTGGGAAAAGCAGGGGTTACATTCCGTAGGAAGAAATGTAAATTCCTTGATGAAGAGATGAAATAATTGAGTGCACTATCTCCACCAACGGTGTGAAACCAACGGAGAGGGAAATGAAGGAGATACAGAAACTGCAAGACAAGAACTAGTTAAGATTTTTTATGGGCTTAATGGAGAAATATGTCAAGTTTGGGAAGAACTTTATGAATGAGACTGAACCGCTGAGAAAGAAAAGGCATTTGAAGGAGGCAGTTGATAGGATCAAAATGGAAATTTGTGATATCCATATTTTGACACAATAGGATATAAAAAGAAGCACCATAATAACAGTGGATATGAATGCTGAAGAGGTGGGTGCTGTGTTATCACGTAAAGGTGGAGGAAACAGTGGACTTCGATTCCTGCTCTTTGACTGATTCAGAAATTATTTCATCATCGAGATAAAGGCATTGACTGATGAGTGGGTTGTGGACTACTTTAGAACATAAATCTGGGGAATGAATTTGATCTTGCATACTGATACAAATCATCTACTTAAAGTATTGCAGCACAGAGAATCAGTGAATATCAGTCACATTGATTAGATGAGTTGCCAGTTTGCAAAGGTACCAGTAGAGAATGGAATATATCCAAGATGGATTGCCTTTCCCGATTTCCATTAGCTCTGGAAAAGGGTCAAACAAAATTTGAACTGAAAAAGGCAGTGATCAGTGTGCAGAATGCGTTGACAGCGAGCAATAACCACAAGGAGTAGATGCTGCAGATGAAGCAGATGCACAGTTGAGGGATGTGAGAGATTTAATCAGAAAGAGTGGAATATTGGGAAAGTTGTGTGACCATGGGCACAATACCATTTTTCAAAGGGGAGAGATACGTTGACTGTTGGAGAAGAAGAGGTGTTTATACATGAAGGGAGGTTTGTTTCTTCTGAGAGGTTGCGTCAGAGAGTATTCGTAGTAAGAAATGAGCACCACTTGGAGGAAACAATGACACAGAAACGGATCAGGAAAAACTGATGGCCCACAATGCATGAGGAAAACATCGAAAGTATGGGGGAATGTAAAGTGTGCAAGGAAGGGAAAAAGACTGAACATTGGCAGAGGCAAGGATTTACAAATATAAGACCCAAAAGCTCCTTGGGTAAAGCTGTGCTTTGCTTTTAAAGGACAGATGATGAGCCCAACAGAGGCAAAACGGTGTGCGGTGCTAATGGTAGATATTCATAGCAGATGGCTAGAGGTGGTATTGTTAAGGAAATAACCAGAGCAAGTACTTTTAGATACAGAAGAAGATATTGTGGAGGGCAGGCATGCCTGTATGTTTAGTGACAGACAATATCACACTGTTAACTTCCAGTGAGATGAAGGAATCTGTGTAGCAGGTGAGAGTAAGAAATTGAAAACAAGCTTTGTGTAACACTCAAGCCAAAGGTACAGAGGAGAGAGGGAAACACATAGTAATGCAGTTATTGAATGACTTGGGAGAGCACACTGAAGGTAGAAAGGCTTTTGAGGAAGCTGATTTGGAAGCTATTTCCACGGATGAATTGAGAGCAGCCTGCATAGTGGTAGAGGTCAGTGGCTGTGTGGGTGTGAAGGCAATAACCCACCATGTTAGCAGAGGAGGGACTGCAGTTCAGTGTAGACCCTCTAAGAAACTAAATAATTAAGCACATTCTCCACTCTTATAGTCATGTCCTACTGCTCCTGCAGGCCACATCCCTACTGATGCTTGGCCGGAAATGGAGCTATTATGAAACTGAATTATACTGAGAGAAATAAGGATGATTAAGAGCACTATGCTATAAATTGGAGATTTTGGCTAACCTCATGACATTCACAAAACTCTGAATGGGCACTTGAAGAGCAAGAGTGTGCCAAAGCCTGATTCCTCGGCTTCTGAAAGCTCACCATTCAGCAGCACCGGCTTTGCCTTAACAAGGCACAAAGGCTCAGAATTCACCAGTGAGTAGAGTAGGTGAGGAGGGTAAGGTGGTGCTGTGAAGGAGACCTGGAATGTAAGGTGCCAGAATGTTAACAATGCTTGACACAACAAACTACTAAGGGTGTGTCTATAATTGCAGGTAACATGCTTACTTAAGTCTTGTCAGAAAGATGTTCACATTCTTGTGGAAGCAGGGCTGTAATACAACACCAGCACATTAGTTAGACACAACAACCTTACAGCCAGTGTTTAATTTGTAAAGAGATAAGTGCAAGTGCCCAATACTCTTCCTAGGAAGCCAGCACCCACTTTCCGCACTGCCACTGCAGAGTTTCACTACTGACTGCACTCATTACCAGCAATGTCTCTGCCTGCATTGGCAACACAAAGCTGAGCCGCAGCGAGCAAAGCAAGTGTACTCATCTTTCTTAAAATGAGGTTTGCAGGGGTTCTCCCCAAAGAAAGGTTTGAAAATGGAATGGGTTCAAATATAGGGGCATATAGGGGCATATTATCAAGGATCTGCGATATTTATCGCAAAGCACGCTTAGCGCTGTTTTTTTTATCGCCGGTTATCGCTGGATTTCCTCGCCGTGATAGCGCGGTATTATCAACGCGTATCGCAAAGGCGATAGGAAATCCAGCGATAGCGAGTTAAACCAGCAATAGCGTGAGAATTCCAGCGCTAAATTAACAGCGCTAATGAAAAGCTTGCTAATAGGCAAGTGTATACTTAACCCAACAATCCACCCCCCATTGACAAGATGGTTAAGGCAAGTTTTTTTCAGGTGTTAAATTCCAGCGATAAGCGCGGTTAGCGCGAATTTTCCTATCGCTTCGCGGGCATTGATAATAGGGGGAAGTTGTGTTTGCGACTGTTTCAATGGAGTTTTAGTCAGGAACGCCTACTTTGCATGTCATTAGCGATATATATCGCTGACATGCTTAGAGGTAAAGAAACGGCCGCTATCGCTAGAAAACTCACGCTAAGGCCCGTTAGCTGCAGCTTGTTAATAGTGTGATAGAAATATCGTCGCATTAGCGGCAGAAACGTGCCGCTAACGCGGCGATAAAGGGCTTGGTAATATGCCCCTGAGCCTTTTACAACACAATCTTCACTAAAATGTGATAACAAGCCTCAGAGGACTTATGAAATATGCAAATTTTTTCATATGTCGCACACAATCACATAATTAACGAGGACTGCTGTGCCAGCCTCGAGAAGCCATAGTGAATAGTTTAATTCACAATCTCCCTTTTCATCTCGCACACATTCAGCCACATTTCTGTTTTGCCTCATGAGGTACCTGCTCCCCAGATGGCAAGTGCCTCCCCCACCCAACACGCTTGTCCCACAGTGCTTCATCCCCCGCCCAATCCCTGCTGAACCGACCAAACCCCTCATATGTTCTCCATTAGTCACAGATATGCTCCTCTCTCCTTTCCATGTACTATCACTCTTCGTGAAAACAATACGATATTTTGGATGCTCACAAGAAACAATAGAAAATGCTCCATTGGTCAATGCCGAACCTTCTGCACCAGGTTTTCCAGAGTCTGCAAAGTTGAAGCTACTGCTTTTGCCAGGGACCTAGCTCCCAAACTCATTTGCAGTTCTTGGGAAGACAGCAGCAGCTGCAAACAATGGGCCTTGGAAAACGTAGAGCCACTCCTATGTTTCTTCTGCCAGTTACAGGGCCATTAACTCCTGTATTTTACAGGCATTACGATACCAGGGGCACCTGTAGTGTCTAACTTCAATGGCTTTTTCCACACAGGTGTGAATGGATTTGTTACTAGCCTTTTACTCTCTACTGGGCAGTGCTAATGTCATGGTACACCAATAATTAAAACGAGGACCTCCTAATGACACTGACTTTCCCAGAAGCTGGTCATCAAATGAGGTACCACTGAAGTTCAAGGACCATCAACGAGTACCTAGATTTATTGGTTCTAAATATATTCCTCTCATATCACATTTATTTTACCGGGATGCTCTCTTGGATCCTGGGGTTCCTCCTCAGGTATTTCTGAGGTGCAAGAAATTCAAAGCAAAAGGTCTACTCTAGCTGTGCTCTTTGAGACAACACTTTTGTGGGCTAACATTTCCCTGCCTTAGAAGTATGCACAGAGCATTGCTTGTGTGTTTTAACCTTTAGTTGATTGAACTTAGAACTAATCCTAACTACGCTCAGAACTGAACTTTCTTCTCACTTGCTGTGTAGTGGGGCTCACTGACTTGTTGTTTTACTTGCATTACACACATGCACGTAAATTAAGCGAAAGCGCATGAAATGCTGTTGTAAATGGACATATGAGTGGGCAAAGCTTAGGCTCCATACAGGCAGCAGAGTGCAACATCACACTCTCACTTTTGTGCAGGTAGCCTGATCGTGGCTCCATGGGCGACTGGCAAGTATTTATAGTGGTGGGACGGGTGGTACTAAAATAAAAAAGAAATACAAAAATGGCACTTACCTTCCTAATTTGCCACACAACGTCCTCCTCATCTCTCATCGAAGCTCCGGGACCCAGGAAACTGCACTACCCAATCCTGGAGCTAGTATCTCAGCATGAGAGAAGCGTCAGGATTGGAGGGAGCGGCCTTTCTCATCGCTCTTAAGAGCGCCGGAGGCCTGTGCTTTCTATAACCTACCTAGGTTAGAGAAGTTTAAAATGCGCATATCTGGCTGGCCATTGCAAAGGGACATGCGCACTTTAAACATAAGTGCGCACCTCCCTGATGCCACTCAGCAGCAATTGTCCCGCCCCGACACTCGGTTCAGGACGGATCGCTGAAAAAATGAAATGGTAATAAATAAACTTTATTACCATTTTATTTGTCAGCTCTGGGTGCATTTTTTTAGCGGGACGAAGATTCTCCGCTCTCGTGGTGGAGCCGCTCCACTTGGCAGCACTTTGTGTGCCTATGCAGGCAATGTCTGAGAAAGATGCAAGGCTGACAGGGTTCATTTGTGATCCCAGCCTCCCTCCAATGGCTCTGCACAACAGCACTTATAAGGACTGCTGTTGATATTTCTAGGAGTAAAAAGTGAAAAGGGACAGTTTAGAGAACTGCCCTTCCATTTGTATCCTATTCCTGAAAATATGTTTTCAGCACCAACATAGGTTGACGGAGTCTACAGGAGCGAGCAGCCACCAGTCCTTCAATCATGTGGCTACTGGGCATAGCTTATGCTGAGAGATCCACTAAGTTTTACACTTTGCTATGTTTCTGCTTTCCAAATTCCAGATTTAACAGAGAGGAAGCCTAGAAGGGGGCGCTTTGCAAGTTTCAGAGCTAGGAAAGGAGAAAGGAAAAGCAGAGAACATGCATGCATGCAGTGCTCGTAGTGCATTAAAAAAAGTATGGGAACTGAGACAGTGAATCCGATGGGGGTGGGGTCAGTGAGTGGGGGTGTGATCAAAGGCGTGGATAAAGAGAACAAAATATTCTGTAACTATTTTGTTGGGCTTTCACATTTAAGTAACTTCATATAAAATTGCACACCTTAAATGAAAAATAAATGCAAGTTACACCAATCTGTTTTTTATGTTGTCAAACCTCTATTGATTAATGCAATAATTGCAAATATCTGAGTGTGTAACCAGAGAGCCACAGATTTGAATTCTGGTTGATGCAATGAGGAACAGTGACTTGTGAGTTTTTAGTTTTAGGAGGTCCCAGCCTGTACAGAAAGCATTGTAAATATGTATAGCATAATAGCATTACACACAGTATAAGATATGTTGCCACAAAGTGCACAAAATGGTTTAGGGCCCAAATCAGATCTCGTCGGACGGGTTACTCCGTCACAACGGTGACGGATATCCTGTCTGCTGAAATATAAATCCCATTATATCCTATGGGATTTTATTTTGGCGGACGGGATCTAAATCAGGCCCTTGGAGTCTAGGAAAAAAAGTTCTTCCAAATTATAGATCTGCGTAATATGCAGACTGTACCTAGAGCAAATGTTATGTCCATTAAAAGCCCACATTCCACAGCTCAGTTGGTCACCTTGCAATACTTCTTCAAAAGAAAACTCTTCAAGTGACTCCATCAGTTAAAGCCAATACCATCTCCCAAGCAGCCTTTACATTTGCAGATTAAACAAATGTGCACATTTACATTTCTTTCAGGCAGCAGACCCAGCAAGAAGGCCAGTTTCTTGCTCAGGTGTCTACCCCACCCTCCGGCATCACAGCAGAGGAGACTCTCTCCCCTTCACTTCAGCTGAGGCATCTCAAATGTCAGAATTAACCATCCTGGGACAGTTGCCTTTTAACATAAAGTAGGGGAACTGTTTTAGTCCAATTAAAAAAGTATGGGCACGTCTTGCCCCTCAGATCCCGCCCACTTTGGCCTCTGCATGCAGGGCTTGTGGCTGTGGGATGCTCACCAGATGCATCAATGGAGGCGGCTGAGATCATTGTAGAAAGAGGTCCTAGTGCTGTCACAATATCAGGCTTTCAGGTAGGCCCAACATCAGACCCAACACCCCTGTGCAATATTTGCAGTCATCCACCAACACATTCTCCCTCAGCAAACAGACATCCCTTAACCTGCCCTGTTTTAGGTTGCTCAGGCAGCATACCAATGTAATCGCCAAGCCTACCATCTGGCTCCTTGCGCTGCACATCAACGCTGATCAGTATGTGAACTTACCAACTTGAACTTGCCTGCCTTTTCTAGTTCCTACTTTCAAATGTTTGGAGATCCAGGCTCATGTAGACATAAAGGCCAAGCTGGATTTTGCCAAGTCTTACTTTCTCAAGCAACTCAACAGATAAGGTAGCTCCAGGTGGTGAAGTAGAGGATAGGAGACTGCTGTGAGTAAACACACTGGATTTGAGCTGATAGCCCACATTACACTTATACCGGAAGGTTCTTCACTCATGGTGGAGATCATTGCACAAAAATATAGGAGTGGCAGAGGTCTCCATACGTAGGTTTGTGAATCACATTTTCTCATATGTGCGTAGTAATAATATTGTGCTAGTTTATGTACCACAAAATGCAGTTTGTGAATCTGGTCCTTAGTGTCTGAAGGTATCGGATTATACCCGAGGAGCTTCATTGGGAGAGTCGCCCTTCTCCTGAGTCCAGCTTCATTTTTCTTTAAAATTCAAATATAACCCAAACTCAAAGGAATGAAGGAGAGATTGATTCCAAAGTGAAATGTATGTGCCGTAAACGTAAGTGTCTCAGAGACTGTATGCATGGCAGTGTCTCAGGGAAGGGCATCCACAATCAGTGTCAGTAGAAAATAGAGTCTTGGGGTGCACCACAACCAGGTGCATCCAACAAGCATCTCTGAAGAGACAATGCACATGGCCAAAGTGGCCTACTGCCAGGAGCAGTGGACAGGAGAGTATCTTGATATCCATAGCAGGGTGGAGTATTTGATTGGGACTAGAGAACTACTCTTGATCACACAGTGAGAGTCACTGGATATCAAACAGAAATTAAAGGGTAGGCCTCTCTCTTATACTTGCACAGCCTAAAATGACCATTATGCATGCATCGTGGGTGATTTAGTTGTATTGCATCGTATTATAGCATATGTAAAGCTTGAATTACCCCTATGTGATGCGCTGAAGCACTTCCCCACTCAATAGCAAGGTACACCATTAAGGGTGCGTAGTTCGAAGGGTGTTGGCTTTGTTTTGAGCCTATATGTGAAGTGTTTTCATGTGGTACATGATGACCCCTAAGGTGCGATTATTGTATTATGGGAATTAGCGCTAGGGAGTATGATGGGAGCATAAATGGGAGAGATAGATGCGCAAATTATAATTATAGTAAGGGCTAACCAGCTTAGCCACAGTCGCAGCGGGATGCTGTGTGCCCATACACCAAAAAGAAGAGTGATCAGAGAAGGCTGATAATCCATACAGTGACATGTGCCAGGCATAGATCCTGTCAAATGAATAAAAGGGCAAAATGGGAATTGGTTACATAAGCAGTAGCCATGTACCATGTATTATTTGTTAATTTTTTTAAACACAGGCACGCTGTCTACTGCCGCACAAATACACCCCATGAAGGAGGAAGGATGTGGAAGAGCAATGACGGCTGGTAACCTGAGCATAAACTACACATAAACTTCAAAAGGCCCAGGTTCCACCTACTCCTGCTAGGACGAAGGAAATCTAAATTCTGAGCAGGGGTTTACTCCCCATGCCCCTCTCAGTTGCATAATTGGGGGCGCTCGGGAGGCTGTACCACGATGATGAATGTCCACTATCCAGATCAAACAGGCAGTTAGAGTCCACATTTGGGTCCAGACGGTAGCAATTACACTGTTACTCTTCAACAAAGAGGTGTTGTACTATAGAGGAATCGAACACAGTAATGATGAGGCCTGGGTATAGAAGGATCCAAAAGAATAGTGAGTGCATCAGGTACAACAAGCTCCTTTAGGACCTTCCTTAGATCAAGAACAACATTTGAATCATCATTCAATGCTGTACTCGCCAATCTTAGGAAACCACTCAAGTGCTCAAAGTCTCTACTGGAGTCAGTTGGGTTTTTGCCTATCGGGCACTTTAGAATAAGTATTTATTTATAAAGAAAACTCATATTGAAAAGAGACAGACGTATGTTTTGCGTTAAAAGTAAGCAGAATCCAGATTCCATTCACTTCTTATTTATATATAAGCAGCAAGAAAAATATTTTGACCAGAAACGTTGTACATGATTTTGGTGAAGGTCCTTTGGGAATTAATGTTGATTTGGTTGTATAGTGGGTGTATATAGCAGTTTAGGTCTTTAATTATACGTTGGAGGAGCATTAGATGCAGGAGAAGTAACTTTGGTAGCTGCAGCGGTGGTAATGGCAGCATTAGCGTTGGTATTATTTATTAATCGAGCTTTATAGAGATAAGGGCCTGATTTATATCTTGATGGTATGTATACTCCGTTGCAACGGTGATGGAGTATATATACATACAGCCAAGACTGTGGTCCACCTGCCAAATTTACAGGCGGGCAGATATTAGGATTGTTCATGGCAGAGACTACTTTGTCTCCGCTGTGATTAAACCCCTCCGTCAGCCCTGTGGAGAAAGGGCCATCAGAGGCGGGCCCACATAACTTAGATGGAATTAGAGTCAGTTTTCACTGCAAGTCATCACCAGGAAAACCCTGGCGGTAAGGGGCAGTGAAAACTGCTACATGCTCCCCTCGTGATGGGAAAGGACTCCCATATCGAGGGGAGCATTTTCTTTTTTCTTCTCGTTTTGGGATTTTTTTCTTTTTAAATAAAAAAGAAGAAAGTTTGGTGCAGGGCTCCGTCATGTTGACAGAGGCCTGCACCAAACTGTGAATAACATTGACAGTAACAACTGTGACAGCAGTTCCTGAAAATGCTTTAGAAATGACCACCAGCTTTTCGGCCATTTCCAAATTTGGTGAGCGTAGTCTCGACCTGGTGGGCGTTAAATCCACCGCCAGGCCAACAGAGATTACTCCATCTGCCAAAATATAAATCGAGCTCTAGACATATCCTGGACTATGGGTTCTCACAATATGTTTCACTCTTGTGCTCCAGGCCTCTTTGGGCCTGTAGTGCTCTTCCACACAATATACTCTATGATTAAGACAAGCTGGCACCGCAGTAAAGTCAAGGGTGTAAAACAAAATGTTTCTGCCCCCCTGCAGAACGTGTAGCCCCGATTCTCCCACATCTTACAGGTATTCATTGGCCTTTGGCTCAATGGGGTCCCCCCTGAAGGGTTGAGGCCCAACTGTGCCACAGGGGCTGCAGGGGCATGCGTTACGTCTCTGAGTTTAGTATGTATGTTCTTGATGGCCGGTCCCAACAGCGTCCATAGGAAATGTCATTTATCCAAAAAGCAGAAATGACTGGTATTTCTGCACCCCACACTATCCCTGCTGTAATGTGCTTTCATGTATTTATTTTATTATTTGAAACGCCCAAAGTAACTCTACAAAGAACTTAATTCTTCACAGAGATAAGCCAACCCACCCCTTGCCCCGCTTTTCTTCTGTTGCATCTCTCAGCGTGTCAGTGCAACCTTGTTGGGTCAGCAAGTAAGAGGTACATGGATGGCTGTGCCAGTTTTTTTATAATCTAAATTCATAGTTTTGCGTCTGGAAAGTGTTACAGTTGTGATGGAGCATTTCTACATCTGCTAGCTTCTTTTATCAGGTGTAGCATGCAAGAAGGCTCTGCACTGGAAGCTGCCATGGAAACACTGAATCCCAAAATACCAAAAAGACCATGACACATTGAGCTGTCGTAGACCTTTTGAAATGTATGTCCCTGCACTAAGGCCTCCAAGACACTTCCTTGCAGAACCCAGCATGCCATCATGAGAGTGACAGTGGGCTGGTGATATGTTAATATAGAAAACAGGGGGGAGAGTCAATGCGAATACAGATCCTGCCATAAACCCTCACCCCTCTCCCCAGGAAGAGAGTGGTACAGTCCTGGGTCCCTTCCAGCAGGGCAACCTCCAGTTTGGGTATGCAATGACTTACATGCTGTAGGCACAAGCAGTAATATGTTGGCACTTACACTGGTAAGTTATCTCTTCAACCTTCTGCAAGCAGTCTAGCTTACACCGAGCTTGTATCCTTCTACCAGTAGTACATCATGTTTAACAGCTGGATGTTTCCATGCCTGGGGAACCTTAACCACCAAAATTGAGCATAATCCTGTAACTGCCTGCAGCTGTGTGGACAGGCCTGTAATATGTGCAATTGTATTTACTGTGGGTCACTTTTAGATAGTTGGGTTTAGAGGCAGGTTAGAACACCGCGGACACACCATGCACAAGTTTATTACAGCTGCAGGGGGCGCCACACCTGTAAATGGTTTTACAATTGCCAGGAATCCTTTTGCGAATTCCTGACAGGTGTAAAACACGTAAATTGCGTCATAAAATTAATTTTACAATAGACTTTATGTTTGTGAATAAGCCTCAATATTCCTAAAGAGAGATGGACTAGCTAAGGTAAATGAGTCAGATACAACTGGAACACTGCCTACCTGTGGGAAAAAAACATAACAGAACATATAGGACACCAAACGTCCAAATAATGCATGGAACAAACAAGCAAACAAAATATTTTCACCAGTGGGGAAAAATAGTGAAGCAAGTTATATGCAAACTCCTAACTGGCTACATTTACTTCTTCCCCTTTCAGCAATGCACTGCCTCTCCCAGTCTTTAACGATATGGATTATCAGTTGGGCCCATGTAAAAAGGTAAAATATGAGGTAGAGCGGAAGTTGGTTGCATAGTTTGTGCACTCTAGGAGTGGCAGTCCATGGAAGGTGGCGAAGGGTGAGATAAACAGCCTCGTCCCCAGTCCAGAAAAGAAGGCACAGCCCAGTTGAGCCCAGATGCATAAATATTGCAGATGGTAGGCTGCCATGAAGGAATGAGGAAAAGTTAAATGTGCGTGCTCAGGCAGCAGACAAAAGGCTCTGAAGGCAGGACATGGGGCAAAAGAAAGGGAGACCCTTCCAGGTAAATTACATGACTGAAAGAAGAGGAAAAAGTGATCTGGGGCCATGGCCTTACAGGAATGGACACTGGGTGCTGCAGGCCTTTTGTCCTTCAGACAAGGCAACAATGTAGAAATCCACTGAAACGTTCTAAATGTCTCCTGAGAATATAACCTGTGTGATGGGCGCAGATGGTTCATGATGAAATGAGGAATTTGTGGTCTCTAGGTTCTGAGCACTGATGAGGTGTAAGTTTATGGTGAAATGCAACAGCCCAAGAGATCAGTCCTCCCAGGGCATCCAACAGGCGAGCAGGGTTTCTGCAGATGGTGGGATCCTATCCAGCCTTGCAGGCAGAGCAGCTCTCCGCTGGTCTTCATTCAAGGAGGTCCATCAGCAGAAGCGGGAGAGAGAGAACCCTTGGGAGCAAAGGCTTCATATACCACCTGCACCCAGAGGTGATTGTAGGAAGGAGCAACCAGTCACAGGGGAAGACAGGCTTTACAATCTAATGGAAAACTGAATACCACACCCAGCTCCGTCCTTATGGTATTTTAGTGAACCTAGTGGACTTCCTGACTCCAAGAGGTGGTGTCCATACAATTCTGGAAGAGTTCAGTAAGGTAAGTAGATTGCCTGACTCCAGGAGCCAATCAGACACCGCAACACCCCATGTGTTTATTGTTTTCATCACATTACAAAGAAACATTATCTAGCCCCGCAGGAGAGCAAAATGTGAAGTACACTGGTGTATACTAGCAGTAGTATGTCGACCTGCGATTATAATGAAAACACAATATCCATTACCACTGCGGCATCAAGGAAAGCATATATAGCGAAGTGTAGGTTTACTATTGATTTCAGCACTTCGAAATGGTTAAACTGTAGGATGCAAAGCTATGCAAAAAACGTTAACATGCTAGAGCTGCAATGTCCTTAGAAACGTTTCTCCTGTACTAAACGTGCTGCTTCTTTCTAGAAATAGTACCCTTATCACCTGGGTGGGAGTTTCCATAACGCCAAGCAAGGCACCTTTAGGGTGCCCCTTAGTGGTGGTGCCAAATAACAGCATAATATGCAAACAAATTGCTTTTTCTGTGTATGAAGAGCATTCCTAAGATAAAATTGCATTTTTCATAGCACTTCAAAACTCCTTGCAATGTTCCTGCTTGCAACATTTTTTAGGTGCCATGGCTAGACTTGGGTCCAGATTTACTAACACTTTGCGCCTCTTTTGTGTCACAAAAATGAAATAAATCAGAACAAAGTGTTGTATTGGGATTTACTTTCCACTGCCAACCTGCACTTGTAGATGAGGAGAACATGGCGGGTAGGAGCATGGTTGAGAGGCAGCGCGCTTCCTGAGATCGCCTCTGAACGCTCACCTACCAATTACCAGCCATCTTTCTGCTGCGATTTGAGATCCATGCTTCAGTGGCTCCTGCAACTTTTGAGCCCTCTGTTCCGGATTCTGGAGTGCAGACGGGCCAGCCGAGATCCAGCAATGCCCGATTCGATGGCAATGCGTCTGTGGCATTCAGAAAGCGAGGAGGAAGCAAGGAGACGCTACCGGGAGGAGACGCACGCAGGACTCACTCCTGGGCCAGCCAGCTAGCTATTCAAACATGCCAACATTTGCAAGTGAGAAAGAGGGAGGATTTCAAAAATAAATCTGGGAATTAATTTTCTCAATTGACATGCATTGAAATGGGGGTAATTTTAGATGAGAGAAAGCTATAATAAAAGCATTTTTTGCTTTAAAAATCGTGAGCTTCCCGCCCGCATCGGGCCCATGTAAATCAACATTTCATGCAACAAAACACAACGCAGCAAGCCACCTTCCTGCGCTGCATGAAAGGGAGAGGGCAGGATTGCGCCGTATTTAACACTGCGACGCATTCCTGCTGTCTACCTGCGCTGGCGCACAAACTGCTGCATAGTTCCAAATCAGGCACCCTTGCACCTTGGTGCAAGGGTGGCAGTGTTGTAGGCAGGATTGTTTTTCCCTTCCTGCACAAAAACAATCCTCAGAGACATTTCCCTTTTTCTACGTGTGCTGCAATATGCAGCACACTTAAAAAGAGGAAACAACAAGGAGAAAAACTATATTTCTCCTCGTTGCGTCTCTGGTGGGGAGGCGTACAATTCTGATGCATTCCCAGGTCTACAAGTTTTGGTAAATCTGGGAACGTGTCAGAATGCATGGGTGGATGTGTGGGAGCACCGACGCTCCACCCATGGCATGCCTCCCTGCCGCAGCGTAACGGAAGACAGCGATTTGCGCTGCCTTGCATTACTCTACATTTATCAAGCCACGCAGGGCCACGCAAGATGGCCTTGAGTGGCTTGGTAAATCTCATTTTGCCAAGATGAGATCTTGGTGCAAGGGCAACGCAAAACCTTAATAAATACGGGTCCGGGTGTGTTGGCATGTCTGAGCCTGCCTCACAGATCAATCACACGCTAAAACGCCCAGCTGAATGGAGTCCGTTATCGGCACTGTGACGGGGAAACAATTGGGATTGGGGGACAGGGATGGTATATGATTAATCAAGGAGTGGAGTTTTCTGATACATTGTCACGCTGGAATTGTTGCATTGTTGGTAATAAAGAAATAACCTCCTCTTAGAGTGCTCCTGACAGCAGCTCATGAAGCTTGCAGAAGCTTGAGGAGTTTTCTATTTGTTTATCAGCTCTAGTATCATCGATGGGACTGGAAATTAGTCACATACTTAGGACCTTAAAACTGCTTTCTTTCTGTGTCTCGCATCCCTAGAGTGTGCTTAATTATTAACCACTAAAGTAATGTCTTTATTTGTGCCAAGAGTTACTCCATACAGCTTTTATTTGAGATTACTGTGGGCAGCAAGGGATTGGGGGACTGGTACAATGGTGGCCAAAGCAAAGAAAGGGATGCTAAACTGGCTAAAGGAATCAATCAACCTAACTTTGTCCTTGAGGGGACTAAAATGGGCAGAGGGAAGGGCAGAGGTTGCAAGGAATGCATTAATACTCGTCCTGCTGGACTGATAACTAGCCTTCTAGACTCTCTGGATGTACATGAATCTCCTCTAGACAAAAATCGAAAGGGAGTTGGACTGTGTGTTCTGGAGGGATCTCAATAGAAACAATCTGAAGGACCCTCATACTAATAGTTGGTAGCATCGTCATTGGGTCTTGTTTCCTCCACCAGGAGATAATCCCTCTGATTCGAGAGATTATGCATATGCGGATCCCAACTAGTCTCTTGAATCGGAGGGACAAACACAGCACGTGAAAACCACAACGATATAATTCTGCAATTACAATCACAACAATATAACAGAGCACTGGGGAAGAATGCATTGCAGCATACACAGGATACAACACCCCATCTTCCCCTTTTAGAGAACAAAAGAAAATCCAGTGAAATGTAAGATGGTAAATTCCACAAGCAATAAACACATCCCACACAATTGCAATACTAGTGTACAGTGGAAAGGAGTGGGAGACGTAGCTTTCTCTGGTGTAACTGTGCCAGGGCTGTCGGGAGATCGGAGTTTCGTCAGACAGAAGCAGCTTCCTGTAACGAGTAGGAGGAGAAGGGGGAGGAGCGGTCAGCAGTCAGCGGCGGTGGCGGCCAGCGGTCTGTGCGTAGCAGTGCGGTGTTGTGTGTGGAGCTGCGGACCGGACAGAGGTATTGGGGGACAGTGGAGAGGAGTTGAGCCCGGTCAAGCCCGGTCGAGCGGGTGGAGTGGCGTTGGATTACTCACCTGCGCTCGCTCCCGCGGCTCCCCCGGCTCCTGCGGCTCCCACGGCTCCCATTTTCGGCATCGGCATCAAGTACCGAGCCGAGCCAGAGCCGAGCATTGAGCCTGCCCTATCAAAAACGCGCGGAGAGCGGACTGGAACCCCTCCCTTTCTCTCCTCTGTTTTCATTTTTTCCACTTTTTTTTTTTTTTTTTGGGACATTTTTCCAATTGTAAGGGGGCAGCAACTGACGCGGAACCTACTGCGTCCACTGCGGATTAAGCGAAGTAAGCGTCGAGACAATACCCAGATAACCCTGACTAAGGGCACTTGCACGCCTCCACTGCCTTCTGCCCCCTCTGCCCTTATTGCCCGTCATCACCGCCGGGAGGGCAGATGAGAGGCAGGTAATGCGCATGGAGGAAAAGTACTACGCACTAAACATCTAAGTACGAAGTTTGCCTGCAGGGCTTCAAGCAGTGCTAGCGAGAGTGCGGAGCGCGGCCCCCGCTATCGGCGGGCCGCAGAGTGTTGAGCCCGGGAGTGCCTACTGAAGCGGCTCAACTAGGTTGGGTGCAGGCTTTGGCGCCCCCAGTGTGCCCTGCTCCCGCACCTCCCGCACTTCCTGCACCAACGGTTCCCCAGGCCTTTAAAGCTCTGCAATCCAGGTCTGTAAGCTGGAAAATGCGCTCAGGAAAAACCAGAGGAGCGCCCCTATCTAAGGAAAAGCACAAGGCCAAGGAGGAACTAATGGCACCTACTATAGCCCCTTCCAGCTAGCGCCTTTTAGGACCAGGAGCACCTAGCAGCGAAAATCTGGAATCGCCATGTGATTCGGCGGCCTTTTCAGCTTCAATAGCCCATGAAGATGGAAATCACGCCCTGGTAGGCGACGAGCCAACAGCAACTTCGACAAATCTCACAGTATCGACTCCGGAAGCTAAGTGTAAAGGCAGCATCACAACCTCTACTAGGCCTCACTTAGCTCGGAATAGCAGCAAACGGGCTCTGATCACTGATTTTCTAAAAGTTGCTATTAAATCTACTGCGGAAACCCGATACCCTTATCACTCCGGGACTCCGAAAATAAACATTTCAACTCATTCCACCACAGTTCCTGCAAGCGAGGTTCCCACAAGCCCTCCACGTGATAGTTCCTCGATAAGATGCGAGACCATTAGGAGTGGATCTAGGAGTGGTCCTCAGGCCAAAGGCTGGGCAGCTACATTCAAAGCAAATAGTGTAGTCCCAAGTCTTCAAATTCTATCATTAACAGCCCTCCACCCCGCGGACCCGCATCAAAAGTTAAAGCCAAAGCCCCTAGTCATCGAGGCACAATTTCACCATCATCATTTTCAGCCTCTTTCAGCTCCTTTGAGCTCACAGCCATTACTTTCACCTTCGTCGAGCCCCCAAGACTCTAAAAAACCTAAGGATGGCACCCTTATTGACCAATCAGTTATAAACATTATGAACCCATTGAGCGATTTGATCACGTTATCACGAGGCCTACACCTTGAGGCGCAAAATAGCAGAGAGAACTTTGAACACTCTTCGCACCTGTGTGAAGCAACAGACCACCAAGTCCAGAACTCCAGCCATATTGAATTTCTGGAGGAGTCGTTCTTTCAGTTTGAATCACCAAGAACCACTCCTGCGTTGTCTTCCCTTGAAATTAAGGACCCTAAGAAAAGGGATAAATCCAGCAGGCCCCCGGAATGCCAGAGTAACTCTCTTCCTGCCTTTCCTAGTAACAGGGATTACCACGCTCAGGCTCCCTCCGGCGAATCTAGTTGTTCCCCAACATCTCTTGTTTGGCCACTACTGCTCAATACTTTGGATACTATCGGCAAAGCCATGACCCTCCACGCTGACAAGCTAGATACACAAGTAGATCTTTTAAACATCTTAGCTAATCATGTTCAGGGGGTCGAACAGAAACTACACAGATTTAATGAGATGATCACGAAGGTGCAGCAGGATCAGGACACCACATACCAATCGTGCCACTGCCATTGCACTCAAATCATTGACAAGCTTGCTACTGTCCCAACATTACTGTCAGATCTCCTGGGCACCACCAGGGAAGCCCTACTAAACATCTCTCCTCAGGCCAGGAAAACCCATGAGGCCCCACGGGATAAGAAAACGGCAGGCTCTAGCCCCACGGAGAGTCAAACCACTGTTAGTTTGGGCATCCCTCCAACACCAATAATAGCCAAAACATCGGCACTCGCGGCCGCATCCTCCCACGACAATTCCATCACTTCGGCCTCCCAATCTTTTAACAATAGCGATCATTCACCAGGAAGGCCGCCAAAAGAAAACAAGCTACTGACTAAGCGGGAGAAAAACGCCTTAGAAAAGCGAGAAAAGGCAAACAACCAAGACAGTCAATTAACGTAATTTCCACTAAATCTGAACAGGGAAGGAAACAAAGTGAAAACGACGAGGCCTCAAATGTCCCGGAAGCAATAAGCAGTAAGGAACCCTTGATTATGCCACTCGATTCCCCGACTACACTCAGTAGCCCAAACGACATCAAAAGGGAACAACCGCTGTCAGACAAACTATACAGTTTATTTAAACCCCAACTAGGAAAGAGAAACAACATCCTAACACCTCGGCCACACAATTAATAAAACTTGTATCCCCATCTAGGACTGAAATGAAAGAAGTAAGCGCAGTGTGCCCTATAGAGGTTTACACGATCAAGGAAAATGTCGGGAAAGTTTGTTGTAACCTAGTGATAACCGACAAGCCGAGTCCGGGATGCAATGATATCACCAACACAAGGGTCAACGAAACTCATACCCAAAACAATACCAACGTTTCTTTGCACCCGCCCTTGTCACACTCCGAGCCGAAAGGGGCGCTAAAACAACCATAATGGGCGCCGAACGCGTGCGGCAGCATGACTATTTCCTATACAAAAAAAAAATGGAATTTATTCCATACTATGTTTCAAGGGGCAATCACGACATCCTTAATAGAAGTGTTCTATTAAAACTATTCAAAGCCCTTCCCCCTTGAGTCACATCAATACAAGGGACATTGATAGCATAGAGTTCAAACAGAACCCACATTCCACGGAATTCCAAGAAATAACTACGGCCACGTTCACAGACCCCCTCTTTACCGAGCAAATCTGGCAGCAGAGGGATCCCCTTGAAAAGTGGGGTATCAAGTTAAAAAGATCGACCATCCATGCTATCCTAGTCCATTAAACCTGCCCAAACATTCAGCAGGCCTGTTAAAAGGTGCCAAAGGCCCGGACAATTGTAGCCCTCTATCAGGCATAGCCTTAAAGGCCAGGACATTCCAAATCACCTTCGCTCATCCTGAAACTAGCCAGTCATTAGGACCTCTGCATCCAAACATGGCTGGAACATCTCAAGCCAGGGCATGAAAAAATCCACAGGTAGCCATTGATCCACCTAAAGGCTTTAAAATTTGCTCCTGGAACGTGTTTGGACTCGGTACGAAATTAGAAGATCCTGACTTTATGGAGTTCATCACACAGTATAACATACTCCTATTTCAGGAAACATGGCTTACAAACTCTACACCTCTAGTCGGCTACAAGGAATTCCTGAAACCTGCCAAGAAGGGGACTAACCAAGGGAGAGCAAAAGGGGTCTCTCCACTTTCATTTCAACTGATATTTCTGGTCTTGCTTCCGCTATAGACCTTGATTCCTTCTGGTTGCAATGTGTCAAACTTGAAGCCCCGCCCTCAACCAGCCTGCTGATCGTGAACACTTACATCCACCCCGCGCTCAAACAAAAACGAGTAAGCATTGAGCATTTACTAGCCTCACTTGCCACATTAAAACTCGCCTATCCTGACGCCAATATCATCCTGTCCGGGGACTTCAATATGAATTTATTGCAAGAGTCAAAAGGCATTAGGGGACACGCTCGGGCCTCAAATCGACGTGACACCCTAGGTAAGAAATGTGCAGCTCGTCTGCACGATCTCTCAATGCGCATGCTCAATGGCCAAAGCCCGACAGACTGCCCAGCAGCATATACAAGGGTCACTCAAAAGTCAGCCTCAACCATCGATTACACTTTTACGGATCATAATCTTGCTCCTTACATTACGAATTTCCAAATTTTGGATAGAGCAGAGAGCGACCACCAACCGCAATCCTTTACGCTCTTAAGAAAAATCGCAAATCCAATCCTTGTTAATGCAACGCTACAACAGCTTAACTGCCATAACCTTAAACGTCTCACATGGAAAAAGGATAACATATGCGACCTTATGGGCACATGCATTAGCATTTTGGAGAAATCCAAAACAGAACCATCAAGCATCTTGGCCTGGGAGTTGTTTATTAGAGAACTAAACCAAAAATGCTCCAATCCAGCAATTGACAGTAAAGCAGGAAAACCTTTAGGGGCAATATGGTTTACTAAAAGCCTCAGAACTCAAAAACAACATTTGAATAAACATTTACGCCAATTAAGATCCCGGGGATCACCCTTTCCCCAAGACCTCCTGCTTTTAATTTTAAAAGCCAGAAAAGACCTAAAAAGAGACATAAAGGCGGCTAAGAAAGCGTTTCACGAAAACATCTGGGCGAAACTCCATTACTCTTGCAATCAAAGAGACTCCAAGCTTTTTTGGGGAATCATTAACCAGCTCACCCACGGTAGGAATCGACACCACAACTCGGACGTAATGGAGGAGACATGGAGAGCTCATATTGAATCACTATACAACGAAACTTCGTCTCCAGGTATCGCTGACTGTGGCTTTCCAACAAGGAACGGAGCCGCTGCCAGACATCCGGTAAAACATGATTCCATCTCTGATTCACCAGACTCCTCACCGCGGATCCTTAATGAGCAAGTCCTAAAAATAATAAAAAACTTAAGATCCGAGGGTGCCCCAGGGCCCAATGGCCTTCCAAATGCCTTGTTTCGGCAAAATCCACAACTGTGGGCGAACCATCTGACTCCTCTTTTCTCGGACGTTTTAGTCTTCAACACGATCCCCGATTCCTGGAGGGGAAGTATTCTAAGTCCAATATACAAGTCGGGTCCTCGCTCTGACCCCTCAAATTATAGACTGATTGCGTTAATCGACGTGGAGGCGAAAATATACGCATCGAACCTGTTGGCGGATTTAGAGGATTGGGTGGCACGAATAAAACTTATCCCTTACACGCAAACCGGATTCAGGGCCGGGATGGGCACTCTTACGAACATTTCTGCTGTAACCCTCCTAGCCAACCAAGCTCTCGTAAAATCAAGGCCACTGTATGCATGCTTCATCGATCTCAAAGCGGCCTTTGATAAAGTCTCGAGAGTCACGCTATGGGCAAAAATGTATAATTGGGGGTTCCAGCCAAGTTGTTGGAGGCTATAATCAACCTATATTCTCAGACGTGGGTGCAGATCAGGAAAGGAGACGGGCTCAGCATAACTGACAAGATCACAACTCTTAATGGGTTAAAACAAGGGTGTGTGCTGGCGCCTTGCCTTTTCAACATTTACATCGCTGACCTGGATGAGCACCTTCGGTCGATTCAAGCTGATCCTCCAAAGCTTGGCAACACCCCTATACCCAGCCTTCAATACGCTGATGATATTGTTCTCCTAGCGCAAACACCGGTTGGCTTGCAAAGATTAATCACCGAACTAGGAATATATACCACCTCGGTTCAACTAATCATTAATCACCAAAAAACGAAGGTGATGCGCTTTGTCAAACATCTTAAAGCAGCGAAAAACCGTAAATTTACTTGGACCTTAGGCAAGCGACTTCTGACCGAGGTGGACTCGTATAAATACCTAGGCTTCCAAATTGACCGCAATCTCAACTTCAAGACACACCTGGACCAAGGTCGCATAAAATCTAAACAGCTGCTGTTCGCCTTTAAAATTCTTAAAAAGAAGCTCACAGGCTGCTCTACCGGCCATCTACTAAAGGTTATTGCAGCAAAATTCCTTCCCTCCATCTCATACGGCACAGAAATCTTAAATGGCAAAGATGCCACAGGGCTGAACATAGCACAGTCAATCTTTTTAAGAAATTGTTTGCAATTCCCCGTTACATCTCGCAAGCTCAAATTCGGCTAGAATACGGCCTAAAAATCAGATCCCAGACAGACAAGGCGCACTAGCCAAGTACTATTGGAGGATGAGGAACGCAGAGGACAACACACTTGCTCACTATTGTTGGGTAGAGATTGAAAATCAAGCCAGGCTTAATAACTCAATCTTCAAAGCTCTGAAGGCTTCGCTCTCGGGTTTACAGCTAGAGGAGGCCTGGCTTACTGTTCCTACCTACATTGGTTTTAAATCCGCGGTTAACAAAGCGATCAAACAGCACTCATTGTTACTAGACAAAACAGCTCTAGCAAAAAAATCCCACGCCTGGACCGTGATACAGTCATACCAAAGGCTGCAACCCCAACCTTATTTGCTTGATCATTTCCCTCACCAGAGAAAGCACTTTCTTACGTTACTACGGCTTGGGTCATATCCATCTAAGGACCTAACCCCGAAATGGAAACACTTATGGCAATCAAAGGAATGCCGCCTATGCGGGGTAGGGGATGAGTCCCTACAGCATTTAATATGCATCTGCCCTGCCCTAGCAGAAACACGTAAAACGGTCCTTCGGGAGGTGCTTAGGAAGGAACAAGTGAGAACTTGTAGAGCAGCAGTGATTCAATGCCTCGGAGGCTCATCAATCCCACTGTCCTGCAGTGCCATAAACTTTTTGAAAAATGCGGCAAAAGAACTGGACAAAATAGAAGCTTCTAATCAACTTAAGTAATTTCAGATCATTCAGCCCCGAAACCCTTCTATTGCACTGCTTGCACGTTTTAAAAAAAACTTTTTTTAACCATTGTTTTTTGCATTTTGAAAAAATGTTTCATGTCTTTTCTTGATTTTTTTAAATTTAAAAATTGTGTACTCTTTATGCATGTTTTATCTATGGTGGTTATTCCACCCTTTTATGATTTTTTAACGAAATCAAATAAAAGTATATTTGACTTGACTTGACTAGTGTACAGATAGCCCAACTCTTCTATGCTCATCCATCAGGAGCACTCACTACCCGTTCCCCTACACAACACATACACTCAAACAAGACCAGCCCGCTATCCTCCACAACACATCACTCAAAGAGGACCAGGGCTTCTTCCACACTCTACTGCATTAGGGTGTAACAACATACCCCCGTAAAACATTGGGCTAACCACACTGCCCCTACATCCTTACCCAGAAGCGGCCCGTGGAGGGAGTTCCGTGGGGCAGTGAGGCGGGGCGGGGGAGGGGCAGGGTGGGGGGTAGTAAACACCGGAATATGGATGAACGGAGGTAAGTAAACAGTTAAATAAATAAAACGAATTTCGTTGCGCGCGCTGCAACGCATTTTGCAATGCAGCGCGCGCAACGAAATTCGTTTTATTTATTTAAATGTTTACTTACCTCCGTTCATCCATATTCCGGTGTTTACTACCCCCCGCCCCACGGAACTCCCTCCACAGGCCGCTACTGTCCTTACCCCTAAGGAAGGATGGACAACCATAGGCATACACACTGCCCCTACACCCTTTACCCCTTAGGAAGGATGAACACCTTGGATTTACACTCCCCCGCCCCGCCTCACCGCCCCACGGAACTCCCTCCACGGGCCGCTACTGTCCTTACCCCTAAGGAAGGATGGACAACCATAGGCATACACACTGCCCCTACACCCTTTACCCCTTAGGAAGGATGAACACCTTGGATTTACACTCAGCCCCTACATCCTTACCCCTAAGGAAGGGGGGAAAATCTTGGGCTCACACACTGCCCTGCACCCTTTACCCCTTAGGAAAGGTGATAACCTTGGGCTGACACACTACACCAGTCGCGGTCGGTGGAGGTGCCGGCAGGGCGGTGACGTGGGGCGGGGAGAGGCAGGGTGGGGGCAAGAAGTATGGATTACGGACCTATACAGGTAGTAAACATTTAAATCAATGAAACGAATTTCGTTGCGCGCACTGCATCGCCAAATGCGATGCAGTGCGCGCAGCGAAATTCGTTTCATTGATTTAAATGTTTACTTACCTGTATAGGTCCGTAATCCATACTTTGCTACCCCCACCCTGCCCCTCCCCCGCCCCACGTCACCGCCCGGCCGGCACTCCTCCACCGACCGCGACTGCACTACACTGCCCCTACATCATTACCCCTTAGGTAGGACTGAAATCCTTAGGCTCACACACTACCCGAAAAAAACAAAAAAAACTGGCACAAGTACACCAAACACAGGCAACACCACAGAATAATCTCCATGAACAATACAGTCAATAGTGAGCATTCTCAAAATATTCGTCTTGCAGCAACCCAGACCATCACTGAACAACACCGCATGCTATGTATTTTCAGTAAAAACCATGCACCAACATCTTGTAGCATGTCATAAATTGGCATAATGATCACGAGTGTCATAGAATAGCACACCCACTAAGGCAACCACTCCTCACAAGGCATCACAAGACGAACATCAGCCGCTCGTTACATCCATAAATACATATTTGCTATACTGAGCATTCTACACACCTTCTTCACATTCGCAACATATATCATCACCGAAGCATGTATAGCACACATACGAAAGTACTCATTGGCAACCAACATGCACTATAAGTACATAACAAATATAATACGAACACATCTCAAAGTACAACAGTAATGATACTACAGCATTAAAACATTCTATCACAGTCAGATCATTAGGCTTTTACACCGGTGAGCGGTTCCTCACCCGAAGTTCCTCACGAATGCTGGACCGCTTACTCGCGAACGTTGGAGCCCCGGAGGCGTCAAGCATGCATGGACAAAACGAATGACACAAAGGAGGTAGTGTCCACAAGGCAGGGCTCCCTGCATTGCAAGGATCACAGGGGCACGCTTTCCACAGCTGGGTGCCTCCCCTGAGACACGCTTTTAGCTATGACGATGCACACTGCCACACAACGATGCCTGCGTTCCCCTAGCACGTATGCCACCATCCCTCAAGAGCTGCTCGCCATCAGCGTCGGCACAATGTTGCTAGGATCCCATTAACAATAGTTTCCCGAGCAGCTGCCAATCGGTGACCACGTCATAACACATGACGCGTTGACGTAGCTGGCCAATCCTTTGACTCTGATGCCTCACAGCAGACCTTCCTCCAATGACGTTGCCTGAATGCCAGCTCGGGCATTTGAGCGCGACGTATTTTAAATACAACAATGCCGGTAAGTTTGTAATTTTTCAAACCACAATGGTGACAATAGTTGAAGTAAGAATGTCCCCGACTGCCTCCTAATACAGTATTCACCGAGGCCCGATCAGTGCCTCTGATCACTTCTGTTTTTTCACGTTTGCACACCAACATGTAGCTGTGCAGACCCCCACAAACTCCTCACAGGCAATTGCCCTCCATATACTTCACAATTACCAGGTCTCAATCCTTAAGGGTGAATGCTGCCAGTTCAGTTCCAGCTGTCATGACACTTCAATCACGTTGGCACCAAAATCCTATTAACTCAGCTGCCACCCTCACGATCTGTTGCACAATTTACGCTGGCTTGTAAAAACGCCCTGGAGGGCAGGCTGTTTGATGTTAGAAAACACTGGTGGGGCTGTATCCAGGGCGAATTATTTCTCACAAGCTTCAATTCCTTTTGATCATCATTTCTCTGTATATACAGTTTCTTTCAGGCTTCTTAGTTTCTTTTGTAGTTTGCAGATCTTCATAACCTAATTGCTAGTTTCTCACCCGTGGTTTCTTCTCCTTGATTGTTGCCAGTGTTGTAAACAAAGTCCAGTATCCGGAGTGAAGGTTGCATTAAGGTTTATTAGATCTCAGTTACAAATAGGTTAACTGTTAAGTAGGCCCCACCAGAAGCAGCCTACTTGCTGCTCAGCCCATATCTTCAACTGACCCTCCTTCCCACACAAACACTCAACATTCAATGTGACCTCACATACTGGCTGAGCAGCAGGGACTTTGGAACACTGAGGATGATGCATTAAAAAACAACAGTGTCCCATGGAAATATTAAAAAACTTGAAAGAGTGCGCCCAGGTCTTGTGGCGCTAAATATTTCCATTATGCCTATTGTCTCAATCAGGAAGCGGTACTCTTAATGTGATGAAAATCTTTCACACACTCTGTTAGACTTGGCTTTTTCAGCGGGTTCATCCTCAGAATGTTTGCTTTTTGACCTCCTGTTTTTGACCTATTTTTCATTGGTTTTAGGACTCAGGGCACTTTACCACTGCTATTCAGTGATAAAGTGCATATGCTGCCCATGTAAATTGTGTTTATGGATTGAGGTTTCCATGATTGGCTTATTTAATTTACCACTCAGTCCCTAGTACAGTGCACTGTGTGTGCCCAGGGCCTGTAAATCAAATGCTGCAAGTGGGCCTGCAGCACTAATTGTGCCACCCACACAGGCAGCCTTTCAAAGGTGTCTCAGACCTGCCACTGCAGCGTCTGTGTGCTGTTTTAACTGCCATGTCGACCTGTCAAGTGCACCCACTTTCCAGGCCCTTCCCTTCACTTTTCTTACATCTAAGTCACCCCTAAGGTAGGCCCAAGGTAGCCCCATTAGCAGGGTGCAGTGTAATTAAAAGGTATGACATGTACTGGTGTTTGTAACATGTCCTGATGGTGAAATGCTGTGCATTTGGTTTTCACTGTTGAAAGGCTGTCTCTCCCGAAGGGACTGTGTCTGTCTTCCACAATGCTGTCCCTACCCCCTGTGGTAAACCTGGCCAAAGCCAGGCTGAACTGGTATATGTGTGCCAGGAGAACTTTGTTTGTGCTAACACCACAGAACGTCAAAGGAATATGTGGTATGAATATTGGGACCCTGACCCCAGAACTTTAGATTACTGCTGGATCAAGGCACCTGCCAGGAAGAAGAGCTGGAAGAGCTGTCAGGAGGAGTACTGCCCCTTTGCTGGTGTTGCTTTGTTGGGTTGGCCTGCAGTTGCTGGTTCTGTCTTGGGCAGGGAAAGGACTGGACTGTTCTTTCTGCAACCTAAGTATCTCCAAGGCATTGCAGTAGCAATTGCCTCCTGTTGAAAGTCTCAGGGAAATCAAAGATTTCAAAATCTTTTGGGTACCGCCTCTGGGACCATGTGTTTCAGTGGCCACAGAACGAAAATGCAATCCGACGCTGTCAACAAGACCGCTGGCAGTTCCGTGACCTGAAGGCACCACAGAGGGCACTGCTGCACTTCGCACCACAACCCTGGTCTCACCGACGGTGCTGTCCAGCACCACCACCGAGCTGCTGCTTGCACCGCGACCTGTAGGCACAGCACTCTGCACTGCCTCACTTCACTCTGCCTCCCTGGTCTCACCGACGACGACGCTGCAAGCTGACATCACCACCACTGCCTGCACCGTGGTTTGGGGCACCGCTCGTAGGTTGCACGACGCACTGCCTTGTCCCACACCTCAGTCTTGGCCCACCGACGCCAGATCCTCAACTGGTGCCGTGGCTTTCACTGTGACCCTGTCAGCACCGCGACGAGCACCGCCCCATTTCGCACTGCAGCCCTGGTCTCACCGGCGCCGCTGGACGACCGCCATCGACCCGCTGCCTGCACCGCAACCTGAGGGTACCGCATGCCGCACCACTCAGCTTCACACCGCAGCCTCAACTCCCGCAACAGCCGGCCCGCACCACAGCAGTCGGCCGGAATAGAAAAGTACTGGGTTGAGGATCTTTTGACACCACCGCCGGCCCGCACTGCCGCGGTAAGCCGGAACTGTTGGATTTGGGTGTACAGGACACCGCAATAGCCCTGGACGAAGCTATCAACTTCAAGGAACTGCGTTTAAAGTCTATGTTTACATTATTGGGATTTTGAAGAACTGTATGTTGGATTGTTATCGTTTTGGTCTTGTTTTGCACAGCTACATATTGGATGTTTTTCTAAAACTTGTGTGGTGTCCTTTTGTAGTGTTTTCACTGTAATACTGTTTGCTATGTGCAAATGCTTTACACATTGCCTCTTAGATAAGCCTGACTGCTCGTGCCAAGCTGCCAAGGGGGTGAGCAGGGGTTATTTTAGAAGTGTAATCCCTTTATCCTGACTAGAGTGTTGGATTCTGTCTGGCTTAGGTGCATACCCTAACCATCCAGAACCCCCATTTCTAACACACTCATATAAAACTGCATCTTGTTGCCATAGGAGATTTATATCGTCATGGAAGTCAGTTTGATGCATATCAACATTTATGTGCAAATTTAAGCACCACGTATTTTCATCTGTCAGGGACATGACAAAAAGACATTGTGAAATGGATGGATTTAGATTATATTGCGCACACTTTCTGCAGATGTGTAGATCTAAATTCCATTTCAACATATTTGTGCACAGATTTACTCATTGTGTAAGACTGTGCAAATGGAGAGAAAAATCTCTTTGGGCTGTGCTGCATAAAGGGGTATAGAAAAAGGAGTACATTTAGCATGTAAACGATTTGAATGAAGACAGTATGGTTGCCTTACCATTACATCAAATAAATGCTTACACCAGATTGTTGCTTGAAACAACTGTTAGAAAATCCTGCGCTACAGTAATGATTTCAGTCCACTGCTTTCATTTCACAATCCGTGCATTCTGGGAGCTGGAGACCCCCTATGCTTGAAATGAAACAGTTGGACAAAGGAACCTGTTCAGATTGCTTTGTAAAAAGAAAGCCCGGACTGGGAAGGAGTGGTCTGGGGCCCTTGTGTGAATTATAAAACGCTTCAAAGACCGACTGCATTGTTTACTTGTATCTGGTGACTCGCTGACCTTTCCTGTGTGGGAGCAGTAGAAAGGAAAAGGTATTTTTTCTGGTTTTCATTTTGCTAGAGTGATAAAACACCTGTTCGGGGACACCTCATAAGCTGCAGTGTGTGTCTGTGTAACAATGAAACCACAAAGTAAAACAAAAAGTGTGCAGAAACGTAGATGCACAAATAGCCGTCTGTACATTCAGGCCGGCCTATGACGCTGGTATTGTGGGCACAGATGCATTGGGGGCACATTAGAATGTTTCAGGAGTAAGAGAGTTTGAGAAAAAAATGTATACATACTTATGAGTAGACTGGGCATGTTTAGAAGCACAAGAGTGGGGGCACCACGAACACTGATCCTAAACAGTGGTGCACTATTAAATAGTGTAGGGAGCACAAGTGCCCTGCTTAACAGTGGCCGACAGTGTGCTATTGGGCGACAGCAGCTCCAGTAACCAGTGCTGAAGACACTCTGTGTGTGGTCATTTACAATCTTCACCTGCAAGATGAATGACAATTCTAGATGTGGTTCATTGGACTCTTTACGGTCAAGAAATGCATCACTTCAATGGTCGTGAGAATGAAGTTACCAACACAATTGTTGGAAACTTTTCTTAAGTCAAGTAAGTTTCTTGACTGTTTCGCATTTTGCCTCTAAATCCAGCATCTCTTATCATACTAACTCCACCGCCATCATATACTGCCCTGGTCGATGGAGTACCAAATTCGTCCAGTGTTGACTTTTGAGTTTCCCAAAGTAAGACTGTTCTATCTTATACCACTGGATCCTGGACTCTATCAAAATGTAGCGCCTTGGGACCCCAGAGGAATATGTGTAGTGACACAAAACATCCAACACATCGCCCCGTTGTTCTGAATCCAGGATTCAGTCTAAAATGACTAGGGTTCAAGTGAGGATTAATGCATATTTCAGTGGGGGAGCTAATAAAGGGGCCAGGGTTGCCACCTACCCCTTCCCAGCTCACTTTGTTGTACCCGAAGCACCCCTTGTCTGGCACCCCCTGAGTTCTGGATACCAGCATGCTTTTTACATCTGAAATGCAAACGTTTCATTTACAGAAGCAGCTCTCCAAGTTTCAACACAGAACATATGGTAACTGTGATTTGCAAATTAAATATTTGCATTTCAAGTGCAAAATGCATCTCAATCCACTGCTGACCTGCCTTGCAAAACTAGACAAAATGAAATCTAACAGCCAGGTTCTGTCCAACCTGCGTCTACGTGCTTAGAACATTTCACTTTTTCCTTTGTACACACACGTCGGTCTCGGTCTCAATTGAAAAGGAGCCCCTTCATGGAAGGACGGGGAGGGAGGTGTTTGTGAAGCGAGTACTGTCATCTGGAAATAAAAAATAATCTTACCTTGACGATCTTTGAAATGTTATACACCCGAGGACCGACGCTATGAAAATACACCCGTCCCTCGCTGCCTGGCTGTAATGGAGCGCTTGCAGGGCCAATCTAAGTGCCACACCCCCTACCAGCCAATCCAAGCAGTGCTCTCATGCTGTCTGTAATAGTAAACAGCATTAGAGCAGTGCCAGGATTGTATGGGACAGACGAACACAGTGCTCCTTCCTGGGACTGTGTCTCTGCTTCCCCAGCTCCCTGACAGTGCTGACTGTGGAAGCCTGAACTGCTCATGTCAGGCTGGCCGCAGCAAAATATCAGCCGATCTGACATGCGCAGTTCAGATACACAGCCTCAGTTGTCATCTGTCAATCACGCCTACTGCCAGGAGAGACAGCTACGTGGTAGCCATTAAGGAAGAAATGAATGTCATGCGGGGTAAAGTATTTTAGTTTTTTTTAAATAAAGAGTAAGGAATGTAGTGCCACTCGGTGGGAACAGGGGGTCACTGGCCCTACGCTCCTGTGGAGGAACCACCCCTGCAAGACTGTGGATGGCGTCAATGAAAGACTGTTTCGCTTTATCAAAAGACAAAAAGACATGGGTTCCTATACACTTTGGCTTGAGGAGCAAGTTAAGATCAATATTAGCAAGCATGATCAGCATTGAAAATATTGTCAAGAAAGTGGGAAGGACTGTCAGAACTGGTGTAAGTGCTCAAATTTAAGAATTATAGGGATTCCAGAAGGATTGGAAACTGATCTGACATGATCAACTCGGTCAGACAACTATTTATGGACACTATGGGTGACTGATGATTCAAAAGATATTAACACAACCACTTGCTTGTCAATTGCCAGGGCATACCAAGTTCCCACTATTAGATCCAAAAGCAGAGCCAAAACTAGAGCAATCATTGTCTATTTTCAGGATTTCAAGGTTAAAGAATTAATTCTTTCTACTGCAAGACAAAGAGGTTTTATTTTCTAAGCAGCGGTTTCCGTTTTCTATTTTTCCAGGTTAAGCATGGGAGACAGTCAAGAGATAGTGGGACCGCTCGCTGAGCCATCATCTCTGAATTTACTGCTTTGTCTATTCCTGTGTCAACTAAGGGATTCAGCCTGAGAATCAACTGGCAGGGGGCTTTTCAAGATTTCCTACACCCAAGCAATGCTCAACAGTTTATTTCCCTACAACAAGCCACAGCGGGGCCAAAACTATAATGTATATCTATATAGACAAAATCTTTTTATAAATCTGTATTTAACTTAATTAATTATGGTTTAGGAGATGTGTTAAAAGATGGGAGTTTGTGGGTACGGGCGATTTCATATTTTCTTGGATGCATACCTTAGTATCTAATAGGGAGGGGAGGCCCTATCAATCATCCAGACGGGGCCCTTTGAACCAAGCGTAGTTAGACATGCATAATCAGGGGGGCACCCAGGCTTGGAAGCAATCCTGGACTAGCACCACAGGAGAGGGGTGGGAGGTGAAAATGTACAAAAATAGTCAGGTAATAGCATGATATGGATCAAGATCAGGACTTGAAGAAATTATAGATCTTTGCGTATAGGCTCATCAAGCATTAGTTTAGTTACACTACAAACTCAAGTGTCTGTTCTCGTATGTCTAAAACTAGGAAAGCCACTTCATTATTGACTGACTAATTGGATTTGATACATCCATGGAGATAGCAAAACTCCCTCTGCAAAGGTCTTTTCAATGTTTTCCCTGCTCATCCACAATATTCAAAGATTGGCTATTTTCTAATAAGTAAAGGTCTTGTACCCGGGTCTAACGTCACCTTCCATCCTTCTTGGGTATTGAACCTTGACCCCGTCCCCAAGTCCCTAGGTCCCCATCCCTAGGTTCCATCCCTACAATACCTACAACTTGGAAGTGGACCTTCCCTAAGTACATAGTGCAGAAAAAACAACACATGAAATAACTGAAGGATCATGTCATTAAACATATTGAAGCCAACCAAGGAACAGTCAGCTCTAGTGCTGTGTAGGACATCTTAAAAGCAAGTATCCAAGAATCCACTCAGGAATTTCTAACATGCACATGTAGACAAGCAAAAGAGAATCACCTTAGGCCTAATTGGCCATCTTGGAGCAGATACATGTTCAGTTAGTTTCGCATTAGAACGATAAGCAATTAGCAGTATGGCAGAAGATGTTATTAGATCTTTCATCAAAATGTTAAACAATCGAGTCCACACCCAACAGATCAGAAAATGCAGGTATCTCCAGCTAGAGCATGAAGATAACATATGAGCCCCTATTGGCAGCAAAAACACTGGCATGGACTGCAGCACATCGAGTCCTGGAAACTAAAATGGCAAAAGGGGAAATGACTGCATACCCAGTGGAAATAGTTGAAGATTACAGGAATTTTAAGAAAAACTGTTTTCTTCTAAGCACACTATTCAACAGACAAATTTTAAGCTGTTTTTAGACTCCCAAAATCTACCCAGTCTCTCCATACATGAACAGGTTGAACTAATCTGACCTATCACTATGGAAGGACTGGTTAAAACCTTCAAGTTGGCACCAACAGAATACCATCTGAAATCTATCAGATACTAACCCCAGTGACAGCACTACTATTTTTACAGATGGTTAGTGAAATCTGGGAAGGAGATCCACTACCACATTCATGGAACCATGCTTCTATTATCACATTTAGCAAAAAAGATAAATCCCATGAGCTAGCAGGATCATCCAATTTCATTGCTGTGTGCTGATTACAAAATATATACCAGGATCATTGCAGCTAGACTTTTTAACGTGCTGGGATTCCCCTTGGCAGCATGGCTTTGTTCTAGGGAGGGACACCATTGTGCACTCCAATTTAGCTGCAATATGAATACATTGGGCCGAAGCTACACAACACTCAGTCACTTAAAGCTTTAGACATTGAAAAGGCATTTGACTGTGTGGAATGGGCGTTTCTCTGAAGGGGCGTGCAACAGTTTGGCTTCCCATCATCTCGGGTGAAGGTGATCCAGGAAACTTATCATGAGCCTTTAGCTACAGTATCAGTTAACGAGCTGAGTCAATTTAGAAAGACGGTTGTGGATCAATGTGCCACTTTCGCAAGCCATAATATATTTGTAGTACAACAACAGTGCCCACTTCCCTGGGTTAACTGACAAACAAAGCCTGAAAATAACAACATTGTTTTTAACACTTTTCATCAGTACAAACTCTTCCAAAAGATTAACTTTTAGGGAGTAAGCTCAAGCGCTAGTTAGCCCTGGTAAAATGCATAGAGCCCTAAAGCTAACAAAAACGAATTCAGCAATATAGGAGGGTGAAGGCAAAATGTTTGGCGGAAAACTACCCTAAGGCTGACAGGTCTAACTTTGCAACATGTCCGGAAATAAACTTTATTGGGAGGAAGTACTAGCAAAAATCTTGGTTGCCACAGGGGTTAACATTAAATATAGCCCGAAACTAATATTGATGGGATTTAGCAAGGATCTTCACAATTAATTTTTCTTAGCCATATTGATTGCATATTTGCATTTTGCACATTCTTGGAAGAGCAACGTTCAGCTAGAGATCTCTCTATGTACTTAGGAAGTTCTCGACATCTTTCATTTTGAAAAGCAACAGAATGCTTGAAACCCTTCTAAAAGATTTAATAATGTATAGGGTCATTTACAGGTTCACACTTTGATTTACTTAACTTAGACCCATTGGACCTTGTATGTATATATCTCATTCCCTTTTTTCTGTGTAAGCTGTACTCTGATCCCAGCGACATTTGTTCTATATATGTGATTGTGCCTAAAGAAAAAAAATGTAAAAAGCTTGTTTTGCACTGGAAAGTAGCCCCAAAGTAACATAAAGTAGAGCTATGCGCTGCTTCGTGCTACTTTATGCTAAGAGTGCATACCAAGGGTGGTACAGGGGCATACCAATGCAACAACCCATAAATGTTGACCCTACTGTCCTATATACTAACATTGGTAGAAAGGGATTTGCATCAAAACATTACGCCTCCTTCAGGTAGGCTTAATGGTAGTGAAAGGTTTCTTTTCTCAAAACGTCTCCAAATTTGCATGTGTGCTGCACTGTACAGCACACATACACACTTGGAAAATGATTAAACTATATCTAGGAATAGTAGTTTGTATTGTACATGAACATTTCCTCTACAAAAGCTATGTTAATCATGCTCATGTGGGGCGAGAGAAACAGCACCATATCTTAGTAAGTACAGAGCGGTTCTGTTTTCTCCTTTTGCCGCAGCGCAGCAACTTTGGTTGCTGTGTTTTGTCACTTTTTAAATAAATTTGTCCCCAAGGGTCAAAACCAGTGCTAACATAATTATACCTGTCCCAAATTGCAACAGAGTGAGCTTGCATTAAAAGCATGCTTGAGCTCTCTTCCCATCAAAAGTGCATTTATAGCGCAATTTTCAAATATTTTGGCTACAAATCTTGAACTTTGCAGGCAGTTCTGGAGGGTAGCTAACAGAATATTGCAGCATTTCATGACCTATCCCAACATTAGGGAGTTATTTTTCTCCGCTGAGGTAACACATCGATGAGCCACCGAGACAACTGTGTGTCTGCCAGTGGCGGCTCCTCTGCTAAGGTGGAGAAGCGTTGCCTCACTGCTCTTTGAGCAGTGCAAAAACATTTAAATAAAATGATAATAACAAGATGTTAGTATCATTTTATTTTTCTGTGCAGACTCAAAGCCAGGTTAGGGTGGGGCTGGGCTCGCCTCCATCAGAGGGAGGAGGAGTGATTTGCACTCTCTAAGTGCACATGGCGGTTTGGCTGGCCCTCTTGCGAACTTGGCATGTTCTCCATCTCGCTGTGTTGCATAGCCGGGTGGAAAATATGCCCAGGCTCCCAGGCACTGCCTGAGCAGGCTAAACAAGCCTCTAAGACCAATCACGACGCTGCTGTTATGTAGCATCATGATTGGCTGGGAGAGTCTGGGAGCCTGGGTGCTTCCGTACCGTGCTACCAGTGCTGAAACTGAGGAGGGAGGAGAGGCAGCGGGAGCATTCACAGGTAAGTTTATTTTTTATATTTGTTTGAATCCCCACACCCCACCACCCCCATTCCGAGGCAGCCACCACTGGTGTCTGCTACCAAAAACTGGCGTCACAGCAGTCAAATCAGTGCCTATCTAATACAGGGGAATACCACTGGAAATATTCTCATAAAAAATCGCATGCTATGAAAACACCTCTCCCATAGTTGTTGCTGTGCTTGTTAATAGACCTGAAAACAAAACAATGTCATAAACATGCTATTAGTTTCTACTGCACTCCCGTCATTTGCAAGTGTACTATGTTTGGCTCAAATATTTCAAAGTGTGGTCAATTCATTTAAAATACTGTTAAATAATTTAATGGTTAGCATGCCTGCCTGTATGGGGCGTTGCCCAAATATACCAGAATGATGCTCAATATGCCAGCCTATCAAAAATGTCCAACGATGCTCCAATATGCCAGTTTCACTTATTGTGCCAGGGTCTTTCACTGTTCAGAGGGGTTCTTCACTGTGGACTGCAGGGAACCAGGAGCTCCAGTCTGGAGCTCAAGGTACTTGAACTGTTGAAGCTACATTGTACTTTCGGGTTATTCTGAGAAGTTTTAAAGCAAGGGCAAAGTGGGCTCTGGCCCAGGGCCCCAGCCTTTCAGGCCCTCCCCTGATAGTGTCAGCTCTGTTCTGCAGAGTCTTGCCCTGAAGGCCTTGAATAATACTTGAACAGATTGTTTTAAATACTGTTTCCCTTTAAAATATTTTTAATGTGAGTGATGTGTGAGAATCCATTACAGACATTTTGCATAGAAATTTGTTTGTTTCAAGCAACATCCATACAAAAGTTTCTTTTAGATCAAAACAGGACCTCACATATGAGAAAAGGGAGGGTGTCACAGAGATTATTTGTAGTAATATTAGTGAGCTGCTGCCGTGTTACAATATTGAAAACACAAGTCACTATCTCTGAATTTGAGATGTAACAACTTGATATTTTGGAGGAGTGTACATGTGGGCAAAGACGGCATGAAGGAGCTGAAACTGGATCATAAATTCAAAGCTGTTCCTGAACAGGGGCCTCCTAAATACGTTCAGCCCCAGGCCCCCAAAATCCTTAAGATGTCCCTGGTTATTGATCTAACAGTATCAGTCCTCAGACAGAAGTTGCCCATCATACTACTGTTACCACAATGATGCTAGCCTCTGCATTTGACCAATGTGTAAAGCCTGCCCGCTCTTCCCTTTCGTCATCACTCCAAGAAAGACAAAGCTGTAGGGTATGAGGAAAAACCCAAAGCACATGGTAAGTTAGTGCTTAATTTGTAAATAATTTTTCTAAGGTATTAACTAGGGGGACTCTTCACCTGGTACTACCCACTGCTGCAGCCAGCAGTGCCTGATACAAGAAGCAGCGCTACCTACTATCACACTGCTGCAAATGTGGCAATTTGGACTCTTCCCGCCTGCCCAAACTGTACAAATGGCCTGGGCACGCTGGTAATTTTTTTATTGTATATTGACTTGTTAAATCGATGTGCTGAAGTGCTCTGCAAAAAAAAATAGACAAACTGGCATAAATATGTGTTAGTGTTCAGAGCAAATTACACAAAGTATGCACTATAAGCCAAAGTGTTGAATGCTCAAAGAGATTTCAAATTACCCCCCACCCCCATTCTCCGTCCTCCTTGTCTCAGGCCTATCAACATGAGGCGGCCCCGCCTCCGACAGGAAGTTATCCCACCCTTAACCAACCTGAAAGCCTTCTTTCATTTTTACACCTCCCACAATAATACCCCTCCCCTCCTGTAAAGTAGTGGGCTCTAGGCCCACATACTCGCAAATAAGGCACATGCACACAGTGACTTTGGTACTGGTAACTGGCCCTGGGCACGTACGCTCGGCCCCTTTTATTAGCAGGGTCACCTGACTGGTGACACCTGTGATGGGTGGGTGTAAAGTATATTACATCACACTCCTCAACACTAGAACGTGTCCAGGAGGACACTACACCTCCCACTTTCTGTACGTAACAAGTGCAAGTGGAGGTGTAAGGTAAGGGTGGGCGGGTAGTGGCCTGAGACAAGAGGGACTACGAATCGGGATAATGAAGATTACTGGTAAGTAATTGAACCATTACCACTGACTTCTAGTAAACAAAGTGCGTAAATACAAGGAAACCAAATCAAGTGGCATTAGAATTAGATGATGACCAGGATGGCTGACAGCCTGTGGAACTCAAGATACTATTCCCTAAATCGAGATATTTAGGAAGAAGGGTAACCTTCCCCCTAAGGAACCTATACAAAAGAGACTGATTTTAATTTGGCTGCCCTATCCTTATGCACATTGCTATAAAGGCCCCTTCAAGATACTTTACATTTAGCATTGAAAAAGCGGTCTCTGACTGCTAAGCACATTGTGGCTGTATTTCTATGATTACATTTTCTGTGACCTGTATATATTTAGGTTGCACTTCTATGGCTAGACTTCATTTGAAATCTTCATATTCAAATGTTTTTGTACAATAATTATTTCTGGGGTTCTTGTTTGATCACTTTTTGTATTGGATGTGATGAAACGGCCAGAGCTGCCGACTTTGGAGCTGGGAAACCAGGTTCGAGTCTCAACGTCGGCTCAACAGCTTTTGATTCTGGGTAAATCACTTAGTCTACCCTGCCTACAAAAAAAATGAACATGTCCTTGTGTAATTAACTGGTGCTCATGTAAAGCGCTCCAATACATATGTGCCGCGTACGCGCTATTTAAAACTGCAAAAAATAAATTAATAAAAGTAAAGATAAACTTAATGAAATAAAGTTCCTGTACTATACTTATCGTTGGGTGTATCAAGGTGCCTCCAAACTCTTTTTGTGCTGTACATACACGTTTCTGCCCCTGTGGGATTTGACAAACCATGTTCCTTGGTGTGTAGAAGCTGGGTATGTCTGTTACTGGACATCTAGGGACTGACCTCCACTGTAAGTGGGCTTGTGGAGACTGCCAAAGAGTGCTAATAGCAAAGTGAAAGCTACCTGTACATGTTATTAGGGTTGTGGAGGCTGTCCATACATGTTGCTTGTCAAAGGGAGGCTGGCCTTACCTGTGGTTGTGCATGTGGCTGCTGCCATAACATGTTGCTGGTCATGTGAAGGATTTAGTAGCCATGGCCAAACATATTTTGTTGGTCCCTGTTTGTAACAGCTTTGAATGTATGATCCAATTTTAGCACTTTTATGCCTTCTTTGGGCAGGTCACTGACAATGCCCAGGCACACTGGTCCAAATTCTAAATGTATTCACATCTAATATATAGGGATAGTGACAAGTATTTTCACTATTATAATTCAGCAGCAGCTAACTGATATTATTACAAATAATGTATGTGACCCCCGCCCAGTTCTCATATGTGAGGTCCTGTTTTGATCTAAAAGAAACTGTTTTTATAAATGTTGCATGGTGTTGAAAAACAAACATTTCTCTGCAAAATATCTGCAATAGACTCTACTACACCACCCACATTAAAAATACATGAAAGGAAAACGGTATTTAAAACAATCTGTTTAGAATTATTCAAAGTCATCAGGGCAAGAACAGAGCTGGCTCTATCAGAGGGGGGCCCTGGAAGGCTGGGGCTCTGGGCCAGGGCCACTTTACCCATGCATTAAAACGCCTCTGAGGTGAAGAGTGCCAGTAAGTAGTAGCAGGCATTTGGAAAGTGAAATTTTTTGTCATTTGCTCTTGCATAGAAAAGATCAGACTCGCGAAGTTTGCTGGGAAAACGGTCCTAGCCCACCCACAGTAAATACTATATTGCCCCATGACCCCAGGGAACCATACCTATTAACATTGCTCTCCTCCCAGAAGCTGTCCCACCATGGCATCACTCTGACGTTAATCCTTCCTGGCCACCTATTTTTAGATCATCCCAGAAAGAGGGCAGACTGCTCATGGCATAAGCAGTACACCTGAGGGGGCGTCTGAGATAGGAGGGCAGGGAAAGGGATAAGCCTCTGGGGAGGAAATCTTAAGAAGTCTTTGAATCACTAAAACCAGAGAGATGAGGCTTTCCAGTCAGTCACAGGCATACGTAACACGGCAGTCTGAACATATTCTGATGCAGACTGATAGGAAGCCAAATGCTTCATACACGCACCTCGGCCAATCAGAACCTCTCACAGACGTCACCAGTTACCTCACACTGGGCTAATACATCACCCCACAGAGCACTCTGAGAGACCCGATGGCCTGATCAATGGGTGAGCAGGATCATTTATCGAACTAATCAAACACCGACAGCCAGCTCACCACTCTTATTGAGACAGCACACCCAGGAATAAACAAGCATTGATAAATGCAACCGTTTTCGTCTATGTGATTAATAATAAGCTGCTTTTTGTTGTAAGTTGTAGCTTGGTGAGCAGGTGTGCAATATTTGTTACTGAAACTCCGTGCAAGTGTTATGACTTGTTTATTGAGAAAGGCAATATATTGTGCTGTTATTGGTGGTACTATAAACCGGGAAGATTAGGTTAAGGGAGGAGGACAAAGAGAAAAACATTTCCCCAAGCAGGTACGCTTGAAATGCGTGCAGCTATGGGGAGATTAGGTATAGGGCAGAGGAAAAAGCAAACAAGCACAGCACAAGTGCTAGGCAGGCAAAACCTAAAAAATGCGTGCTGACACTAGGACATTAAATAAAAGACATAACATACATGGGACGAACCAAAAACATGCAGCCAACAAAAGTATTCAGTTTTTAAAACATTAACCCATATGGTGGCCTCTCATTAAAGCCTGAAACTAACAACAAATTTAAATCCTGTGCTCGTTCTTTTATGTCTAGACAAGGTGCAGCAATGCACTTAGGGAATCACTATATTAAGAATGCATAGCCTAGGCGACAGATAAAATGTCACAATGTGTGTCGGCTGCCATGTGGCTAAATGAAAACATGCATTAACAGGGAAAAATGTGACACTGGCAATATTAGGATCCCACCCGGTGAAGTGTTGCAATATTGACCAAAGCACTCACGCCTGCAGCATCTCGACTGCAGTGAGCTAATTTTAGGCGCACATCGGATATAGCCAGAGCTTTAAAAGAATTGCTTTACAAACTAATGAATTCAGATGCATGTCACTGTCATACTAACTTCCCCGCCCTCCTGCCTATGCAGGACACAGAATTAATAAATCAATGGCATTCTTTAATAAAAAGCTACCAAGGGATTCAATAACGTCCTGAAACCAATCCTTCATAATGCCATGACAACATGGCAGAGAAACAAACAGGCGAACGTTTGATGAACACGTCAGCAGCAGCGGTATTCACTTCCATATAATGAAAAAATATCACAGCGCTTGGCGGTGCTAACAGCAAGAAACATTTTGCCCAGGCAGCGAAGCCTCTAACCAAAGAAAATAAAGATAAAGCTGTAATTTTGACAGCATTTCTCTGATGGCAGACGGCCAAAACAGCGAACACCTGACTTCACACATGTCTTCTGTTGTTACTCCTAGAGTTGAATGCAGTACTTCACTTGAGACCTCTAGAACTCACACAACACCTGTTATTTATGAAAAGGCAACTTCTCTCGGTAGTTATGTACAATAAAAACACACATACAATATTGCCTCTTGAGAGGGACATAGTACTTAAGCTGTGGCTTGCAGAACAGGGCACTACATCTTAGATGGGACCTCCAGGACTGGGCACCCCAATCCAGGCGAGGCATGACACAATTGAACACAATACTCCAGGTGTGTCCTGAGAACTGAACACAACTGCAGGTGGTATCTTCTGGGTGGGCACAGTGAAGCTAACGAGGCTAACAGAGCTGGGCACACTACTCCAGATGTGGTTTTCACAAGTGAACACAGAACAGCAGATGGTAAGGTAGTTTAGAGGAAACTGCACCCTCTACTCAGTTATGGCTGCAACCTCAAGTCTCAGGATTGACTATGGTAGGATCAAATCTGCCTTTCATCCTCACGAGGTGGTATACATGTCTACCATTGCCACTTCGGAAATCTGTGTTTGACCTCGTGGCCACAGATTTGAATCTTGACAGGTTCAGTCAGCCTTTCATCCTTCCGAGGGCGATTAACGGAGTGCCATTGAGTTGGGTAACTATAAATAACTGTTATTCAGTGCTAAGATGCCCCGGTGGGAGAGCGCGTGCTTTACAAGTACACACGTGTTATTATTACATTGCGAACTGGCACAAAAGCGCTTAGAAGCAGATGCATTCTGTGTAAGGTGCTAGATTAATACACTTTGCAGTGAATATATGAAACTACTCTCTTCCCCACAGCAAGTAACCTGTAAAAGCTCTCAGGACCTCAACGGGAGGAAGAAAAGTGCTAACAAATGGTACTATACAGTACATATAGGAGCCCTTGGCTGTAAAAACACATCATAAACAGCCAAGAAGCTGCACTTCCTTTCAATGAAGGCGAACTTCAAACGTGGCACATTTTCACTGTCAAAGACTGGGTGTCTTTTCACTCTTTCAATTGCAGGCTGGAGGCAGCTGGTTCGTCAGAACACCTCCATGTCCAGGAGGGCTGGGCCAGAGTCAGTCCCATAGGCTTTCCTACAGTCTGACTTCCGCACAGAGGTCCAGATGTGTTGTGAAATGAAAATATCCTGAGGTGTCGAATGTAGATCGTGCTGGAGGGGGCCAGATGACCTTTCATATTTCCTGGCTATCCATAGAATTTAGTTTTTCACATATAAAATGAAAACAATTTACATTATCCTGAATATCTGACACATAGCCTGCCCTGTGGGCCTATGCTGGACACCCTTTAAATGACTTTCAGTTTTGCTAATGAGAGACCACAGGCAATGGAAGGTGCAGGGCGGCCTTTAGCATGGGTGAGCTGGGCCCAGCGCCAATTTTCTGATAGGCGCATGGAGCTGTTTGCATTAAGGTTATGCCACCAGCAGAGCCCTTCTCATCTTGCTCCAGCCTTGTCCCTACCTGCTCATTTCTGTTTGATTTACCACTTTAAAGTGGTTTTAGTCCTTCATTAGCATACGGCGGGCAATGTTTTTAACACCCAGTTAACCCCCTTCCGTGCCCTCCCTTCACCCTCTGCCCCTGCTGGCACACATCAACAAAACCATCATTTGCATAAGGCAGCTCACCTATTGGTGATTTAGGAGAGCTGGGGGAGGTCCGGGGAAGTTTGTGTTCAGGGGAAAGTCCCTGCTCATCCATGTAATGTCTTGTAGTTCCTATAGAGCTATATAGGATCTGCACGTTTAGACAACATACACTGCGGGCTTGGTGTCCAAACTGATTCCAGACACCCCCACCGAGTATGTTGGCCTGTATACCAGCTAGCTCACAGTGCCACTAAAAAGTCCTCTTACCAAGGAGAGAATAGTTCTTGGCAACTATCGAACATGACAACCCTGATCCCTCAGAATCGTGGAAACAGTGCAATACCTTTTGCTCAGTCACTCATGCTCACTTGGTCTCAGAGAGGTACACAGAATAAACGATATGGACGTTTTTCAATAAGCATTTATTGAACACTCGTCATTCTAGTGTAAAATAGGTGTGCTGAAACAACCACTAGACAGAAACAGATATAAACGATTAGAAGCACTAAGAAGGTGAAAGGATGGTAGATCTCTACCATTCTGCTATAATCATGAACATAGGCAAGTATATAAAATACATGACAATAAAATGCGTACTCCTACGATGCTACCCTAACTAGATGTACCTAAGTGTACCTAGCATGTGTGTAGGTGTTAAGCCAAGAATCCCTCTAGGATAAAGTCAACCCCGTTGCCTGAAGTGAGAGACTGTGGGACCCCGTCTTGGTCTTGGGTTGGACACCCCGCAAGGGATGTTAGACCACTGCGAGATGGAGTATCTGCATGCAGGAACCTCAGCGTCTCGCATCAGTGTGTCGCTATGGAATTCGTGATCTCCTCTGACTATCTCAGCAAGATGTGATGTTTATATACCCGAAGGTATCCCCAGGGGGTTCTACCTTGCTGTGCCACTGTCGGACTTAGGATGACGTCGGGAATGAATCTTGTACATAGTTATTATGCAGGAGATGGTAGTCCTGCTGAGTTTCCAAGAATCCAAGGATCCTCATTCAGAGAAAACCCCACGTTCTGTAAGCAGTACTGTAACTAGGTAAAGGGTCAGTCCTAGCAGCCCTTTATGTATGTAGTGTAGGAACGAATATAGGTAAAAGGTTGGGATGTTAACCTGGCCTATATTGGGGTACCTATATGGAATATAACACCCACTCCTCATCCGACTGAACGACATAACTTAATTCTAACGTACTACCTGTGTAGGCACTGGTACGCAAACATATGTAGTAAAAACCATAGTTCTGCAAAAAAAAAATTTTTAAAGTTTAAAAACTCTAAAAAGTGCTAAACAGAAAAATTGTCACTCAAGCAATAGTTCTAATGGTGTCCGTATATATAGTTTGAACAACTACAAGCATCGGAAAGCTATGCAGGTCATAAAAAGTGTCAATTTGTTTTGGAGTTCCCATTTGGAGTGTTGTTTAAAAAAAAACTGAATTTTTCCCAGCACACAACGAGCCAAAAGCTTATGTATCCTGGCTGGTAGACGCAACATTGCTGTTGCCTGCCTTCGCAGATGACGATCCCTTTAACACCTCACAGATTACGTCAATTGAGCACAGATGATCTTCCGTACTGCCTGCAGTCGATACTGGTGCAGCCTGTGCGCCATTCAAAGCCTGGGTGTTACTGGAGTAGCTGGTGTCCATTCCAACAGGAGCAGAGACTTCCTGTGGAGGCTCTAAGAATGCCGCCATCAACATAGGAATACGCTGGGGACTGCAGAAGGTGGGCCGTTATCGGGTCCAGCAATGCATCAACGTCCGGTTGTGCAACTGATGGAAGTGTCAGACAGAGATCCAACAAGCATTCTTCTCCGCAGAACAGGCATCGGAGAACAGGTAAGATGCAGTTCATCCAGACTGGTCTAAATGACAAGAACCAAGATGCACTCAGTTCTCGTAGGCGAGGTGTGCCCAGATGTTGTACCATGCGATCACAGTATTTGCCCTCCTGGAGTGTTTTTCCATCTCCTTGGTGACTGGGACGGCCATTGCGTAGCAGAAAAAGGACAATCAGGATTCCTGCTATTAGAATTAGAAACAGGATCAGCGGAAGTCCTCCAAAAATGTTTCCGAATACGGAGTGTGTAAAGTTTGGTATAACTCCGAGGATCGTCTTAAAGGTGCTTAACAGCCCCAAACCTATGGTCTTAAATAGGTGTACTATACCCGTCGTATTAGACATGTTAAAGATACGATTTACCATTTCTGCGAAATGGAAGGGACAGTTCATAAGTATGAGTGCCTGTAGCTCTGCCGAGGACCTTGCTACTTAGAGTTCAAAAGTCTCCCGGGCGGAGGTTAAGGGCACGCTTTTCTGTAGAAGCATGGCTTTCATTCTGCTCAGAGTATCAAACCGTATAAGAGAAACATTTAGTGAAGGCCATAACGGCGCCTCCCTGACTGCATGTGTCGGTGGAAACAATACTTGCATACAGCAATTAACCCTGGAGCTCACGGTGACTAGATCTGCGATACCCAGAAGCATCCCACAACAACCTTGATCGTTCAGCATCAAGTAACTCCCATTTGAAAGTAGCCTGAATACTGGAGTAATCACGGCTGCCGGGGTACCACCCAAGTGACAGGACAGGTTTGCTACCGAACCATTCCAGGCCCCGTGCAGCATAATATTCTGGCATATGAGAGATCCACTCAAAGCGTTCTCACAGTTTGTACCGCTTAGAAACACTTCTAGATCCCACTCCTGCATCAAAATCTATACAGTAATTCCCAAGATTCCTTGATGAATTCCTTACCCATTTCTTCATATCTGCCTGCCTGTTGTTGTTCTAGGCAATACTGAAACTGGAAAGTTGTGACCGGTAAAGTTATATGGCCATGGATTAACCACTCTGTGGACGGTGATTCTGCCACAGTAAAAGGTAGTCTGTCCAGTTTTTCAATACGCAGCATTGTATATTTTGCTCCCCTCTGTGCCATTTTCATCTGTTTTTCCATTAGATTGTATGCAGAAAACTGACGTACCGTTGATAAAACGCCAAGGCACATAACCTGCGCGCAATGATTGCAGCGTCCAGCTCAATAACATAATAGAACGTAATTGTGACTGTCCGTGCTGTAGTATGGACAAATCTTGTTCTAGTACATCAATAGCAGAAGATACAATGTTGCCCAGTGAATAAATCCTGGAAGTTAATGTAGTCATGCCATTGTCAATTACAGCTAACGCCTTTTCTAAGTTAATCCTATCTATTTTTCGAAGTCTCTCCACTGCTTCTTGTTGGGAGATTTTCCAAATTTCATTATAGACAGCATAATAGAAACGTTTCTGACGTGGCTTTCTGGGACCTAATAAAAAATCTTGTAGGTCCACATTCTCTGTAAGTAAGGATAAGTGTTGTTTCACCTGTGGTAGTGTTGAGGTCTTTAGCCAATCGAGGCATAACTTCCCAACACTGTATGATGTCACCACCCCCGGATGTTCTCTTTGTACATAGCGTGGGTCTGGCCTATGGATACTGAACCCTTCGGTCGTACCCCTGAATCTTTCTTGACATCTGTTAGTGTCTGTGGGCCAAACCAACCATCCCTTCCAATTGGGGTCTGATCTATTGTATTGTAAGATGTCAACTAATGTAGCCCCTTTTAGTGATGTAATGTTACCCTCGGCCTGTGATGGTGTTGGAGTTTGAGGTGTATTTAAATCCTTGTTCTTGCTATTCCAAGGCAAGAAGTCTGTTGTCCAGTTTCATTTAGAAATACATGTGCTGAGGAATGAGCCATGCTCTAAATAGCGCTTCTGTTCCCTGGACCTGCCAGTCTCTAGAACCCCAGACTGATTTTAAGTCTATAGTGTCTTTCCATAAGTCGAAACCCTGTTCAGACAGTTGGGTAATAAAGGAAGCAGAGTAAATCTGTTTGGTGTTAGTCAACATATTTTTCTATGCAGGTGTCGGTGCAACCTTATATTAATATGAGGTCGGGTCTGAAATATTAAACCCTGAAAAATATGAAAATTTTTGTGCAAACGTTTTCAAACTACTTTTCGGTGGTGTAGGGCAATGTTCCCCTTGGTGATATGTGAAAACATTTCTAGGGTTACTGGATTTGTGTAAAAAATGATGACCATAATGTTGATAACAATACATTGTGTTAAAGTCTGATGTGTCTTCTAACATTTCATTGCTAGAAAATGCAGCATTTTGTTCTAAATCAGACAACATGTTATTTACAGTTTCAAAATCCCAATCATCGGAAAATGTACTGGAGGTAATGATATCATTCAAGGAAATTTTAAATAAATGTGGTATTTTTAAAAGTACGGTAGGTCCGAATATATCATAAACAACCTTGTCCCATACTATACCATCGGGTATAGGAACTGCTGTATTGTTCACTGATGACAAGTCTCTTTGTTCACTATGTGATGAAACATGAGGTTTCAGGATCAAGTTCACTTTTGATGCTGCAGAGCTTTGGCGAAGATAAGTTCCATTTATAAGTAAGCAGTAAATAGTTACCAATCCTAACCAAAAGAGAAAGAAAAGTATCCCGGTGCTTATCCAAAGTTCTATCCAAGGTGACACCAGGTAAGTCTTCTTAAGAGAAATGTAGAAGTCTTTGATTTGTTGTTTACGAGAAATTGGGGCTGGCATTCTTTCAGGTTCACTCGGATCCAATGAAAATGTATCAAAGTCGATGAAATAGCCAGATGCAGTTCGATCTATTTTTGGTAGCTCAACAGGTTTTGTTGAACTTTTAGATGGCTCTTGTTGAGGCATGTTGATGTAGACATCAGTGTTAGGTCGAATTGAAATTTGTCTTTCATTTTGATTTTGATTTTCTGTATCAAGTGGAACAAGTTCCATGGCATTATTGCATAGTCTATCATTCCGTATGGGAGACTCTTCAAACGTGATGAGCCTTTCCGTCTGAACCTCCTGAATGGTAGCGAGAGGAGGGCGTCGGCTACCCAGGAGCCCACGAGGCCTACTATTCAGTATCGGCCACATAGTGTGGTTTTATCAGATCAATGGAGACGAATCCTTTCTCCTTTTTTCCCGGCAAGAGGCGGCAGAAGTACAGTCCTTGTTCCTTCAACTGCCAGGACAGGTACAGGCTGTCTGTATGATGGTCCAAATTCTTTTTTGTCCGTTATCTTTTCCCTGGCCAGATCCCCAACCTTAGGGACCCAGACAGGTCTTGCCGTGACTGACTTGACTTCCCCAGTGGCAAACCTTTTCACTTGGACATTGCTTTGTAGTGACCGTGATTCATTCAGATCCTGTAAAACAGCCAAATGTTTATGGATGTCAAAAGGTTTTTCATCCGCCACTGTGCCTTCACAATCAAGATCAGGTACCCACATTCTTGTCCCAAATAGGACCTCATAAGGAGTGACACCCCCTAGAGAGCTTCTTGGCATGTTATTTAAGGCCCTCTGAACCCCATATAAGTGATTGACCCAACTACCAACCGCGCCTAATACTCTAGCTGTTAATGATTGCTTTAAGTCTTGGTTTTTCCTCTCCACAACCGAATTTCCATCGGGATGGTATGGAGAGGAGTGCCGCAATGCTTCACCCAAACCTCCCATGGCCTCCTTGTAAGCCCTAGAGCTAAACGCTGGGCTGCGGTCAGAATGTAATGTGCCAACTGCGTATGTCCCTATAAAAACTCGCAAATCTTTGATAACAGTTCGAGCATCAGCCGAGCGCTGAGGCCATACCTATAGGAATCTTGAGCAGGAATCCACTGCAACCATTATGTACTTGTAGGCCCCATCAGATTGCAAGGGGCCGCAGTGGTCCAAATAGACACACGTGAGTGGTCTGTCTGATATTAGCAATGGTGTCTGTGCTGGACGTGTTATCGTGGAGCCCTTCATCTGTTGACAGATGTCGCACTTTAAGACATAGTCTTTGGTCTTTTTTGTTAACCCTGGCCACCAATAGCGTTGTTTTAATAAAGAAACAGTCACCGTAACTCCTGCGTGCGCAGAACCCAAACCCTCGTGTGCAGCTAATATTAAGCCTATTCTGCGATGCATGTTTGGTATTACTCTATCCCCCACTACAGGAATTTGAGCAAATGGAATGTTGTTTGCATCTAACTTGTAGGAGAACTTGAGTGGAAAACCTTTCGGAAGTGCTTTGTTGTCTTTGTGTGAAGCATGACAGCTACCATTATCTGTCCGTCTATTCTCGTTTTTGAACGAGTGATTGCAGCTACGGACGGAGTTCGTACTGCCCCCTTCACGGCTTCATCAGCCAATGAATTCCCTTCAACGTGAACGCCATCACGTTGATGACTCAGCGTGTGTATCACGTGAGCTCTGTGTAGCTTATTTTTCAACTCTGCTACCTGTTCCCATAGCATTTTGTGCTTTATTTTGCCACCTTTTGAGTCTTTAAACACATTTTGTCCCCAATAGTGTAGATATTCATTATAGGACTGGACACAGTAAAAGGAATCGCATACAATTAGTGTGGGGAATTCTCGATCCGTATTAATCAGTGCCAGTAACAGAGCTTTTAGTTCTGCTAACTGAGCCATGCAGTCTCCTAGAGACTGAGTTTTGGTACAGCTTGGATGGAACTTGCCATCCTGCATACAACCTTTAACAATCGCACACATGGCGCTGTACTGTTGTTTACTTCCTATGGCCGGTTGAGCAGATCCGTCTGTGTAAATTATGAATTCATACTGATCTAGAGGCATAATTTCATTCAGGATAGGATATTCTTGTTCGTATTACAGGAATGCTTGTGTTTTTAGACTTGGGTCGTATCTGTATTCTACATCTGATGCAGTTAGAGAATTAGCCCATTGTATCCATCGTGGATGTAAAGCCTTAGCATTCGGAACGCTTGCCTTTGTAGCAGCCTCTAAGGCCGGTACTAGAGTCACGACAATTATTTGTTTCCCCTGAGCCAGTGCTCTTTCTCTCACTACAGCAGTCTGTACTGCTGTCAGTATTTTTTCTGTAGATGCAAAACGCATCTCAGCGTTTGTGTACAAATGTGATTTGTCTGCTATTGGGATAGTTTCACCTTCACTGTATGTTAACAAGGTGTACCCAGATTGACCCGCAACTATACGGATCACTAGATTGCGGACATTTATGCATTTTTGTAAGTGTTTTGATGCTATCATATCAGCTTGTAGGGACCGTAGGATATCTGTGTGTTCCTGTGTCCATTGCCTAACTGAGAAATCAGGTCTTATGAGGTCGTAGAAAGGATTAACCCTTTCTGCGTAATCCAAAATGTATGTTCTGCCGAAATGTAGGAATCCCAGTATGGACTGTACATTTTTCAATGATTTCGGAGGTTGGAGCAGCGCGCATTTTTCTAAAAAGTTGGCTGCCAAGGTTTACCCTTCACTTGAAAGCTCATATCCCAAAAATAGGACATTGAGGTGGGCTATTTTTGATTTTTTGAAGTTAAATTTGTAGCCCTCAGAGGCGAATCCCAAAATTATGGTGCTCACCCTGGTCAAGTGTTCCTCTAGGTCATCATCCGTTAGATAAATATCATCTACATAGGACAATGCCTCCTCGTCCATATTCTGTAGTAACTCAGTTACCCTTGCTGAGAACAATCCCGGGCTGTTCTTATACCCCTGGGACAAAATTGACGCTGGGACCCTAGTGCTGAGAATGCTGTCAAGTATCTGCTCTCAGGCGCTATATTTTGGCAGAAAAATCCATTTGAGATATCTAGTGTTGTTTTGTATTTTTTTCACACAATGTTATTCATTAATGCGGCACTGTGTGCATTTTGTACTGCAAATGTTTTTGTGCATGAGTTCAGATGTCTGTAATCTAAAACTAGAAGATATGAATTGTTGGGTTTCATTACCGGAAACAAAGGATTATTCATTGAAGAGGTGCAAGTTTCAATCACACCTTGGTATTCAAGTTTATCTAAGATCTCACTGACCTATTTTTTAGCTTCCTATTTTATTGGATACTGTCTCTGTGGAGGTGGAGTAGATTTTAGTGATATCACATGGTTTGTTGATTCTTCATCCCACCCAACATGGTTGCGATATAATGCAGGAGCAAGGGCTACTGCCCACTCCCGTGCGTATGTATGTTTTAAGTATTGGGGAACCAGGTCGGATAAAGCTGGCATAATTACCGTTTCTACCTCTGGGCATTCAATAACAATAGTAGGCGGCCAATCTCTCTCAGCTAAAAGGATGTCGCAACCAAAGGTCAGGTTCTCCCAAAAAAGACCTTTAATTTTTCTGGGCTTGTCCCCCTCCATCCGGAGTGTTATCTCATGTAACCTATGTGGGACACTCACCCTAGTATCAGGTGTTTCCACCGTGATATACTCACTCAACTCCGCTGTCACCAGAAATTCTATCAGGTTCTGGCGAGCTATTGTTACTTCTGCTGCGCTGTCTAGCATCGTCAGAGCCCATTCCCCATTCAGTAGTTGAGTCCTCAGAATTCTGGGCATGTCTGATCTTGAGACATGCTACTTTCTTCTTTTTGAATTGAGGCTTATGTTTTTGTTTTTCTTCTTTTTTAGGTGCGTAGTCCGCAGCGCGTTGCGTGTCTCTGGACTTTGTACGCTCCTCCTGTCTGTGTTCCGACCGTCCTTCTCTCGTGGAGTTTTTCGAAGTGCCCTGAAAGGAACGAGAGGAACGTGTATCAGTGTCCTGATACCTGTCAGGTTTTCTAATGTTATCCCTATTCCTAAGGTTATACCTCCTTTCGGAGGACTCCTGTTGAGGAGATCTACCTCTGGATTGAAATCTATTTTCTTTATTCTTTTGTTGTTTGTTATTGTCCCATTTCTTCTTTGAAGAAACTGGTGTTTGCTTTGCCTGTTCTTTATCTGGACCTCCCATTAGTTGAGGTTTTACTGGTCTAGCTCCCAAACTATCTCTGCCTAATTCTGCATAAGCAGTTTCAATAATTTTAGGTAATTCTGTCTCTTGTTGTAAAGGAGTGAAATCTCTCAGGCGTTGGCGTATTGCCACTGATGCTGCTTCCCCTTTAATGTTTGCTAATATTATAGCTGATACCTGGGCGAAGTTATTAAATAACTTCATCCCTAAGTTCAGAGCCGGTTCTGCTCCATAACCGTTCTGTATTTGTCTCAATACGTCTGGTATCACTGCTAATGAAGGGATACCATGAGTTCTGGTATATATTGCAGCGAAGACCGTGCCTCAAGAAGTACAATCCTCTATTGGGGAGCTATTCCCATTGGCAAGCAAATTGTTAGCATTCTATGCTTTTCATGTGGGCTGGTGTTTGGAAATACCGCCTCTAGCTGTGTTATTTTTGAGCCACCCAAAATGGCATTTGTTCACGTTTAGTGGGCAATTTACCCATCACTGTGTGTAATGTTTGTGGTGTAATTTTAGTTGTAGAAGTTTGAACTGTTCCTGGTTGTGTAGCCGGTTTTGGCTGAAGTGTGAATGTTCTCATCACAAACTGTGTCATGTTTCTGTAAAGTTTTATTAATTCTTTATGCTGTGTAAGTAAGTCTCCTCCTGGCATTGTGTCAAAGTCAGGGTGTGGTGTGTAGGCCGCTAGTACTGGCCATGTTGCTCCGTCTCTTCCGAGCGGACCGAGTCCTACTCTATTTCTTGTATGGGGCAGGGCGCCTTTAAACCAGTATATATGTTCATGGTGAGTGGAATTTCAATGTCCTCATATGGACAATATTCGTTTGGTATTTCATCTTCTGTATAGTAATGAAATGTCTTTGTTAATGCATTCGCATGTGGGAATCTAACCCATGAATAGAATACCTCTGTTCTAAATGATTTGTGTGCCTCAATCACGAATGTTACCTGCCCACCCCTATATGTTAAACCGTATGCGGCTAGTTTTAAGGTGATGGCAGTTCTAACCTTTTCTGAAATGTGTATTGCATCTGCATCTTCTTCTTCCTGGACTGATATATTTAGTTTGCGCACAGTGTCTCCCTGTTCAGTCATTGTTTTCGGTAAGAAGAGCTTTTCAAGGGAACCAAGATAAGGTGTTATGCACAAATAGGAACAATGTATCCTTCAAGCTTGATTAAACCAACAGCCAATACATAGGATTTTGCCTACTCAGCCGTGGTGGATTTTTGTTCCCTCCCACTCCTGACATCTCTGGGGAAAATGTGAGTAGGGTTTTCTGATAAACAGCACGACTGAACTACTCAGATTTGACCGTTAAATAAGTACACAACCAACGTTGGCGGTGCCATGTCGTGTAGTTCCTATAAAGCTATATAGGATCTGCGCGTTTAGACAACATACACTGCGGGCTTGGTGTCCAAACTGATTCCAGACATCCCCACCGAGTATGTTGGCCTGTATACCAGCTAGCTCATAGTGCCACTAGAAACTCCTCTTACCAAGGAGAGAATAGTTATTGGCAACTATCGAACATGACAACCCTGATCCCTCAGAATCGTGGAAACAGTGCAATACTTTTCGCTCAGTCACTCGTGCTCACTTGGTCTCAGAGAGGTACACAGAATAAACGATATGGACGTTTTTCAATAAGCATTTATTGAACACTCGTCATTCTAGTATAAAATAGGTGTGCTGAAACAACCACTAGACAGAAACAGATATAAACGATTAGAAGCACTAAGAAGGTGAAAGGATGGTAGATCTCTACCATTCTGCTATAATCATGAACATAGGCAAGTATATAAAATACATGACAATAAAATGCGTACTCCTACGATGCTACCCTAACTAGATGTACCTAAGTGTACCTAGCATGTGTGTAGGTGTTAAGCCAAGAATCCCTCTAGGATAAAGTCAACCCTGTTACCTGAAGTGAGAGACTGTGGGACCCCGTCTTGGTCTCGGGTTGGACACCCCGCAAGGGATGTTAGACCACTGCGAGCTGGAGTATCTGCATGCAGGAACCTCAGCATCTCGCGTCAGTGTGTCGGCATGGAAGTCGTGATCTCCTCTGACTATCTCAGCAAGATGTGATGTTTATATACCCTAAGGTATCCCCAGGGGGTTCTACCTTGCTGTGCCACAGTCGGACTTAGGATGACGTCGGGAATGAACCTTGTACATAGATATTATGCAGGAGATGGTAGTCCTGCTGAGTTTCCAAGAATCCAAGGATCCTCATGCATAATGTATGAGGCTACTGTTCAGGGAAAACCCCACGTTCTGTAAGCAGTACTGTAACTAGGTAAAGGGTCAGTCCTAGCAGCCTGTTATGTATGTAGTGTAGGGACGAATATAGGTGAAACGTTGGGATGTTAACCTGGCCTATATTGGGGTACCTATATGGCATATAACAGTACTGACCAGTAAACACAAAAGGGACCCGCCTGCTGCCACATTTATTTCACTACCACCAGCAAGGGTGCCAAATTTCCCTCCGCCCACACCCAGGGCGCTATCTTAGCAAAGGCCAGCTCTGAGAAGGAGGAGTCATTTGCCACTGTCACAGAATGTATGGACGTGTGGAGCCAGGATTAGAGATCCGATCACCTGATGCTGACTTTCCAGGTGACTATGTAATCAGTGGATCACTGCTTCACAGCCTAAGAGTTGGGCAGACTTACCTTCAGCACTGCCATTCTCTCCGGTGGTTCCTCTCTCTCATCAGGAGTTGCAGATTCCGCCACTAGTTCCTTTGGGGGGGCCCTCTCAGCTCCCTCCTGGTCCAGGAAGTGTTTGTGTTTGGAGGTTGCTATGCTGCAGGTCTGCTCTGGCAGCATGTGTGCAGCAGACTTCTAAGGGGCTCCCCACTGTGGGCCTAACGATTGCCAGGACTGCGCCTCTCTCCTGCCCAGCCCCGTACTCCCAAAAAAGTTATTTGGAAGGGGAGGAGGAGTGGGAACGGACTAACGGCGTATCATCAGCCAGTGCGCTCTATGCCATGCAGCCAGCTTTATTTACAGCATATGAAGTTCCTCCCAACCATAAACCAAGTAATCACTTTCCCAGCGGCACACACCTGTAAAAGATGACCTGGAGAAGTGGACGGCTGCATTCTCACTTCGGTACCTGCTCACATGCAGCAGGTAATTTGCATGAATAAGTGAGCCATTGAGTAGCTCTTGATCCACGGCACGGGCGACGATCAGCCCATGCACTTGTGGCGCGCTAAGTTGTGTAACGCAGGGCCTTGTTGGGCATCGAGCAGGCAACTCATGTGGGGCTCCGCACTGCAGTGTAGTCATGGTGTCATGTGCCCCTGCTGCTGCAGCTCCAAGCCTGTTTGTTGCACCGTGGGCTGCGTATTGTGTAATAGTGCATCTGTAGTCACCTAAGCCCTAAGGCAAAGTTTGACAGGCTGCTGGGCATTGTACTAAGATACCAAGAGAAAGAATGACAATGCAAAAAGGCTATGTTGGGGTGGCGCAAAAGGGGAGACTGTGTTACAAACGGGTGGCGGGTCTACTCAGAGGGGACACACACACCTCAACTCACCCACCATGCCCCTCTTCTCACCCGCAAACCTTTCGGTTTCATCTGGTACAGTGGCGGCCATACCGAATGATGATGGCGGACATGCATCAAACCTGTAAGAATTCTCTGATGTTCACAGTTGACCTTACTGCTCTGAAAAAAATACAAACGAACTACCCTGCCCAAGCTCATAAATGAGGCGGAATGTCTCACCTTTATCTGGTAATCATTCCCCGTATTTGACCCAGCTATTTATATAAACACCATACATCAAATCAGGTATAAATATATTTACTAAGAAGATATCATTCAAATTGCTAATACATGCAGTATCGATCACAAATTAAACAAATTATTGTATATAGATCACACTTTTTCAATGCAACAATAAATGGCCAAAGAAGAAGAAATCAAATCTAAATCTCACAACCCCCAACAGTCAAAAATCCTCATCCAATTATCTCCACAGTCACTCCACTCATACACATACCTCTATCATCCAACATACCAAAATACATATACAAAAAGATTGCATCCACAGGAACAAAAGGTAACACCTAAGATTTAAACATCTGATACTTCAATGTCAGAGTACATATGTTCTATAATCAAAGAAACAATTTCTTCACATATATACACACAAGAAGAAACTGCATAACGTTCAATTCAATAGGAAATACAATGCTAATAGATAGCTGTCAATATATATCGCTTTCCAACATTACATATCCTAGAAAAATGTCATTAATCTAGTCATAATATCCTGGTGTTCCTGCTCTAGTCAGCGCCGACGCGCGTTTCGGTGACCACAACAGTGTGGTTAACACCTTCTTCAGGGCGCTAAAATTAAATATTCTCGACTTCAACAGGGCTTGCAATGGGGGCGGAGAAGGAAAACAGCACAATAGTCATGCTCCTCTGTCTACAAGGGTTCTATATCAGACCTTACTGCTCTGTGCCACACCAGCCCAATTGCTTTCAATTAAACACAAAAAATATCTTCATTTAAGAAGAATATTGCAGTGAAGGCTACTTCTGTTCATGTAGGCAAGTAGGTGCATTTGTGCACACCCCCAATGAGGGCTTCTAACTCAGTGGTCCAGCTGCTCGTCTATTTACACTCACCACAACAGATGGATGTTGTTACTAATGACCGTGTTATTTTACTTATTATTTAATTTGGGATTTTTTTAGTTTTAAATATTTTATTATTTTCTTAGAGATAGTGCGAAACAGAAAGCATGTAATACATACATCCTTGAAGCCTACTAGAACATGCTTATGTTAGTTACGATATACATTGCTTCCGTCTACAACCTTATACAAAGGGGAATATAGAGAAACAGTGTCAGATTTATACTTGTAGGCAGGCCGAAGGTGATGGGGCACAACAGCAAGGGCAACGAGTCTTGATAAATAGAGCATACAAAAACAGTAATGCAGAGTGCTAACAAATACGGATGTTGGAGAGTGTTATTTTAGGCATACCCAGTATAAACCATGAAGGGGAAGAGATAGAAAGAGTGGGGGAGGGGGATGACCACCATGTGGATGAGAGACAGTAGGAAAAGAGTGAGCAAGACAGCTTATGTTCAAGGGCGGAGAAGAGTGGACCAAGAGAGTATCAGCTGACGGCCACAAAATTATCAAGTGTGTGCCAAATGGATTGAGCAGCGAAAGGGTTCCCCGTAGAGACGGATAGACTTTTATGTGTGCTTCTAAGATACATCAGCCATGCCCAATATGTGTGATATGATACGTTATTTAGCGTCTTCCATTCCAATAGAATGATTTTAATTGCTTCTGTCAGTAGAAGATCTAGTAGAGCTAAGTCTTTGTCAGGTAGGTCTAATGGAAGGGTGGAAGCATGCTGTGCTAATAGTATAAGGGGTAGGGATAGCGACAAGTCCACATTGAAGATAGCCAGAAGTTGTTTATTGATATCAGCCCAGTATGAGGAAAGCCATTTTCATGAAAGGTACATATGTTCAAAGTCCCCAGGGGGTTCTCCACGGGACCAACAAGAGTCAGAGCCAATCAGTTTTAGTTTGAATAATCTGGACGAGGTTCAATATAAGAAGTGCGAAACAAAAAATCTTGTCTGGGACAATGACAGGATCAATTTATTCTTAAGAAGGTTGGTGGAGATTTTGGGCCTGGCAGAAGCTGGTAAGGGGGGTGCGCTTGAGTTTTGGAAGTGTTTGGACCAACACTTCTGAATTAGAGAAATAGAGGTGGACTGTGAGTTGTGTATAATTTTGTAAATATTAGACGCCAAGTGGCCATTCTTACTGGCTTGTTGGATAAATTAGAACAGAGCTGGTGGTTGTAGAGGGCCGAACTTGGAGATTTTAGATTTAATTTTTAGAAAATCATAGAAATCCATGTTGGTAAGGGAGTATTTCTCTTGTATCGAAGCAAAGGTAAGGGGGTTACCGTCATCAAATAGAGCGAACACCAGGTTGATGCTTTTGCTACCCATGTGGGGTCTATCATGGTCAAGTTTACCAATGCTGTTTTTGTATTAATGATAGGGCCATAGATTTGGTAAGATTAGAGGATAGATACTTATCTTGCAGTCAAAGAGCACCGATTGTGTCAAGTAAATACAACTAGAGTGGGGCAGAGTTATATTAGACACTGTTAGAGTCACAGACAATGAATAGTGTGAAATGAGATGGATTTGACCGTTTGTCATGGGACTAAAGCAGAGTGGTTAGTGTCTAACCAACAATCGCTGTGTGCAGCAAGAAATGTCGTCTAATAGTTATACCAGTTAGGGAAGCCACAAATGCCTTTTACATATGGCAGCCTAAGTTTTTTAAGGCCTAATCTGGGTTTCTTTTTTGACCAGAGAAATGTATAGGCCATTTTAACAACCGTGGTGAAGAAGGAATGAGAGAGGCGTACTGGGAGCATATTTGATAGTAAGTGCACTAGTGGTGTAATCATTATTTTCAAGGTTACCACTCTCCCCCACCACAAGATATATTTGGGGGACCATGAGGTTAGAAGGTCTTTGATCTTGTTTAGCATTCTTTTTTCATTATTTAGGGTTGATTCTGATGTTGTTTCGAAAACCAGATGCCTAGATGTTTAATCATTTTTGGTTGCCACTGAAGACCCGAGTGCCTGTTGCAAGAAGGATGGCAATGAACGTTAAGTGGCATTACTTCTGTCTTCTCCCTATTCAAGGAGAAGCTAGAATAACTTGAGAAGGACTGAATTACAGAGATAATGGCTGCACCTGGATTTTTTGAGAAAACAAGTATATCGTTTGCATAGCCAGCCCTTTTAAAATAAGGGAACAAAAATTTACGCCTTCAATATCTGGACTATTATTAATCATGATCAGTAGGGGGTCTATCGCTAATAGAAATAGAAGCGGTGAGAGAGGGCAACCCTGGCGAGTACCTTGGTGCAGATATAAAGGGGAAGAAAGAGCACCATTGATTCTGATTCTCGCTCTGGGTTCGCCATACAATGACATAACCATGGAGAAGAAACGGTCAACGGGGTTGTATCTACTTAGCGCTGCTTCAAGGTAGAGCCAATAGACTTTGTTGAATGCCTTTTTGGCATCTAATACAATGGCGACGGTAGTCAGGGATTGGTGAAGAGAGGTTTTATCAATTATGTGACAGAATAAGCGGGTGTTGTCACTCACCAGTCTGCCCTTAACAAATCCCGATTGGGAGGGGTGTATCAATTTTAGTATGAGTAGTTCCATATGTTTGGCCAAGACCTTCGCATATATCTTCGCCTCCATGTGTAATAAAGAGAAAGGCCTATAATTCTTGGTATATAACTGATCTTTCCCCTCTTTAGGCAGGACAACTATGGTAGCTTCAGCTGCGGAGCCGGTTACTTTACCAGAGGAGGTAAATTACTTAAAGAGTGACTCCAGGGGGCGGTAGAATTGTATCCGTAAAGCCTTTCTAGAAATTGATGGGAAGGCCATCTGGACCCGAGGCCTTGCCACCCGGGATAAGTGTAGGTTTTTTAAAGATTTTGTTGGGATTAGTTGGTTTATTAAGAGTAAGCTTATCTGCTTTTAAGAGTGATTTCATGGGAATGGTTTGGAGGAAGTCAGCTCATGATTCTTTCAAAGGCCACGATATTAGGGGCATATAGCGATGCATAAATGTTTTTAAAAAATTCCAAGATGTTAGTGGTCTTAGATATATTAGAACCTCGTTGGTTTATAATGGCTGTTATAAAAGAGTTATTATGCTTAAATTTCAAGTATGCAGCTACAGAATTCCCGGTTTTATTTAGATAGAAGAGTTTTTTGCTCTTCTGTGTCTGAACTGTAAGGTGCGCTCTTTTGCTAACAAAAGAGTTGTATTCATATTTGAGACGTTTGATCTCTGTCATCAGAGTAGGGACTTTGGAATGACTATAGAGAAATGTCTTGTCTTTAATTTATTTTTCTAGCGTAGATAGAGGATTCTTGATATCCTTGTTTTTCTTAGACATCCGGCTGATACAAAAGCCTCTACAGGCACATTTAAGAGCGTCCCATAACACTACCGGTGAGGAGTCTAGCCGTTGCCTATTTTCAACAGCGTCTAAGAGTTCGATATTCATGTGCCATGAGCTTTTCTTGGTAAGCATGGGGGAAATTCTAATTGAGATCGTGATTGCTGCATGATCAGAGACCAGGATAGGCTTTATTGAGGGATCGTGATAGTCTTGGATAAGTCCTGCATTTTCTAATAAATAGTCAATCCTAGAAAAAGTGTTGCGGGGAGGTGAAAAGAACGTAAAATTGCAGCCTGAGGGATTATGGAGTCTCCAAATATCCTTGAGCCTATGGGCAGTGCAGAGATTGAGCATAGATTTGTATGCTTGGGGGGGTATGTACTTGAATGCCGATTGTCTATCCAGAATCACATCCATGGGCAGATTAAACTTGCCCCCTAAGACAATGCATGCGGATTGGGGGAGGAAAGCTAGTTTTGCATTAAGGGTGGACCAAAATTAGGGGAATAAACGTTAACTGCATAGAGTTCCCTCCCACTGTGTAATAGTCTGGCAATCAGCCATGTACCTTCATTGTCCTGCTCCACTGCAATTAGAGACAGCCAGAGAGTTTCACAATTAGGGTGACCATACCATTATTCTTGGAGATTGCAGGGGCGCAGGCCAGAGCAGATATCGACCACCTCTCATGGATGTACCCGACCTAAGTTTCTTGAAGAAAAATTATATCACCCTTAAGATTGGTACAATAATCTGAGATCTTTCTATGCTTTCTAACGCCCTTGACGTTAAGTGAAACCACCTTGATGGTGGCCATTGTCGAGTAGTCTGCGGGTATGAAGTGGTGAGCGGGCTCCCAGAGAGATGGGTAGTAGAGTCAGCATGTCTGGTGACGGTTTAGTGGACCACATGGCGAATAGAGGTGGGAAGAGAGTTGGAGGGAAAGAATAGTGAAGCAGAGTGAGGAAAAACCAAGAGTCCTCTCTCAGAAGGGAGAGGAAGCATCCCAGGGGATGGGCCTAAAGACTGTGGGAACTTCCATGAAGAAGGAGGGGGAACCCGCCACGCCAACAGGATAATAAACCACAAAGGAATAAGTAAGCTGCCAACAATGCAATAGGCTGAGCCTATTTGTAATCACATGTAATCAAACAATAAGCAACCAGTCCATTGAAATGAGCAGTTGTATAGCAAACCGTCAACAGGCCCAGAGAAAATTAAGCAAAGAGTCCCAACTACAAGTCAAAGTACTGTATAATGAGGGAGAAAAAAAAGTAATACTTAATTAGGAGCACCTGCAGTAAATAGTACAAACATATCTCTCCTCAGAGGGACAAACAATATTAGGAGAACAATTTGTTGTGAGACAGTACATTGCCTTAGAATTGTCTCGGTCCCCAAATGCGTGTGGGATCATTATAATGGCCATAGTGAAATCATACAGAGTAACAAGGAAGGGAGAAAAACATGACATTACACAACCATACTCTAGAACATCGGATATGTTAGGGACCATCTTCAAATCACCATACCAATAATCCCTTAGAACTATAAGTAAAAGAGGAATACAGCATATCTAATAGCGAATAAAAGACCAGATCTTCCCACACCAGTAGGCAAGCGGGGCATCACCTCAGTGGGGGAACGACAGGCCCCTCTAGCCGCAGCACCCCCTAGTGGTTGGTAGGACCATCATCTGGAGAGTTGAGATGGCCCTGATATTTGTGCCTGAAAGCTCAAGGAGGAGTGTGAGCCGTGATGGTGGAGGCCCAATCCCTTTCAATCCTTGATTCGGAGGTGTTGTCCAGAAAGGTCCAAAGGTCGGTGGGCTCGTCATAGATCTGAGTCTTGCTCTTAAATCGATTTTAAATCAGGAGGGACCAACAAATGAGTGTGGAATTGCTCTCTGAGCAAGCCTCTTCCTTAGAGGCAGAAAACCCGTCCTCTTCGCCACTGGGTCTCGCGCAAAGTCTTGTGAGATATAAATTATGGCTCCTTGCCAGGAGACCAATTTAGCTTTCCTCATATGGGCAAGAATGGATTCAGAATGTTGGTGTTGTGGTGGTGTAAAGATTACTGGGCGCAGAGTCGTAGAGCTCTTATGTTTGAAGGTAGGAATCCAGTAGGCTCGTTCGAGTTTAAAGTCTTTATGAAATGAAATATTTAAAGTAGCAGGGATCCAAGTTTTCAGAAATCCTATCATCAAAAAGTAGCATTGTCCTCCACACCCTTGGGGAGCCCAAAAATTCTAAGGTTACTCCGTCTCTCGCGATCTTCTAGGTTGGTGATATCTCGCTTCAGGGAGGAGATGAGTTGCTCCGATGTCTATAGTTGTTTTGCATGAGCAGTAGTGTCTCCGATGTTGCTTATTTCGGTCTCCGCATAAGTGAGCCTGGTGTTCAGATCTTTCAGGCCCTTCCTAATTCCTGCCACCTCCACCTGTAGTAAATCCATGTTGGTCTTGGTACTTTGCACAGTGTTGTGAACAGTGTTAAGTTTTTTCAAGATGATTTTCAGCGTTGAGACCTCTTTGTCCTTAATGTGTGAATCCGGTATTGGAGGCTCTTGCTTGGATCTTTTCAGCTTCCCTTTGCACTTTTTGTCTCGTGACTCCTTAAATTCTGCCATTGCGTTGAGCAGGCAGTTCGCAGGAGGTTACAGCATGGGGAGCCTAGAAAGAGTGTCACTCTGACCGTATAGGCACCACACACAAGCCCCAAGATCACTGCGTTAGTCTTCTTGGAATCGTAAGATGACAGCATCAATGTGAGTATGCTTAGTAAGCAGTCCAAAGTCACAAAGCAGGAGAGCTGGAATGTATTCCCAATGGAGAGGTAAGTCAAAACGCTGTATGAGCCTTTCCAGAGGCCATTAGGGGGTGAGCAGATGTGGTGACTGTGATCTTGAGACTCAGGCAGGGCCCATTGATTGAGGGCGCCTTTAGCTGAGCAGCAGGACATATCGGGAGAAAGTAGGTGCCGCCATTTTGAGCCCTGCATCGCTCCTGGGCCGGGTGTTACAGATGGCGATAAAACAGGAAAAAGAACCGGCCTGAGACTATAATGGTCTCATGTCGGAGGCTCCAGAAATTCAGAAGGACTTACCGACCAGTGGTTTTGTTGTCGGCAGGCCCCTCTGGTTGCGCATCGCTTCAGGGAGCGCCAGTGTTGAATGGGCACAGTCATCATAGAATCTGCCACGCTTTCGGGCCGGAGAGTGTAAAGATGCCAAACAAAGGCAGAAAGGCCAAAAAGACAGAACAGCCAAAAAGGCTGCAGGAGACTCGCGTCGGGGCTTCCGGAGGGTTATGTCATTTAAATAGCAGAAAATGCAGGCAGCATTGTTGTGGTTGGAGCAACCAGGGGTTGCCTCAGAGGCTAATTTGTTAAAGTAAGGCCGGGCCCAATGTTTTGCTCAGAAGCCCACAGCCGGAGCTATCAAAGGTTGAGGTGCAGAATAGCAGGCCTAAGCATCCTTGATTCCATCTCATGGCTCTTTGACCCACTAGCAGACACTCCCTGCCTCTTTATCTCACTCATACAGGTTCTTTTCTATCCCTGCTTCCTCCCTTTGTCACTGTTTTTCCGTCTTTCTGTTACTGTCTTTCCCCCTTTTGTGATTTTGTCTCTCTTGCTTTGGATCAAGGTCTGTTGAGGAAACATACGTGCCAGTCCCAGAAAATCAGTGCTGGTGGGCCCCACCTGCAACCACTGCCTTAAACTAAGCACTAGCTATATATCAAATTGCATTGGTACATAGTACAAATAAGGATGTGTATTGTTGGCAAAGGCAGCAATTATACCGAAGATGAGAGGAGGATGTAAAAGACTTAAGTGGAGTCTGAAAATGAGAATTTGTTTGAATAGCTGGTTTAGGCAGCTAACCAACAGGCCCAGGATGGAGTACTATGGAGTGTAGCTTGAGGTGAATATGCAACTCGCCTACCTGAAATGTTTATGTTACCCATATATTGGTCCAAACTAAGAGAAATCAGCAGGAAAACAGAAATTATACCAGTCACTATGGAGTCTAGTGCTAAGCTGTAGAATGTAGAAGTAGGATGTATGGGTTTTGATGCAAAATTTCCCATTCTAACAAACATTGTATTTTTGGGCAAATTGTGTTTATCTCCTGTTCCTGTATTAAAAAGAGGGTGACTAGAGACAATTCTTTATACTCACAATTCAACTCATCTATTCATTCAGGGTGTGAAAACAACGTACACTAAAATTAACAGAAACCTATTCTTCCATCTAGAGAGAGTTGATGGACCCACTGAAAGCTCTCAATCTTTTTCTGCTCACCTGGAGGGTAAATCGGTGCTGGTCAGGACCAACAACCAGGTAGTTAACAGTTGTGTCAACAGACAGAGGGCATGATGAGCAAAGCACCAGCAAAATTATCAATAACTATCTGCCTCCGGGCGGAATCCTATGTTCTTTCCTTGAAGGTGAATTATATTCCAGGGATCGGAGAGCGAGTCTCCAAAACACATTTAGAACATAGCATCTTCGATAATGTTCAACTTGAGTCAGGAGGTTTTCAGGAAGGTAGTGCATCACTTCTGCAGTCCATGGCTGGAACCTGTTTGCTTCTCCAGAGACTGTGCTACTTCCCTAGTATAGTTCAGAGAGGTAGAGTCAACGGACATGGGCAGTAGATGCGCTAGCAATTCCATGACCAAGGGCAATTCTGTATGCATTTCCTCCGATTCCCCTTTTACAGAGGGTTGTGCGGAAGATGTGGGAGGAGAGAGTGATAGCGATGATGATATCTACTTTTTGGCCACACCAGCCCTGGTTCCCTTTGCTCGTGGATCAATGTTATTTTTCACTATTATTGTCTCCTAGTAAATCCCATGCCTCTCTGATTTTCAGACCTTTTGCAACTTCATCTGTAAAATCTAACCTTATGGCTTGAAAATTAAAAGGCTTGCCCTAGAGAACCTCGGTTGCTCAAAAGGGATAGCAGTTGAAATTCAGGGGTTGAGAAAGCCATTCACGCTAGCATCTTATGCAAAATATTTGGCAAACTTCCAGAAGTGGAGTAATTTGGATCCGAAAGTCTGTGATCCATTTAAAAGTCTGTATCTTATGAGAGAATGATTTATTAAAGGTCTCTAACTGTCCTAGAAGGGCTTTAGAAGGAACATTTAAATCTTTGTAGAGGTCAGATATTTTACGGCTTTTGTTCAAAGTAGTCCTCTTGATAGCAACAGCATCGGGTAGAAGGATGGGTGAATTAGCGGCATTCATCATTATTTCTCTGTACCACAGAATTTTCCCATATAAAGTGGTATTTTTTCTGCACTCAAAATTTAGACCAAAAGTCCGAAAACAATTTCACCTATTACAAGAAATAATTTTCCCAGTCTTTGGAGAGACTTCTTCATCCTCAATTCCTACATCTTTAGATATAAAGAGGGCACTGTTAACATAGCTGGACAAGACAAAGGAATTTCACGAATCAAATGCCCTTTTTGTTATCTTATGGCTCAAAGAATAAGGGGAAGAAAGTGCCCACATCTACCCTATGTAGTTGGATATGTCAAGCCATCTCTCAGACATATCTTTCGGCAAGTCAGGAAGCCCCACAAGGACAGCAAGGTTGCTAGACTAAGGCTACTCGACTTTGTAGGCAGAGGTGGTCGGCATCTCCTTGAAGGAGAAATGCAGTGCAGCTATGTGGTCATCACCAAACACATTTATAAAATGCTATAGGCTAGAGTTGGGTACCTGTGAGAAGATGAGTTTTGCTTCTGGGGTATTGCAAACTGCAATGAAGTAATTGCAGGTTCTCTTCATAGGGAATAAATATCACATATCAGTAATGTAGTTGGTGCTGGTGTGTTTTTATTCTTTTGTATATTCACAAACAGTAAAGACTGGGGGAGGAGCACCTCTGAAGGGGTAATGAACCTATTACTGAGGGGTAATCTTCATTACCCTGAGGTAAGGTACTCCTCATCCTAGTCCACAAATGTTCCCTATCAGGCACACAATGACTGTTCGACTGAAAGGGCATCAGCTTCCACCCGTCAGGTGCTGTGGTTGCCGGTCAGTAATCCAGTCCCATTTGGGTATTGCTTGCACTGCTCTTAATTAAGCCAGTGGCAGCGCAACACAATACTCTACCTTCGCCAAATACGGTTTTCTTTTTTATCAGCACAGGAGCTACTTCCCTTTGTGTGCCTCTCCAAACCTAATCGATGCATTTACATGATAACAGTAATTGACCGTGGTACTAGGTCCATGGGTCTGAGGTCTTCAAACGTTTTGATGCCGAGACCCCCTGTGAAAAGTTTTTAGGCATAAGGACCCCCTCCTGACAAAAATCTCTAGAACCAGGTACTCCTCTTGATCGACAACCATAAACACCCCCAATTCCCATGGCAAATCATTTTTACGATGGGGAAATAATATTAAACAGTGTTTAGCAAACCAAAGGTTTGTGGATGACTGTGTCAGTTGCTTCATCCAATTGCAAAGCAAACAAACTCGATTTCAAGCGTGCTATGAGTTGTCTGTGGATTGCCCACATTTCTCTCAATACTCACTTTCCCACCACACAACTCTGGCATGCCAATCCACTAGGGTTGCAATCTGACCAGTTTGTTAACCCCCTGGTGTGTATTTCTAAGTCCAGGCCAGTAAAAATATTGGGGAAAGGAGTGAAATCCTGTATTTTTCTCGTTTGAAACATCTAAAACTGCAAACACATAAAGAAATCAAATTAAAAGTATTTGAGAGCTGGCCAAATCATTTCAGATTGCTAATTGGAGCAAACAGATGGTAGCCTGCCATGTTACAAAATGGTCCTGGCACTTTTACATGCTTTCTTTTTTCACCCACCAGCTCTTGGCTGTTGCTAAAAGCAAAAGTAAACCAATGCCTGGTATTTCTTTCCAAGAAAGGTGGCAACCGTGCAGCCCGCATGTAATAAAACCAAGCAATTGAAACAGTGGAACGAGATAAATATCAGAAATTGTGCCTTTTAAGTAATAAGAAACTTTTGCAAAACCCTGAAAACCCTTTCTAAGATGATCATCGGATAAAGCCAGTATTATATCTTAGCATAATTACGTTTTTTCTCAGATTTTGTCTACAGTGCCAAGAGTCATTTTCAAGCGTATCTACTGAATATATGGTTTTCTCAGAAAATGAATAGCGGTTTCCCTTTAACAGTCACATTCTTAGGATGTCTATCTGTACTCACTGTTGGATTCCTTGGTGTACATTGCTAGGCATAATCAGGGCCACTTGAAATATGTGGCAGGAGAGGGCCAAATTATGCGGCATGGTTGAGTAAATTATGCGGCAACAAAACCCTGATTATGTGACATGATATAGCACATTTTATAATAGTATTACTTCATTTTTTAGACATTTTTAAACTTTGTAACACTGTATGGGCAATAGTTGCACCTCATTAGTTCCAGTTTAACACCCAAATGTAGCAATCAGCAACAAAAAGGTGACCAGTCTAGCTTTGGGACATTTTTTTGGGTTAAAATCAGCAGGCAGCTTAATGAAAAATAAATGTGAAAAGTTGTTACTCAGTGCAAAATGCACTACAGTACATTATTAAACCTCTATTAGTTAGTGCACTGCCGAGGTCTGTGTGTAAATGGAGAGCCACAGAATTAAATCTCGGTTGGTGCAGTGGAGAATAGTGACTTGTGTATTTTTAGTGCTACGAGGTAACAGTCCATGACAGAAAGCATTGCGAATATGTAAGTCATTATTTTATATGATAGACTGCTACAAAATGTGCAAAAGGTTTTGTCGTGTAGTTCCTACTAATCTGTAGGATCTGGGCATTGTTTGAACAACCTAAACTAGGGGCTTGGTGCCAAGACTGATTCCGGGCACCCCCGCAGGATATGTTGACCTATAGACCAGCTAGCTCAAAGTGCCACCGTAAGCCCCCTTAATTTACTGGGGAGCAAATGGTTTCTAGCAACCACTGAACTTGACAAATCTGACTCCTCAGGGATCATGGAAACAGAACAAAGCCTTTCGCTCAGTCACTCGTGCTCACTTATTCTCAGAGAAGTATACAGAGAATACACAGTGGGACGTTTTCAATATATTTATTGAACCAGCGTTATTCTTGTATAGAATACATGCGCTGCAATGATTAATAGACAGAAGCAGATAAAAGTGATTACAAGCGCCAAAAGCATGAATGGTAGATATAGTTATGCCATGGTGCTAAAACAATGTATATATGCTGGCATATAAAACAAGGCAGTAATCGAAAAGTACTCCTACTATGCGAACCCTACTCTCTAAGTGTACCTATAGTGTGTGTAGGTGTAGAGCCAAGAATCCCCCCAAGGGACTATCCAATCCCATTACCTGGTGGGAGAGAATGAAGGACCCCGTCTTGGTCATGAACTGGACACCCTTCTCGAGTTGTCTGACCGCTGCGTAGTGAATTCTCAGCATGGATGGACATCTGGTGTCAGCTGGAGTGCCTCCTCTGCCAATCTATCGGGATGCTCATCTTTTATAACAGAAAGCAGCCTTGTGATGTGTGTATAGATTAGTGATGTTATGGCTATGTAGATAGCCCTGTTGCCCCATGGATGAAGATAGAGATGACATTTGTACATAGTGTGAAAAGAGACCTTATACATGATGTTCAGGGCATTGTGATAATGTTGTGCAAAGCTGGATGTGTAAAGAAGTTTAGTTTCGGGGAAACTAATCCAACATTGTCACGCCCACAAATATGTGCAAAAGGTTACTGCTGAAAAATAGGACAATGTAAGAAATAAGCTGCTTCGCTACATGGGCCAAACTTGGGAATATAACAGTGTTACGATAAAATGGTGCTTCCAAAATATAGATTTCAGTAATACCAAGACCATAAGTAATGCAATTTTTTTTACATAACTGTCCCTTTAACACCTCCTCAGGGATAGTAAGCGCTATGCAAAAACAATTACAATTAAAAGCACACACTTCACAGCTCAGTTGTTAACACTTTGCACTACCAGTCCAAAAGAATAAATCTTTGTTATCACAAAGCTTCCAGTGATTTGGTCAATTAAAGCCAGTACTAGCTCCCAAGCATCCCTTACGTTTGCAGCTTTCCTTTTACATTTGCAGATTAACTCGTAGCACACATTTCCATTTCTTGCAGGCAAGCAGGCACTCCGGCAGGAAGACTTGTTTAGCTGTCTGCCCGGGTTTCACAGCACAGGACACTCCCTGAATGACACTCCAGCTGAAGGATTTTAAATATTTTCCAAAAAGTAAGGGAAAAAAATTAATAAATCCTTTGTGTGCCGCCAATATGACTGACCCCTAAGACGCCACTATTTTGCCACAATTTCGCATCTAAAACAAAGAGCAAATGTTTTGGATTCCAGGCAGGAGTGAGGCCGCAGACCCCTGACTCTGAGATCAGCAGTTGAAAGTGTGCCCCCCTTCCCATGACTCCACAGCCCCCCTGGGGGTTGCTCCTTACAAACTGAAGACCTCTGCCATAGAGCAATGAATAGCAGGGAATGATGCAGCACTCCAGGAATAAGCTCCCATGACAACTGGCAATGGATTTGGTTGGGGGCAAGACAAATTGAACATCGAAGGAAGGAGTAGGGATGATTGTAAAGAAGTGAGATGACAGGTGAAGTTAGGGTTGCCATTTTGTTTCAGATAAAAATTCCAGATATCTGTTCAGTTCTGAAATCATGAATGGGCTTAGAAGCAGTATTTTAATATGAATTTGTGTAAAAGCCATCAAATTATTTTGGTCTTCTGATCCTTTGCAGATTCGCATGCCTTCATTTTGTACGGTAAGTATATGTCCCCATTGTTATTGTTATTGAACTACATAGAGCATTTAACAATTTTTGGAAGACTCACTAACTATTACACACTGAATGGCGGAGTAGTTGCCATTAACGTTCTTGCAGGACAGTATATTGACTCTGCCACACATGAAACCGATTTCTCTAAAGGCAACAATGGAGACATGTACTTACCGTACAAAATGAAAGCATGCAAATCTGCAAAAGATCAGAAAACAAAAATTATTTGATGGCTGGAACACCAATGCAAGTGCAATGCATCATGGGTTTAGTAGTCCGAGGCCGATGAAGTGGATCTAAAAACAACAACAATCCACGTTGGGGTCAACTATGAAAATATTCTTGCACTGAATAGGAAAACATTTTGCATTGTGTACCAATATGCCAATTTACTTAGAATTATCAGCGCTAATTTTGAATAACTACAATTGAAGTCCTCTTTTTGTGTCAACAGATTGGTGTTTAAAAACTAGAGCGACTGACCACTCTGCTCAAAAGACACACAATTGATGGACGGAATGCAGAACAAATCAAAACATTCACCCCCAGTCAAGAGATCTGGGTTAAAACCATCATTCTTTTGTTCACCATGCCACCCCAGTTTAGACCTGGCCATATGCAAATCAGTCTTGACCCTGTGCCTCATGGGAACAGTTCAGACCGAACTGCCAAGCCAGGTCCTACCTGGACCGGAAACAAGCATCCTAGGACCGGTTTCGGGGTTTCACCCCTCATCAGCCAGGATAGCTTGAATCCAGTGGCGAGGGGAGCCCTGGACCCATGTCTGGGCATACCCGGCGCACTTGGGGCGAGAATGCAAAAGACACACAATTGATGGACAGAATGCAGAACAAATCAAAACATTCACTCCCAGTCAAGAGATCTGGGTTAAATCCATCATTCTTTTGCTCACCATGCCGCCCTGGTTTAGACCTGGCCATATGCAAATAAGTCTTGACCCTGTGCCTCATGGGAACAGTCCAGAGCGAACTGCCAAGCCAGGTCCTACCTGGACCAGAAAGAAGCATCCTAGGACCGGTTTCGGGGTTTCACGCCTCATCAGCCAGGATAGGTTGAATCCAGTGGCACAGTGAGCCCGCGACCCACATCTGGGCTTACCCGGCGCACTTGGGGCGAGAAAGCAAAAGACACACAATTGATGGACGGAATGCAGAACAAATCAAAACATTCACCCCCAGTCAAGAGATCTGGGTTAAAACCATCATTCTTTTGTTCACCATGCCACCCCAGTTTAGACCTGGCCATATGCAAATCAGTCTTGACCCTGTGCCTCATGGGAACAGTTCAGACCGAACTGCCAAGCCAGGTCCTACCTGGACCGGAAACAAGCATCCTAGGACCGGTTTCGGGGTTTCACCCCTCATCAGCCAGGATAGCTTGAATCCAGTGGCGAGGGGAGCCCTGGACCCATGTCTGGGCATACCCGGCGCACTTGGGGCGAGAAAGCAAAAGACACACAATTGATGGACGGAATGCAGAACAAATCAAAACATTCACCCTCAGTCAAGAGATCTGGGTTAAATCCATCATTCTTTTGCTCACCATGCCACCCTAGTTTAGACCTGGCCATATGCAAATCAGTCTTGACCCTGTGCCTCATGGGAACAGTCCAGACCGAACTGCCAAGCCAGATCCTACCTGGACAGGAAACAAGCATCCTAGGACTGGTTTCGGGGTTTCACCCCTCATCAGCAAGGATAGCTTGAATCCAGTGGCACAGTGAGCCCGGGACCCACGTCTGGACATACCCGGCGCACTTGGGGCGAGAAAGCAAAAGACACACAATTGATGGACGGAATGCAGAACAAATCAAAACATTCACCCCCAGTCAAGAGATCTAGGTTAAATCCATCATTCTTTTGCTCACCATGCCACCCCAGTTCATCTGTTCTTTTTGCATTTGTAGTCCTAAGTGGGAAGGGTATGCCCAGACGTGGGTCCCGTGCTCGCTACGCCACCAGATTCAAGCTAGCCTGGCTGATGAGGGGTATTACCCTGAAACCGGTCCCAGGATGCTTGTTTCTGGTCCAGGGAAGACCTGACCTGGTAGTTCGGGCTGAACTGTTCCCATGGGGAGCAGGGTCAAGACTGATTTGCATATGGCGGGTATAACCTGGAATGGTGTGGCGTGCAAAAAACCGATGGATTTAACCCAGATCTGTGACTGGGGGTGAATGTCTGATTAATTCAGCATTCCGTCCATCATCTGTTCTTTTTGCATATGACCACTCTGCTCTGCATATGAATAAGACCCAGTGGGGGTCGAAACGCATCATGCTAATCACAGACTCTGAAATAAAAGATGTTGGATTATACTCCGAATGGTGGGCTCGTCATTCTACCGGATGTGGCAATCAATCAATCAATCAATCACAGAATTTGTAGAGCGCACTACTTACCCGCGAGGGTCTCAAGGCGCTGGGGAGAGGGAAGGGGGGAGGGATGCTGCTACTGGTCGAACAGCCAGGTCTTGAGTAGCCTCCTGAAGGTCAGCAGGTCTTGGGTCTGTCGTAGGCTTAGTGGAAGGGTGTTCCAGGTCTTGGCGGCGAGGTGTGAGAAGGATCTGCCGCCGGTGGTTGTTCTTCGAATGCGAGGGACGGTGGCGAGGGAGAGGTCGGCGGAGCGGAGCTGGCGGTTGGGGACGTAGAAGAAGAGTCGTCTGTTGAGGTAGGCTGGGCCAGTTTTGTGGAGTGCCTTGTGTGCGTGGATGAGGAGTTTGAAGGTGATCCTCCTGTCGACGGGGAGCCAGTGCAGGTTCCTCAAGTGGGGGTGATGTGGCTGTGGCGTGGTACGTCGAGGATCAGTCGTGCGGAGGCGTTTTGTATGCGTTGCAGTCGCTTGATGAGCTTGGCCGGGGCTCCCGCGTAGAGGGCGTTCCCATAGTCCAGTCTGCTACTGACGAGGGCCTGCAGTATTGTACTTTTGGAATATATACATAGCAGTGATGCCCGCTTGCGAGCCCCGACCCAAAAAGCTGGGCGTCCTGTTCAGCATCAAATGTCTTTTGGAAATACATATTTAATGGATGCCCGCTGGCTGCATAAGGGCAAAGGAAATTAACGAGGTGAGGCCACTGTTTACGTTAACAGGGGACCTGCCCATTCGATTTGATTTTTGAGTGTCTCTGGAGCGGCCAGGGTATGCAGGGTAATTGACCCTTGCGCTTTCTGGAGTCAACATTGTTATTGAAATACATAGAGCATTGAACACTTTTTGGAAGACTCATTAAACATTATGCACTGAATGGCGGAGTAGTTGCCATTAATTTTGTTGCAGGACAGTATATTGACTCTGCCACATATTAAATTGATTTCTTTAAAGGCAACAATGGGGACATATACTTACCGTACAAAATGAAGGCATGCGAATCTGCAAAGGATCAGAAGACCAAAATAATTTGATGGCTGGACCAACAATGCAAATGCAATCCATCATGGGCTTGGTAGTCCGAGTCTGATGAGTGGATCTAAAAACAATGACAATTCGTGTTGGGGTACCCAATGAAAATATTCTTTGCACTGAATAGGAGAACTTTTTGCATTGTGTACAAATATGCCAATTTATTTTGAATTATCAGCACTCATTTTGAATAACTACGATTGAAGTCCTCTTTTTATGTCAACAGATTGGTGTTTATAAACGAGAGCGACTGACCACTCTGCTCTGCATAGGAATAAGACCCAATAGGGGCAGAAACGTGTCATGCTAATCACAGACTCTGTGAAATAAAAGATGTTGGATTCTACTCCGAATGGTGGGCTCGTCATTCTACCGGATGTGGCAGAATTGTACTTTTGGAATATTTATATAGGGACGTTATAGTTAGGCTCAGATTTCACTCGTACAAAACCAGTTAAATTCAGCAGTTATAGTTACCTGAGCTAACTATAACTTACGCACCCCACAATGCACTGCTTATGACCTCACATATTACATCACTTATGGCATGGTAGGTGACATCACAGATTTTTTTTGTTTGAATCTGTTTTTATTAATTTTTGATTAACAACACAGACATATACAGTATAACACATGTTCTGCCCCAGTCATGATGGGTTAGCGGCATTGGTAGACAGTGTAAAATGGTACAGCGATGATTGGGACAAGTCAGCAATTGGCAATAACAATGATCATGCACTAATGTGCAACATGAAAGGAAGATCATATCACAGTTGACTTCGGATGTTATCTGCAACTTTTGAGCATCCAGGTACATCTTCCTAGTAATTTCAGTTACTGTCTACTGTGTAGTGGTCTGCTAACAGGGTAGGCGGGAAAATAATGAAATGTGACAAAGTACAACATAATGTAGGGTTTGTGTATAGAACTAAAGCACTTTTTACCCCCCAATTGTCCACCCAACCTCCCCACGTGCTGCGGTCAGTGACATCACTGATGACATTCCAAATTACATCACTGATAACATCATCCAGTGAGTGTAAGTATTTTCTAGGAGTTTATGATTGTTAAACATATATACGAAGGTGCTACAAACGTTAACCTAGTATACAAGGGGTACTACTAATGTGTGATACTACTCTAACATATATTATATGAGTGGCTGTGTGAATGTGTGTATCCATGTGTGAGTGACTGTTTGGGTGTGTGAGTGGCTGTATGAGTGAATAAGTGGGTGTGTAAGTAGCTGTGTGGGTGAGTGAGTGGCTGTGTGAGTGGCTGTATTAGTGGGTGAGTGGGTGTGTCAGTTGCTCTATGGGTGAGTGAGTGGCTACGTTAGTGGCTGTGTGAGTGGGTGAGTGGATGTGTGAGTGACTGCAAAGGTGAGTGAGTGGGTGTCTGAATGGCTGTATGAGTGACTGGATACGTAAGTGGCTGTATGGGTGAGTGAGTTGCTGTTTGGTTAAGTGAGTTGGTATGTGAGTGGCTGTATTGGAGAGTGACTGTCTGTGTGAATGACTGTATTAATGATTGAGCTGATGTGGATGTGTGAATTGATATGAAAGTGGTTGTGTGGGTGTGTGAGTGAGTGTGTGAGTGCTTGTATGGGTGAGTGGCTGCTTTGAGACACTATATGGATGAGTGATTGGATGTGTGAGTGGCTGTATGGGTGAATACGTGGGTGTGTGAGTAGCTGTATGGGTGTGTGTGTCGTTGTGTGAGTGTCTGTATGGGTGAGTGACTGGGTATATGAGTAGATGTATGGGTGAGTGAGTGGTTGTTTGAGTGACTGTGAGTTAGTGGCTGTATGGGTAAGTGTGTGGCTGTGTGAGTGGCTGTATGGGTGAGTGTGTGTGTGTGAGTATATGTATGGGTGACTGACTGCATGTATAAGTGGCTGTATGGGTGTCTGAGTGGGTGTGTGAGTGACTGTATGGGTGAGTGAGTGGGTACATGAGTGTGTGTAAAGATGAGTGAGTGGTTGGGTGAGTGGCTATATGAGTGAGTGAGTGGCTCTCTGGATGAATGAGTGGTTCTGTGAGTACTCCTATGAATAGGTATGTGTGTGGGTGGGTGTATGAGAGGTTATATAGGGGTATGAGTGCATTTGAGTGTTTCTGTGGATGATGTCATCAGTGATGTCATCAATGATGTCATTTGAGATGTCATCAGTGATGCCACTGACCATGTCATGAGTGATGTAATACATGAGGTCATAAGCAGTGCATTGCGGGGGTGTAAGTTATAGTTAGCTCAGCTAACTATAACTGCTGAATTTCACTGGTGTTGTATGAGTGAAATCTGAGAATAACTATAACGTACCTGTAACCTTTGTTTTTTCAGTGAATTTCGAAGTTTAAAAAAAATTCTATTTCCTACCCATGTCGTCCCTGTAACCTTTGGTTTTTTCAGTGAATTTCTACGTTTTTTAAAATTCTATTTCCTAACTATAACATCCCTCTAAACTTTGTTTTTTTCAGTGAATTATGTTTTTTTATTAAAACTTTTAATCTTAACTGTAACCTGTCACCTTTGAGAGTGGGTGTGTGAGTGGATGTGTTGGTCTTCAAGTGGTTCTGTGAGTGCCTCTGTGTGTGTAGGGGGTGTGAGTGTCTGTGCGTGTCTGTGAGTGGGTATGTGAGTACCTGTGTGAGTGTGTGAGTGGGTGTATGAGTGCCCTTGTGTGTTTGTGAGTAAGTCTGTGAGTACCTGTGTGGGTCTGTGAATGGGTCTGTGAGTGCCTGTGTTGATCTGTGAGTGGTGCTATGAATTCTGGGCATTTGCATTCTTTGGGTATTTAAAAGGGAGATTCATAGACTCTGCTCTCACCAGGAGACGATGAGAAAGAAATCACTTGTCACAGTCACCACAGATCAGATTGCGCTCCAATAGATCAACGATGCAGTCACCTCCTTTAAGGATTTTAGATCGTTTCATCGTGAAATACGAGAGTAAACACACTTACTTTGCTTTCACCAATCCGAAAAAGTTAGGATTGTTTGTGCTTTACTGAAGTGGAGCTTCCACTGGGGCACCTGCTATGTTTATATTTATGTGTTTTTTTAACCACAAACTTACTAGCAACTTTTATAATGATTCTAAATGTTCCCAGTCTTGCCAAAAAAGGAGCAGACGTATAGGTTCAAAACGTGATTGCACAAGAGTACACAATTTGGTCAAATAGGAGGCTGTGAATAAAAACCGTGCTTCCCTAGTCCACCTTTTCAAATAGTGCACTAGTCCACAAGTGGAGAGGCAGTGATCCTGAGGGCAAGGCCAAGGGGCTGCCCTTCCCAGGAACATGTCACTGTGTTCAGGACCTTGGCCAGGCTTAGAATACATTGTCTACTTTCAGCCTATTTCCTTGGGTAATGTGGCAGACGGTGGTACCTGGGTAGTATGCCTGGTAGTTACTTATAATTTATTTACCTCTGTTGCTTCAAAGTTAGACTATAATTCCATTTGGATTCCAGGGTTGTTCATTTTATAAATATGTCTCTCATAAGTGGCAATAGTGAACAATCAAGTTTTACTGCCAGAGGTGGTAAAGGCATTAGAACTCAAATAGGGTATGACGTAATAATCACAGTCTCCAGTCCTCATTCAATATTCAGGCATAATAAGTTACTGGAGTTTATGGAATGTGCCCACTTGGACTAGAATGATACATTTTTCCTTGGTTGATATTATGTCATTGTTGCGCCTATTGGGACGTGATTTGTTTTCATGCTGCCACTCTTTATCATTGCACTACTTAGATATATTTAGTAAACGACAAGTGTAAAACATGACTATGGCTTTATGCTGTGAAATGATGTGATCGAGATGAAGAAGCCAAGGATTCAATAAGGATGTACTTTCTGGTATACATAACCATGTATATAAACATATGTTATAATGGCCGACCCACTCTAACTCACCATAAATCGTGTGAATGTAGTGATTTTTGCCTAGTAATTACTATGAGATTGTAATTATTGCACATTTGGGAACATGTTTGAATGTCTCATGTTGATTATTATTTTTTAACATGTAAGAGCTTGTGATCTGTCATGGGTGCGCTTCTATGGTCATATAGTCTTAAACATTATCTCGGGTCAAATGTAAAGGCATGTGCTAAAATGGCCAAATGTTTTTCAGCTCAAATGCCAAGCAATTGGTGATGTCCATTCTCTATGATTCACTGCAATTCAAATGTATGCCGGGAACAAACCTATCCCGCCTGTGAGCAAGGCATGTTATGTGCCGAAAAGCGTTGGGTTGTTCAGCATTGGGTAGATTAAACTTCATGAGCTAAATTGGATTAAGACTTTTCCTTTGGTGGAGAGTGCGCTTCTCATACGCTATGTGTAGCGACCGGAAGTGGTCCACAAACTAAACAGGGTTCCTCAACCCCTCCACGCACTGGTGCCAGTCCTAGGTCCCAGCGCTTCTGAGGACTTCTGTGACTGGTAATATATACATATATGTTACCTACTGGTGATAGCCAGTATGTAGTTATAGTTAGGACCAAAGTTTCCATAGGAAACTTTGGTCCAAAAATGCTCTCACTTGCTGAAAGCAGAGCAGTGTCTGTTTCCCTGCTCGCTGCCTTAGAAGATGAGGATGAGGATGAGGCCACTTGGCAATATCACTCTATTATCGTACAATGTAACCTTGACATATAATTAATATGTGTTCTTTTCTGCGAATAATGTGATCAACATCTGAGTATCATGATTTTGATCTCTGAGGAATACGGCACCGGCCAGGATTGCGACTGCTCGCAAATATTAGAGCAGTGGTTTATTTAATTTGTAAAAAGTATTAATTAGTATGCAGAAAACAATGTAAATGCAAAATGTGCTGTTTTGGTTTATTGGTGATTATTTAAACTAGCCTGTTTTCTACCATGGAATGTAACTTTGGTAGAAAAAATACCCACGAGTCTGTTTTCCTTGTCTATTATTGCTTTCCAACTTTGTTTAAAGAATATAGAGCACTTTCATGGTGGGACAGTGGCTCTGACAAAGACCGGACAGGTTGAAACGCGTCAGCCAGTCTATTAAATTCATATTCCAAGACTACGGGAGTACAGGCTCTTTCTTGCACAGCAGCACAAGGCTTTCAATCAGGCGTTTGTTAAGCGCGACTACTCACCCGTAAGGGTCTCAAGGCATTGGGGGTAGGGGGGGCAAGTTCCAGTCCATCAAGGAGGGGGTCTGTCGAAGAGCCAGGTTTTGAGGTTTCTTGCGAAGATGGGAAGCGATGTTGTCTGTCGGAGGTGGAGCGGAAGGGCGTTCCAGGCTCTGGCCGCGAGGAAGGAGAAGGAGCGGCCTCCCGATCTGGGCTTTCTGGTGCAGGGGACCACGGCGTAGGAGAACTGGGCTGATCGTAGGGTCCTTTGGGGTGCGTTTGGTATGGGGGGCTTTGGTATGCACATACGGGTCTTGCGCCCGTACAGCCCGAACCAACCCCGTTTGGTGAACGAAGTCGGAAGAACTGCAGGGAGCAGTTTGTAAAAGCATATATATAATATAAATATATAAATAAATATATATTCATTTCAGGTTGGATTGGATCGTATTTTACCAATCCAAAGCTGTAATACTGTGCCTGGAGTGGTAAAAGGCTTTGGCCATTTTACAGCTCGGCAGGGATAGCACTGTGCAAATCCTATGCTTAAACACTTTGCTGTAAAAATGGCAAAAGACTTTGTCCCTTTCTATCTCGGCGTGAATAGCACTGCGCTAATCCTATGCTTAAAAACTTTGATAGAAAAGCAGACATTTGAGGTGAGCAAATTTAGAGTGTCGCTGGTGTTGAGAGTGCTCTTACTGGAGCTGCTTTCCACCTAAACTTGAGAACTACCCAGAGTTCTCTGCTTCTGTTTTTGCATAATTTATTCGTCACTCTATGCCTGAAAGGGTTTTGTTTTGACATATATATATATATATGTATATATATATATATATATATATATATATATATATATATATATATATATATATATATATATATATATATATTCGGCTCCAAGATGTGTCCATCAGTTGAGTCGCACTCGGCCATCAGCAGCAAGAGAACTCTCTTTCCATGGTATTGTCGGATACCGCTTACAGCCATTAACAGCCTCCGTGTAGGTTTGCCTGACGCGTTTCGAAAGCTCCTCAGCTTTCTCTTCAGAGGCTTTCATGGGAAGGATGGGTGCATATGACGTTCCCATTTAAATACTGCACTCCCTCCAATGGGATGGTCATATGGAACTGTGCATTATGGGAACTATAGTTCATAATCGATCATCCCCCAAATGGATGCACGCATTATACTCTGTATAGGTCACATGGACCCCGCAAGCGGGCACGTCCTAAATCCTCTGCTGTTGGCCCACGTAATCGATTTGGTGAATACCTTGTCGAGTGGCCCCCTATTATCGCGGGGTGGTGCAGACTCCGCGGCAGGACGACCGCGAATACATTCGGCTCCAAGATGTGTCCATCAGTTGAGTCGCACTCGGCCATCAGCAGCAAGAGAACTCTCTTTCCATGGTATGGACGGATACCGCTTACAGCCATTAACAGCCTCCGTGTAGGTTTGCCTGATGCGTTTCGAAAGCTCCTCAGCTTTCTCTTCAGAGGCTTTCACGGGAAGGATGCGTGCATATGACATTCCCATTTAAATACTGCACTCCCTCCAATGGGATGGTCATACGGAACTGTGCATTATGGGAACTATAGTTCGTAATCGATCATCCCCCAAATGGATGCACGCATTATACTCTGTATAGGTCACATGGACCCCGCAAGCGGGCCCGTCCTAAATCCTCTGCTGTTGGCCCACGTAATCGATTTGGTGAATACCTTGTCGAGTGGCCCCCTATTATCGCGGGGTGGTGCAGACTCCGCGGCAGGACGGCCGCAAATACATTCGGCTCCAAGATGTGTCCATCAGTTGAGTCGCACTCGGCCATCAGCAGCAAGAGAACTCTCTTTCCATGGTATGGACGGATACCGCTTACAGCCATTAACAGCCTCCGTGTAGGTTTGCCTGACGCGTTTCGAAAGCTCCTCAGCTTTCTCTTCAGAGGCTTTCACGGGAAGGATGCGTGCATATGACGTTCCCATTTAAATACTGCACTCCCTCCAATGGGATGGTCATATGGAACTGTGCATTATGGGAACTATAGTTCGTAATCGATCATCCCCCAAATGGATGCAAGCATTATACTCTGTATAGGTCACATGGACCCGCAAGCGGGCCCGTCCTAAATCCTCTGCTGTTGGCCCACGTAATCGATTTGGTGAATACCTTGTCGAGTGGCCCCCTACTATCGCGGGGTGGTGCAGACTCCGAGGCTGTTGTCTTGCTGCTGTTGCCCGAGTGCTGCTCGACTGGTGGACAACCTTGGAGCTGAATCTTTAACGTGACCGTCCTGCCGCGGAGCTAGCACCACCCCGCGATTTGAGGGGGCCACGCGATTTGGTATTGACCGAATCGCAAATGTGGGGCAACAACAGAGGATTTAGGACGGACCCGTCTGCGGGGTCCATTGAGGACTTAATCCAACAGGATATTATGTGTGTGCATCCATTCATGGACATTGCCGAAAACTACAATCCCCATCATGCACAGTCTCATAAGAGCGGCCCATGCGAGGGCGTGTAATATTCAAATGTGAATGGGATTGGCTTATGCACACATCCGTTCTGTTAAAGCCTCTGAGGAGAAGTTGAGGAACTTCGAAACGCGTCAGGCAGTCCTATACGGAACGGCTGTTTCATGTACTGCAGGAGGAATCCGGCCATACCAATTAAAGGCTGTTGTCTTGCTGCTGTTGCCCGAGTGCTGCTCGACTGGTGGACAACCTTGCAGATGAATATATATACGCTGATTGGACCCGCAGGGTTCTACGCTGGAACAGGTATATAGACGATTTATTTATCGTGTATAGAGGCACAGAGCAATCAGCTAAAGAATACATTGATGTCCTTAGTACGAATAACCTCAACCTCAAGTTCACAGGTGAAGTTAGCACGGAAATGGTTTGCTTTTTGGACCTGAAGGTTTTTCCTGCGGACGGAAGACTGTGCACGGCATTGCACAGGAAACCGACCGCAGGAAATTCCGTGCTGCACGCAAGCAGTTGCCATTCTGGGAAAACAATAACTAGCATCCCATATGGCGAATTATTAAGAATAAAAAGGAACTGCACGCGCCCATGTGATTTTCAGGCAGCAGCTAAGGACAGCATGAACAGGTTTGAGGCCCGAGGTTACCATAAAGAGACTCTAGAGGAGGCCAAGTCTAAAGCTGAAAGGAAACCTAGAAAGGACTTGATAGCTAGCTGCGCACCTAGTGTACAGAAAGTCAAAAGAAAAGATACTAAAGCTAATAGTCTGAGGATGATCACAGACTATTCTGGGGATTGCCTCGGATATTAGAAGAATTTTTGCCAAAAATTGGCATGTCCTGAGGTCAGACCCAGTAATAGGGAAGGATTTGCCAAAAGCACCCCTATTGACTTTTAGGAGAGCAAGATCTCTACGCAGCAGCTTAGTCCAGAGTCACTGTGGGAATGAGAGTAGAGCACCACCGTTTGGGAAATTGGCGGGGTTTTACCCATGTCTCAAGTGTAGGGCCTGCAGAAATAGCAAAAAAGTGCTTGAGTATGTGGTGCCGGGAATGAGGGAACCGAGGAAAATTAAAAGTCTGATGAATTGTAACACTAGCCACACGGTGTACTGTTTGGTATGTCCATGTGGCTTACGTTACATTGGAAGTACGATCCATCCAACAAAGATAAGGATTTTGGAACACCTCAGAGCCATACAGAACAGGGATTCCACCTACCCAGTGGCGAGGCATTTTGAGATGTTTCATCAGAGCAACAGAGATCTTTTAAGCTTTTTTTGTATGGACCAAGTGCCCATGAATGTGAGAGGGGGCAATAGACAACAGCAATTGCGTAGATTAGAATCAAGGTATATTATTGACAATCAAACAAAGAGACCAGGAGGTCTCAATAGTGGCGAAGAAATGGCTGTGCATCTGTAATGGTCTCTGGAAAACTGTGAATCAGGGAGAATAAAGTGTACCGTTATGATGAAGTAAGTGAGATTTTAACAGGAAGCCTAGGCATGGTGGTCTGTCATACATCCTCCACATTAGGTGGAATGAACACAGGAAGGTCTAAGAATAAGCCCATTCAGGGCAAGATTATTGATTGTTTATTACGACCAGTATGTGTAAAATGGGAGAAAAAAATGTCTTTGAAACACTATTTAAGCCCATTCAGGGGAGTAAGTTACTATGTTGTAAGCATTTTCCTAGTTTGATGGACAACACCAATGTTACACGTTATCAAGTAACCTGTTTAGTTAAGGCCGACACCTTAGACTGGAGCAAGTCAAGGTGTCCTTTGTTTATGTTCATCAGTATTGGTGTATTTATACTTGTCTCAAGCCGGCGCCGGCCACTATTGATAAAGGCGGCAGCCGAAACGCGTCTGGTCGTGTAAAAGAACCCAATAAAATTTTGGGAGACAACGTTCCTGTGAGTGCTGGTGCATCTATGATCTATGGATGTGCCGTGAGCTGGGGATTGTGTCGATCCGCGGGGTGTCCGTCACCGCGCAACAAAGCACCCGATCGTGAGTGGAAGGGGAGAAAGACGGAGAGTGAGCGTGATATATATATATATATATATATATATATATATATATATATTCCTGATGCGAGTAGCTCCTCCTGGAGGATGAATCCTCAAGGCGGTTGGCAGCGCAAACCCTCTTGGCACGTGCTCCAGGCAAGGGCAAGGGACAAAGCATAACATCCAAACAAAATACAGACAATACGTTAAGTACAAGACTTAGGAAATATGAAAAACTGAAAAAATCTGAGACGTCTAAGTGGTGGGAGGCAATCTCCCTCCAGGACTATGTGGACAAAAACATGGTGCCACGGGGGCTTCGAATTTACACTATGCCTTCCTACGAGTCGCCCAATCCCCGTATGCTTGAAGAATGGTCGGAAAATTCAGCGAACAGCTCAAGAACAATGTTATGCATACTTGTGAAATATGCATGGGAGGATAGGGAGGCAATTATCAAAGAAATCGGAGAAATTGATGATGAACTCAAGATACATAGTGACCAGACAACCATTACAAAATTCAAAGATGATCTAAAAACAAGACTATTCCAATATGAGGAAGACATAAAGTTAAGAAAGCAAAGAAAACTCCACCGTGATTGTGCGGACTATGAGAGTGGACGCATACTAACATATAGCAGAAAATACGATCACCTGTACAACATCCAACCTCCGGAAACGGATCCAAAACAATCAGAGAACAGTGAAAGGAGAACTGTGCCACCGGCAACGGCTAGTGATTCAGACACAGATACATCAGTAAATACCGCAAGTACATCATCAGAAGTGGAAGTGATTACAAGACCGGCCACTTTTTTGGACGAATTCTGGGTGTTGAGGAAGGGGCGGCATACGGAAAGATCAACCCCTACACCTGCGTTACCACAAAGAGGGAGAGGACAACGGGGAAGAGGAAGAGGGAGAGGAAGAGGCAGGGACGGAGCCAACAAAGAAGAGCAAGACACAAGCAAAGGATCAAGAAAAGAAAAGGAAACAGAGCCCATGGGAACCAGACGCGGTGGCAACAAGAAGAAGCAACAACAATGATGGACAGCACCATGGTAAATAAAACCATTGTTAATCTCACCCACCGCCCTCTATCTGACATGGAAAAGAAAACTCTCTGCTTAGGCCTCACTTTCTGCCCCACTGAAATGTTTAATTATCCAGACACTCGTATTGACATGTTCAAGTTTGTTAGGAAGCTTAAACTGACGAAATGGCACAGTTTAAAAGGCAGTAAAAATACAGAATTTACCACCAATGAGACCAACATTCAGCCTAATCTGACAGTGGGGGATGCCAATTTTCTGATCACCCTGCAAGAACTTGAATCTAACCCTGAAAGTACATCTAGTGGCAATGTAATTGGGTCTACTGAAATAGCGGACATTATCACTGACAAAGCAGCCTCTACCCCATTTAAACCCAAGTCTACCTTCTATCCAATGCTACCACACGATAATATAGACACGTTCCACAATGTGGTAACCAAAGCCTTACTGGAATGCAAACATCAAAAAAGCCGAAGACAACCTAATACCTTTAATCTAACTGTAAGGCAGAAAAACATAATTACATCTTTGGCTAACAATAAAGAAATAATAATTCGCCCAGCAGACAAAGGGGGAAATATTGTGCTCCAAAGTAGGGAAATGTACATTGCTGAGGCACATAGACAATTGAAGAACAACAGATTTTACTGCAAATGTAACACTAAAACCTATAATGACAGTATCACTTCAACCTGGAGTAAACTATCGGAATGGCAACAAAAAGGCACTATTTCTTGGGAAGAATATCTGTTTCTCAAAAAAGACTACCCCAAACTCCCGATAATATACTTTCTTCCAAAGATACATAAGGATCCTCTGGCATCCCCTGGGAGGCCAATTGTATCATCCATAGGGAGTGTCTATGAGAATATCTCAAAATATGTAGACCACTTTTTGAGGATTATGTGATGAAATTGCCATCCCATGTAAAGGATACTAAAGATTTCCTGCGCAAAATAGAGAACATTGCATGGGAAGAAGATTACATGTTCATAACTCTTGATGTGTGTTCTCTATATACTGTTATAGATCACAGTAAAGGGATCCGTGCATGTAGACACTACCTGAGCGAGAAAAACATAGTGTACCTGGCACATACCACCATGATAACTGACATGATGTACATGTGCCTTCAAAATAACATCTTTATGTTTAATGGTGACCTCTACAAACAGGTCCTGGGGACAGCCATGGGCACTTGCTTTGCCCCGAGCTTTGCAAACTTGTTCCTGGGCCTATGGGAGGAGGAGATACGAGAAGATGCAAAATATGCTGCAGGTTTCGAAAAGGTCGTCATATGGTTGCGCTATATAGACGACCTTTTCGTAATTTGGAAGGGAAATGAACAAGAAGCGAAAGAGTTTATAACCTCACTGAATGAGAACACATACAACATTGTACTTACCCACACGATAAGTACAAAGGAAATAGAATTCCTTGACGTTAAGGTTAAGGTTACTGAAGGCAACATACAAACACGTCTGTTCAGGAAAGACACGGCAGACAACAGTCTCCTCCACGCTCTCAGTGGCCACCCGGATACTCTGAAATGGAGTATTCCATATGGGGAGCTACTGAGAGCGAGAAGAAACTGTAGCAATGATGAAACATACCTGCATGAGGAGAAAGTTATGCTTTCCAGATTTAAGGAACGGGGGTATCCGGATTGGGTACTTAACAGGGCAGTTTCCAAAATGACAGAGATAACAAGAGAAAGTACACTGAAACTTAAGGAAACCGAGGATCCAAACAAATCCTCTGAGACTAGAGTAATTCTCACTTACAATAGAGAATCACATAAGATACAAAAAATTCTTGCTGATAACTGGAATATCCTGAAATGTGACACCATAATAGGCCCCACCATTGGTGATAGACCTAGAATAATGTACTGCAAGGGTCGCAGTTTAAAAGACATACTCATGCATGGCGACATCACCGAACCCGCTGACCGTGGCAAACACAACCTGAAAGGATTTTATCCCTGTGGCCACTGCAAAGCATGCCGGACCAGTTATATGGTGAAAGAGTTCAGTACACCGAATCACAAGGGCAATAAAACTATAACTCAGTTCATTACCTGTAGTTCTACATACGTAATTTACATCCTGGAATGCCCATGCAAGAAAAGGTATGTAGGGAGTACAACCCTTATGGCCAAAAAGAGGGTCCTTGAACACCTTAGAGCAATCACTAACAAAGACCCCCATTATCCGGTAGCACGACACCTCGCTGACTACCACCTGTCCAATAGCTCATTACTCCGCTACTTTGCTATAGAACAGGTACAGATGGGCCCAAGAGGAGGCAATAGAGAACTAAGTCTTAGGAAACGAGAATCAAAGTGGATTCTCGATCTCGAGACTAAGTACCCTAAGGGACACAACCAGGATGAGGAACTAGCAACACATTTAATTGAGGAATAATTAAATGTACAGAACATGATGTCTTGCCTGTAAATAATGTCTCTTTTTTCTCCATGATGTATGAACATTTGATTTTACATGTGTGCACATGCATAGTACAACTGATTTTAACCAATATCTCTTCTTATTCTTTCTTCACAGGAGGAAAGGAAGTTTCCCACCGAATCTCTCGGACACATCACGGGTCGCCTACCCTTTTCTTCCCCTCTTCAGGGAGAGCACCACTGGATGGATGGATAAGACTTCTTCACTTTATTTCACGTTCACTTAAATCTGTTTTTAATAATGTATAGGTGACTACTAGGGAGATCCTGGTTTTTGCCCGCTCGGCATGATATTGAATTACTGCTCTATATACGTCTAAGGCCACTAGACATTATACAATGATGACCAGGCATAGTAATTGATTTCTAGGTCACACACACAAACCTTAAATACTTAAACTCACTGTATATAAAGAGCACAGAATAGATTCCAGAGATAACCGTGAAATCATCCACACTCCCTAGGTGTAAATTATACCTAGAGGGCAAAGATCTGTTTAACACAGTGCGGTAAAAGCCACTTGGCGCCAGTATTGCTCAACCCGGTACTGAGGAAACTGAGATTGAATGCGGATAGTCGTAGGTACAACAAGTTTGAACCATGCTTGCTGCTTTCCCTCCTTTGCTCTTTTCTTAAATTGGATTGATATGCATTTGTGATTGAAATCAATAATGTGCCGTTTAAGTAGGTTTCGGTTTATATATACAAGTAGGCATATGTGAATATTAACATTGCAATACCGTATATATGATGCTCAAAGATGGTACACTTAGAGGGTTAATGATACAGCGCAATATAAGCCACTTGGCGCTAGTATTGCTCGACCAGATACTGAGGAAACTGAGACTGAATGCAGATATTTGCGGGCTCAACATGGTTGTATCATGCTTGTTGTTTTCCCTCCTTTGCTTTTGTCTTATCTCTTAAACTTGATTGACATGCTCTTGTGACAGAAAACAATAATGTGCCGTTTAAGCTGGTTCGATTTATATATACAAGTAGGCATATGTGGCTATTAACATTGGATTACCGTATATATAATTTTTTATAAAATGGGCGCCACGTTGGTAATTCAATATACGTTGATCTCGATTGTGAGTCCTCTTTCTATGCCGAGCATCCAATTGTATGTATTGCACCTCGTCACATTACTCAGTGTGTGATCAAGGAAGCTTGACTTTCGAAACGCGTAACATTCTGAGAATAAACTTCTACTTTCCAAAACAAATCTGAGAGCGCGCAGCAATTTGTTGATCTGGGGGATATATATATATATATATATATATATATATATATATATATATATATATATATATATATATATATATATATATATATATATATATATATATATATATATATATATATATATATATATATATATATATCAAAGAGGAAAAAATATCAATGCTGATTTACCAAGTTCTTTAGAAGCCTATACTTAGAAATTCCGGCCACATCAGTAAGTGTGCTCTGTCAATACAACTAATGAAATACTGACCAGGTGGCAAACTTAGGAGATGAGTACATCATGGAGAGGAGGAGAGGAGGCAAATGGAAAAAAAACGGTAAGAAAATGTAAGAGGCTTGGGGAGAGAGTAAGCGAGAGGTGGGAGAAAGAGGGCCAGAACCAGCGAGAGAAGGTTAGAGACTGGGTAGAGATGAGAGGCAAGTTGAGAATGGAGAGGAGGTTTGGATGTAAAAGCACTGAACCAGCAAGAGACAGTAAGAGCCTGGCGGTAGGGAAAAGGGCAGAGGTGAGTGAAAGTATTAGATAGGGTGCTTAATTATCCCGCATTTTGCAGGTTTGTCCTGCAGTCATGGCACCTGTCGCTCTGCCTTTACTGCCATTGTCCTGCATTTTCAGTTCCCCACCACTTTTAACCGTCTTAAAGGGCAAGCAACTCTCAGTCTTTCAGATCTAACAAGCTGTGAAATAGGTACCATTTGGTGGTTGGAGCAGAGGAGATGCAGTACCGGAGCAACCATACACAATGCAATTTCAGAAGCAGGTTCCATTATGCTGATGCAAATCCAGCCAAATACGGATAAACAGTCCTGAATGCATGAATGAAAAACATGTTGACTGCCTGTCCGACGACTCAGGTATTGTCAGATCCATGAACAAAGGCTCAGGGAGAGTATGATCTGCCCAGGATCAAACAGTTTGTTAACATAGTAGTCCTGAGATTGCCGCACATTGCTCCTTGCGGCAGAGGCTATACATTTACCACCTATTACATTTTCATGAATATAACATAGAACTAGGCACTTCTCCACTCCCCAGGTAATATTTGGCCCCATTTGGCCTGTTTTTTTAACCACACACTTACTAGCAACTTTTATAATTATTCTAAATGTTCCCAATCTTGCCAAAAAAGAAGATGAACAGGTTCAAAACGTGATTGCACACGAGTACACAATTTGGCCAAATAGGAGGCTGTGAATAAAAACCGTGCCTCCTTATTCCACTTTTTCAACTAGTACTCTAGTCCACAGGTGGTGATGCAGTGATACTGATGGCAAGGCCATGGACATGCCCTTCCCAGGAAAATGTCACGGTGTCATGGAACTTTCCCAGCTTTAGAATACATTGTTTATTTTCTGCCCATTTCCTTGGGTAATGTGCAGATGGTGGTAACTGGGCAGTATGCCTGGTGGATAATTATATTTTATTTACCTCTGTTGCTTCAAAGTTAGACTATCATTCCATTTGGATTCAAGGGTTGTTCATTTTGTACACTTGCCTCTCATAAGTGTCAATAGTGAACAATCACAAGTTACTGCCAAAGGTGGTAAGGCATTAGAACTCAAATATGGTATGACATAATAATCACATTCAAAAAGCTCCAGCTTTTGCCTTATAATATCTTTTTAAGATGGACTGATTTAGAGAGATGGATGGTTTAGAATGAAACCATCAAAAACACCAATGTTCTCTCCAATCACAGTCCCTCGTCCCCAAAAAATGTCTTCTGAAATCCCCATATGCACAATGTCTCCGCAATGTGCAAAGTGTCCCGCAAAGTGAGAATGGAAAGCTGATCACCTTAGGGACAGAACCACCAAAAACTGTCAAGAGGCTCGGGAAGAAATCAGAGTTGGACGTTAGAGGCAGAGAACCAGCAAAAGAAGGTAAGAGTCTGAGAGCAGAGCGGGGAAAGGGTGGTAGCTGTGGAAGAGATGGAACCAATAAGAGAACATAAGAGGTTGAGGAACGAAGGAAAGGGGGAAAGGGAAAGGGAAAAGTGGATGTATGAAAGTAGAACCTGCAAGAAAAGGTAAGCGGCTGCGGCAGAGAGGAAAGGGAGAGGTGGGTTTAAGATTATCCGAATCAGCAAGAAAATGTTAGAGGCTAGAGAGATTTTAGAGGTAAGTAAAGAATGGAGAGTAAAGTTGGACATACGAGGGCAGAACCAGCAAGAGAAGTTAAGATTTCTTGCGGGGGGAGACTGGAAGGAGAAAGGGAGATTTAAGTGTGGCAGAACCATCAAAAGAAGGGAAGAAGAATGCTGTGGGACAGAGGGAGCAGGAAAGGAAGTGTGAGAGTAAGGAAGACTGAAACAGCAAGCGAAAGATAAGAGGCTGTGGGGAGACGGAAAGGAAAGAGGTGGATGTAAAAAAGGCAAAACTAGCAAAAAGTGATATTCACAGATAGACTGTGATGAATGGAAAATGAGAAGTACATTATGTATAATATCAGAACATAAATCCAAGTGCTTTGTTTTTTACTTTGTGTTCTAAATCCATTCATAATATTTAAAAGTAAATCAAGCAAAGATATTGTATGTGGCTTCATGCTAAATAAAGAAAGTTTTAAATGCTCATGGTATGCATATGTATAAAAGTAAGTATCAAAACTAGGGGCAAAATAATTTCATTAGCCAACTATAAATTAAGTATGTTTCTTTACTGGAGCCGTGCAAGGTAGCGTCTCATGCACCATGTACTGATAGGCTCAGATTCCTAGTGCCCCTTTAAATTCTGATCCGAGTGGAAAATCTTGTTTGCACAGGATCCGAATTAAAAATGTGTGCAATAATTATTGCTATTTACCAAGTCTGGTAAATATCTCACCCTTTTCAGAACTCCTTAGAAACTGAGCTTTGGTGTAATTAAGCTGTCTTAAACTGTTTGTGAAAGTCACACTCCAGCTTCTTCATTCTTTTTCTATGCACTTAAAATTATTTGTGTATCGCACATCTTTAATTATCTTGTCTGCATGAATATGTTTGTTGGACTGAAAATGCATCTAGCTGACTCCTTGTAGCATCGTGCGAGTTAAGTTAGCATTTGTGGCACCATTTTGTATCCACCCGCCATTTTGTACCATGATCGAAATGAAGCTTCTGTCTCATACTGTCTGCCTCAGCAGAAAGCAGCCACGATTGTTTCTCTTTATTGTCCAAGGTTAAGAATTGCTGCACTAATGAATAGATCATTCTGTAACTGCATGCCTTTCCCAGTAGGTAGACCTGCTCCCACTCTCAGAGAGACGAGCACGGGCAGAGTAACCTTGAAACTAAGATAGCGTGTACCCGGTCCCAGGATGATAGCCCATCCTTCTGTACCTCCATTGTTTATCAGTGACCAGGCTGGAAAATTCCAGTCTGGGCGGGTCTCTAGGGGGTGTTGGAAATGTATATCTGACTTTACCATGTGGACGGGAGTCAGTCCTTCTGGCGCAATCTGAGGAGGCTGGTCAGACCGGACTCCGCTCGAGCGTATACTAATAAAATACTTTGGTTTGTATTCTCTACTGTCTGACCAACTCTTCATTTGTATGGAAGGCTGAGAGGTGGTTGTGAGTGACCCGGGTGGCCCTAAACGGGTCACTTCCTTCAGTTGGTGCCCGAACAGGGACCCCATCGGGTGAGTGACCCTTCCTTGCCCGCGGACGGGTGAGGGGGACGGGCCACGTCGGGTCGGACGGGCGGACCGGGGATCCCTGCACGAGAGAGTCTAGTACTCGCAGCTGCCCCATCTGTCTGACCGGGCGGTGCCTTGGCCAGTGGTCATCCCGGCTGGGGTCCTGAACGGCGAAACCCTTGTATCTGACCGTTTGGTCCGAAGAGTCGGCAGTGGAGAATAACTTCGTTTGACCTGTGTGCACCAGGTGAGTTTCTTTTGGTTTTGTCCTGTGGCGATGGCACCACTTTGGTTTGTGTTTGGCATGGTCTGAGTATCGTTTTTGGACAAGCGCTTGAATTTGTTTGAGTTCTTTGTGAACATGGTATTGCTTTGATCCGGATTTGGTGAGGTCTGAGGACCAACTTTGGTAAGATATTTGCAAATATCTGCTTGGCATAAATAGTGAAAACATTTTCGTTTTATAATGCTCTGTTTTAGCAAACTATGTTGTGTGAGTTGTCGTTGTTGTTCTACTGATGCTCAATTGGAAGAGAGTCAGCCTGCGCCTCCAGAAGGCACCCCAAACTTCGAGATGTATGTCAAGCATGGCCTTGGCCCTATTATGTTTAGTACATTATGGCATAAATATACGAGGGACAACACCGAGTTGCAGTGGCCGTTGACGGGCACTTTTGATGAGCAAAAGCATAATTTCCTGCAGGATAAATTGTTTGCGAAAAGGAGTAGGCAGTCAATGTTTGATTCCTTTAGAACGTGGCAAAAGGAAGCTAAACAGAGACGAATGAAAGCAGAAAAGGAGGCCCGAAAGGGAAGGATGCAGACAGTGACTCAGAAAGCTGTTGCGTATGATAAAGAGAAGACTGAGAAGGGGTTAGAGTGTGCCGATAGGAAGTTTCAATTGCAATGCGAAAAGTCTTATGTGGCTTGGGAAGGCAATGATACATTTGTGGAGGAATTGTTAGACACCCGACCTCCGCCTACATACGCCCCGCAGATAATATACCCTGCTGTGCCACAGCCCTAGTCGTCTGTCTCTTCTGCTGCTTCTGTTTCTTCTGTTATTGACTCAGTTGCTTTAGCCGCTGCGCCTCCTGTCAATTCTGTGGCTTCGCCTTCCGCGCTTGCGATAACTGCTGGTCTCCCTGCTATGCCTATCGTGTCAATGTCTTCTTTTTCTCCGGCCCTTACACCCACAACACAGCCATTAACAACATTGGTGCCTGTTTCTTCTGTTACTACTCCTTCACTCTTCCCTCATTCCCTGACAGTACTGGGTAGAGGGACGCCTGTACGTGGGTTGGGGGACTGGGACTGGGCAACTGCTAGAGAGCGACTGGGACGGATCTTAATACGATCCGACATGGGGGAGGAAGAGGAAAGGGCGGTAGCAAATCAGGCCACTCAGTGGGCCCGTCATCCCATTTATAGTACTGAAGATGTGTGGAGTGTGATGAGGGATTATGAGCCGTTTGTGCAGCAGCATGCCTTTAAGCACATGTCGGCTACACTGATTGGATTGTGGGAACAGTGCTTCAATGATATAGCGCCCCAGATTATTTATGATATCAGAGATAATGTATATGCTGCTGGTATGGTGCCTGAGGAGGTTTTCGGAAATGTTGCGACATTGGTAGCTTACCGGGGTAGGCTGTTTGAGAAGAGCCCGAAGACAGTGTCCCAGTTTCCGATGAGGGAAGTCCATCCCATATATCACCCTGAGTTGCCAGAGCTTCGAGATCAGCATACTGCTGTTATTAGACCAAAGGCAGAGGCCCGTTTTCAAGAACAGTGGGTTTATACCCCATGGAAGAGGAGTGAGTTGTTATCCCTTAAGACTTAGTTACCTGATCCCAGGAAAAATCCTACTGCATACTATAAGGAATTGACGGAAGCTGCTTCATCGACAGTAATGGCGCTTGCAGATATTGAAATGTTCTTTGGGCTGCTGGTGCCCGTCGACATTTGTAGGCAGGTCCACACGCAGGACCACGCTGTGGAATTGGGGGGTACATGCGACCAGATTAAAGCATGGGATAAGGAAAGGAAGCCGGGAGAAAAGCCTAAGGCCGAGATACTAGCTTTACCCGGCCGAATTATTACCTATATGCACTCTCTTATTCCACCGAGAACGGTAGATTGGGACAAGTTAACGGCATGTTGTCAGAAGAAAGATGAAAGTGTGTCAGATTTTTTTCACACGGTTCGAGGGTGTGTTTTGGGATTTTAGTGGACAGGATTTGTCAGTAGAAGGCGGTGTCCGGTTGTTCGTCAATAGATTTGTTACGAACCTGCTCCCAGAGATTGCAGCTCGGTTGCAGGCTTCAGAGAGCACTTGGACGACATCCCCCCTTCCGTTATATTGAGTATGGCACAGTATTATGAACATAGGGAAAACGAGGAGAAGGAGAAGGTGGAAAAGAAGCATAAGGAGTTGAAGACGAAGGTGTTGTTACAGCAGGCGTCTAGGGGTAACGGGAGAGGACGTGGAGCTGGTCCGGCCCGGCAGCTTTCCCGTACTAGTAGGAGCACTGCGCCTGTGGGGCCCAATCAGTGTGCGTATTGTAAGGAGGAGGGGCACTGGCGTAGCGAGTGCACGGTGTTATTGCAGAAAGTTGCGACACCCAGAGGACCAGGTTCTCGTGGATGGGGCCGTGGAGCAAGTGATTAGGCTGGGGTTCTGGAGGATGGGACATCGCATGGTCGCTCTGGCCTGAACTATTTTAATGACCCTCGAGGAAGACAGTATTATCACGACGATTATGATCTAGACGAGGTGACAGGGATATCCCACAGCTAGGACAGCCAGGGACAGGGTGAGGGACCGGTCGAGATACCTGTAGATCAACGAGGTCCTTATGTCACCGCTGATTTGCAAGGCTCAGTTAAGAAATTCTTAGTGGACACAGGTGCAATGAATAGCTCTGTTTCTCGTTTGCTGGTCCCCGGGGCAGCTCTGTCTGGCCAAAATAATGTTTCGGTAGGATTTTCTGGTGTACCGGTTGTAAGCCTCTTGCTTTGACTATTGATCCTTTTACTGTGGATTCACAGTTCTTATTGACATCAAATTGTGGAGAAAACTTAATGGGCATGGATTTATTAAAGAAGTTGCATGCAACCATTTTTTGCTCTCCGGAAGGTGTTTACATGACAATGGGACCGAATGGGATCAGCTCTAAGCAGTGTCTGTCCAAAGATGCGCCCCTTCCTGCTGAGTTTAAGGCTGTGCCGCCCACTTTGTGGGCAACTGGTGACACAGATGTGGGACTATTGCAAATTCCCCCAATTTCCTTTAAAGTTAAAGACCCTGCCATTTTGACTCGTATTCCCCAGTACAAAATACCACCAGCAGAAGAGCGAGCTCTGTTGCGGATTATACAGGACCTGATTGAGTCAGGAGTTGTTGAAGAGACGACTGCGAATGTGTTATATCCCTATTCTTCCCATTCTTAAGAGGGCACCTTCAGGTTCCTCTGATGATCACCCAGATGTTTATCGTTTTGTGATTGATTTGCGCGCAGTTAATAAAATAGTGGTCCCTCAGTTCCCAGTGGTCCCTGACATTACTGCCATTCTGACAATGATTCCTTCTTCGGACAATGATTCCTTCTTCTGCAAAATTCTTCTATGTCATTGATTTGAAAAATGCCTTCTTTAGTTTCCCAATTCATCCTGATAGCCGCCATCTGTTTGGCTTTACCCTGGCCGGCAGAAGCTTTCGATTCTGTCGCGCTCCTCAGGGCTATACTGAAAGCCCTAGTATATATAGCCAAGCTCTGAAAGCTCAATTGGACTTCCTCTCGCTTTCCCTAGGTAATGTATTGCTTCAGTATGTGGATGACATACTGATAGCTTCTGACACTGAACAGGGATGCAAAGACAGTACGGTTAAGTTGTTGCTACATTTGGCTCACCATGGACATAAAGAGTCCCTTTCTAAATTCCAATATTGTTGACAGGAGGTCACCTATTTAGGTCACCTACTGTCGAAGGAGGGTAGGAGATTGACCCCTGAGTGCATTAGCGCCATTGTTAAAATACATATCCCTAAAACCCAGAGGGGTGTGCGCGCTTTTATTGGCATCACTTCCTACTGTTGCCATTGGATCCCTAATTATTCATTACTAATAAAGCCTTTGCTTGCATTAACCAGTAAAGATGTGCATGAGCCCCTGCCTGGGACGCCTGAATGTCAGCAGTCTTTTGAGCAATTAAAAGTTGTGCTTTGCTCTGCTCCTGTGCTTGGCAAGCCTGAATATGGGAAGCCGTTTGTGCTGTATGTACACGAGACGGCTGGTTGTGCACTCTCTGTTTTAACACAGGCCTTTGGAGGTAAGCAACGGCCGTGTGCTTATTTTTCTGCTTTGCTTGACCCTGTCGCAAGAGCCCTCCCGAGCAGTCTAAGAGCGGTCGCGGCTGTGGCCATCTCTATAAGGCAATCTGCTGGGCTCGTACTTGATACTGACCTCACAGTCATGGTGCCTCATGCTGTGGATACCCTATTGAATAAGACCAAGACACAGCACCTTACCAGTGCACGTCTGAGCGGTTATGAGCTAACTCTCTTTCCCCCGCATATCACGATCAAAAGATGTGCCACTCTGAACTTTGCCACGTTACTGCCCCTCCCTTCTGAGAGTGAGGAAAGAGACATACATGATTGTCTTTTTCAGACAGAGGAACAGACGAAGGGACGGGTAGACCTGACTGATGTTCCCTTATCTGACCCCCAAGGGGAACTATATGTCGATGGCTCTTGCTTTAATTTACCAGATGGCACCACCACCGCTGCATATGCACTTACTACACTGCATACAGTAGTTGAGACATCACGGGTTCCCTATCAGTCCGCTCAGGCAGCTGAACTAGTCGCCCTTATTAGAGCCTGTGAATTGAGCGAGGGACTGGCTGTTAATATTTATACTGACAGCCAGTACGCCTTCGGGTCGCCCATCATTTTGGATGGCTCTGGGCAGAGAGAGGGTTTCTCACCTCCCATGGGACATGCATTCAGAATCGCCCCCTTATACATAGGCTTCTGTCTGCCCTGACACTTCCTAAGAAATTGGCCATAATCAAGTGCAGTGCCCACAAGGCAATTACTGATGATGTTGGAAGAGGAAATGCGTTTGCAGACCAGACAGCTAAGGAGACAGCTCGAACAAAAATGAAAAAGATGTTTGTAGCGGATCCTGCCAGGTGGGTGCCCGAGGTCACTATGTTCGAGGACACTCTAGACAATGTGAAAGAAATTCAGAGTAAGGCAATGATTGAGGAGTTAGCAGCATGGCAGGAAAGTATAGCATGTTTAGATGAGGATGGGTGTTGGACGGATAAGTCAGGAAAGCAGAGATGGATGTTACCAGACGCATATGTTCTTCCTGTGGTTACTATGGCGCACGGCCAGCCCACATTAGTGCGAAGGGCATCTGTAAATTATTAGATCCTGTATGGCAGAATGACAATATCCCCAAGGTCACTGCTCACTTAGTAAAGTACTGTATGGTATGCATGATGTATAACCCTGGAAAAGGCACCCTACACCTCCTGGTAATTTTGCACCGCCTTCCTTCCCTTTCGAGGTCCTTCAGATGGATTTTATCGAAATGGAACGAGTCAACAATCTGAAATATGTGTTAGTAGTTGTTTGTGCATTCAGTAAATGGGTTGAGGCTTACCCCACCAAAGAGAACACAGCCATGGCGAAGGCAAAGGCACTCCTAAAGGAGTTCTTCCCACGTTTTGGTTTGCCCCGTTTGATTTGGAGTGACAACGGGAGTCACTTCAATTCAAAGGTTATCCAGCTGGTGTGCAACGGTCTGCACATCAAGCAGAAATTTCATGCTGCAAACCACCCCCAGTCAGCAGGCCTGGTTGAGAAGTACAATGGTACTCTCAAACTGAAATTGGCAAAAATTAAAGAGAGCATAGGATTGCAGTGGCCAGATGCTTTACCATTAGCCCTTTTGTCTATGAGAACTACGGCTCACTCTAGGACAGGGTTGTCACCTTACGAGGTCGTGTTCGGACGTCCCGCGAATGTCTGGGGCGTCCTGCGACCTCGTAGGTTTTCTGAGATTGAATATCCTTTGCTTGTGGACTACCTGTATGAGTTGACTAAAAACTTGCGTTCTATTCACCAACAGATCCATGAGATCCTGCCACCAGCTCCCGTGGGGCCAGGCCATGATATCCGGCCTGGGGATTATGTGCTGACCAGGCATTTTCAGAGGAAAGGCAGTTGAGCCACGCTGGAAGGGGCCAGCGCAAGTCCTCCTTGCTACCCGCTCAGCTGTGAAGGTGGCTGGCAGAAAGAACTGGATCCACTCCCAACATTGCAAAAAGGTGCCCCTCCCTTTACCCTACGATCAGTGGGTGCTTGATGGAGTAGATGACTCTGAAACAGAGCAAGTGCCCCGTTTTGTTCCTTTCTCGTATGCTCGGTTGACGTGGGCACAAACAGAGGAGGAAAGCGACGCAGTGTTGAACGAGGCAGTGCCACCTGAGATCAAGGCCATCCAGGAGCCCCAGCCTGCTGGCCCATCTGTGCTTGAGATCCAGTCCATTGGCCCCTCTGTGTCTGAGCCCCTGTTTGGAGACCCCTCTGTCCCTGGAGTAGCTAGGTACAATTTGCGCCCCCGACGGAGGAACAGTGCACCAAAGGAAAAGTCAGATTAGCAGGGATGGACTCGACAAGTCAGGCCACAGTAGAGTAGGAAGAGGTGAAATTGGTGCATTGTTCGGACATTGGACAGGATTGTTCGAGTGTGCTCCCCTGAGGAGGGGAGTGCCATATCCTGTGCGACGTGGGATTTCTTCAAAGAGCTAGGATTGCCTAGCTCCACCGCCGGTGCGAAACAGTGCCAGCACTTGATGAACAATAGGAGTCTACCAGCGAGGCTCTGACGGACGCTGGGGACATTTGCCCCTCTCTTGTCTTCTTGTTATTAGCTCCATTGCATGTCCTTTCCTCTGGTTAAAATGTACCCATTTGGTTGCCCCATTATGGAGGAGGAACAGCCTTTTGCAGCCCTATCGGTTCGGGCAGGGTGGGTCTGGTTGGTCTAGTTGATCTACAAAGAGTAAAATAGTTTTCGTAGTAATTGTTCTGATCTTTCTGATAACAGTACTTGGAATAGTGTGGTTCCTTGAGGAGAAATATCCTGTGCACTCTTTGATTGGTACAACGCCTCTTCCCCCTGAACACATGCTTGTTACTTTGGCCCCCCATAAGGGTGAGCACAGAAAAACATACGTAGATAATGTTTTCTTGCAAATGCTCCACCAGGCACATGATACATCTAATGTTACTAATTGCTGGTTCTGTGGGCTGCTCCCTTTCGTGACCCATAAGAACGATATATTACTATCCATGCCATTTTCCTATCTTGGGAGCTGTGAGGCCTGGTTTCAACTATTTACCATGGTATACCCTCATTTCCATTCTGATGCTATGAATATGACATATGCTGATTATTATACTGTGTTAGAATACATACGTGTTCACCAAGGGTTTACTCCAGGAGAACAAGGGGCCCCTGATACATTGTCCCCAACAGCTTGTATGAACGTATATGAGAACGAAAAAAATGCAACATGGCTTTGAAATGAAATGTTCGATTTCCAGGGGTTCAATGTCACTGAATATTTTAAGTCTTTTCAGATACGCAATATTACTCAAGATGAAGCAATGCCAGTGCCATTAGTCAACACAACAGCTGGGTTTTGTGTTCGGGGTCTTGGGAATGTTAAAGTGGGTGAGAGTAATTGTAATTATACTTGCGTGTTGAGCAGAAGCAGTAGCCCACCTTTGCTTCCACCCCATAATGTTTATTTTGTTTGCGGGTCCCAGGCTTATGTGTGGCTTCCGAGGGGGTGGTCTGGCATACGTTATCTCTCTTTCCTCCTTCCCCCGGTGTATATAGCACCGTCCAACTACCATAGAGATCACCGATTGCAGCGTAGGGGTGTCCATCTATCCCGTATTAGAAGGGTTATCAACACAGAGGACGTAGATCAGACAGATACTACTCTACAGCAGTTTACTGATGCTATGAAGGGTATTATTCCCTTTTGGGGCCCTATGTCCAATAGCCTCAATATTCGACGACTCACCAGGGTTGTAGAAGGGGTCATTCATACCACGGCTGGAATACTGACAAATATTACGGCTGAGCTCCAGGGTACGAGACTCGTTGCTCTTCAGAACAGGATGGTGTTAGACGTCATCCTTGCTGATCGGGGAGGGGCCTGCTGCGTCATCGGCAGCAGTTGTTGTGTATACATACCAGACCACGCTCCGAATGTATACGCTGCTATACAGAAGTTGCATAGGCTTGCATCTGACATTCACCAAGAGAGCAGTACCTGGACTCTTTCTGGTTGGTTCTGGGGTTTAATAGCATCCTGGGGTTGGAAGATTCTTATCTTTCTGATAGTAATTGCAGGTGTTATTTTCACTTGCCTGTGCGTGCATTGCCTTCCTGCCTGTTGTACTTACTGTGTTGGAAAGTTGACACCCACACCGAAGGCCCCAATACATGATGCTAAGTCCTCGGCCATAATGGTGCAGGCTGTCCACGACCTTATGTCCATTGACGAGGGTATTTTTGAATATTGATAATTGTGAATGAAATGTAACAGTAGTCGTCTTCTTACTATGCGAGCAGTTGTTGATTTCCTAGCATTAGACAAAATTGTTAGCACATGCTAAAAGGAGGGTCTGTTGGACTGAAAATGCATCTAGCTGACTCCTTGTAGCATTGTGCGAGTTAAGTTAGCATTTGCGGCACCATTTTGTATCCACCCGCCATTTTGTACCATGATCAAAATGAAACTTCTGTCTCATACTGTCTGCCTCAGCAGAAAGCAGCCACGATTGTTTCTCTTTATTAGCCAAGGTTAAGAATCGCTGCACTAATGAATAGATCATTCTGTAACTGCATGCCTTTCCCAGTAGGTAGACCTGCTCCCACTCTCAGAGAGACGAGCACGGGCAGAGTAACCTTGAAACTAAGATAGCGTGTACCCGGTCCCAGGATGATAGCCCATCCTTCTGTACCTCCATTGTTTATCAGTGACCAGGCTGGAAAATTCCAGTCTGGGCGGGTCTCTAGGGGTGTTGGAAATGTATATCTGACTTTACCATGTGGACGGGAGTCAGTCCCTCTGGCACAATCTGAGGAGGCTGGTCAGGCCGGACTTCACTCGAGCATATACTAATAAAATACTTTGGTTTGTAATCTCTACTGTCTGACCGACTCTTCATTTGTATGGAAGGCTGAGAGGTGGTCGCCGTGTGATCCGGGTGGCCCTAAACGAGTCACTTCCTTCATGTTGTACAATTCATGTACAGTGAATTTGGTGTAGCCCTTCACCTTTATGCATAAAGATTTGCTAAAAATGATAACCTGAGATGTGGAGGTCTCTGCCCCCACTCATCAAGTTGGTCACATTTAGGGCTGGGAAGAGTTCGCTGACTTTTACTCCACGGAACTCCGCAAAGTGCCAGAAAAACTCCGCTGGGCTCTGCGGAGTTCTACCAGGGGCAGAGTCTGTTAAGTCGCTCTGCTCGCACTGATTTTTAGCACCAGGAGTTTGTCCTGCACTGTAAAATCAGCGCAAACAGCACTATGTGTCGCGCCAAAGGGTGCTGCTGCTTTCTTCCGCTCGAGCAGACATTCTACTCGAGCAGCAGCTTCCTCAACGCGAATGGCAGATTTCTCAACACGAGCGGTCGCGACCTGCCGCGACCCCCGCGAAGAGAAATCTCTCCAGGAGGAGGTCTAGTGCATTATTTTTTCTCGCAAGCGCTCGCCACCTTACCAGTGGCGAGCCACTAAAAAAAAAACCTCTGCTCTGCGTCACTTCGGGGAGTTTTTCAGAACTCCGCACGGAACGCGGAGTGGGCAAAACTCTGCGAACTCCACCGGTGGAGCGGAATGCTTCGCCCACCCCTAGTCACATTCCTGACCCACCTTTCTCTTCCTTCATTGCTTTCAGTTGCCAAGCTTATCCCCTAAGCATGGACTGACTATTTTGGTGTCCCCTTGGGTATCAAGCTGCCTAGTCAGGTAGAGTATGAAATCACTCAGCTCAGTGCTGTCCTCTTCAAAATATGGTTTAGAAGTACTTCATCTTCATTCTGCAGTATGCTCCCAACAACCTGGTCCAAGCCTGTTTTTGGGAACAATATGAGCACTAATTTATCTAGCCAGGGCTGGCCTTTGATCCGATAGTGCCCTAGGCAAACCAAATTTGGTGACCTTGATGCCAGTGGTGAGAAAAATAAGGCAACAGGGGGTTCCTTTTGTCTCATTCACATCTAGTTGTGATATTTGTGCCTTCCGGTAATTTAGCTGCCATATACGTGGCTCCACTGTCTGCTCTCACCTTTCCACATCCCTACCGATTACCAGTAACCAAAATATCTAACTTTAAAATTATGTGTACTTGTCATTTTGCATGTCATATAACTAGACCTGCCCTTCTTCAGCATTGTATCACTGCTTGTATTCATTTTAGAACCCTATATTCTGAGACAGAAAACATGCTGCTTCTAGAAATAGGAGGGCGCATAATGGAGGCAGATCTGTCTCCATTCTGGCTGCAAAGAATTTGTACTCTCGCCCTCCTAAGCTCTGTTGTAACTCGATTCTTCTGTCCTTCCAGAAAAAACATTCAAACTTGACTTTTCCAGGATCATTGCTGCCTCCACCACTGCTTCCCCTATTTATGTAATCAAACCACTATTTGCCACAGGTTTCCAAAAAGTCTTGGCAGTGGGATCATGGAAGTGGAGGAAGCCCAAATGTATTACAAGCGTATTTTGAAGCCCTCTTAAGTTAAGACCAATGCAAGGGACCCACTGTATTTTATAGTGCATCAATTGCCATTAACTGTCAAAGAAACTAGGATCAGAACCAGAATCATCACATTCTCCTTGGTAAATTTATTGAATGGGTATTACCATGCAACAGTTATCATTTGTTTTACAAAGATTCCTTGAAGGAGAATAGTAAAAGACCTTTACAGTTTGTTAAGTACTGGTATGCTAAGACCAATGTTATTGGGCAAGTGCACTAATGGTCACATATAGTCCAAAAAAAAGATTTTTCGTATTATGCATTGGATCGCAACAGTGATGGGGCCCGCCGCGCCCCCCATCCAAGTAATTTTGAATTAGACTTTGAATTTGGCTCCACCTCCACCGCTTGTTGTTAATGGTAGCACCCCTCTCCCGAACTTTGGGTCTAGTTGTGCCTCTGTTCCCTACCAACGTGTTCGGCACCTCCATTCTTAGCATGTTATAAGCAGGATGACAGGGTGGGAGGAGTGTGGATTTATGCAGATCATGGTCCTAGAAATAGGACTATGGCATTTTTTTAATAGTACAAACAGGCTTGAGGGAAGGTCTGTCCTCAGCAGAGACTTCTCAAAGAATAGCTCAAAGAGTAAAGACTGGGACGAGAACCACTTTACCTCAGGGCAAAATGATGGGAACTCTACATATATTTTTACGCTTATAGTAGTATTTATAAATGTTCCTCATTAGCTTGATTCATAGTATATTGTAGATAAATGTGGGAACTTGCTCATGTCGGTTCATGCTATAACCTTGAGCCAAAGTGTATATGATGTCACTTACCATGTTCTTACAAGATTCAAGGGTCACTGGGTTAAAGGTCATGGGAGGTCAGCATTGTCACTGAGATTTGGCTTTCACTCTCCAGGATGCTCAGAAGCTGAGATGTAAGGAACTGGTCCGCCTAGTAGGTAATACATGCACAAGACATTGCTTTAAGTGATGGGTCTTCAATTCCTTCTGTACACCACCTGGCTAAACAGCCACTTTAGCCCCAGCTTCCCTGTGACCACCATCCCATTGAACAAAAGACCAGAAGGTGGTAGGAAGACAGACTTTGTGTTGTTTATTCCTGAAACTTTAAAAGCAGTTTTCCTCTACCCATAACTGTTCAAATGTACCTATTGGTTTGTGGGCTTTGAAGTTTATAATCTGCTGATTCTCCTCCCCCAGGACTGCTCAAATTTACCTGTTGGTTTGTGGGCTTTGTAGTTTATAATCAGCTGTTTTTCCTGCCCGTGACTGCTCAAAATTTACCCGTTGGTTTGAGGACTTTGTAGTTTATAATCTGCTGTTTTTCCAGCCCGTGACTGCTTAAATTTATCTGTTGGTTTGAGGGATTTGTAGGTTAAAATCCGCTGTTTCTCCTGCCCATGACTGCTTAAATTTACCTGTTAGTTTGTGGGCTTTGTAGTTGAAAAACTGCTGTTTAACCTGCCCGTGACTGCTTAAATTTCCATCCTAGTTTTCCCCTATACTGTGGTAAGACCTGTGTGAAAGCAATCCACCCCCAGCTCCCTTGTTTTCTTAGCAAAGGGGAAAAAACAGTCCAAATCCAACTCAGAGGCTAAGCAGAGTGTGCTTTGAGACTGCAGAAACTGCTCTTATGGCTTAAACTGTGTTTGGAAAGTGTATGTAGCACTCATTTTTGGCTAGGAGAGTGAGATGTTTAAGTGTGGGAAAGGCAGTATTGTTAGTGGCTTAGATTTGGCCCTTAGCTGCAGAGCTGAACTCCAGAGTGTGGGGTGAGCCTGTCTGTCTCCAAGGAGATTCTGTTCTTCAGGAGCATCTCACTGCCCCCTGGCCATCAACCTGTACTTGAGGTCACATGCTCCTTATATAGGTTTGCCATTGGACTTTACATGTGTGCTCTGATTGGCTGCTTTATCTGGTGTTTCTGTTGGGCTTAGGGTTATGTTTCTGATTGGCTGATAGGTCTAGGGCTGTGATTGGTCCCTGGGAAGGGTTTCTGTTGGACTTGGGGCTTAGGGTTAGGGTTCTGATGGCTGGATAGGTCTAGGGTTTTGATTGGTCCCTGGGGCTAGGGTTTCTATTGGGCCTAGGGCTTAGGGTTTGGTCTCTGATTGACTGCTAGGACCAGGACTGTGATTGGCTGTAAGGGACTGGTCTCCTATTGGCCCTAGGGTTTAGGGCTAGTGTTGTGACTGGCTAGGGTATAGGGCTAGGTTTCCTATTGGCCAAAAAGGGGTCATCTGACCACTAGTGCTATTTAAGCCTAGGGCTCAGGGTGTCTCAGTCACGGCATCAAGGCTAAGGGCAAAGAGGATAAGGGCAGTTGCCTGTTTCGGGTTCTTTGGGACAGGTCAGACCTAGGGCCAGAAATGCTGCCCTTTTTTCCATTCACCAGCACCAACCTCAATCCATTGACAAAAATATTAACACACTAACAGCAAATGCACTCGAATCATGTACTACAAACAGACCCTAACCACATTTCATTGTCTCAACACCCACTACAAAACCTAACCACACCAATACAACCTTCTACCCCAACTACCACACAATGGCAACCTCACTCACACACAAAACACCACCACTAACCAATCCACTCGTCGCCAACACAACCCAAATTCCCACCATACTCAACTATATCCCATCCAGACACACACTACCTGCTCATACAAAGCGCCAGCTCTCCTCTCTAATTACTCCTAACAGACCCCTTTCTGTCACCACCAAACCTATACTCAACCTTCCATCTTTTCATCCGACCAACACCCTCCTCATTTTTTTACCAAAACAACACACCCACACGACCCTTACACTACACTCCACCACACATATTACCTCTTCCAGCAATCATATCTAACACAAACACTCCTAACTCTTGTCCATCCCCTCTCACTCACCACATACACTCTTTTCCAAAACACATCAACACCCCCTTTACCTTGCAGCTTCCACTCGCCAACAATACTTTACCTACAAGTACTTCTCAGAAAACAAATACATCATCATCTCCTCTCACTACTCCTCAAAAACAAAGCATAACACACACACAGGACAACACAATCTCACACACACATACTACCTCATAATACTTTCCGTCACAAACAAGAAACATGCACCCACTCTCACCCTCCTGACTACACAAATAATACACACCCTTAACCAACTTTACTACCAAGCGTTCTCTCTCCCCCCACACCTAACACATATATAGCAACACAGCAACTCTCTTTTAACCGCCTCTCATCCATTGGACAATTTAGAACCTTTCAACATGACCCACATGATGCACCACCACCCATAGTTCATACACCTTCCACCCTAAATAGACGCAAACAAAATAAACAACATGCCACTCTTCAGAACTTTGCATCTCCATGTCTACTGCACAACAAGGCTACTCTACAAAAATAACACCGCTCACCAACTTACTCTCAAACACCATCTCTACCCCCTACACACGCAGACCCATCAAAATGCCTTGTTAGCCTGCTAGACGAGGAATACGATACAGAACAGAACAACTACACTACTGCTATCCTCATACAGCTAATACCAGCACTAAAAAGGACACACCTGCTCAAGTCCACAAAACACTGCTTGCTCTTCTCCAAAACAAAGTCACACATTCACCAAAAGACATTCTCTAAACTGCATACTAATAAATGCTTGATCACTTTCAAAAAACAATCATCACATCTACAACCTTCTCACTGACGCACAACCTGACTTACTCTTCATAACTGAATCATGATTGGGAGATGGCATGGCTCCATTGATGCATTAAGTCTTTCCTTGAGGCTATCAAACTATCACACAAAATTGTATAGACAAAAGAGGAGATGGCATAGCTGTTGTGTTCAAGCAAACATTAAATATCACTAAAGCTGGTGATGTTTCCATACAAGACTGTGAAGCCCTCTTCGCCAAATGCAGCCCTACACCATCTTTCTCCTGTAACTTCCTACTCCTTTACAGACCTCCACCAAGCAATGCAACATTCCCAGACACACTTCTAGACAGTTTCAAACCTGATAACATTACACTCCAACCTATGCATTCTTGGTGACCTAAACCTTTGGTTTGACAAACAAAATATGCCCATCCAAAAACAATCATGACTGGCCTGGACACACTAAACCTACATCAGATCGTCCACAAACCCATACACATCACTGGACACACCTTAGAAGTCATCTTTGTAAATCCAAAAATAGTTACCTTTCAAACGATTACTCCAGTCACATGGTCAGACCACCATTTGCTTGCTTTCCAAATTAAAACACCACAAAGCAACACACCTAAAACAACTTTACATGCATCCACATATCGACCATGAAACAAACTCAATTTTGAATACCTAGAAACACAGCTAACATCCAATACAGAGCTAGTCACAATAAATTCTGTTTCAAAACTATATGAGTGGCTAAAGAAAGCTTTTGATATCATAATACCACTAAGAACAACACAAAAAAACAAAAGAAAACAGGCACTTTGTAGAAATACAGAGCTAAAAGAGATAAAACAGCAAATTAGAAAGCTGCAACACACCTGGCTCAAAACAAACACCAAACAAGACAAACTTTGCCTACAGAAACTTAACATATTATACAAGTCATCAATCAAAAAAGCTAAGAAAAGATACTATTCAGACAGAATTCAAAATGCTAAATGTACAAATAAAGAATTCTATAAAATTCTCACTAAATTTCAAAAACCAAATTCGCTAGAAAGCACTCATCCCATTACTCGAGAATTTACAGACAAACTGGCAAATCATTACACAACCAAAGCAGACATGTTATACTCCTAACTAAAACAAAGAAAGACCACCAGCACCGACCCTTTTCCAAAATGCCCCTCCAAGAGTAGGCTAACCCAGCCTCTGCATTCCCTCCTACAAATATCTAACAATGAATTTAAGGACCTGGTCAAAGCAAGCAGGCCTGCCGGCAGCCCTTCTGCCCCATGACCACCACAAACCTTCAAGAAAATTCTTCTAACTACCTCTGCTGCCACACCAGTAAGAAGAATCATCAACAATTCCTTAACTATGAGAATATTTCCAGAAGACCTAAAAACGCCATACGTACGCCCATTATTAAGGAAAACAAACCTAGACCTGCTTAACCCTGACAACTACAGACCGATTACAAATGGACCTTTCCTGGACAAACTGATAGTAAGAGCAGCGTGTCACAATTCATTGAAGATAGTTCTATACTTTCACACTTCCAAGCAGGATTCCGTCTGGGTAGAGGCACAGAATCTGCCCTCATTGCCATCTGGGATGACCTTAAGAACACAGTTGACCGGAACAGGGTTGCTGCACTACTTCTCTTGGACCTCTCAGCTACCTTTGACACAGCTGATCATGACACTGTAATACAAAGTCTCTATGAAGCTGGCATAGAAGGGACTGCTCTCGACTGGATCACATTCTACCTTCAAAACAGAACAAATGTCATCCATACCCCCCTTTCTCATTGAACCATACTCCACAAGAGGAGGGATCCCTCAAGGCTCTATCATCTCATCCATGCTTTTCAACATCTACATGAAGTCATTACCGGCGCTGATCAATCAATTTCACCTCACGTGCTATAACAATGCAGATGACACACAAATACTTCTTAAACTGGAAAGCCCCAAAGACATTGGAAACTCACAAATTTTCAGTTACCTCAGAGCTGTGGATCAGTGGATGACATGGAGCCATCTCAAATTGTATTCTTCCAAAACAGAAATACTCACATGTGGCGATTAGAAAAATTATGACCCACTTGACGCCTGGCCTAATGATCTGAGAACACCGTCTAAAGTATCTAAGGAAGTAAGAAACCTCGGAATTACCATGGACTCCAAGCTATCAATGAATGCATGAGTGGACAAACTAGCAAGATCAATCTTCATTACTATAAAAACTCTGCAATGCATCTTCCCCCACTTGGGATTTTCACACAAGGTCCAGCCTACTATCTCTCTTGTTCTGTCTAAACTCGATTATGCCAATAGCCTCTACCATGGATCATCTTTAACAACTATGAAAAGACTACAATGGATTCAGAACTTTGCTGCCATACTACTCTTACATAAAAAACCCCAAGCCCACATTTCCCATGCCTTGAAGGCCCTACATTGGTTCCCGATTGCCAGAAGATCCACATTCAAGCTGCTTTGTATAACCCACAAAGTGATACATGGAACAGGCCCGCTCTTCATCAGGAATAAAATCACCAAATACATTCAACAAAGGAACCTCAACTGTAGACTGGCACCTCGCTTCAAAATCCCACCTTACAAGAAAAAACCATAGGTGGCACATCCTTCTCTGTTCAAGCAGCCAAACTATGGAACTCTTTACCCCCAAACATAAGATCCATGGATAACTCCCTTATCTTCAGAAGACTACTCAAGAGTTGGCTCTTCCCCACATAACCAGCATACTCAAGCATAAATATACAGCATATCCCTGTGAATATAAGCAGTTATTTGGATTATATATGTGCATATAGATATGTGTATTCCTTTGTATAAATGTGTATAATAATCATGTTTATAAAAATATACATATTTGTTAGTTCTGCCTAACAAATGTACATATTACTCATGGTTATATTATTCTGTGTTTAACATGTATATAGGTCACCGAAAAAATAAGTAATTTTTTATCATAACTATTAATCTACAATTGTTTCACTATTAAATAAAAAAATTCAAAAATTATAAAAACAAATAAATTAGCTTAAAGTACAGCAGCACTTGAAAAGTCTGAGTATAGTATATACAACTTAAACCTAGATATATTACTGTACTTATACATATATACCTTCCATATACTTATGTATCTTTAGATTTACTTTACTCCTAATTCAGCATCTTCAATGCACTACCCTAGATCTCACCCTATAGCGCCCTCAATATATCCTCTACCTCCACTCTCTTACTCATCCCAAACCTCAATCTATTACACTCTCCAATGCACAACCTTATTTCTCACCCTATACCTCTCTCAATATATCCTCTACCTCCACTCTCTGGCTCATCCAAAACCCCATTCTACTCCTATGATCTCCAAAATAACCCTTTCTAGACTCTTCCCTCCTCTACCCCTCCTTGCATTATCTCAAACTTCTTTTACTATTTACATCTCTCAAATAAGCCTTCTAAACCCTTCCCTCTGACTCTTCCCCCTCCCCTCTACTCAGGGCCGGACTGGGAACCGAAACCGGCCCTGGCAAACTGCTCGGCCAGCCCCCCCCTCCAGGGGGGAGGGGGTGCGGCCGAGCAGTTTGCTAGTGCCGGTTTCGGACAATTTTGTTACAGGGGGCCGATATTACTGGCCCCCGGTAACAAAAACGGCCCCCAGGGGCCCAAAACCAGCACCCAACCTGGCAGCCCACCGGGGAAACGCCCAGTGACCACCACGGCCGGCCCTGCCTCTACTCATCCCAAACCTTCACCTGCTGCTATCATCTCCAAATAAACACTTTCTAGACCTTCCCTCTTCTATCCCTCCGCTATCCTTCTCAATCCAGCTAACAGACTCACATTTCCACTGCTCAAATTAATTTCATTTTTCACTATGCTAATTCACCACTAATCCTGTTTGGGTTCCGGAGTAGCATGCTACTCGCCGAAAAGTGCTTTGACGCATCATCAGGGGTACCAAGCATTATATAAATGTAAACCCTTCCCTCTTCTATTTCTCCACTATCCTTTTTCAATACAAATAACAGACTCACAGTCCACCAGTAGCGGCTGCTACTCAGCATGGGTGGAGAGGCGGGGGCCGGGGGAAGCGGAGGGGGGAAATACCAAAAGAAATTAACTTACCTGGGTGCCGCCGGGTGCCACCGCCTCTCCTCATCTTCTGGCAGCAACAGGAAGCACACAGCTTCCCAGAATCCCCTGTCCAATCACAACGCTGCCTTACAGCAGCGTTGTGATTGGTATGAGCGCCATGGTCTGGTGCTCAGACAGGGGCTTGGAAGCTGGGCATGTTCCCCGCCAGGCTGTGTAATGCAGCCTGGTGGGGAAGATGCAAAGTGCTCATGACAGTTTGGCCGGCCCAAGAGGGCCGGCCAAGCAGTCATGCGCACTTAGGGAGTGTGCTTAACACTCCTTCCCCTGCACCCTGCACTGGCCAGCTCAGCCCCACCAACCCCGCCCCGCACTCAAGTAGGAAGGAAAAAGAAAATGATAATAACGTTAGTCATTATCATTTTCGTGTTCCTTTTTACACTGCTTGCAGAGCAGTGGGGCGACGCTCCTCCGCCTTAGCGCAGGAGCCGCCGCTGATGTCCACCACTGAAATTAATTTCAGATTTCCCTACACTAATTCACCACTAATCCTGCTTGGGTTCTGGAGTAGTGCGCTACTGGCCAAAAAGCACTTCGATGCCTCATTAGGGGTAATAAGCGCTATATAAATGCAATTAGAATTACAGTGACAGCAATTAGCAGTTGTGTGCGGTATCCTAACTGGTATAGAATGTTATGCCAACATTCTCTATTAATGTTCCCTACGTGGAATGAGAAGGTGAGAACAGTTGGAGGTTGGGTTAGAGCAGGGCACAAGTCCTAAAAAAAGAAGTGGGGGGACGCTCCAAGTTAGGTGGTGTCACAGGAAGTGACGTCTCGACAGGAAGTGACGTCACGTCACGAAAGGTAGTCCCCCCCTTATTACAGGAAGTTGTGACGAGCAGTAGCCTGGTTTCCGGCGTCAGTATCAATGTTTCCCCCTCTACCTTTGGACAGCTGCTGTCCTAAATATATTGTCCCCTTCCTGAGCCTCACCTGCCTCGGTATTGTGAAGCGTTGGTCGTCACTGGCCTGAGGGCAGGCAGTGTCGCTCATACATAAATCCGATTGTGATGATACGGGCACAGTGGCGCGTTAAACGCGTTATCTGTCAGGCTGGCCAGCCCTATTGTCTGCAGAGCCATGAAATGACTGACCCTATCCCAGCTCGGTGACTCATTCACCCTGAGCCTCAATCGACCGTCTGACGTGAGAAATCCTTCCTATCCAGAGGCGGGGACCGGCCGAGCAGTGCTGCTGGTTGAATACAGCCAGCCCTGTACTTGGGAGATCGACGGGGCGGCCGTGCGGGCAAGTAATGCCATTATTGAAAGTCCAGCTTTTGGGCAGGGGGGACGGCGTCCACCCGGTAAAATAAGTGGGGGGACGCCGTCCACCCGCGTGGTACCCCGACTCGAGCCCTGGGTTAGAGACGAAGATGGAGAGAAGAGGCTGGGGTGATAAGATGTAACTTATTAAACCAATTGATTCAAGATACTGTGTACGTGTATCTTTACATTGTGGCTAAGTTATTGATGCCGCTCAGGGTGCACGATTTCCGGCCCATGTATCAATACTTGACCACATTGTGTGATCCTGGACAAATCACGTCATCTTAGCCTGCTCCCTTCCCTCATCTTCCACAATATGTTCGCTTTTAATATCATAAAACGAACTCGTTGGGAGTGACCACAGCACTGTGGCGCAGGCTGCCTCGACTGCACTGTTTATTCTGCATCGCCTTGTGCCTCGCCCTCATCCCCCCACCTCCAGTAGGCCCTGGCGGAATGTCTGACGCCCTGCCGGTTTCCCTGCTCGCACCCGGTGTGTGTGCAGCGGTGAGTCAGTGTTTGTAAATGAGGCTGGGCGCCGAGTGCTTCTCTCTGAACAGGAGAATGTGAGTGATGTCAGGCAGACTGACACAGGAGGAGGCGGGGAGAGGGCAGCGCAGAGAAGGAGGGCTGGCGACGCGCGTGTGAAAGCCTAGGAGTAAACACAGCTCGTGCAAGTCCAGCCCAGACGGAGCTGGGATCCCAGCCGAGCAGGAGCTTCAGGAGGAGAACGGGGGGAGCTCGCACAGCATCCCTGCAGCCACAGGTCAGTGCTGGCCTCATGGGGGAGTGGAAGGGAGAGGGCGGTGGGGGTCACAGCAGTGCCAGAGTAGGGAGCCAGAGGCACTCACAGAAGAGGGGAAAACAGGGGCATAGCTTCAGGGGGTGTTTGGGGCCTTACACCCCTTTATACATGTTTTTTTTCTTCTGATGAATAGTTGGGTACAGGTGCTTTCAGTCTTGTATGGTGAGGTGTCTGTCGGATTTCACCTGGGATTTTTTCACCCACACAGACTAAAGCGCACACACACTCGTTATCCCTCTCTCTGTTTGGAAAGTCATACAATGTTTTGCTTATTTAACAAAATATTGTGTTTTCCCTCACTTAACTCGCCTACCAATCCGCATTCCTCTCTCTTTCCACTGCCCCTTAGGCCCCTCTCTTGTACCCTGCTTGTCATCTAATGTATTTTATTATTATATGACTGTGTGATTGTTGGAAAATCTGAAGCTTACAACCCCCAAGCCCTTCGGACCTAGCTACGCCCAAAACAGGTACTTGAACGTGGCTATGTAACTGAACATGCAATGTTGATAAGCATCATTTATTCAGGGACGTAGCTATAAATGGTGCAGCAGGTGCAGTGGCGCCGGGGCGCCGGGCTGTGAGGAGCTCTCTGCTCCACAATTATGGATTTTTTTTTTACTACTACTTACTCCTACTTTTCCATGCTTGCAGAGTGCCCACGAGGACTTGTTGTTAGCTTGTTTTGGATGATAATGTGTGGCTGCGTGAAGCTATAACAATGTGTTATTATTAAACCCGATAGAACTCACACATTGATCTCTAAGGATGAAGGCCTGAATCAGCCCCACTTGTATGCGGACCCTTCGCCTGCGGGCAGTGACTTATCTAGCCTCAAAATACATCATGTATTTAAGAGGGGCGCTTGTATTTGATTTACAGTGTCGAGTTTCCGAGGCCAGGCACCTCTGCCCTCTAGCACAATTACCCCATAGACCTATTGGTGTACTACAAATGTCAATCTCCAGGATGGTTTTGTAGCGCGGTGACACCACCCATGTCGCACACGGCGCTCTATGACGGTAGACACTTGAGCAGCAGGCAAACTTACAAGGGCGGCTTCTGTAAATGTTTGACAAGCAACCGAAGCGCTCGCTGAATTCGTGCAGAAAAAGAATAAGGTTCGGTCAAACTTCCTCTCCGCTCCGTGAGCTGGGTGTGCCGGTCGCCAGGCGGAAAGCGCCCAGCCTGACAGAGCTCAAGTCCGAGGGACCGATGCTGGGGCAGCTGCCGCCGGCAGGAGCCCGCCAATCACCTCTCCCTCCGAATCTGTAACGTCAGAGTGACAGAGTTAATGCATTGTTCGAGGAGGATGGTCCGGAACTGTGGGTACACGGGGTTCGGAACAGATGGAGGCCTGGACCGCAGGCGCGCGGCTGCCATCTCAGTGAGGACTGAGGAGAGATACAAGTACAGTGGGAGAGGAGGAACTGACCAGTGCTGGAAACACAAGGAGGCCGAGTGTGTACAGTATGTGTGCCTGATCTGTGGTCCATTGTACGTGCTCTGCCTGTGTGACAATGCTCGGTTATATGTACTAAAGCTGCCAAGATGGTACCAAGGACAACTTTGTGTTATCCATTCATTGCACTCTTTTCATGTGAAGTAATGTGTATCAATTAGAACCTAGACACCCAGGCATTCACAAATGCTGTTTTCAAATGTTGCATATTTAAATGTTATTTAGCACATTAAAGCCAGGCCTATTGGTTTTGCCAATGCTAGGAGAAAAAGTAGCAAAAAGGATAGCTGTCTGGATAGAATGCAGAGGGGCGATAACATTTTTATATGACAAACACTGCGATGAATGAATGTATTTTTCAGATGTTGAAACGTCTCTTATGCATTCCAAGGGAAGCACTTAGTAGAAGGTGGATTGGAACAGCAAACAGCCAATAACACAAGGGGACAGAGTAAATAATACTCCTCTGGTTGCAGTCAAAGCCCATTCTAGCGCTTTGTGTATGGAAGCGCTTCGTGTATGGAAGTGCCTATACTAAGGATGGTGAGGTGACATGCCAGTCTTGCTTCCCGAAGGGAACGGTGCTTTGTAGACCTTGTCGCCAAGGGCTTACCGCAAACCCCTGTTGCGCAGGTTGCCTCCAAACCCCAGGGGCCCCCAAACCTTCAGTGGGACCATTCAGCTCAAGGCTAATGAATATTTGTGAGATATGGGAGACTCAGTGACCCCTCATCACATTCTGCAACGGGACCCCATCATTTTGCGTTACGCCACTGCTTGTTGCAGAGTCTCATCCACAGTGGCTGGAGCCAGATGCTAAAGGAAACAACCCACTTCTAGGAATTTTTGAAGGGTATGAGATTGTTGACCTCTAAGTTGATTTTCTGGATGGGCATTTTGTCCAGAATGCATTGCGCTCAGGGCCGGACTGGCTGTAGAGGGCACCGTGCGTTTCCCCGGTGGGCCGCCAGGGTGGGGGCCGGTTTTCGGCCCCTGTGTGGCTGTTTTTGTTACTGGGGGTCGGCAATATCGGCCCCCTGCAACAAAATCGGCCGAAACCGGCCCTAGCAAACAGCTCTGCCGCACCCCCCTCTCCCCTCCCAGGGGGCCGGCCGAGCAGTTTGCCAGGGCCGGTTTCAGTTCCCAGTCCGGCCCTGATTGCGCTTCTGTATCGGTTAGTGCACAATAGTGTGCAAGTATCACATGCTTGAATTGGGAGCCTTTGAGGTGTTTCACGGGAGATGTGGGCTCTCATCTTGGTTTGAGTGAGTGAGGCTCTTGTCTGCAGTTTGACATTTTTGCAGGCAAGTGATCACTTTTCTCAGTTGTTCACTTGTAGAATGATGCAAATGTATAGTTTTGCTCTAAATGTTTCACAGGGGATGGTGACCAATTGGTTTCCAAACATTTAGCATAAATTCTTCATTATAGGAGGGTTAGCCTCTTACTAACACACACATATCATTATATATAGGGTAATTTCCCGATCTGTCCCTCCAAAAATGTAATTTTGGCAATTTTTAGGTCTGTTTTGGCATTGTGGCTGTTTGCAAGGCCTAACGTTGTCAGTTCTTTTTAAAATATACACCATGCTATTTGCTGTTTGCTTTTTCAATCTGCATTCTACTATGCTTCCATTGGAATGCATAAGGGGCATTTTAATGTCTGAGAAGTACACTCAGTCATTGCAATGATTGTCATATTCAATTCTTCATCGCCCATATGCATTGTATCCAAAAATCCTTTCTTTTTTGCTTCTTTTACCCCTAGCATTGGCAAAACCAATAGGGATGTCTTTAATGTGATAAATAGCATTTGTGCATGCAAGAATTGAAAACAGATTTTGTGAATGCCTATGTTTACATAGATTTGCACATTAAAGTGAGACCTATTGACTTTGCCAGTGCTTGTTTTTCAACTTCGAGTTGAGTCCCTCTTTGGGACTTGGCTATGCCTCATTGAACTGTCTGATTTTGGCTGCCATCACTGATACATCGTTTCTAAATGTGTGGTTGGAGAAGTGGGGTTTAGAGCAGTGGTATCTTCTAAGCTAAGTCTTTGTGTGTGACCAACATGTATACATGTGTGTGAAACTCTGACTCCCCCTCCCCCTCCAGGTACTTCCTCTTTGGTTTATAACACTTTTAAAAACATAGGTGTGAATCCCATCTCTCTATCTGGTGGACACCCCAAGGAAGAGGCAAACTGAAGGTTTTGCAAACCCTAATCCCACAGAACAAGTATCCTTCTGTGGCAGCCTCAACATACTGTAATGCAGGACGATTCTAACTGGTCCCTGTTAAAACGGCAGGCTAAGGTCTAAATTCTACAATCAATCTCACAGAAGGTGCCGAGGGCTTTGCAATTTCCAGGGTTCTGAACAGTAGACACCCCAATTTATTTATCAGGGAAATTTGGTGTCCTGGTCTCATGGCCATATCTAACGGAGTGAGCAGGTAATTTTGGTTTGCCAATCAACTCTCACGTGAGAATGAAATGGAGCAACATCAAGAACAACCTGTACAAGCATTTGCAAAGTCAATACATCTCAGCTTTAAAAACGCCGGCCTTTTGGCTTTGCCAATTCTTGTTGGCACTAGTATGCAAATACATGTGACAAGGCGCATGTGCATCTTGGGCAAAGGTGGCGAGAGCAAAGAAACATGTGCACTCCCATGGAGTGCTCAATAAAAAATAAAAAAGAGTTCCCTCATGTATGTTGGAGAAGGATTCAGCCCATCCATTTAGAAGACTATGAAACCAAAGTGCTCATGGGCACCACAAACACAAGAATAGGGAGTAAAGCTATCAAAACAAGAGCAGACACCTGAGGCAGGCAATAAAGCCTTACAACAATGAACAAGGGGCTGCCCCAATGCCCATTCTCAGTGTATGTTAATTATTGAAAACAATAGGTCTGCCTACAGACAGCTTTTGGAGCAAGACCTAAAAATGACCCAGCCCTAAAGATGAGAGGGAAGGATTAGCTTCACACATTTTACATGATGTTACTTTTGGCTGCTGTTTAGTCCCTGTTGTGCCTGATACACAATGAGTTTTCATTTGTCGATTCCTGCCTTTCATATATGCTTCAATAGATGAGTGACGTGAAGCAAATTATATCACACATTCAAGCTGGTTGTTGTTATTCTCTGTGAAAGGAATTTCACAGAACCTCTATCTTTGCAACTTTTGCTTTCAAATTCATTAGGAGGCCAGAAAGAAGGATTTGGTTGCATGAATGGATAGATCAGGTGTGTCCAACCTTTTCTGTAGTAAGAGCCACTTATGTTCAATGAAAATCTTCCTTAGCTTCTAATATTAGTGCTGTAATAGTAACCAAATCACACAAGATTACATTGCAGGCCATGCCATTCAAGACTATCAGCAGTGATCACCCCAGTGCATCAGGCAGAGTTACCAGCAGCAAACAAGCAATGGCATAGCCAATAGGTCTCTCCTTCGGGACTTTATGAGTGTTTAGCCAGAGCTATTGGCTTTGCCAATGTTTTTAAGCTACATTGTAGAGCAGCATGGCTGCTGTGCAGCATGTTGAAAATGTATAATACAAAAGTGTTATAAGCATTTTTGTTACCTTATATATATATAAATATATATATAAAAAAGTTGCGGGCGGTGCAGGTAAGCACAGTGGGGCGGTGGAGCGGGGGGGGGTCGACAGATGATGGAGTAGGTTTTATTTGTATATTTAATTTTACCTATTCCTTCGCCTGTCGACTTCCCCCCTCACACCCCACCCCGCCCCAGCGCACTTACCTCCGCCTTCCGCCGCTGAAAAAAGGCCTTATCATTTTGCAATGCCTCTACCTGGGTGATGCATAACAGCCATAGCGTATTGCCCCTGGGTCAAAGTTAATAATAAGCCTCCCCAAAGCTGCATGATATATCACTCAAGTATGAACTTTAAATATAACATAACATGTGGCTCTGTAATGCGCATGTGCAACCTAAAGGGTACATTGGTGATGAAATAACATATATTTATTGTTATCCAACTCACTGGTTGGAGTGGTTGAACTGAAATTTAAATTGGAAATTCAACCATTTTGCTCCAAACATCAGCTTATGAGTTCTGAAAATACATACATCTTCATCTTAAATACACACTTTTCAATTTTGGTAAAATAAATATTAATTCAACCAAGCAAAAGCTTCTCATTTAGTAAGGTGGGTTGCATACTGGAGAGATACCAGTAGCTCACGAGCTACTCGTTGGAGAAGCCTGGAATAGATGAATGGGCTTTTATAGCAAACACATGGATACTGAATCACATAAACACTTGATAACTTGAAGTACTGTGCGCATGTAGCACTTTAAAAGGCTTGTTTTGTGTTTTTCTGTGAACAGATGCTTTATCTTGCGTGGAGGTTCTCAGGTCGCACATTCCATACATTTACACTTTGGACTTCAATGATTCATCCCAAGACTTAACGTATGGGTACCGATAGGATGCATAAGCTTCCCCTATGCTACTGCTTGTAACTCTTTTGTATTGGTTGCCACATCCTCCAATCCAGTCAATCGTAATACTTGCTTTTTTTACAGAATTATGCAGATTTCACAAACGTATAGCCAAGAAAACTCTCACCACAATCCATTACCAAGAACACCCAAATCATCATTTTTTTTTTAGGTTTGAGCCAGCCTGCAGGAATATTTTAGTCTCACCTTCATTATATTGGATGTATCTTTTTCCTCCACTAGAATGCATGAAGGACTATTTTATGTATAAAGAGTACCCTCTTTCATCACAGATTTGATTATTTCTCTCATCCAGCGCTCAAGTGAGATTGTGAAGCTTATTGGCTTTGGCAATGCTTGTTTGGGGAGAATGGAAGGTTGAGGTGTGACCTGTAAAGGAATGTAGGGGAGAAGAGCTTGTGGGACGTGGTCATGTGTCTCGAAAAAAAAGACTAAATAATGGCATAAATACAAAATAAAAACATTGTAGAGAGTTTGTAAGCGAAAGGGTAGTGACAATGGTTATCCTAGGTATGAAATTCGACAACATAACATAGACCACTTTTTAAATGTAAAGATGTCTGTAGCTTTTGCTAGTTTCAGTTTCTGAATGTTTGTGCCTATCATCAAGTTCTCATAATCACTGTTTATTAACACGCTGCAGCCTCAAATTCTCAAAAGCACTGCTTATTAACATGCTGCAGCCTCAAGTTCTCAAAATCACTGCTTATTAACACGCTGCAGCCTCAAGTTCTCAAAATCACTGCTTATTAACCTGCGGCAGCTTCAAGTTCTCAAAATCACTGCTTATTAACACGCTGCAGCCTAAAACTCTCAAAATCACTGCTTATTAACATGCTGCAGCTTCAAGTTCTCAAAATCACTGCTTATTAACACGCTGCAGCCTAAAGCTCTCAAAATCACTGCTTATTAACATGCTGCAGCCTCAAGTTCTCAAAATCACTGCTTATTAACTTGTGGCAGCTTCAAGTTCTCAAAATCACTGCTTATTACATGCTGCAGCTTCAAGCTCTCAAAATCACTGCTTATTAACACGCTGCAGCCTCAAGCTCTCAAAATCACTGCTTATTAACGCGCTACAGCCTCAAGCTCTCAAAATCACTGCTTATTACATGCTGCAGCTTCAAGCTCTCAAAATCGCTGCTTAGTAACACGCTCCAGCCTTAAAAAATCACTGCTTATTAACACGCTGCAGCCTCGCGTTCTCAAAATCACTGCTTATTAACATGGTGCAGTTCAAGTTCTCAAAATCACTCCTTATTAACACACTGCAGCCTCAAGTTCTTAAAATCACTGCTTATTAACACGCTGCAGTTCACGTTCTCAAAATCACTGCTTATTAACACGCTGTAGTTCAAGTTCTCAAAATCACTGCTTATTAACACGCTGCAGCCTCAAGTCCTCAAAATCACTGATTATTAACACGCTGCAGCCTCAAGCTCTCAAAATCATTGCTTATTAACACGCTGTAGCCTCAAGCTCTCAAAATCACTGCTTATTAACACGCTGCAGCCTCAAGCTCTCAAAATCACTGCTTATTAACACGCTGCAGTCTCAAGCTCTCAAAATCACTGCTTATTAACACGCTGCAGCCTAAAGCTCTCAAAATCACTGCTTATTACATGCTGCAGCTTCAAGCTCTCAAAATTGCTGCTTATTAACACGCTCCAGCCTAAAAAAATCACTGCTTATTAACATGCTGCAGCCGTGAGTTCTCAAAATCATTCCTTATTAACATGCTGCAGTTCAAGTTCTCAAAATCACTGCTTATTAACACACTGCAGCCTCAAGTTCTTAAAATCACTGCTTATTAACACGCTGCAGCCTCAAGTCCTCAAAATCACTGATTATTAACACGCTGCAGCCTCAAGCTCTCAAAATCATTGCTTATTAACACGCTGTAGCCTCAAGCTCTCAAAATCACTGCTTATTAACACGCTGCAGCCTCAAGTTCTTAAAATCACTGCTTATTAACACGCCCCAGCCTAAACAAATCACTGCTTATTAACACGCTGCAGCTTCAAGCTCTCAAAATCACTGCTTATTATTACGCTGCAGCCTCAAGTTCTCAAAATCACTGCTTATTAACATGCTGCTGTTCAAGCTCTCAAAATCACTGCTTATTAACACGCTGCAGCCTCAAGCTCTCAAAATCACTGCTTATTACATGCTGCAGCTTCAAGCTCTCAAAATCGCTGCTTATTAACACGCTCCAGCCTAAAAAAATCACTGCTTATTAACACGCTGCAGCCTCGAGTTCTCAAAATCACTGCTTATTAACATGCTGCAGTTCAAGTTCTCAAAATCACTGCTTATTAACACACTGAAGCCTCAAGTTCTTAAAATCACTGCTTATTAACACGCTGCAGTTCACGTTCTCAAAATCACTGCTTATTAACACGCTGCAGTTCAAGTTCTCAAAATCACTGCTTATTAACATGCTGCAGCCTCAAGCTCTCAAATTCACTGCTTATTAACACGCTGCAGCCTCAAGTCCTCAAAATCACTGATTATTAACACGCTGCAGCCTCAAGCTCTCAAAATCATTGCTTATTAACACTCTGCAGCCTCAAGTTCTCAAAATCACTGCTTATTAACACTCTGCAGCCTCAAGTTCTCAAAATCACTGCTTATTAACATGCTGCTGTTCAAGCTCTCAATATCACTGCTTATTACTTGCTGCAGCTTTAAGCTCTCAAAATCGCTGCTTATTAACACGCTCCAGCCTAAAAAAATCACTGCTTATTAACACGCTGCAGCCGTGAGTTCTCAAAATCACTGCTTATTAACATGCTGCAGTTCAAGTTCTCAAAATCACTGCTTATTAACACACTGCAGCCTCAAGATCTCAAAATCACTGCTTATTAACACGCTGCAGCCTCAAGCTCTCAAAATCATTGCTTATTAACATGCTGCAGCCTCAAGTGCTCAAAATCACTGCTTATTAACACACTGCAGCCTCAAGTTCTTAAAATCACTGCTTATTAACACGCTGCAGCCTCAAGAACTCAAAACCACTGCTTATTAACACACTGCAGCCTCAAGTTCTTAAAATCACTGCTTATTAACACGCTGCAGTTCACGTTATCAAAATCACTGCTTATTAACACACTGCAGTTCAAGTTCTCAAAATCACTGCTTATTAACATGCTGCAGCCTCAAGCTCTCAAATTCACTGCTTATTAACACGCTGCAGCCTCAAGTCCTCAAAATCACTGATTATTAACACGCTGCAGTTATTAAGGACTGTTGTAAATTAGATTATTATAAAAAAATAGGATGGTTAAATTATGTAGAGATCCATCTGAAAGCGTTAGGGATGGGAGAACTATTTCAGGACCCTGAGTCCTGTAAAAGGGTTTCAAAGGAAAGACTATCTGATCTATTTATTAACAGATCAAAGTATGTCCGAAGAGAAAAGAAACGCACTTATCATTCCTCCATTCTTTATGATTTGGTACCACCAAGTTTGGGGGAAGGTTTTCAGTATTTATCACGAATAAATAATGTGCAGCACAGATTTATTCTTTTGCGTTTCCACATGAAGATGATTCCGCTACTCCTGGGATACCCTCAAAATAAATATAAATTAGCAGATCTCTCACCCTGTCCATGTAACAATCAGGCAGTACAGTCAGATCTACACATTGTATTATTTTGTAAGACCTACATAGAGGAAAGGACAACATTTATACTCCCTATCCTGAGGTACCACAATTTTAGGCAGTGCCGGGTGGCTATGTACTTTTTAAAAACTCTACGGGACCCATTCGTATGCTGTTCTGTTGCCTCATTTTTGTGGGCTTGTTTTAGGAAGAGGAAAAAGGGACGAGATTTTAGTGTTAACAATTAATTGACTAGTTTTAAATTTAGAACTGCTTTTTTTCCTAAATCCTTTTATATGAATTCATATGGCTCATTGCAATTGTTCAATTCTTATTTTTAAATGTGTATATATGTGTATATATTGTGTTGGAATTTTAGCTAACTGTGCTTTTATGATCAGTTTTAAAAAGATCGAATAAAGCTGTGTGTGACTGACAACACGCTGCAGCCTCAAGCTCTCAAAATCATTGCTTATTAACACTCTGCAGCCTCAAGTTCTCATAATCACTGCTTATTAACATGCTGCTGTTCAAGCTCTCAAAATCACTGCTTATTACTTGCTGCAGCTTCACGCTCTCAAAATTGCTGCTTATTAACACGCTCCAGCCTAAAAAAATCACTGCTTATTAACACGCTGCAGCCACGAGTTCTCAAAATCACTGCTTATTAACATGCTGCAGTTCAAGTTCTCAAAATCACTGCTTATTAACACAGTGCAGCCTCAAGACCTCAAAATCACTGCTTATTAACAAACTGCAGCCTCAAGCTCTCAAAATCACTGCTTATTTTTTTTTTATTGTAGTTTTGCAATAATCAATCAATACATTACATCTTATCACTTAAGACAAGATATGCAAAATGAGATTGAATACACGTGGTAAAAAAGAAAACATTAAACAACTCCAAATACCGCCTTGCAGTGTTTAGTCCCGAAACAGAGAATAACAGCATTTGACACATTTTACTCAGTGCTCCGAACAGTTGTAGTACAGCAAGCGGAATAGCAGCCGTAAGGAAGTGTTATACTCCGCCAGCGCTGCTCGTATACTCGCAGAGCGCGTCAGCCTCTCCTCTCTATTGCAGACATTTGTGTAATTCCCAAAGGACACTGTGTACCCATCTCCACCTCAGCACTCGTCCCCGCCTCCCGCTTCAAGCCACGTGGTAAAGGGTTCGAATATATCCTTGGGGCGGGATCTACTTGGCATGAGTTCCCAATAAATAGACAATTGTTTTTTGCAGTAAACAGTGTCATTTACCCATGCTCTGATCGTTGGGGGGGTGGGCTTTTTCCAGTGCACTGCGACCTGTCTCTTCGCCAGGAGCAGCAGCATTGCTGTGAGCTTTCGTGCTGTCTTTGGCGAGGCGTGCACATGTCCCAACAATGCCACAAGTGGGGTTCTCGGCAGTGTTTGATCTGTCATTTGGTCTATATAGGTGAGTACTGTGTGCCAGAAGTTCGCAATTGATCTACACTCCCAAGCAAGATGCAGGAAGGTGGCCTGCGAGGCTCTGCATCTCCAACACCCCGCGTCGGGGTGCAAACCCATTCTGTGTAGCTGCAAAGGCGTGCGATATATGCAATGTAGGTAGTTGAAATGTATGAGCCGCAGGCGGTAGTTTGGTGATAGCTGCTCCAGCTGACTACAGCAGAAGGACCATTGTTTATCCGTGATGCTGACGCCCATATCCGCCTCCCATGCCACACGGGACTGCGGTACAGTTATCGGGGATTCTCTTTGTGTGGTGGCATAAAGGCGCGTGATTAGCTTTCGGGCAGAGGTAACTGTGATCATGTGCTCCAACGCCGGCACCGCTGGGAATGTGTCATATCTCGCCTTGCATGCCGCCCTCAACTGATAGTACAGAAGCATGTCCAGCGCAGTGGGTTGTGCCTCGCCGCACATTTGTTGTAGGGTGAGGAATGTACCATCCGGGGAGAGATCGTCCCCGGTCTGTAGATTGTGGGATGTGGCTCTAAGGTGTGCGGCCTTATCGAGCAATGGCGGTATCAACGGGTTGCCCCCTATCGGCATTGATGGCGCAAACAGCACCGTTTGGTGTGCTCTCCTAGCGAGTCCCTGCCAGGCCCAGCGCACTGCCTCAGCTGTATCTATTTCCTGCCTGGGCCGTTTGAATTTTTGATAAATTGCTGTGTGTAATGGCAGAGGAGCCACCTTGTCTAATTCTATTGCCACATGTGGCTGGAATGGCGTCGGGTGCTTCCAGAAGTGCAGGTATTACGCTTGTGCGCAGTATGCGTATAGCTCAAAGTCTGGCGCCCCTAAACCGCCCTGTGTCATCGGTAGCGTGAGGATCTCTCACGATATTCGGGGCTGTTTCCCAGCCCAGACCAGTTGAAGGACAACGGAGCGAAGGCGTCTAAAGAACTGTGTTGTTAAGGGCATCGGTATATTGACAAACATGTATAATAGTTTTGGCAGGATGATCATTTTTGTGATTGCAATACGTCCTGCTAGTGATAATGGGAGGTGCTTCCAACATCTTACTTTCTCTTCCAGCCAGTCAATGACCCTGCCATAGTTGGCTGACCACAGCTCCTGCAAATCCCTACTGATCCAGATCCCCAGGTACCTTGTTGGTCCGTTTGCCCATTGAATAGGGTATTCTGTCTCGAATGGGGCAGTGGTGTCAGTCAGCGGCATGATGATGGACTTGGACCAATTAATCTGTATCCCGGTCAGGCCCCCATATCGTACCAGTTCTCTTGTGACGGGTGCAAAGTTCGTGTCTGGGTCTACCAGGTAGATGGTCATGTCGTCGGCATACATGGATATAAGCAATCCACGAGATGTGAATCCTATGCTTCACTGCGTGTGATGTTGTCTAAGTCGGGCTGCCAATGGCTCTGTGGCGATCGCAAATAGTAGTGGCGAGAGTGGGCAACCCTGTCTAGTACCCCTTGTGATGGTTATGGGTTCAGATATCTGTCCATTCACTTTGATTCTTGCCGTTGGTTTGGTATAGATTAGTCTGATCTGATTTATGAATATGGGGCTCAGACCTAGGCGGGCAAGCAGTGTGAAGAGGAAAGTCCATTCCAGGGAGTCGAACGCCTTTGTGGCGTCCAACAGGGCTGCTACAGCTTTAACATGCGGGGCCAGGTAATGCAGTACCGCGAACAGTGTGCGCAAATTGTGTGCAGTAGAGCGGCCTGGGATGAAACCTGATTGATCTGGGCGTGCTATCATAGGGAGCAGGGGCTGTAGTCTGTTCGCCAATAGCTTGGCGTAGATTTTAGCATCTAAATTTATGAGCGAGAGGGGGCGGTATGAATCACATTTTGTGGGGTCTTTGTCAGGTTTCAATATGGTTATAATTGTCGCCTCCCTCATAGTGTGCGTCAATATGCCCACTTCCTGCGCTTCCTGGTAGACCTGTAGCAGGCGTGGCACCAACAAATCCGCATATTCCTTATAGAATGCGGCAGTCAGCCCATCAGCTCCCGGGGCCTTTTCTGCCGGTAGGCCACTTATAACTTTCCGTATGTCATCTACTGTGAATGGTACCTCCAGGTACTCCCGGTGCACCCTGCCAAGCCACAGCAGTTCCAAAGTGTCTAAATAAGTAGTGATGTCGGATGGAGTTGGGTCTGTCTGGGTAGTGTACAGTTCCCGATAGAAGGTCGTCATGGACCGCACTATTTCTGGGGGCGTGCGGGATGGTGGGGCATCTGGGTTGTGTAGTTCGGTTATATACGCCGATCCCCTAGGGGGGTCTCAGCAGGCTGGCCAGTGTCTTGCCCGGCCTGTCCCCTTCTCCATATCTGCGCGCTTGCGCATGTTTATGCATGTATGTAGTTTCTCTGTCCGCTTCCTCCTGGAACGCGGTCAAATGAACTCTGATTTTGGCTAGTGTAGCGGGGGATGGTGATATGTAATATTGACGTTCCAGTTTACGGATCTCTTCTAACCTGGCTAGGGTAGAGCGTATACTCTTGAGCACCCCTGCTTGCAGGGCTATGCAATCGCCCCGTATAACCACCTTGAACGCCTCCCAAAGGGTCCCGGGAGAGTCCACTGTGCCCTCATTTATGTCAAAGTAATCAGTTATTTTGGCACGTATGTCTTCCCGGATGACCATGTCTAATAAGGCATTCAGCGGGAATCTCCAGGTGAAAGGCTGAATATATGGTTTTGGGATGCGTAGCTGTACTTGCACAGGGGCATGATCAGAGAGTGTTCTTGGATGGTGTGAGGCGTCCGTTACCCATGAATGTACATCTTTGGTAGTGAGCCAGTAATCCAGCCTTGACCATGCATTGTGTTGCTGCGTTATGCAGGTTCCTTCCCGAGTGTGTGGGTGCAATGTACGCCAAGAGTCAACAAGCTGATAGTCCTCAATAATCGCTTTTAGTGCGGCTGCCGCCTGTGGGTGATGTGTTCGGGATGTTCCCACCCTGTCTGCCACCGTGGAGAGGACCACATTAAAATCACCACCCCATAACACTGCTGCATCTCCCAGCGACTGAATACCCTGCCATACCCGATGGAAGAAGTCAGGACTGTCCGTATTTGGACCATATGTGTTTACAATTATGAGCGGTGTGTGATATAATTCGCCCCGTATCAGTATGTAACGCCCCTCTGTGTCTAACAGCGTCTGATGTGTTGTCCATTGGAGACCTCTCCGTATGAGGACTGCAACCCCACGGGAGTAACTAGAATAGCACGACTCAAATACCTCTCCCCAGCGTCTGGCTTTAAGTGGGGACCTTGGTGCATTTACGAGATGTGTTTCTTGTAGTAAGCAGATGTCTGCACCATGCTTCGCTAAATAAGAGTGCACTAGTCGAGCCTTCCTATGGTCGTTAAGACTGCGCACATTCCAGGTAATACATGTTAGTGCAGTCAGTGTTCTGTTAGGTGGTGCAAGTAGAATATCGAGGCTGAGCCATCCACGTCACCGTCTACTGTATTGGCTGTGAGTAATGTGCGCTGCGTGAGGACAGTTCTCGTGCCGGCCCTGCCGGCCCATTTGTGTAATCGCACAACTAGATGTGGCCTGTTCGGAGTCGAGTATATCATTACAATCTGTTGTTTCGGTGCTACATAGCAAATCTGTGGCGGTAAATTAAAACAGTGAACACCCCCTTCCCACACCAACCCCCCAATCAGGTTGTGTAAAGATCCCCAGAAAATCCCCCAGAACCAATAATACACCACTTTTTCTAGGGTAAGTGGGAGACATCCCCTGGGGGACCGTGGTGCCACCGGCGAACTCCCCTGCCACTTACTGCAGGGTGGCCGAGCCCGCGGTGTGGCTACACAGAACAGCTTGTTAAAGGCAATCTTGGTTAAGGTATGATTTGCCGCACCCTCCCCAGATACATAATGTTTGCACCCCCCCCTTATTGGGGAGGGCACCATGTGCAGTATCGTGCCCAAATATTAGATTCAGTGTTCGCGAATGGACGGGGCACTTATCTGTTCATGTGTATGTCCATCTGTAGGAAAGTCACATTTCAGTCGTTTTCGCTCAGGATGCTATCTGTTGGCGTCTTGTCAGGAGATTTCTGCTGCCGCTGTTCTTTGGCCTGTTGTTTGGCATACTGTAGCGCTGCTTTCGCGTCTGTAAATATAATCGGTCGTCCTGGTCCATGCACTCGCAGCTTGGCGGGATAAAGCAGGGCATATCGGGTTCCAGATTGCTGTAAGATCTTTCTCGCCGGGAGGAATTCTCTTCGCGCTGCTTGTACCTGCACCGTGAAATCGGGGTATAGGAACACAGCATTCCCCTGGTATTGTGTGGACCCGCGTTCTCTTGCCAGTCTCAGTATCGTGTCTCGATCTCGATAATTTAAAACTCTTGCTAGTATCGGGCATGGTGGTGCACCCGGAGGCGGTCTCGGGCCCAGGGAGCGATGCGCACGCTCTATGAGGAACATGTTGGACAGTTCTTCTGCAAAGAGTTCCCTCATCATAGTTTCGACATACCTTTCCATGTTCTGTATATCTGTGGATTCAGGAACTCCCGTAATACGGACGTTGTTGCGTCTCGACCTGGCTTCCAGGTCTTCATTCTTGGCCTTTATTAGGTTTAACACAGAGTCCATTTGCAAAAGTTTCTCGCGCGTGTCTACTTGCATGTCCTCCGCGTCAGAGGCTCTTGTCCCGAGAGCATCGATCCTGGTCTCGTGTTTTTCGACTCGCTGTGCGATTCCTTCTGTGCGCACCGCCATGCTGTCCATCTTGGTGTCTAGCGCCTTGAGGCTTGTTTTCAAGTCTTTAAACATTGACCGGATGTCCTCCTCAGGCACAGTGCCCACCCCGGTTTCATCTGCACTTTCCGGTGCTGTGTGTTCTCCATCTGGTGGTTTGCTTGTTTTTTTGTCAAATGTCAATCTGGGTTGCCTAGTGTCTGGCTTCCCCATGTTTGTTGTGAGTGAGGCTTGGGTTGCAGTGGGGAACGCACCCCGTCTTCCTGTGCGTCTGCCGGTGCCTTCCCACGCTACGCCCGTTGGGTCCACCGTGGCCCCACACCACTCGCCGCTCCAGATCTTCTGTGTCACCATGTCACCTGCCCTTATTTTGCGTTTTGACGCTGCTTGCACGATGAGTGACTTACTCTCCGTTAGTATCACACTTTTCCCTTCCCTGTAGTAGGCCGCCTCGTGGTCACCAGGCGCTGCCGATCTGGTACTTCCCTCTGTATCTGGACTGTACGTCCCTGGTCCCGGTTTCGCCCTCTACTGCTTGCACGCAGATGGGTGTACTGGGCCGCGGCCCTGCGCACACCACCGATGTCCAGCCGGCAGGGGTGCCTTCCGTCCATTACCGGAGCGACCCCCCTCGGTGAGTAAGCATCCGCGGGGTTCTTGCCTTGTCGGCTGTGTTATCTATAGGTGGCAGCGCTGTGCCCCCTTCACCGTGTTGGGGCATAAGCTGCCCGCCGTCTACCACCTGCACGCCGTGATCCGTGCTGTGTTTTCAGTGCCGTGTCTGGATGCTTGTCCACGGCTGCCCACTCCTGCTACCTCTGCTGCTACAACGCTCCTGCCAATAGTGGGCCTGCAGCAGCTGTTCTTGATGGCGGTCCAGCCTCTTCTAGGACAGGCTCTGTTAGCGCCCTTAACTGGGGACACGCAGCGCCGTCTTGGCCTCCCGGGCTTCCGCGTTGTAAATCTTCACTGCTGCTGTGCTTTGGGCTCTCCGCAACTCAGGCGCGGTCTTCACAGGGCTTTCTGCCTGTTTTCGTAATGGCGGCCGCGACCCCTCCAGCGGCGCGCTTCGCCTCCCGGTGGCCGCGGTCGCTCCCGACAGGCCGCGGCGCAGCGGCCCCCCCGCAGCTTTACCTTGGGTCTGGCTCTGGCGTGGGAGTCTTCAAAGCTTGGCCTTCCCGCTATCATATCCTCGTCTTCGGCAGCTCCCTGCCCTCCCGCGGGCTCCGCTTGTTACCTCGTCTTTCCGCTGCAGGTATGGGGGCTAATGTTGATGCATCGCACTGTGCCCGGTGATTGTGTGCTCCGGTTGGGATGGCGAGGTCCGCGATGCCACTTTGTTGTTCCCCTGCACTGCCGCAGCTCGCCATGCCCAGGGCCAGTCTGCACCAGGTCGGCCCGTCCCGGCACTTTAGTCCCCGGTCTTAGTTCTCTCCATAGGCCACACCACGCTTCGCTGCTTCCTGTGGCTCTGGTTTCCTCAGGCGGATGCAAAACTCCCTCAATTTACCATATTAAGTGCTCCGCTGCTTCACAAAACAGGGGCGAGGTGTCTCCAGCTATGCTGCTGTGCTTAGTATCCGGATTTTGACGGATTTATGGGCTTGGCCGGCGGAGCCGACTTAGAGTGCGGCCATCTCGCTGCACAGCGTAGCCACGCCCAAAAAAAATCACTGCTTATTAACATGCTGCAGCCTCAAGTTCTCAAAATCACTGCTTATTAACACACTGCAGCCTCAAGTTCTTAAAATCACTGCTTATTAACACGCTGCAGCCTCAAGACCTCAAAATCACTGCTTATTAACACACTGCAGCCTCAAGTTCTTAAAATCACTGCTTATTAACACACTCCAGCCTAAAAAAATCACTGCTTATTAACATGCTGCAGCCTCGAGTTCTCAAAATCACTGCTTATTAACACGCTGCAGCCTCAAGTTCTCAAAATCACTGCTTATTGACACGCTGCAGCCTCAAGTTCACAAAATCACTGCTTATTAACATGCTGCAGTTCAAGCTTTCAAAATCACTGCTTATTACATTCTGCAGCTTCAAGCTCTCAAAATCGCTGCTTATTAACACGCTCCAGCATAAAAAAATCACTGCTTATTAACACGCTGCAGCCTCGAGTTCTCAAAATCACTGCTTATTAACATGCTGCAGTTCAAGTTCTCAAAATCGCTTCTTATTAACACACTGCAGCCTCAAGTTCTTAAAATCACTGCTTATTAACACGCTCCAGCCTAAAAAAATCACTGTTTATTAACATGCTGCAGTTCAAGTTCTGAAAATCACTGCTTATTAACATGCTGCAGTTCAAGTTCTCAAAATCACTGCTTATTAACACACTGCAGCCTCAAGTTCTCAAAATCACTGCTTATTAACATGCTGCAGCCTCAAGCTCTCAAAATCACTGCTTATTAACTTGCGGTAGCTTCAAGTTCTCAAAATCACTGCTTATTAACACGCTGCAGCCTCAAGTTCTCAAAATCACTGCTTATTAACATGCTGCTGTTCAAGCTCTCAAAATCACTGCTTATTACATGCTGCAGCTTCAAGCTCTCAAAATCACTGCTTATTAACATGCTGCAGCCTCAAGTTCTCAAAATCACTGCTTATTAACTTGCGGTAGCTTCAAGTTCTCAAAATCACTGCTTATTAACACGCTGCAGCCTCAAGTTCTCAAAATCACTGCTTATTAACATGCTGCTGTTCAAGCTCTCAAAATCACTGCTTATTAACACGCTGCAGCTTCAAGCTCTCAAAATCGCTGCTTATTAACATGCTCCAGCCTATAAAAATCACTGATTATTAACACGCTGCAGCCTCGAGTTCTCAAAATCACTGCTTATTAACATGCTGCAGTTCAAGTTCTCAAAATCACTGCTTATTAACACACTGCAGCCTCAAGTTCTTAAAATCACTGCTTATTAACACGCTGCAGTTCACATTCTCAAAATCACTGCGTATTAACACGCTGCAGTTCAAGTTCTCAAAATCACTGCTTATTAACACGCTGCAGCCTCAAGTTCTCAAATTCACTGCTTATTAACACGCTACAGCCTCAAGTCCTCAAAATCACTGATTATTAACACTCTGCAGCCTCAAGCTCTCAAAATCATTGCTTATAAACACTCTGCAGCCTCAAGTTCTCAAAATCACTGCTTATTAACACTCTGCAGCCTCAAGTTCTCAAAATCACTGCTTATTAACATGCTGCTGTTGAAGCTCTCAAAATCACTGCTTATTACTTGCTGCAGCTTCAAGCTCTCAAAATCGCTGCTTATTAACATGCTCCAGCCTATAAAAATCACTGATTATTAACACGCTGCAGCCTCGAGTTCTCAAAATCACTGCTTATTAACATGCTGCAGTTCAAGTTCTCAAAATCACTGCTTATTAACACACTGCAGCCTCAAGTTCTTAAAATCACTGCTTATTAACACGCTGCAGTTCACATTCTCAAAATCACTGCGTATTAACACGCTGCAGTTCAAGTTCTCAAAATCACTGCTTATTAACACGCTGCAGCCTCAAGTTCTCAAATTCACTGCTTATTAACACGCTACAGCCTCAAGTCCTCAAAATCACTGATTATTAACACTCTGCAGCCTCAAGCTCTCAAAATCATTGCTTATAAACACTCTGCAGCCTCAAGTTCTCAAAATCACTGCTTATTAACACTCTGCAGCCTCAAGTTCTCAAAATCACTGCTTATTAACATGCTGCTGTTGAAGCTCTCAAAATCACTGCTTATTACTTGCTGCAGCTTCAAGCTCTCAAAATCGCTGCTTATTAACACGCTCCAGCCTAAAAAAATCACTGCTTATTAACAGGCTGCAGCCTCGAGTTCTCAAAATCACTGCTTATTAACATGCTGCAGTTCAAGTTCTCAAAATCACTGCTTATTAACACGCTGCAGTTCACGTTCTCAAAATCACTGCTTATTAACACGCTGCAGTTCAAGTTCTCAAAATCACTGCTTATTAACACGCTGCAGTTCAAGTTCTCAAAATCACTGCTTATTAACAGGCTGCAGCCTCGAGTTCTCAAAATCACTGCTTATTAACATTCTGCAGTTCAAGTTCTCAAAATCACTGCTTATTAACACACTGCAGCCTCAAGACCTCAAAATCACTGCTTATTAACACGCTGCAGCCTCAAGTTCTCAAAATCACTGCTTATTAACACGCTGCAGCCTCAAGTTCTCAAAATCACTGCTTATTAACACGCTGCAGCCTCAAGTTCTCAAAATCACTGCTTATTAACACGTTGCAGCCTCGAGTTCTTAAAATCACTGCTTATTAACACGCTGCAGCCTCAAGTCCTCAAAATCGCTGCTTATTAACATGCTGCTGTTGAAGCTCTCAAAATCACTGCTTATTACTTGCTGCAGCTTCAAGCTCTCAAAATCGCTGCTTATTAACACGCTCCAGCCTAAAAAATCACTGCTTATTAACAGGCTGCAGCCTCGGAGTTCTCAAAATCACTGCTTATTAACAGGCTGCAGTTCAAGTTCTCAAAATCACTGCTTATTAACGCGCTGCAGCCTCAAGTTCTTAAAATCACTGCTTATTAACACGCTGCAGTTCACGTTCTCAAAATCACTGCTTATTAACACGCTGCAGTTCAAGTTCTCAAAATCACTGCTTATTAACACGCTGCAGTTCAAGTTCTCAAAATCACTGCTTATTAACAGGCTGCAGCCTCGAGTTCTCAAAATCACTGCTTATTAACATGCTGCAGTTCAAGTTCTCAAAATCACTGCTTATTAACACACTGCAGCCTCAAGACCTCAAAATCACTGCTTATTAACACGCTGCAGCCTCAAGTTCTCAAAATCACTGCTTATTAACACGCTGCAGCCTCAAGTTCTCAAAATCACTGCTTATTAACACGCTGCAGCCTCAAGTTCTCAAAATCACTGCTTATTAACACGCTGCAGCCTCGAGTTCTTAAAATCACTGCTTATTAACACGCTGCAGCCTCAAGTCCTCAAAATCGCTGCTTATTAACATGCTGCTGTTGAAGCTCTCAAAATCACTGCTTATTACTTGCTGCAGCTTCAAGCTCTCAAAATCGCTGCTTATTAACACGCTCCAGCCTAAAAAAATCACTGCTTATTAACAGGCTGCAGCCTCGAGTTCTCAAAATCACTGCTTATTAACAGGCTGCAGTTCAAGTTCTCAAAATCACTGCTTATTAACGCGCTGCAGCCTCAAGTTCTTAAAATCACTCCTTATTAACACGCTGCAGTTCACGTTCTCAAAATCACTGCTTATTAACACGCTGCAGTTCAAGTTCTCAAAATCACTGCTTATTAACACGCTGCAGTTCAAGTTCTCAAAATCACTGCTTATTAACAGGCTGCAGCCTCGAGTTCTCAAAATCACTGCTTATTAACATGCTGCAGTTCAAGTTCTCAAAATCACTGCTTATTAACACACTGCAGCCTCAAGACCTCAAAATCACTGCTTATTAACACGCTGCAGCCTCAAGTTCTCAAAATCACTGCTTATTAACACGCTGCAGCCTCAAGTTCTCAAAATCACTGCTTATTAACACGCTGCAGCCTCAAGTTCTCAAAATCACTGCTTATTAACACGCTGCAGCCTCGAGTTCTTAAAATCACTGCTTATTAACACGCTGCAGCCTCAAGTCCTCAAAATCGCTGCTTATTAACATGCTGCTGTTGAAGCTCTCAAAATCACTGCTTATTACTTGCTGCAGCTTCAAGCTCTCAAAATCGCTGCTTATTAACACGCTCCAGCCTAAAAAATCACTGCTTATTAACAGGCTGCAGCCTCGAGTTCTCAAAATCACTGCTTATTAACGCGCTGCAGCCTCAAGTTCTTAAAATCACTGCTTATTAACACGCTGCAGTTCACGTTCTCAAAATCACTGCTTATTAACACGCTGCAGTTCAAGTTCTCAAAATCACTGCTTATTAACACGCTGCAGTTCAAGTTCTCAAAATCACTGCTTATTAACAGGCTGCAGCCTCGAGTTCTCAAAATCACTGCTTATTAACATGCTGCAGTTCAAGTTCTCAAAATCACTGCTTATTAACACACTGCAGCCTCAAGACCTCAAAATCACTGCTTATTAACACGCTGCAGCCTCGAGTTCTTAAAATCACTGCTTATTACACGCTGCAGCCTCAAGTCCTCAAAATCGCTGCTTATTACACGCTGCAGCCTCAAGTTCTGAAAATCACTGCTTATTAATATGCTGCAGTAAAAGTTCTCAAAAAGCATTGACGAAGAAATGTAACATGATTCCTCGCCTGCCCTGTGATGTAATTTCTTGTGGTACCATGATGCTTAAAGGGGATGTGATGTCAGAGGTGACGTGTGATATCACTTCTGATTTTGCTGACTAACACAATTATCCAGCCTCCCCCTTAGCTCGTGCATCTTAGGGAATGTGGATGCGGAATTGGTTGGATGAAGACAGCATTCGTGGCTGGAGTGTTTTATTCTGTTGCTAAATTATTACAAGACATTTTCGGGCGAGGGTCGTATTGAACAAGAAAGCAACACGTGGAAATATGGGACCAATTATAAGATTTGTGTGCACTCGTTGCTGCCTGATAAATGCAGAATGCAATGCAGCCAATCAACAGGGGAAATTAAACAACTGTCGGAGTGCTACATCTAGAAGCAAAACATTTTTGAGGTGCAATCAGAAAATCTAATAAAATAAATTCTATAAGTAATTATACTTTTTCTGAATTCTAAATACTTCTGTGTGTACACATTTGGAAGTGGATAACTTTCACAGCCAAAAAAGGAGAGCACTGGTGGTTGGTCGGAGGTGCCAGGCAGAACACCTGAATTATTTTCAATTTCGAGAGCAAAACAGAAAGCAGAGCAGCAAAAAAGATTTGTCAGAGACACAATCCAGGCACAAGGGGTGGAGGGAGAGGCCTAGGTAGACTTCAAAGGGAAGAAGACTGGTTGGTTGCCTGCCAGCTAAAGATTTGTTCCTGTACTTGCATCTGGAAGACATCATTTAAACACAACAAAATCAATGCTATTTAACTTCTTGGCTCGTATATTTGGAAATCTGTTGTCTTTGCCCACACCTAAAAATATCCAGAAATGGTTTAATTGAAGCACTAAGCTTAGGACGACTTGTAACAGGACTTGTAAACCTGTAAAACAGAGGAAGGTTGTATGATGATCATGGTGTCTCTAATATTAGCAACTGTAGACGCCTGATGCATCTCTTTCTTACTTGAGGTTTCAGCCAAAAACTCCAGATAAAGTGGATCCTAACTTTCAGTCCGCATTACCTTAATGAAGAATTGAGGGGCGAGGCTCCTATTAAGCAATAATGAAAACATATGACACTCCTGCCATCGTAATCTCACTGATCATATACTACATTCCACACACTGAAGAGCCTCTTGGCCATGTAATCACGGTCTTTCACATGACTCTACTTAATGATGCACAGTTTTTTGATACCGGAAGGATTAATGACTGGGACAGCCCTGCCAGAGATCTAATCTGAGGACACAAAGCAGTCCCCCTGCTGTGGGAACTCAACCCTACACTGTTGAGAACTGAGAAAGCCTAGAAGGACATTAGGACTTATGCATTGGCACATAAACATGCACCAGCTACTAAAGGTGTGGGCTCTTATTTTAAAGAGGATGACACTGAAAACGGCACGTTACTTTGACAAAACTTTAGATAGGTGTTTATGGATAAATCAGTCATCTAGGAACATGTTCTTCAGAAAGACTTTTTAAAACCACGGCGTTAGTTGTAGCAGGGTCTTGAGGCCCCTTGCGGAAGAATAGACCCTTGTAAAACTGGAAAAGAAAGCCTCACAAGCTTTTGTATACATTTATGCTTGGTTTGAAATGTTTTGAAATCATATCTAAAATGCGCAAAAAAAATTAGAAAAACAGCAAAAAGGCTCCCACAACCAATTTTGTCAAGTGTCTGGAAGCATCAACTTCTAAGATATTCGAACCCCATCAAGACCAACTTATTCATAATACCTGCAGCGTTGCTGGGTCTCGGTTTGACAAAGCACATATGAAACAGACCTATTGTTTCTGATATTTCTGGATTGGATGACCCTTTCAACAGCTAGCTTTTTTGTGACCAGCCTTGCTACTGACTTTAGACTTGTTCTTTCTCACCTGATTCTATTGGCCGTATAGGTGTATCTTTCCACCTACAATGAGGTACTTGCATTAAACTGCATGAAGGACTATTTTACAAATATATGTCTCTCTATTGGCTCCTCAAAGCTCGTTCAGCTCTTTCCACTTTCCCTTTTTGTGTCTGCTCTTGCTGGCTCACACTGTCTTCTTTCCTGCATGCCTCACTCTTTTGTTTCTACTTTCCGCCACCTCCTCATGTTCCTATCTCCTACCCTTCCTCTTATCCCTGTGTGCTCCTGGCCCTGCCACTCCCTTTTGTTCCTCCTTCCCAACCCATCCTTTTGCACTGTGTGCCCTTCTTATTCGCCCCTCCCACCCTTACCTCCAGACAGTTTCTCATTGGTGCCTCTCTGGCTTGCCTTGAAATAAAAGTCTTTATAAAATAAAGGCTACCTTGCCTTCAATACAGTGTGTTTCTATGTCAAATGAAGGTCGGATGGCAAGGAAGCCTTCATTTAAGGGGCCGATTCCGATTTGGGCCGGAAATCTCTCCGACCGAGCCGGACCCGGAGAGATTTCTGACCGAATCGGACCCGTGCAGCCCGACCGAACGAGTATGATGCGCACGTATGCCATCGGACTCGAGTCGGTCGGACTCCCATTGAAGTCAATGGGAGCCGGTCGTACAACGCGTACGCGGGCTCCCATTGACTCAATGGGTGCGAGGCGGACAAGGGCGCCCCCTACAGCGTGTACGCGGCAAAGCGACTCGCGCCGTACACGCACAGGTAGGGGGGACCCATGGGTCCCCCCCTGTGTGCGACTCGCACGGCTACGCGTACAGGGGGGTCCGACACGGACCCCCAAAGTACGGCTCCGACTGCTCTTTCGAGCCGGAGTGCGCGGCTCGGTCGGACTGCTCGCGGCGCACATCGTACTTACCCGGCCGGGGATCGTCTCCATTGCGCGGTGCGAGTCGAGTCCGAGCGAGTCGGTCGGTGCGGTTAGACCCGGGTACGAGTCGGTCGGAGCGGTCGGGACGCCCGGACGAGTCGGTCGGCGATTTCGCATCGTACTCGCTCGCCCGGACGCGCGTACGAATCGGTCGGGAAATAGGGCTCCGAATCGGATCCGGTTAAGCCGAATCCGATTTGGAGCCCTACCGGCCGAGATCGGAATCGGCCCCATAGTCTTTACCTTCTTTCTATGTAACAAACATCACTGAAGGACTATATTGAAGCCTTCTGAAAAGACAGACGTTTATTTCGAAAATGTGTCCATTTTCAATGTGCTTATGCTGAACTTGTTAGCACATTAAACCCAGACTTATTGGCTTTGCCATAACTTGTTTCTTAGCTGCATTGGCAAGGGTGAAGTGGATGTATTAATAATCATATAATTAAGATAGCGATGATTATATAGGTATTAGTGTAACGATACAACATTTTCTCTATTTGTAGTGGGTGTTAAAATTTCTGGTCATAAATGTATATAGGCTATATGGCATATCATTCTGCATTATGTCCCATTAATGCCATCCCGGGTTTTCAGTCATATAATAAAGCGCGGTGCCAAAGGCCGAGCTGTTTTTAAATGCCAACGGAACCGTGAAATTGTTTTGATGTAAACACAATGGCAGTCTTCCATTGTTTTAATTAGACAATTTAATTTTGGTGCAGTTAGTATGAATGAGATAAATAAGAGGATGTTTTTCAATTGAACATTGATTGAAAACAGTAATTTAGATTCTAAACTACACTCCTCCACTTGTACTACACTCCTCCAATTGTACTGCACTCCTCCACTTGTACTGCACTCCTGCACTTGTACTACACTCCTCCACTTGTACTGCACTCCTCCACTTGTACTGCACTCCTCCACTTGTATTGCACTCCTGCACTTGTACTGCACTCCTCCACTTGTACTACACTCCTCCACTTGTACTACACTCCTCCACTTGTACTGCACTCCTGCACTCCTGCACTTTTACTGCACTCCTTCACTTGTACTACACTCCTCCACTTGTACTACACTCCCCCATTTGTACTGCACTCCTCAACTTGTACTGCACTCCTCCACTTGTACTGCATTCCTGCACTTGTACGGCACTCCTCCACTTATACTACACTCCTCCACTCGCACTACACTCCTCCACTTCGATGCACTCCTCCACTTGTACTGCACTCCTGCACTTGTACTGCACTCCTCCACTTGTACTACACTCCTCCACTTGTACTGCACTCCTCCACTTGTCCTGCACTCCTGCACTCTGTACTGCACTCCTCCACTTGTACTGCACTCCTCCACTTGTACTACACTCCTCCATTTGTACTGCACTCCTCCACTTGTACTGCACTCCTCCACTTGTACTGCACTCCTCCACTTGTACTGCACTCCTCCACTTGTACTGCACTCTTCCACTTGTACTGCACTCCTCCACTTGTACTGCACTCCTCCACTTGTACTGCACTCCTCCACTTGTACTACACTCCTCCACTTGTACTGCACTCTTGCACTTTTACTGCACTCCTCCACTTGTACTACACTCCTCCACTTGTACTGCACTCCTCCACTTGTACTGCACTCCTCCACTTGTACTGCACTCTTCCACTTGTACTGCACTCCTCCACTTGTACTGCACTCCTCCACTTGTACTACACTCCTCCAATTGTACTGCACTTCTGCACTTGTACTGCACCCCTCCACTTGTACTACACTCCTCCACTTGTACTACACTCCTCCACTTGTACTACACTCCTCCACTTGTACTGCACTCCTGCACTTTTACTGCACTCCTCCACTTGTACTACACTCCTCCACTTGTACTACGCTCCTCCACTTGTACTGCACTCTTGCACTTGTACTGCGCTCCTCCACTTGTACTACACTCCTCCACTTGTACTGCACTCCTGCACTTGTACTGCACTCCTCCACTTGTACTGCACTCCTGCATCTGTACTACACTCCTTACTGCACTCCTCCACTCGTACTGCAATCCTGCACTTGTACTATACTTCTCACTTGTTCTACACTCCTCCACTTGTACTGCACTCCTTCACTTGTACTACACTCCTTACTGCACTCCTCCACTCGTACTGAAATCCTGCACTTGTACTATACTTCTCACTTGTGCTACACTCCTCCACTTCTTCTACACTCCTTACTGCACTCCTCCACTCGTACTGCAATCCTGCACTTTTACTATACTACTCACATGTGCTACACTCCCTCCACTTGTACTGCACTCCTACACTTGTACTCCTACACTTGTCCTACTCTCCTCCACTTGTACTGCACTCCTGCACTTGTCCTGCACTCCTCCACTCGTACTGCACTCCTCCACTTGTACTGCACTCTTGCACCTGTACTGCACTACTCCACTTGTACTACTCTCCTCCACTCCTCCACTTGTACTGCACTCTTGCACTTGTACTGCACTTCTCCACTTGTACTGCACTCCTCCACTTGTACTGCACTCCTGCACTTGTACTGCACTCCTCCACTTGTACTGCACCCCTGCACTTGTACTGCACTCCTGCACCTGTACTACACTCCTCCACTTGTACTACACTCCTTACTGCACTCCTCCACTTGTACTGCAATCCTGCACTTGTACTATACTTCTCACTTGTGCTACACTCCTCCACTTGTACTGCACTCCTTCACTTGTACTGCACTCCTGCACTTGTACTGCACTCCTACACTTGTACTCCTACACTTGTCCTACTCTCCTCCACTTGTACTGCACTCCTGCACTTGTCCTGCACTCCTCCACTCGTACTGCACTCCTCCACTTGTACTGCACTCTTGCACTTGTACTGCACTACTCCACTTGTACTACTCTCCTACACTTGTACTACACTCCTCCACTTGTACTGCACTTGTACTGCACTTCTCCACTTGTACTGCACTCCTCCACTTGTACTGCACTCCTGCACTTGTACTGCACTCGTCCACTTGTACTGCACTCCTGCACTTGTCCTGCACTCCTCCACTCGTACTGCACTCCTCCACTTGTACTGCACTCTTGCACTTGTACTGCACTACTCCACTTGTACTACTCTCCTACAGTCCTCCACTTGTACTGCACTCTTGCACTTGTACTGCACTTCTCCACTTGTACTACACTCCTCCACTTGTACTGCACTCCTCCACTTGTACTGCACTCCTCCACTTGTATTTCACTCCTGCACTTGTACTGCACTCCTCCACTTGTACTACACTCCTCCACTTGTACTACACTCCTCCACTTGTACTGCACTCCTGCACTTTTACTGCACTCCTTCACTTGTACTACACTCCTCCACTTGTACTACACTCCCCCATTTGTACTGCACTCCTCAACTTGTACTGCACTCCTCCACTTGTACTGCACTCCTGCACTTGTACGGCACTCCTCCACTTGTACTACACTCCTCCACTCGCACTACACTCCTCCACTTCGATGCACTCCTCCACTTGTACTGCACTCCTGTACTTGTACTGCACTCCTCCACTTGTACTACACTCCTCCACTTGTACTGCACTCCTCCACTTGTCCTGCAATCCTGCACTTGTACTGCACTCCTCCACTTGTACTGCACTCCTCCACTTGTACTACACTCCTCCATTTGTACTGCACTCCTCCACTTGTACTGCACTCCTCCACTTGTACTGCACTCCTCCACTTGTACTGCACTCTTCCACTTGTACTGCACTCCTCCACTTGTACTGCACTCCTCCACTTGTACTGCACTCCTCCACTTGTACTACACTCCTCCACTTGTACTGCACTCTTGCACTTTTACTGCACTCCTCCACTTGTACTACACTCCTCCACTCTGTACTGCACTCCTCCACTTGTACTGCACTCCTCCACTTGTACTGCACTCTTCCACTTGTACTGCACTCCTCCACTTGTACTGCACTCCTCCACTTGTACTGCACTCCTCCACTTGTACTACACTCCTCCAATTGTACTGCACGTCTGCACTTGTACTGCACCCCTCCACTTGTACTACACTCCTCCACTTGTACTACACTCCTCCACTTGTACTACACTCCTCCACTTGTACTGCACTCCTGCACTTCTACTGCACTCCTCCACTTGTACTACACTCCTCCACTCTGTACTACGCTCCTCCACTTGTACTGCACTCTTGCACTTGTACTGCGCTCCTCCACTTGTACTACACTCCTCCACTTGTACTGCACTCCTGCACTTGTACTGCACTCCTCCACTTGTACTGCACTCCTGCATCTGTACTACACTCCTTACTGCACTCCTCCACTCGTACTGCAATCCTGCACTTGTACTATACTTCTCACTTGTGCTACACTCCTCCACTTGTACTGCACTCCTTCACTTGTACTACACTCCTTACTGCACTCCTCCACTCGTACTGCAATCCTGCACTTGTACTATACTTCTCACTTGTGCTACACTCCTCCACTTGTACTACACTCCTTACTGCACTCCTCCACTCGTACTGCAATCCTGCACTTGTACTATACTTCTCACTTGTGCTACACTCCTCCACTTGTACTGCACTCCTACACTTGTACTCCTACACTTGTCCTACTCTCCTCCACTCTGTACTGCACTCCTGCACTTGTCCTGCACTCCTCCACTCGTACTGCACTCCTCCACTTGTACTGCACTCTTGCACCTGTACTGCACTACTCCACTTGTACTACTCTCCTCCACTCCTCCACTTGTACTGCACTCTTGCACTTGTACTGCACTTCTCCACTTGTACTGCACTCCTCCACTTGTACTGCACTCCTGCACTTGTACTGCACTCCTGCACTTGTACTGCACTCCTGCACCTGTACTACACTCCCTCCACTTGTACTACACTCCTTACTGCACTCCTCCACTTGTACTGCAATCCTGCACTTGTACTATACTTCTCACTTGTGCTACACTCCTCCACTTGTACTGCACTCCTTCACTTGTACTGCACTCCTGCACTTGTACTGCACTCCTACACTTGTACTCCTACACTTGTCCTACTCTCCTCCACTTGTACTGCACTCCTGCACTTGTCCTGCACTCCTCCACTCGTACTGCACTCCTCCACTTGTACTGCACTCTTGCACTTGTACTGCACTACTCCACTTGTACTACTCTCCTACACTTGTACTACACTCCTCCACTTGTACTGCACTTGTACTGCACTTCTCCACTTGTACTGCACTCCTCCACTTGTACTGCACTCCTACTGCACTCCTCCACTTGTACTGCACTCCTGCACTTGTCCTGCACTCCTCCACTCGTATTGCACTCCTCCACTTGTACTGCACTCTTGCACTTGCACTACTCCACTTGTACTACTCTCCTACAGTCCTCCACTTGTACTGCACTCTTGTACTGCACTTCTCCACTTGTACTGCACTCCTCCACTTGTACTGCACTCCTGCACTTGTACTGCACTCCTCCACTTGTACTGCACCCCTGCACTTGTACTGCACTCCTGCACCTGTACTACACTCCTCCACTTGTACTACACTCCTTACTGCACTCCTCCACTTGTACTGCAATCCTGCACTTGTACTATACTTCTCACTTGTGCTACACTCCTCCACTTGTACTGCACTCCTTCACTTGTACTGCACTCCTGCACTTGTACTGCACTCCTACACTTGTACTCCTACACTTGTCCTACTCTCCTCCACTTGTACTGCACTCCTGCACTTGTCCTGCACTCCTCCACTCGTACTGCACTCCTCCACTTGTACTGCACTCTTGCACTTGTACTGCACTACTCCACTTGTACTACTCTCCTACACTTGTACTACACTCCTCCACTTGTACTGCACTCTTGCACTTGTACTGCACTTCTCCACTTGTACTGCACTCCTCCACTTGTGCTACACTCCTGCACTTGAACTGCACTCCTGCACTTGTACTGCACTCCTCCACATATACTACACTCCTGCACTTGTACTGCACTCCTGCACCTGTACTACACTCCTCCACGTGTACTACACTTCTCACTTGTGCTAAACTCCTCCACTTATACTGCACTCCTTCACTTGTACTGCACTCCTCCACTTGTGCTACACTCCTGCACTTGAACTGCACTCCTGCACTTGTACTGCACTCCTCCACATATACTACACTCCTGCACTTGTACTACACTCCTCCACTTGTACTGCACTCCTCCACTTGTACTGCACTCCTCCACTTGTACTCCTCCACTTGTACTACACTCCTCCACTTGTACTGCACTCCTCCACTTGTACTGCACTACTGCACTTGTACTGCACTCCTCCACTTGTACTGCAATCCCGCATTTGTACTGCACTCCTCCATATGTACTACACTCCTGCACTTTCTACTGCACTCATGCACTTATACTGCACTCGTCCACTTGTAATACACTTCTCCACTTGTACTGCACTCCTCCACTTGTACTACACTCCTCCACTTGTACTACACTCCTCCACTTGTACCACACTCCTCCATTGTACTGCACCCCTCCACTTGTACTGCACTCCTGCACTTGTACTGCACTCTGCACTTGTACTGCACTCCTCCACTTGTACTGCACTCCTCCACTTGCACTGCACTCCTCCACTTGTACTGCACTCCTCCACTTGTACTGCACTCCTCCACTTGTACTGCAATCCCACACTTGTACTGCAATCCTGCACTTTTACTGCACTCCTGCACTTGTACTACACTCCTCCACTTGTACTTCAATCCTGCACATGTACTGCACTCCTGCACTTGTACTACACTCCTCCACTTGTACTACACTCCTCCACTTGTACTGCAATCCTGCACCTGTACTGCACTCCTGCACTTGTACTACACTCCTCCACTTGTACTGCACTCCTCCACTCTTACTGCAATCCTCCACTTGTACTGCAATCCTGCACTTGTACTGCACTCCTGCACTTGTACTACACTCCTCCACTAGTACTGCACTCCTGCACTTGTACTGCACTCCTGCACTTGTACTGCACTCTTCCATTCGTACTGCAATCGTGCACTTGTACTGCACTCCTGCACTTGTACTACACTCCTCCACTTGTACTGCACTCCTCCACTTGTACTGCAATCCTGCACTTGTACTGCACTCCTGCACTTGTACTACACTGCCCAACTTGTACTCCTACACTTGTACTACACTCCTCCACTTGTACTGCACTCCTCCACTTGTACTGCAATCCTGCACTTGTACTGCACTCCTGCACTTCTACTACACTGCTCTACTTGTACTCCTACACTTGTACTACACTCCTCCACTTGTACTGCACTCCTCCACTTGTACTGCACTCCTGCACTTGTACTGCACTCCTCCACTTGTTCTGCACTCCTGCAATTGTACTGCACTCCTCCACTTGTGCTGCACTCCTGCACTTGTAGTACACTCCTCCACTTGTACTGCACTCCTCCTTTTGTACTGCAATCCTGTACTTGTTCTGCACTCCTGCACTTGTACTGCACTCCTGCACTTGTAATACACTCCTCCACTTGTACTACACTCCTTACTGCACTCCTCCACTCGTACTGCAATTCTGCACTTGTACTGCACTCCTGCACTTGTACTGCCCTCCTGCACTTGTACTGCACTCCTCCACTTGTACTACACTCCACTTGTACTGCACTCCTCCACTTGTACTACGTTCCTCCACTTGTACTGCACTCCTGCACTTGTATTACACTCCTCCACTAGTTCCCCTCTCTGGCTGTGCCATCCACTTAAGTAGCCCTTTAAACATGTCTCAGGCCTGGCATTGAAGTGTGTGTGAGTTTTAACCTGCCATTTCGACCTGGAAAAATAAACTTTTTGCCAGGCCCAAACCTTCTATTTTTACTACACATAAGTCAACCCTAAGTTAGGCCCTAAACAGCCCCAGGGCAGGGTACAATGTATTTAAAAGGCAGAACATCTAATTTTAAGTTTTAAGTCTTGAGCCAGGACAGGGTAGGCAGGATGCCTGGGGATTTCAAAGGGAAACATCTAGAAGCTTCTCCCACCTTTCAGAGGAAGGGTCAGGTATAAATATTGGACCTCAGACACCACCTCTTCAGTACACTTTTGGACCTGAGATACTCTGCCAGTAAGAACGACTGCTGTGCTGCTGAAAGGACAGCTACTCTGCTGGACTGCTGCTCTGAAGGAACTGCTGTGCTGACCGGCTGCCCTCTTGCCTGGGTGAGAAGGACTGGGCCTGCATCTGTTGAACCCAGGACTCCAAAGTGACTCCAAGGGCTAGTCAGCTGACTAGAGCCCCAGTGACAGAATGCTCCAACAACCTTGAACCCAGCACCTGCCAGATGTGAGTCCTACTCTGCCAAGTGGTGACACCCCAGTTCTAGACCCTTGAAAGTGGGCCTGAAGGTGCTCTGCCAGCCCATCTGTGGATCCAGCAGAACCAACGCATCTCCTCTGCTGCACAGAGCAATCCTGAGCAGAACCAATTAATCGCCTCTGCTGTGAGGGTTCTCCCAACGCAAAGGACTCAGCATCGAACTCCTGCCCGCATCAGAACCACTGCCTGTGTGAAGCTTTCTCGACACAGGCCCTTGCAGCTGTTGCTGACTGCAGCCTCGATGACGATGCAGGTTCTTGCATCGCAGCCTCACAGCTCCTTAGAACAGATGCATTGCCTCAACTGCGTGGGGCATTCTGAACATCGGACTTCGCATCGGAAGCCCTCATCGACGGGATCCTCAACGGTGACGCAGAACCTGGCATCGCAGCTCTGCAGCACCTCGGAACTGGTACTTCCCCTCGGCTGCACGACGAATTCTCGTCATGGAACCTCGCAACTCTCCGCAACCAGTACCCAAGGCACTTTGTTCAGCAGCCCTAACTGGGTCCATGTGCCTGGCACGCTTTCCGTCGCGGTCGGCCTAAACCTCTGACTTTGTCCCAGTCCAGCGTGACCAGATATCCACAGATGGTGCTTTGTACTTTTTGGGGCTATTTTTTAGCTGAAATTTTAAAACCTGAATTCTTCTGATTCTACTGATTGGATTTTTGTCATTTTGATCTTATTTTATTTATTAAAAATTACTTTATTTTTTAATATCCTGTGGGATCCTTTTGTGGTGTGTTTTCACTGTGTTACTGTTTGAAGTATTGCTCAAATACTTTACACATTACCTCTCAGTTAAGCCTGACTGCTCCATGCCAAGCTCCTCAAGGGCTGAACACAGGTTAATTTAGGGTTGCTTGTGATTACATCCTGACAAGGATTGTCGTTCAAGCTTAAGTAGGGTTCACTCCCCAAACCAGTAACCCAATTTCTTACAAAAAAGACTATACAATGCCTAAACCAAAACATATCAGCAATATTAAAGTTTTCAAAAAATGGTTTGGTTTTAAAATATTAAAAAATAAAAAATTTAAAATATTAACTTTAGATTCAGTTTTTTTTCGAATTTAGTCTACCTTTTTGGAAATTCACACCCTGTATTGAGACTGTACTCCTCTTGCCCCTCTCCCTCGGTGTCTGAGCCTCATTGTGCTGTGCTACACATTCGAAGTGTGCAGGTTCTCTGCAGCAGTACCCACCTTCTGAATTTCAAGTGTATGGCAGCTATTTTGTCATAACCGTCCTAATTATATGTTGTGCATAATCGAGTGACATACATACCACACCTTGGCGATACCATTATCCCAGAGTGAGGGATTTATCAGATGTAATAAAAACCTTCTATTTATATTGCTTGTTGGTTTCCTGATCCCTTGTTTATCAGACTATGTCCTTTTTCCTCCTCCTTCGTTAGTATTACTTTTGTTTCCTTGCATGATACATAAGTATCTGTCCAGTGTGCAACCCAGCTTACCAAATGAGAAGCTTTTGCTTGGTTGAACTAATATTTATTTTACCAAATTTGAAAAGCGTGTATTTAAGATGAAAATGTTTGTATTTTCAGAACTCATAAGCTGATGTTTGGAGGAAATGGTTGAATTTCCAATCAAATTTTCAGTTCAACAATTCCAACTAATGAGTTGGATAACAATGAACATATATTATTTCATCACCAATATACCCTTCAGGTTGCACATGCGCTTTACAGAACCACATTTTATGTTATATTTAAAGTTAATATTTGAGTGATATATCCTGCAGCTTTGGTGAGGCTTATTATTACCTTTGTCCCAGTGGCAATACGCTATGGCTGTTATGTATCACCCATTTAGAGGCATTGCAAAATGATAAGGCCTTTTTAGGTCTCGACTAGGCAGCGCATGCGCGCTGTCTTTGACACATGCTGTATTTACAATATTACATCTTTCTAATTTGTTGCTTTTACTGTCCTTCATAAATGCCTGCTTTTGTTTGGTTAATATGTTTAGTAGTCCCTCCTTTTGTACTTTTGTAACATAACCTCCCATGAGGACTGCCCCTGTTACATGTGCTCTTACTCTTCATGTTATTTATTACACTTGTGAGAACTCTTTTTTTTATTTTTGCTTGTTTCTATTTTACCTTAGGTTCAGGAACTTTTCTTTTTATTTTGACCAGCTTTTCACATATGCAAAAGCTCACGCCCACGCTCTCTCCCTCTCCTTGAGCTGCAGCCTCCTCCTCCCTCCTTCTTATTTATTATTTCTTTCCTGCTCGCTCTTTGGTGCATGCTCGGCTTCGGCTCCCAGTCGTCTCCCCACCAAAACTTCCCACCTGTCGAGTTCAGTTAATCTCCTCCTGCCGGCCTCCCACCACCACGTTTTGCCTCTATTTTCAGTGCTTCTGGACTGTCGCTACTTGTTTTTATTATTTCCTAGTAGTCAAGAGGTTAAGTACAGAAATATAAATCCTTGTGCCACCACCCAGATACAATTCTTCCAACAAGAGGTCGTGTTTCCTGGCAAGAATGCTAACCCCTAGTCGATGGACTAAATGAGCGCTTTGATGGTGTTTTCCACCTGACAAAGCAAACTGGATCGCCACCAAATGGGCTTTTGTCCAGTGCTTAATTTTAGAACGTGCTCTTCTCCAAATTCATTAACTTGAAATATAATGAAACTGAGATAGCTGCAATATTTGCGAACTATAGCTTTCAGTCTTCGAGTTCTTTCTTTGTTTCCATTACGTATATATGCAGCCCTTTTGTTGAGCAGCAGCTCTTTATCTAATGTTCATGAACTAGGACCAGGCTTAAAAAGCACAGCAGTCTTTTATTTCAATGTCGGTAAAGCAAGGAGATGGCAGGCACAAGTTTGGTGGCTGGTGATGTAGTTGTGGATGCGCTGCCCTATTTTAACCAAGGCTATAATGCCCCAGGGGTTAGAGAGGCAGTCAGTTTAGCTGCTTGTTTCGCGTGCATGCATGTTGTTAACTGAACTGGGAAGGCTGAAGATCAGGCGACTGAAGAGAGCAACCTGTGCTGCCTCATGGGTCAATCTCTGTAGATATAGGAAAATACCAGAATGTAATGTTTTTATTAGATGTTCACTTATGAGTGAAGAACAGGCAATCGAATGACAGCTCGCTTATAGCATGAAAAGAAGTAACGTGTACCTGCCAAACGTAAATATTTGCACAGTTCTGTCTTATTTTTGTATACATGCGTAGTGGGGCATTTGCACGTTTAAATGCAGGACTGCAAGTACCGGAATGTAAAGAAAGAAGTTGGACAGAATAAGCTATTAATGCCCGACCTTGTACAGCTTAGGATCTGTTATAACAGAATTAACGCAGTTTGAATGCTAGTACATTGCAATCTATATTATTGATTGCTATGGCCCTGTTACTTACTGGCAGGGCACAAGTCCTAAAAAAGAAGCGGGGGAGACTAACCAAGTTAGGCGGTATGCAAATGGCATGAAGGTGCTTGACATCACAGCCTGTGACATCACTGTGTGTGACATCGCACGTGGATTACAGGAAGTGGCATCACAACCCATGACTTCACAAGAAGTGACATCACAAAAAGTGGCATCAAATCTTAAGACTTCACACACATGTTAAGCAGTTCTATAATAAGTACATTTGAGCACATTATAATATTTGACAAACGACATTTTGCGTCAGGGTTGTGGCAAAAAAAAGAGTAACGTAATATCCACGCAAAATCTGGGCCTTAACTTATACTTTTTTTTTTAACTCTGCTATAAAGAGATTGGCAACAAGGAGAAACTTGGCAGTAAATATGTTCTTGTTCTGCTTAATTGGTTGCAAAATCTGCATTTTAAAATATCTTATGGGGTTAAGGCACCTGCTGCAGAGAACTTTGTATGCCCAGTAAGTCTCGGGGAATAATAGTAATGGTAAAATAACTATGGAGATTAATGTATTTTCTGGAGAGATCTGTGTTTTGTCTAGTCCCAGTTTTGAATCAAAGTAGCATAGAGAGTTAATATGGCTCCTGCAAAGCACATGATGTAACATGCAGGTGACAGATTTTTATTTTAGGTAAGTGAGTTTCTGCTTTTAACACAAAGATCCTTTTCTTACTTGCAGTTCATAAATTGGAATCCTTCTAATATAGCACAGCAAGCTATCAAGGACATGTGACTCCTACACCTCCTAACCCTCTCTGTGTTATGTAACGCATCCTGTACATTGATTTACTCAACATTTCAGACAATTGAGTATATTTTGCAGGAAATCTTTAGTTGTACAGAATGCATCAAAACGAGAAATACTGCTTTCATTCTTTAACAGGTACTATTTCCCAACTTCCACCCTCCCGTTGTTTATGTCCTCCCCCCCCAGAACAAAAAAAGCTACACCAAACAAGCATTAGAACAGACAGGAAGAAGTTACCAGCATTGCAAGGACAAAAAAAACTAGAAAGACATTTTTTATGTTGACTCTTTTTTTAATAGGGCCGTTCAATTGTACATAATGTCTTCTTGGTTATATACATAAGGTAACAAAAATGCTTATAACACTTTATTATTAGAAATTTTCAACATGCTGCACAGCAGCCATGCTGCTCTACAATGTAGCTTAAAAACATTGGCAAAGCCAATAGCTCTGGCTAAACACTCATAATGTCCCAAAGGAGAGACCTATTGGCTATGCCATTGCTTGTTTACTGCTGGTAACTCTGCCTGATGCACTGGGGTGATCACTGCTGATAGTCTTGAATGTCATGACCAGCAATGTAATCTTGTGTGATTTGGTTACTATTACAGCACTAATATTAGTAGCTCAGGAAGATTTTCATTGAACATTAGTGGCTCTTACTACAGAAAAGGTTGGAGACAATTGTACTAGTGGAACTTAGTATGTGCATTGCTTTGTTTTTACTTTTATAATAGGTTACTTGATTTACTTTTGCAGCGGCTCTATGAATTTTTGAATTATGTTAAAAAAAATGCACTGTCTTTTGGTCTTGTTGTGCGTTGTATATTTACTGCCTTCCTTCTAACAAAATATGCACATAATGAACATGAAAATACAATCAACCCAGCTGCTTGAATAACATGTAGGACATTGCGCTGCATGAAATAAACATTAACACACCAAGAAGCGTTAAAATAACATGAATTAAAAGACGTGGGTGGTTACTCATTGCATGATTTGTGGCTAAAGGGGAAATGTAAGATCCTTATTACAGCATTCGGTATAATATACAGTAGAGACTAAGGCACATGGGTGATCTGTGCACCATCACTTACGTTTTGAATTCTAAACGTTAACTTGTAATAGTTCCTTTGCTTAGTTCTTCAGAAATGGGTCTGCCTCGTGGACACTTCAAGCACTGCTTTCTTTGTTAACTTACAACCCTTCCTCCTTTTTTCTGAAATGGCATTGTGTACACAACTTCTAAATTTCAGGTGTAATTTGACAGTTTTTTTTTACTGATCCGGTTTTTGTGATGCTTATTAAACCTCCGATTTTTATTGGCCCCAGTCTGTTCTGAGTATTATTCTGTTTTTTTTCTTTATTTTGAAAAGTGATTCCTTGTTTGATTCATGAAATGCGCCTTTGTTATTTTTGCAATTGAACGCAGAATGTATTGTTCCCTTTGCAGATTTCATAACTATTACTTAGAATATCTGTCTATGCTGCATGATTCAGATTCCCTTTGACAGCGTACTACCTACTTTCTAGAAGTGATGAAACGGGCGGTATGAAATTAAAAGCCATTACATTTTGATGCTTCCACATTTAATGGCAGGAGACACTCCTGAGGCATGCGAATTTCACAACACGAAAGGAAGGGTTGCAATCTATTACACCACACGAGAGATGAAGAGTGAATTTTACATTAGATGTAATAATGCATGTAGTTCATTTGCAGCTGTACGCACTATAGAGAGCCTAATGGAAAAGGGGCGATGGGAATGGGAGAGTGGCGAAGGTAAAAGTCGATGGCCTGGTAGGTTAGCCGCATTGGTCCCTGAGGCTATGGTGGTGGGACTAAAGTGTACACTTAAAGCAAGAAGGGAAGACTCAGCTCCATGTCTGCTGATGAGGTTGGCACTACACAGGTTTTATTGAAAGGGCTTAAACTTAGGTAGGCCACAGGGAAGTAGGGTGTTTAAGGTTTGTGGAGCAGGTCCTAGAGGGATCATGTCCCGTGCTCATGTCCACCTATTAAAAGTAGTTTTATCAAGAATGTCTACACCAATGCATGTAGTAAATGGTAGCTGGCTTGCGCTACTCCAGACAATCCAAGAAGGCTCCTTATCTTAAAAGCATCTACCCCTTTATTGACCAGCAATCATATCCTAATATTACAACTCAGAATCAATCTTCAACACATCAGTCCATGCTTCTATGATTAGAACCTACAGAAGGCTAACAACAATATGCAGGTCTACTTCCAGGCAGAAGTACCCTGCCTCTTATTGCTTCATCCCCATCTGTCGTTGCACCTCCAAACCAGCCTGGCATTTCTTCCCCCCCTTCCCTACCTCTATCTCATCTTGACTCTACCCTACCTTGCTCACAATATCTCACTTCTCTCAAACTTCTGCTCACACCCCTAATTCTCCATCTAATTCACACACCTGTAACCCTGCATCCATAAACCCCTCCACTTCATCCCCATCAACCCTACTCAACCTGCAAGCACCCTACCGATTACGTCCATCTGAGAAAGCCAGTTATCACTTCCTAACTCTAATTGCTTTCTACCTCACACATGTTCTTCAATGTATCAAACCTCACAATAACCATTCCTCTAACCACTGCCACCCTTCCATTTCTGCTCATCACTCACCTTCCACTACACCCTATTCTTTTGCTCTCCAGTTCTCTCGTCCTACTCCTCATATACCCTATCATCACATCTTTCCTTCACTCATCCCATAGCACCAGACCATCCATTATCATTAATGTCCTTGAGTGCTCTTTATCTGCCCCCCGTCCCATCTTCCTCCCAATCCTGTAAAATCACTTTTAAGAACATTTGATTATAACCTGAACGCTTCATCACCAGTTACTCCTTTTCCTCAACATACCCAGTATTCCACCCTAGCCACCCTCAAACCACAGAGCACCCTCATTTTCTCTCCAACTTGATCAATGAGTAAACATTGTCTCAACATCCGATACCTTGTTCTGCAGTCTATCCCTGACTGACTATTTGTAACTGAAACATGTCATAGTGATGGTGCTCCACCTAGCCTGAATGAAACCATCCCCACTACATATTAGAAAATTCAGCAGAACTGTGTAGTCAAAAATCCACCAGCAATTTTCCACAAAGAAGTATCAGATGACACAAATAGAGGACATTCAAGTGCCTCACTGTGAATCCACTACTATCCATTACTAACTCTCACTTGCATCTTCCTCCTTGTCTAGAGAGCACATCTATACACAATATTGTTTGCTGAAACTTTCTTGCGCCTCATTGCCGAGATCTTCTAAAAGTACCCAAATCCTTTGCATATTTGGAGATTTCAGCACATGGTTAAATAAACCCAAATCATAACAAGGAAATAGTTTACCCAGCAACCTCGAACTGATAGATCTTTTCCAAGTAATCCATGGACCATCACACACTGAAGGTCACACGCTTGACGTGACATTTGCCTCTCCCAATATGATCTCAGCGACTGACTCTTATCCAGTCATCTGGAGCAATTATCACCTGTGTTCCTTCAACGTCTCTATATTCCATTGACATTGCAAGTGAGTCACACCTCAAAACAATCTGTAGCTGTCAGATTATTGAAGAAATTGGACACCTCATCCATTAACTCCATTCTACTTACCTCCCTACCCTCTAGCACACCATTAATAGTTCCCCAGTTCTCCAGTGATATAACAACTGTCTTTGCTAAACGTATACCTTTCTGATCCATCTCAACACCCAAACCTTCTGAGAGGCCTTGCAGGCTGACACAGGTAGGTAAAATCATTAAAATTAGGTAGAAGGAACCTTGAAGGATACTGGAAAAAACAACAGCAACAAGGAGGAGGTAGCACTCCAACACCATTTCTGACTCTATAAGACCATTGTGAAGGAAACACTACTCCTGCTGCTCTTCAGCAGGAGCATGCCCAGCCTATGAACTAGGTAACATTATTAATGAGTTCCAGAACCCTGAATACATTGAGCTGAAAACATCCCCCTCCCAAGAATTATGCAACTCCCTGACTAAGCACTTGTTTCCAAAAGCAAAAGGTTCAGGGGCACATGCATCATTGTTTTTTGCGCTTGCAAAGGGGCAGATTCGCAGAACCTGCCTTTGCGACCGCAATATTTGCATTTGGGATGCATCATCCCAAATGCAAAAATAGGAAATTGCGATTGCATGTAAGGAATCGCAATTTGCGATTCCTTAAATGCAATGCTAGAAGCAATTTTAAATAGCAATTTCGCTAATAGGGGTCGCAAATTACCAAAAAATAAAACAGGTCGGTAATTTTCAAAAACTATGAAAAATGCACTAAAGTGCATTTTTCAAAGTTACATGTTACACACACACATGCCCTTGGGTCATGTGTGTGCGCAACATGGGTGCACATTATAATTTCAGGGATGCAACAGGGTGTCCTGTTGACACCCTTGCACCCTTGAAATTGCATGCGCAATTTGCGAGTAACTAATGGGTACTCACAAATTGCGCATGCAATTCCCATTCATTCCTATGGGCCTGTAGGCCTGTAGGCCCATGGGAATGAATGGAAAGCCATTCCTTAATTGCGACTCGCAATTTGCGAGTCGCAATTAAGAAATGTTTAGGAATCGCTATTTTTATAGCGATTCCTACATGCATAGGCTTTTGCGATTCCTTAATTGCGATTCCTTAATAATCGCAATTAAGGAATCGCAAAAGCCTACCTTGATGCATGTGCCCCTTAGAACCTTCAAAAGAAAGACAAATTTACTTCAGCCTCCTCATGCAAGGCTCAAACTACCTCCATTCTAAATCAAAGTTAAATGACTTCACTTTAGCACTGTCACACCAGAAGACTTCACAACTACAATAAAGGAGAGTGTCTCATCCAGATCCCAGTGGACCCATGCTCTGCCCATTTATTTAAGGATATCCTGCTCAAGAGCTCTGCAGCCATCCTGGCCAGGGTCAGAATCAATCATTCTTTCGCAATAGGAACTTTTCGGATGAAACTCATAATGACACATCAAACCTATTGAAAAGAAACATGGATTGGATCCTTCCAATTCAAACAACAACCAACCAATAGTGAATGTCCCCTTTTTATGCAAATGGATAGAAAGATCTGCATACAAACAAATATTCACATTCATGCAAGATCAAACATTGCACTCGGACATTCAAAAGAGATTCTGTCATGGATTTGGCATTGCAGCATCACTAATTGCACTGTGGGGTAATATCAAAACAACTGTACATGCTTATGGAGTAGCAGCACGCCTTCCACTTGAGCTGTCCTCAGCTTCGAACAAGGTTCAGCGCCCCATTCTACTATAGAGGCTGAATTACTTTGGAATTCAAGGTTACACACTGAAAGGATTATGCCATACCTTGCAGATACGATGTTCATCATATCACTACCCATTCCCCTATGAACCATTCCAATTCACAAGAGGTGTACCACAGGGCTCTATTATTGCTCACCTCTTGTTCATCATCTAGCTTAGCCCATTAACACATATCATTACATTATTTCATCTAAGCTGCTATAACTATGCTCATGATACACAAATTACTATAAAACATGAAAATTAATCTGATCTTGACTCCAGTGGAATAGGGAAATGCCTACCTGCAGTTCACTCTTTAATGTATTCCATCCATTCCAAACCCAGCACTTAAAAAAACAGAGATTTTTGCATGTGGCATCTAGATGGATCATCACATTAGCCCATTTAGCCTCGGAAACTAGGCCCTCCCGCATTATCAGACCAAGGGCCTGATTTAGAGTTTGGTAGATGGGTTACTCCGTCTCAAATGGGTCGGATATCCTGTCTGCCTTATCATAAATGCTGTGGCATATAATGAACTTGTAATAAGGCAGCAGCCTATCTGTCACATTTGTGGCGGATATCCACCTGCCAAACAATAAATCAGTCTGCAACTCAGGAACATATGAGTGTGTATGGGTTTCAATCCGTTGCTTATATCACAAGTTAATGAGGTAGCCAAATGATTTTTCCACATGATGAGGTGCTATCATCAAGCATTTGCACAGAAGGTCCAATCCTCCATTGCTCAAGTACTCTCCCATCTTGACTATACCAGTGGAATATATTTTGGGGGACCCTTACTAATACTTCGAAAACTAAAGGAGAACCCAAAGTGTGGATCCTAGATAGTTGCTCAACCTTCCAATGAGGACCGATGTTGCGCCTGCTTTAATTTCCTTGCACTGGCTCAGTATGGCTGGATAAATCGCATTTCAAGCGATGCACATAGCTCAAAGAGCAATCCATGGGTCTATAGCACTCTTCTTTCAAGAAAAGTTCCATACCTATTGTCAAGCTAAGAATGTACGCTGAAGTCTTGACCCTTTACTTTTTGTGCCTTCCTTCAAAAAGACATGAACAGCTGGAACGTCCTTCTTCATCCAGTCTGCCAAACTTTGGAAGTCAATGCTGGCTCAAATAAAAAGAATTGACAACTATCTCCAATTTTAGAATCACATAAAAACATTGGTTCTTTCCAGCACAATAACCACATAATTCATTGTATATTAACATGCAGGTATGCTCAGTGGCGTTTATCCTAATTCTCTGTTAAGCATGTATTAAGATCATCCAAACCACACATTCAATAGTGTACCCAGGTACCGAAGTTAATTGGAGCGCTTCACAGCTTCATCAGGGGTATAAAGAACTATATAAATGAAACAATACAGTAATGCTTTGAAGACACGAACAGGCAGTTTATAGAGGGCCTCTGTTTGCAAAATACATGATTTTCTCAAGGGAGTGAATGATTACTGTGGGAGGTTGGCCAGGCTATTATATTAGTCTAGTTCACTTGTGACTGGGGTCTTCAAAGAGATGTTGCAGCATAGCAGGGAATGCTAGGGCTTATCTTTTGTATGTTCAGTTGAAATCTTGCTGCAGTAGCAGTGGCGGTGAAGTGAGACACTAGCCTCAAACTGGAGTCAAATTGAAGGTTTATGCTGCCTGCATACTTGACAGAGATGGTGTGCGCATGTCAGGAGTAAAGGTCATTGAGGTTGTCAGAATTGAAGTGTGTGCAACAAGTCATGGAGTGAAATAGATTATTCTAGGTTTGGAAGCATGAGAGAGTGAATGGCAATTTAGAGTCTTCTAACTGCAAGACAGCTACTGGGTGATGAAAGGAGAAGATTGGTGTTGCTTCTGCACAGAGATGATAGGAGAACTCAAAGGATGAGACAGCATCACAGAAAGAAGTGGTATATGGATAAAACAGGATTGGGGGTGTCCCCTAGTAGCTGTGTGGGCGGAAAGGGTGAGCAACACAAAGAAACAGAAAAGGAGCAATCAACAAACTGATTTAAGAACCAACCAAGCACTATATATGCATGTAGCCCCGGCAGGCAATGGTGGCCAGCCCAGTGGGATGGTCATATGTATCAAGCGCTGCTGAGAGGTGAAGATGCATTAGGAAAGAAGAGAAGAGGTTTTAGTGGGGTCTGATGATATAACCGAGTATATCTAAGTATGGTCTCAGTGGAGTTGGCAGAATTGTAGGGAATTTAACAGTTCTGTAGTTTTATAGAATGAACGGTGCTGGGAGACAAGAAGTAATTGGAAGAGGATGAGGAATCCATCTGTTTCCTGGTCAAGAAGACCAGAACTTTGAAGGCATTGAACATAGACACAACAGATGAGTTGGTGATTGATGATTTTGGAAAGGCAAGAAAGTACAGTGAAGGCAAATGTTAAAGACTGAGGGCCATATTATCAAGAACGGCGCAAACATTATCGCCGCTTTAGCGACAGGAAACTGCCGCTAAAGCGGCGATAAGGGGCTTGATTATATGCCCTAGAGAATTCCAATAGAAGCCCAGGTTTGATGTCCTTGACACCAGAACCTGGGCTTCTATTGGAATTCTCTAGGGCATATTATCAAGCCCCTTATCGCCGCTTTAGTGGCAGTTTCCTGCCGCTAAAGCGGCGATAATGTTTGCGCCGTTCTTGATAATATGGCCCTTGGTGATTTGGGGGAAGAAGTCAGAGAGGGTACTACAAGGTTTGGAGGACAGGGAAAGGCAATTAAACTTGGCTGGAGAGGTGGGAAGTAAACGGGGCTGGCACTAGGGACAGTAGAGGATACTAGGAGGCTAGAAGAGGGGCTAAACAGTAATGTAATGAAGATGATTTTGAAGGCGAAATTAGAAGTGAACGAGCTCCCTGATGGGTTAGACAGGGTTGATCTGATGTTAGGGAATGAGAGAAGAGACATTCCTGTTTGGGATAAACATCAGGCGGTGGGGTTGTTATGAAGCTATGAGGTCTGTATAATGGGCTATTTTCCGCTTGAGGGTATCGACAGCTAGCTTGTATGATTTCCAGGGTAGAGGGGAATGTAACCTCCTCTGTATGAGAAGGTGAGAGCACGCATGGCTAGGTGTGATTGAGGATTGAGGGCATGGGGAGGAAAGCAATAAAAAGAGATGACTATATAGTGTGACTCAAAGAATAGTTGAAGTGTGTTTTTCAGTGTGTTAAAGGACGTTGGGCAGAGGGAGAGTAAGGCAATAATCAGTGCTTTAAATGGGGAGGTGCTAACAGGTACTGAGTACCTGCACTTCAATTTGAATGGGAGAGTACCAGCACTTCTCTCCAAGGGTGCAGCACTTTTAATGGGAGAATGCTGTCACTTCTGAGTAACAAACAAGTACTCTGAGATACAAAGTACCTGCACTTTTAGATTTCCATTTCAACCACTGGCTATAATGGATTTCTTTAGAACATGAATCAGGCAGAATTCTATTCTTTGACTGGGCCTCATGCTCGTTGATAGAGGGAGGGTTGTCCATGATCATGTAGAGGAGAAAAAGGGGTGATGATGGCGCCCAAAGTGAGTCAGTGAGTTTGCGATGAGGGTGTGCTTCAGGGATTTACCATGAGAGAAGGGAAGGACTGAGTGGGGATCAGATATGGATGGCGAACCTGCTTGTTTAGATAGGGTTTGCTGAGGACAATGACAGGGATACTTTGGGCATTGAGTAAAGGACTGGGTTGGGATCATCAAAGTAGGGTCTGATGGCTCCCGGAGGTTGATTTCCTGAAATAATATGTAGTTTGAATGATGATAATGTGTTATCAAGACTTTGTTCTAGGGAGGAGGGTGGGGTGTCTTCAGATAGGGATGTAATGAAAGCAATAAATGTTCTGAGGAGAAGGCGTAACCCGCAACCTTGGCAAGTGCATGGTCTGTGAGGAGGCCAGCTAGTGATGGAAGTGAAGAGGAGGCAGAGGGAGTCAAAGTAATCAGCAATGAAGGTTGTCTTGGTGCAAAAGAACAGATTGATACATGAAGAGTGTTTTGCATTCAATGAAGATGAGGCTCAGTATGGGTGAGGTGATAAGTTTGGGAACATGGGTAGTAAAGATGAAGGCACCAATATTATGACCCAAAACTATATTTATTTAAAATAGAATTACACTTTCGGTAACAGGGAGTGATCAAGTCATCCGCTGTGGGGATATCTGTTTCCTTCAGTGATCCAGATCTTTATCTGAAGCTTCACAATGTTTACTTTCATCCTGTTTATTTTATTACAATCTACTGCTGGCTATTTGCCTCTTTCTCTGCTTTCCATGTTATTTCTTCATTTTCTCCAAGCTTCTGCTTTCCATCCTTTCCAGCTGTTTTGTTTACTTAACTGCCGCTTCTACCTTGCTAGAATGCAAAAAACAATCCATGTTGAGAAATTTTGGTACATCCAGTCAGCCTAGTGATCTGAGGGCCTGTTCTCTCCATTGGATGTATATGCACTTCAATGTTAAGCATTTGCCCTACCCAATGTTCATTTGGAATTAATCGCTCAGCACGCCTACATTGCTACACACTTCCCCGTCCCCCTAGATAATGATCTATACTAACTAGCCCCCCCCCCAAAAAAAAACACAATCTCAAAAACCATAACACTAAACTACACCCTGGTGGTCATCACGCACAATACAAAACATGCTTGCCACATAGGTTCAAAGTAAAAACAACATGCTTCCAAAAACACACCATACATGGTGTAATTTGCTATCTATGTGGGTGAATGCTTCAGCGTCCCACATAAGGATAGTTAGCACTATGAAAAAGTTACAGGACAAAACTACACAGGAGCAAAAGGCTCCTCACTTAAAAGGCCTACTTGAGATTCAAAGTTCTGATGAATGCACCAACTGACACTTCCGCCACCAACACATATTTGGTCAAAGTTAGGTCTGTGTAAAGTTACTCAATGTACTTCACCTTCAAATGCTGATAATAGAAGATTGTGGATGCCATCTCTGCAATGGTGAGGGTCAGAAGGATGGAACAACTGCCCATGAATTGGTCATGCAAGCTTTGTACATTCTAATGAGCCTTAAAGTGGTAGGTGTAGCCTGATTTTTCCTGGGCAGGGCTTAGCGTACCTTCATCTTCCAATGCGGATAAAGGCAGGTAGTAGTTGCAATAGGAATGGTCAGTAGGGTGGGACCAAGCGCCTCTGGTTAAGCAAGACTAGTACTTTGGATTAGGCAAGACCAGTCTTAAAGTGGAATGGGCTAGTTTGATTTTTCCCGGCTGGCAGGGCTCAGCGTACTTTCATCTTCTAATGCTGAGAAATGTGAATTGCGGGTTAAATCTCTGAAGTGGTGAGGGTCAGTAGAAAGGGTCCACGTACCCTGGAATCAGCAAGCCTGACTCAAGAAATTGAGACCAGCCTTAAAGTGGGAAAGAGTTGTTTGATTTTTCCTGACTGCCATGGCTTGGCATACTGTTATCTTCTAATGCCGATAAAGGCAAATTATGGATCATATCTTTGCAATGGGAAAGGTCAGTATGCGGGGTCTAAGTGTCCAAGGTCTGGTGGGGCTAGCTTGAGACATTGCGACCAGTCTTAAAGTAGTAAGGGATAGTTTATTTTCTTTCTAAAATGTGCCAAGAGGGACCAAGGCCAGAGTTCTTGGATGAACAAGGCAAGCAAAAGCTCTGCTCCCCCAGGGCAGACTTAAGTGCACTCCCCAGCAGGCTCAATCAGTACACTGGGCGGGCTGGAGCCAACATTCAGAGAAGTCGAAATAGGAGCTGTCTAGGACAGGACATGAAACCTATTGGCTACTGTTGTTTCCAATCAAAGGCCTCCTGCTAGAGGTGAGAGCAGAGATAATGTAGGAGAAGGGGTAGAATGGAACCTGAACAGACAGAGGAAATCTGAAAGATAGTTAACTTGTGGAGACATAGATGACAGTTGTTTTTCACGAGGTTGACAGGTCAGAGAAGAGCTGGGCAAAATGAGAATTATCAAGTCTGTGCCTTGCTGCTGTCCTAGTCAAAACAATGGAAGTAGAGTAAGTCTCCTTTCACCAACTTGCATCTTTTTTTACCCTGAAATGGCATTCACTGCTAATAATGAAAGTGGAAGTTATCAGAGAAGAAAGACCAAAAGGTCAGGAGGATTCCTCATTATGTAAACTAGAAAGAGTAAAGGTCCTGGGATATAAGAAAGTATTAGGCTTGCATGGAGGTATGAGCACAGATGGGTAAAATGAGGCAGGCAGATCTGCCCTTTCACTGGCACGGCAGAATCAACTAAACACTTTGACTGTCACTTTGTCTGTCTACTACATGCAGAATGCCCTTCTGGCTAGGCTGTGAGTCACAACTCAACAGAACCTCACCCAATTGGTGGGTGTCCGCCTTAGGGAACTTGAGAAAGGCGAACCACAAACCCCTGCTCAACATTTTAGCTTCGTTTGGCGTAGGCCAAGGGGTATATGGAATCTGGGCCTTTTAAAGATTTTGTAGTTTTTTCTCAGTTTGCCAACCTTGAACGCTCTTCCACTTCCTTTCTCATTCATAGGGTGCATGTGTTCAGCAATAGGCAGTATCTTTACCTTCAAAAATAAGTGCTTGGCTACTGCTTAGTTCCAATTATTGCCCTTATGGCATCCTCTCACTCAGTCAACACCCACTCTCTGGCACTTACTGTATGGTTCACTTGACATTCTCTGGTTCCACCTCTTTTATGGTGTACACACACTGAATATCCTGCTGCCCTCCTGCCAGGCTGGTGCTGTGTAGTTGCCTATATGTTTTAGTGCTTGTTAATATTATACATTGTGCGTCGGTCTCTCACAGACCCTCACCCATCACACCTCAAGTCGCTGTGTCCTATAACATAACTGCACACACAGGATATGAAAACATTTCCACTGAGGCTCAAAATAAAAATAGCATCTTTCCAACCACACACCCTACATAGTGTAGCTTACTAACCTTGTGAATGCACACTTCAACTCCCCGCATGGGGTAGAATGCACTATACAAATGCTATGATACAGACCTTTAGCAAACAACCTCCTTCACCGGCTTGTCCAAGCAAATTACAACTGTACCTCGAACAGCCATGAATCTTAAAGCAACTACAAGATAACAAACCAGACTGGCGCACCAGTAGACATATAAAGCATTATTAAGAGTCCAATAAATGATGCAGCATGTTTCCAAAGATGTTCATCTCTTTTTTATTCTATGCGTAGCATTCAAACACGCATTTCTTTTTTTCCGCACAATCTTTTTCGTGGTTAGACTCTACAACAGTCTTGTGGACTTGTCAGCCCACAGAGACTATGGGGTATATTCACAAGAACGCGTGATAACTACCGCAAGAGTAGCGTAACGCAACTTTCAATAACGCAGCCCATCACGGGAAAATAACCCCGTGTCAACGTGGAATTCACAACAAGGCGGTACCATGTGATAGTCACCAGATAACGCGTCAAATGCCAGCGTGGCAATCAACACCACGCCCAAAAAATGCAAAACGCAAGAAATCATACGATGAGGCCAATCACGGTACAAAAAGCTGCGAAAAGCAGCCTCAGGCCTGCAACTCCCACGCGTCTGGCGGGCAATTGCACCATAAAAACCACAGGCACAACACACCCGAAACAAGCCAAAGCACGTAGCAACATCCATGCACCCTGACCCAGCACAGAGGGCAGCGCGAACCCCACAACCCCCACAGACCACCACCAAGGAACAAGTGGGTCGGGGAAGGCCAAGGAGAAAATGGAGAGGAAGACGGGGTGCAGACCGCAGGAAAACAAGACCAAGGCCACGGAGGCGACAGAACACTACCAGCAAATGACCCACAAGCAGACCGCCTGGAATGCAGTCGCAGAGCCCAGGAGGCCAATCCTGGAGGCCAAGAGGCTACGCCAGGACGTGACAACCTAAACCAGGCACAAACCCGCTGCCAACAGGAAGGCAGCAACGGCGACATGAGGTGGCAGTCCAGCGACACAGGAGGAGCAGGAGGAGCAGGAGGAAAGCCAGGCCACAGTCATCAGTGTGGAGAGGGTGCAAGGAGTAGGGAGTAGGGACACAGCTCGACAGGACCTGACACAGTAACAACAGGGTGAGGATCCAACAGGGACTGGGGGGACGGGGGGTGATGGGCACAATGGCACACATGCACAATGAGGTGTAGCACACTGCACATCCACAATTACCCAGGAACATGTCCCCCATCCCCGTAGCACACTGCAGCACACACACACAGCAATCACAGCACATACCATGACAATGTGGCACAAAGTGCAACACCCACACTGCAGAACAGGGGACACAACTGCGTCCACCCTGGCGCAGAAACAGAACAATCACATTGGACAGAGCAGGGAACTGTGAGATGCACATCTACCCCTACAACCCCACATCAGCCATGTTGGCAAATGTACACTGTCCCAACTCAAATAGCCACCACCGCCCAAACAGTCACAATGTACATTGTCACACAGTCTGCATGTCGACAAGAACAAGGCGCCAACACAATGCCAACATGCACCTCCCCTCCACAATGCAGAGGGACAAACAACACCTCCAGCAGGTCTGAATAGACAACCCATCAGTGATGCCCGAGACGAACACCACACCCCCGACACCGACGCCCTAAAACAGCCCATGGAAATCCCACACAACCCACCACCAGGACCAGGGCAGACAAGCTACTCAGAGGAGAACCCAGACTCTGCAACAGACCACACAGCATGAAGCACCCGCAATCACGGCTGCCTCACAACACGTCACCCACCCACACATGGCATCCCAATGCCAGGTGGCAGAACGCCAAAAGGAGGTGGCCCAACAGGTGAGGCTGTTGCCTAAACCATGGAATGCGAACTAGAACACATACATCGGTGTCCAATACCCTTCAGGGACCACCTACACCCCACAAAGGAGACCCACACCCCCACAGAGACACATGCACATATCATGTTGAACTGGCTACGTGCACGTGCGCCCGGCCCCTTTATTGGCAGGGCCACATGTACAGTGACGCCTGTGCTGGATGTGTATGGGGTGAGTATAACCCAGCCCGCACGGAGTGCTTGGTGCTGGCAACAACCTGAACAGTGGACACCAGTGTAATGGAAACAGAAAACACCAGCATAACAGAGTCAAATGCAGAGGAACATGGAGGGATCCGGAGTAAGGACAGAGGACACCCAATATTCAGTCAGGAGGTTCCGTGAGTTGCAGTGCACTGAGGTAGGGGCACTAGAGAAGAGCGCGCTCATGTGCAGAAATTGCTAGGATTGTGTCCCTTCGGGTTAGTCCTGATGCAGGTGCAGTGGGGTGTGGTACACCTGCATCAACTTCCTCATCAACGTCCCAGGTCTCCCACACTGCCTGAGGTGACAGTTGCATCCGCAGTCCACAGCGCAATACCCAGTATCAGATCCGGGTGTGTAGCTTGACTACCGCCACCAGTCTGCATTCCTGCCTTGGGGCTGCTCCCACCTGACCTCCCATTGTCTGTGCCTTCTCCCGTCCACACACTTGACACATCCTCCTCCTCATGGTCCCAGGTCTTCCCCACTGCATGAGGTGACATTGATGCGCTACCTCACAACAGCACATAACTCAATCAGTAACGGACAATGGCTTGCGGTGCACTGAGTCACTGGCACCTGGAGTGCTGAGCAGGGCAGCAGGCCGATGATGGCATCCACGACAGGTCTGGCAACTCCGTAGGTCTGTCAGGACCACCCTTTCGACTCTGGCAGATGGCGGTTGAAGGTGGTCCTTGCGGTGGTGGCAATTACCTCCTGCGGTGATGCGACATCCGGGCCGGTCAAGACTCGATGCCATGTGTGGGTCCTTGTGGCCCGCAGTTGGGGCCGGAGGAGGCCTACCTGACCGTGGTGTAGGCCTGAGGCAGCGGTCAGCACGGCCCATTCACTGAGTGTCGCCGGCATAGGTTGGATGGCCCCACCGGCCTGCGTAGTTCAAGTTCAGTGGCACCACGTGTAGCCGGCTGGCGTTGAACAGGGTTAGTGGCACCACGTGTAGCCGGCTGGCGTTGAACAGGGTTAGTGGCACCACGTGTAGCCGGTTGGCGTTGAACAGGGTTAGTGGCACCACGTGTAGCCGGCTGGCGTTGAACAGGGTTAGTGGCACCACGTGTTGCCGGCTGGCGTTGAACAGGGTTAGTGGCACCACGTGTAGCCGGCTGGCGTTAAACAGGGTTAGTGGCACCACGTGTAGCCGGCTGGCTTTGAACAGGGTTAGTGGCACCACGTGTCGCAAGATGCCCATATGGAACTATGCCTCACTGATCGGGGGGGTCTGGTGCTGTGGCGGCTGGCCCGGATTTGGGGTCACTGCCATTCATGACTCAAGACACAGTTCCACATGTGGGACCTACTGGTCCGAAGAGTAGGCCGGGGGAGGCAGTAGAGTACGTCAACGGAAAAGGAATAACGCGGGCCAGTGTCGTGGCAGCCGTGATGGTCTGAGGTGGCTGCCAAGGTCTCGAGCCTCGGGCTTGTGGCTTGCGCCGGCACGTGGTGGGCCCTCCTTGACACACGCCGGTGTCGGAAGGTGATCAGTGTGGTCTGGATGCGCAGGGGCTGGCCTGATGGGTTCGTGGACCAGCGTGCTGGGGTCCGGCAGGCGCACGGCATCTCAGGCAACTCCGTTCACGGGGATGGCGTCGGCCTCGTGGCGAGGTGGGAGGCGCCGCCCTGGCAGAGACGCGGGTCTTTCCGGAAGTGGACCACGCCCAGGCCTACGTGGTTTTTATTCACACCCCTACGCTGGTGTGGCGTACGCTGGGCCATCCCACTCCGCTGACGCTTAGGGGGGGGGCGTAACAGACAACATTTCCGCGAGGTCCCCCACTGGCTGTGGTGACATGGTGGCGTCCACTACACTCCATATGCAAGCGGTGTATGTCGCCATGGATATGGGTGTGTTCTGCATACTGCGAGGTGTCCAGCACATCTCCGGCACTCTTGGCATTGTGTACTTTCCCAATCATGGTTCTCCTTCATCCTTCAAACATGCCTGGTTGCCACCTCTCCCCACATTCGGCTAGTATGTGGCTGGGGTGCCATGCTGTTGCTGGCTCATTTTCAGGGCAGGCCCATGTGGACATTGTAAGTTGTTCTGTCGTGTCTGGTGGGTGGGCATATTGTTGTGCCTGTTGTATGTGATTTTGTGACGTGTGCATTGCCCAAGTTGTGAGTTGCATGGTTGTGGTGTTGAGGTGTGTGGGGTGTTCATTTGTATATTGCCAAGGGGCTGTACATTTCCCTTGTTGCCATCCTGGGAACGCTGGTTGATGATGGACTGTCGGAGGATGAAGGTATCATGCACACTGGCTGTGTATTTGAAGGCGACATTGTTGGGTGTTCCACGGTGTTCTGTTGTTGCCTGCACATTGGTGTGAGACGTGTGCTTCCTGTTGCAGTGATTGTGTGCTGTGTCACCAGGGGGCACAGGTAGTACATGTGTGCTGTGTGTTGCCCCCAACACGTGCGTGCATCCTGCAATGGCGTCTGGTCCTTGCTTGGTCTCCAGCGGATCCTCCGCATTGTGTTGTACGTATGGGGACTGGGGTACCAGGGTGATGGTGACGTCCAGGACAGGTGTGGGGGACTTGGATGTGGCTGGCTGTGGGACTCCTCTGACTCTGGCGGGTGTTGGATGGGGGGTCTCAGGGGCCAACAGGTGCAGCCACGCCATCAGCTTTGTGTGGGGTGGGATGTTGGTTGTCCGCTGTGTTGTTGCCGTAGGCCTGTTAGGCGATGATGGTCAGGATGCGTAGGTTGGTTGTCCCTTTCAGCCTGTAGTGGAAGGTGACATTGTCAGGTGTTGGGTCTGTGCGGCTGGTACGTTTCCTGGGGTTCCACTGTCTTTGTCTGCGCTGCGTCTGTGTTGGTCCGGGGGGGTGTTCCAGGTGTGGGATGGGATCCTGGGGTGGTGGGGGTGGGTGTTGTGGCCCTCTTGGGTGTCCGGGCCGCATGATGTGTGGCTCCATGGCATCTGTTGCCCTTCGGATGTGGCCCTAGGCTGTGCTCCCTTTTGTGGTGCTGGCTGCCGTCCGACTTTACACCAGGTCAGAGCAGGTGTAGATTTTCTGGTGCTAACGCGCCTTATCGCCTGTTTTGTGTTTTTATCGCGGATGTGGCTGGTCGTTGTGAATGTTGAGGTGTGCTGTTGTCTCGGCTTTAGTCACGGGAACGCCTACTCGGCATCTCATTCGCGATATTTGCGAGGGTCCTCTGTGGCGATGTTTTTTGCGGCTGCTATCGCGGGTAAACTGGTGCTGTGGGCTGTTAACACCGGCTTGTGAATGGGGAGGTAAATTTATCACGACTTTGGCTGCGATAAAGTGCCGTTAATTCGGCGATAGCTCCTTGTGAATATGCCCCTATGTGTAACATATGTGTACAGTGCAACAATTTATTGGAATAGATTGAAAATAATTCCGTTTCCAATGGACAAACAAGATCCAGAGCTGTCCATTTGGGACCTGCGAGCTAAGCTACCAGGAACGAGGAGGGGGTTCCGCTTACTATGATCAGTAAACGCCGCGCAATAAAGGCATTGTATGTTTCCGTAATCAGGAAGTCGTCGATTGTGTTTAATTTGCCAGCCTTAGTGTCAGCCCAGCATCCTATGGTCATCATCAACTGCACCCACAGCTGAGGCGTTTACGCAGAGGAACTTGATTTTTTTTCGAATACCGTGGATGGTTATTCCATGCCATCATCTGCGCTGCGTCCCACGTTGTTTCTGGAATGTTCTTACCTGTGTGTTTGAGAGATATTAGCATAAATAGTACTTTGCTCATTTCCTCAACTGTTCTGCACATCTTAAAACTGTTGTACAAGCTTTGCTCCACGAAACATGACAAATTAAAGAAATTGACTAGTTTTACCTGCCTCCTGCTATGCCAGGGAGCTAATAAATTCTACCTTTTATAACAAGCTCGCAGAGGGGTAGCTTGGGCAACAACAGTAAGACAGCCTGAGGAACCTTGGGTCTGCCTTTCCATCTACCTCTCAAGACAGCGTCATTCACAGGTGGCGCCACGTCCTTTGAGAAGATCTTATGTGATGACAAAACCAGTTAATCCAGACACTTCAAGACTAAATGTCGGCATGATAAAAATTAGCAATCATACCTTTTTAGTAGAGGATTTAGGATAGTAAATGAGTCCAGTGCATCTAAAAGTGGGAATCTATTTTTGAACAAATTGCAATATGGAGTTCATGGTAAATGAAGATTAAGAACATTTCAAGATTTTTTTGAAGAGGACCAGCCTACCTCAATGACTGACTCCAACTCGACCAACCCTCCAGACAGCTAAGCTCCCCCTCTCTCTCCCTTGTACGAATCCCCTGCATCCGCACAGTGGCATAGCAAAGGGGGGAGGAGGGGGGTGGCACGAGTTTTGGGGGAGGCGGCGGCCACACCCCCGCTCTTACATGAGTTTGCCGTGGGGGCGGCAGAAGCAGAATTCATCGGCAGCACCCCCCCCCCCCCTCCCCCCCCTCCGCCCCTGCTCTTTAGCGCGGCCGCAGGGCGGCAAAGGCAGGGACCACCACGGGCGGCAAAGTGCCTAGCTACGCCACTGCATCCTCAGAAGCAAGACAGGAGGGTGCGCTTTCTCCTTTATTGGCGCCAAAGCTGGATTGAACTGTCTCTACACATCAGGGCCGCCACTCCGCTTCTACTAGAAGCTGAAAATCTGGCTGTTGAACTAGGAACGCAGCCATCCTGCTGGGCAGAGGGGCTTGTTCTCCTTCCTTTACCATTTAACACATTCACACTGCATTGCTTCTCTTTCTCTTAACCCTAAATTCCTTTGCCTCTTTCGGACCATCTTTGTGTGTTCTTGTATTGTCTCCCTACTGCCTGCCGATGAGGCCTGATCTTTGTCTCTACTGCTGATGTTCCATTTGTTAGCGCTGCCTGTCTTTCATTGCCCACTCACCTCCACTTTGCATATGAATGCATTGCCCGCATGCACACTAACATGCTCACGCTTCTACTCTACCTGCTTTCTGCCCCTGCAGTAAGGGCAACTATTCCCTACATCTGCGGAGATCAGGTTGAAAATATTAAATCTTCATGTCCTTGAATATTTGGGCATGTTTCTGTGCTTCCCCTGCTGCTTGAGGACAGGAGGCTTGGAAGCACAGGGAGGCTTAAACTGATAGAACACTGTCTTGCACCTGGGTTAGCAGCAGCTGAATGGCTTTGCCTTTGTTAAGAGGCCACTGTGCTGGCATGTCTTTGTCATTCCTGCTTCTGTCACATGAACGTGTTATCTGCAATTCAGATTAAGCGTTGATTTCTTTCATCCTCCCTCTTATTCCACCTTGAAGATTAAATTCCAGGCCACCTTCCACCCCAGCTCCATTCCAGAACACAACCTTCTGGCTACCTCTGTCGAATGTAACTGTTTCTGATATGTAAATATAGACACCATACTCGGAAAATGCCATAAGTCCCACTTTAGTGAGGGTAAGTGGTCATGATAAAAAGTAATGATGATGAAATATTTAAATGATTAGGTAATTACAGGGGCAGCGCTAGGCATGGGCAGTGTGGGCAGCTGTCCAGGGCCTCGCACTCAGCCTACCAACATGGGGCCCCGCACCAGTGCAACACACCACCAAACCTCTTGTGCCCCTGCCGATCCTATTAAAGAAAGGTGTCTGTTTGCAATTGGGCTTACAGGAGGGGGCCCCCTCCCTGGGCCTCTCAGGGAAGGTTTGGGGAGGCCTAGGGGAGGGGGACACTTCATCTTGTGCCAGTTGCAAGGAGACGGATTTTGTCCTGCAATGAGGTCTCCTGCCTGGCTGCCCATTGAGAGACACTGCGGGACACCCATTGTCAGCACTTTACCGTCTGCACAGTTTTAACTCTCAGCCCCCAAGCTATTCTCACACCTTCAGCCAGATATGAGCTGTGAAAGAGCTGCTTGTAGGTGGTAGAGAGGGGAGCTGCGGCCCAGGAGGAGTCTGCACAAAGCAGCTTCTGGAGCCCTGAAGGTGTCACTTATGTAAATTAAAGGGGCCACGCACATTCCCCTTCGCCCGGGGCCCCAAAAATCCTAGAACCGTCCCTGGGTAATTACATACTGCCCTAGCTGCAGTGCTTAGTTTGTGCCGGTGGTTTCCAGTGCTTGGCACTGGCATTTAATTGTCAACAACGGCACTTGTGACAGTCTGCCACATGTTGGCGCTGTCTGTCTAATTTAGAGATGAGCACAACAGTTGTTTATTAACTCAATACAATATATATTAAAAATGACTATTACCTGTCGCCCAAGACATTCTTATAGCTTTGGGGGCCTGGAATAGTCCGAATTGTCACACTTGTACGAGTGAGATAGTTAGTAGTTGTGTTGGTACTGCTGTTAGCAGCGCTGGGAGGGGCAATGTGTGGTGCAAGTTGCAGTGGCCTGCTGACGAGGGCCCTGGTACTTATATTTTCACAAATTAGGCACTGCCTAGCTTGTGTCTTTAGTAATGGCACTATAAATCAAACAGTTCGCCCAGAGATCCTCAGATCCACCCTCTTCATTTTCCAAACACAGCTGATTTATTATAATATTAAAAGGGTTATACAGAGGGTGTCACTTTAGAACATGTCAATTACGTCCCTTTCACATTATGTTTTAATGCTGCCATGATGTGCCAGAGAGCCTCTTTCCCATTACCCACCATCTCATGTCCCCTGTGTGCACGCAACCACACTAATGGATACCCTGTCTCCATATCTCAAGCACATTTTTCTTCTTCTTCGTCTAACAGACTCCAACAACTTTTTAGATAAGCATTTATTTTTCTTTGTTGTCTCATGTTTTCTACAAGTCTACAACCATTATATATTTTTACTTACCTTAAGTTTGCTTCAAGGCAGTACTTAATTTGAAAAACAATAAGAGTCAGGGCCCTCATCAGGAGGCCACTTCCTCCTGCTCTTCCTATTGTCACTGTCAGCGCTGCCAACTATAGTAACAACACAACTACTAACCATCACACTCCTACAGTTGTTACAATTCTGACTATTCCAGGCCACCAAAGAGATAAGATTGGCTTTGGTATCAGGAATTTATCATTTTAACTCATATTGAACTGTTGTTGTGCTCATCTCTAAATTAGACCAATAGTTCCACCATGTGGCAGACTGTCATAAGTGCCGGTGTTGACAATTAAGTGCTGGGCACCAGAAACCACCTGCTCAAATTAAGCACTGCTTGGAGGTCTTTATCTGGTGTATCTCCTCCCTGCCATTCTTTCTTTTGTCTGCTTCTATCTTTTGCCTCTGTCACTTTCACAGTCTTGTCTTTCTGCCTTTACTTTTTACTTTTGCCTAAGTTGCACTTGGTATAAACTATTTAATTGGTTATTCTGCAGTGGGTCTACGCATGTAGCTCCCTGGCACTATGGATATCAACATGAGCATAGTGCAGTGGTCTTACTTATAAAGACTGAGGTAGGACACTTGACGCCTCAAGAAGAAGGAACAGGTGGAAGGATTCATTTTAGATATAGGAAGGGCATATATATGCCCCTGTATACGCCATCCACGATAGACTGAACTCTTAGACAGTGGATAGGGAGACTATTTTGGTGTAGTGTGTAAAGGAAAGTCTATAAATCAGACTGATGTGAGACATTATCTTCATAGCATGGAGCCTTCAGGGGCCTCCAACCTTTTCTGGGATAGGAGCTACTTATGTTCAATTGAAATCATTCCGCGCTACTAATATTAGTGATGTAATAGTGACCACTCCATCCAAGATTGTTAGCAGTATTGCATGAGGCAGTGTTTCCAGCACTAAAAAGAATCCTTTGAGAATTTGAAATTACTGTACATGGGTAATACATAAAAGCCATAACTGCAAGCTCCCTGTCATTAAGGTAATAATAGGAGTAATAAACATCCCCAACTCAATAATAGTTTAAAAAACATTTTGAACTCGCAACTATTTTCCACCAAACATCAGCTTATGAGTTTTGAAAATAGACACATTTTCATCCTGGGACATGCTTTTAAATTTCAGCATACATTTAATAATTCAACCAAGCAAAAGCTTCTATATTAGTAGGCTGGGCTGAACACAGGAGAGCTACTAACAGGGAGCTGGAGAGCTACTGGTAGCTCCCGAGCTACTCATTGGAGACACCTGCTTCAGACCCAGGAGACAAGTGATTTTGTGAGTAGTGTGTGATTCCTGTTGTTATGCATGGCTCTGGTACAGAGCCACTATAATTTATATCCATTTCGAATCTGGTAACTCACTGCTATGCTACAGCAACAGTTGATAACAAAACCCATTACCCACTGTTGTGATGTCTCAAGGCCCTCGAGGCCAGGCTGACAGGCCTCCCTGTGAGCCTGTCAGTGCAGTGCTGCTTGTCTGCTTTCACTGAAAGCAGAAAGTACAGCTGCAGGAGGAGGAAGGAGGGCAGGGCGGGTAGTGGGGGTTGGTTAAGGACGGCAGGTAAGATATATTTTTCTATATTTGGGTCAGGAAGCAGAGGCCATGTTATCTATGGCTCATCCATTACTCCTCTGCCACTGCGTAGCAGTTGAAAGCAGGGGCAGATGATCTTGGGGCCATACATGGCATAAAATTATAGATGGGTAAAAAATGAATACAGGGGTGTTTTTCACCTCAGGGTTCTGAGTGACATCACTGACAACTTGAGCTGTGCTCTTGTTGTGTATTTGATGCACTGAGAACCTCTCGGTGAAAAACATAATCGTAATTCAGTATTACCCATCTATAATCCTATATGTTACTGAGTGTCCAGCTGACCTTCAAATCACATGATTAGCGCTGCAAACACTGCACTGCAGCTAGAGAACATTCATGCCAAGTGGAGACAGCAAAATTGGAGGCTGACACTGTCCAGCTCCCCTCAGCCCCTGGTCCAAATCCAAGAAATTCTGTAGATAATTTTGTTTGTCACTTGATCCACTGATGGGAGAAGGTGCCAAAGACCATTCAGCTGGAAGAGTCCACACTTTTGCCTGCAGCCTATCAGGGGAAACAAAGATGCACCCTGCCCTGTCACTTCTCAAGGTACCAAGAGATAAACCTAGAAATTCATCTATGTTTTGTTAGGAAGCATGAAGAGAATATGTCTAATGATTCTCAGAGAACAGTGAGAGGCAGCAAGATATACTGGGCCCTGTGCTTAGGACAACCAAGCAAACTAATGCCTATTCAACGCATGTCTTATGGAAGTATTATTCTTATGTAGGTTGAGATGAATGCAATTATACAATTAATGACAATTCATATAGGCAGCAGCGGTCCGTGAAGGTAAGCGCGGTGGGGTTGGGCGGGGGGGATGTCGACAGACAACGAAATAGGATTTATTTATTTGTTTACAACACCCCTGCCCCGCCGCGCCGCCGTCCCGCCGCGCCACCGCATTTACCTGCTCGGACCGCCGCTGCATATAGGGCACAACAAAGTCCAACATTTTTTTTGGGCTGTGACTAATAAAGTGAGCAAGAACCGCAGCTTTGTTACCCCTTTATCGGCCGCAACACAAAACATTTTCAGTCAGCACTATTAGATGTCCTTGGTAGTAAATAGCACAGTTATTTAGTGAAATCACCTTTTACCACTACATAATGAATGCAGATTTTTGGCAACGGTATTATAAGACAAGACCATGTGTACATATTCAAGCGGGCAGAGTTCAGTATTTGTATGAAAGCAACACAAGAAAATATCATAACAACACATCCTTTCAAAAGTAATATAACATCATCGCAAACAACAGTAAATCAATAGCACAACAGAACACTCTAGCACACCAAAACATAGGAATACTATACAGCACATCAGCAAAGCAGCACAACAAAATAACACCACACAATAACAACTAAACACAATGCAACACAACTTAATCACAAAACATCAATTAGACAGCATAACAGCACAATGATAAACAAGCAAAAACACAAGATAGCAACACCTCAGCACAGCACACTAACAGAACAAACCAACATAGCAAAACAACTACATCACAGCAACAAACAGCAATACAGTACACAACACAATAAAACGACACAAAACAACTTAGCAACACAACAGCAAAACAACACATGTCACAGCATAACACTATGCACCAACAAATCAACACAATAACAAATACGACACATATACAGTACACAATATAGCACAACAAAATCTCAACACACCACATTAAATATTAAATAAACTCCTCAAATTAACAAAACACCACAACATAGCACATCAATACAAGAACACCGCACACCACCACAACACCCTAACTTAACACATCAATACAAGAAGACAATACACCAGAAGAACACTCCAACAAAACACACCAACACTGTGCAGCAACACAACACACCACACCACCACAACACGCTAGCGTCCACACAAAATACAACAGCATAGCAACACAACAATACAGTTGTGTTGGGCTGTTATAACTGATGTTGTGCTGCGTTGGTAATGTGTGTTTTTTGTGTGTCGATCTTTTGTGATGTGTGGCTTTAAGTTGTAGTGAGCTATATTATTTATGAGTTGTGTTTTGTTTTGTTTTGGAGTGGTGTTTATTGTAATGTGGTTCTTTGCAAATTTTGAGCATATGTATGCCACATGACGCTGGTCATTGTGCTGCAGCTATCCTAAATGCTGAGAGCTGCAATTGGTTCAAAGGATCTGTTTCCAAAAACATTAAATATGTAACATACCCCATTTTGTTCTGAGCAAACAAGCAGTGGCTGGGCAATAAAGAGGTACGAAGAATTCTATCTGATGGCTGCTGCCCTCTATCTGGGGAAACTATTGAATCCTTATTAATAATTGCAAAATGTTGTTGAGTTTTATAACTAAACAGCTCAAACTGCACCGTTTTCTTTTTAAATCACATCACACTAAATAAAAAAGAGGATAACGTAATTATGCCCCAATATTTGCAACCACTGACCTGTTCAAACATCAGTTTCCCCCTGCCCCCTCCCCCAGTGCAAATGTTGTTTTTGTATTTGTTATTTGGTCAAATGTTGAAACAGAAATGTGCTATAATTGTACTATATTATCTGATCCGACCCCAGCCATTTTAAGAATACCCACAGCAAAATACGGATGTCTTTTACCATTTCACCCTGCTCTAGACTGTTTTTGGTTGCTAACTTGCTTTGGCTTAAAAAACTTCCAAATTGAGCTTACTTACAGGCAGGTCTGTGTTGACTCAAGCACATGGGCAACCTCACAAGTATGTGAATGTTAGAGCATGTGCCACTTACTGGACGTGAGGTCACTCAACTGTTTAATGCCTGCGAAGACAATGCTTCTCCCCACTTATATAAAGTGCTGCTCTACTGAAGCAGAGATCAGGATTGCTCCCACTATGTTTATTTATGCTTGGTTTTCACCTGGCCAGGGGCACGTCAACAGGACCAGCGATATCATATACATTGGGCACCCATCACCATGGGGTCTTGATTGGCTACCTCTTTTGCAAACCTCAATGTCACAAACAGCGGCCATTGGTGGGAACATCAGTATGGTTTTCTGTGAGTGCACCCGGAGAAACTTCCCCAACTAAATGGGCAGAATTATTAGTTGGGATCATAAATCTGAAAAGTGAGAATGTTATATTAAGTTTAGTACTCACTTGCTGATTCAGGCACAATAGATGATTTTCACTGTTTCCTGCAGCATTCCTCTCCTGCAGCCTATTGACTCTAGTTAGAGCGATGTGGATACAGGTGTTCCACGCGTGGAAACTCCTGTGGATCTGCCCTCTGCTCTGCTTATGTTCATCAATAACTCTGCCAGACAAGTTAGAGGTTCAATCACCAGATCTAGAGAGGATGATCCTAGTTACCACTGTAAGAGTTCACCAAGCAAGCAATGTCAGACTTGCAATGAAAGGCAATCATGGTGTCTAAGTCATGCTGGGAAGCACCCTCAAGAAGATGAAAGGGAGTACATATGTGAGCATCGACAATGCCCCGCCAGGTTGTGGATACATTTTGCAGCTTCCCTTTTTGACATTGTTGGACTTTCTGCCCAAGTGTTTCTCTGCCTAAGCGCTCCTCGGATGGCACATACAGGCACTCTGATGTAGAAACACCCTTTGGATTTTTTTCTAGTATACAAACTTTTAGTGGGGGAAATTCCACGGGTGGAGTCTCTTCAGGAATTTGGACTTCCTCCACAATTTGTAGGATTTTCTCCTACTGCACAACCCTAAATCAGGCTCTGAGTAATGTGGACTGAGATGCTGAGGATGGACTGAGCACATGTTCCTCCACGCCTGATGTATTTGCTGCTGCTTGGCAAGCTTCCTCTTCTCCGGTCCTAGTTCCCAACCCTTATCATTTGTCCTTCATCTTCCTCCATGGACATGAGCACATGAATGCTGCAGACTAATATTATCAGCATGCTCCCCTCCATTTCCTGGCTGTGCAGGCATTTCAAATGTTTAGTTTTTGTCTATTTATAAACACGCCCTCTCACTTGGCTGCCCTTGCACTCGTTTATCAAAGGTGCCTTTCCCTCCAGGGGCACTCGGAAAGGTCTCATTCCCACAGCCAGGTCTGTCAGCAGCTAGAAGCGAATTCACTCTTAGATGTTTCATTCCTTTCAGAATGAAAATGTTTGTGTGAAGGATGTACCAGAACGGTCTGAACAATGTGCTCGTTTTTACAACTGTGATTTCCCATTTTTAGAATACCTGCAGTTTAATTAGTGTAGTACATGCACTGAGGTAAACATGTTGTATATTACCTTGTGTTTGTAAATGTACTTTGAATCAGCATTATGTCGCAAATTGCTGCTTAACAGATCTAATTGAAAATCTAGATGAAGAAGAACATTAATATGGCCCTGTATTTGCATATTTAGGGCAAGTATTACCCAAGGCCTTGTGATTTTACTTAAATTCGTTTTTATTCATGCTTAATTATAGGGGCTTTCAGCCAGCTCTCTTCGTCCATTAGCGTTTTATTGCATCATACACATTTTTCTGCATCTCACTACAGCCTATGGCTTACTGGCCATTGGCTAACTTTCTGCCCTTTCACAAGGAGCACACACAAAATAGTTCCCTTCAGTACCATGGACTGCTCTATCAATGTCTGGTTTTTGAGACCAGCAAAATGTTTTTGCTTTTAGCCAACTGGTTTTGTTTTGATTGATGAGGGCTCTGCTGCTTCCCTAACAATAAAGTTTTTCAAAAACCATGACAAAATAAGACAAGCATAGACAAAGCCAAAAGACTGGCCTGGAATGCCAGACTTGTTGACTTGGCCGTTCCTTGGTTTAGTAATTGAGTCCAGCCAGAAGACAGAGCTAGATTGATTAGAAAATGTTACTGGGTGCGTGAACCTGCCCAGTAAAATCAAATGCTTTTCCTGGAAAAAGACTCCAAATCAGAGAATTGCATGCGGGAAGAGTCTTAGTAATTCCAGGGCCTGCATGTTATTCCCTATTTGTAGTAGCACAGTACAGAAGCAGGAATACCATCTGTAAACAGTAATTCTGTTCCCAGTGTTGCTGTGCCCTCTGTACCATGTAACTTGTAACCGGGCCCACAGTGTGTTATCACCAAACTAGCGCTTACACGTATTCCTTGGTATACAAATAACATTGTTAATTCCGTGCAGTACTTTGTTTAGCACTACATATTGGCAACCCAGAGTGCTCAGATTATGACCAAGAATACCCTTTGGGGGCTTTGTGGTGTGCACCCCAGGTTTTTAACTTTCAATAGAGTATGTATAGCTGATTTTGTGGTGACCCTTTGCAGCCTGGGATTTGGTGCTCCAAGTCTCTTGCAATCTTTTAAATTCGAGTACCTTACCATATGGGCAGCTAAATGTACTTAGAAGTGACTTATTAATATTTACAAACAGGGTTTACTACCTGTCAAAAAGGGTTATTGTGACATGTCTAAGATAAGGGTTTTAAGCTGCTACAATCTGGCAACACGTGGTAGGTCTGAATCATGTCTTTCAGGCCAAATCTGTGGATGGCACAATGGGTAGTGTAGTCCACAGGTGGCTTTTAACTTCCAGGCACTGAGTTAATTTTCTATCCCATACACTAGAGCCTTTTAGCCAAGTTAAATAAGTCAATTAAGTAAAGGATAAGCTAATTTAACCACATTTAAAGTCGAAGCACAGGCAAGTTAGTGCTGTTTAGTAAGGATAATGTGCACATAGTTCTAAAGCCAGCAAAACACATTGGGCACAAATTGGGGGGGGGAGCCAAATAAAAGATGGTAATTTCCTACAGTATTTATTGTGAATTGCAGTCGTTCACATCTTCTCATTGTGTTAATATTGTTTTCTTAAATACTTTTTAAGAAATGTGTGTCATTAAATAAGAATATACTCAATTTGGGTGGTGCTGGACAGTCCTCATGTTAATGTGCTCATTTATTCACATGGCTGCATGCTATGAGGTGCTATAAAATCTAACCTGTGTAATCTTATCTTTGATGTGAACATTTACTGTTGTAAAGCGCTCTGATACCTTCAGGTCTCCCTAGCTCTATATAAAACTCTCAAACAAATAAATAAATATTCCTGTGGTCCTTTCTCACAGGAGCTGATTACAAGTTCCTAGGAACGCCAGAGATCCGTTTTGTTTCACTCAGAGATTTTGGCAGCTAAAAGCAGATTAAACTTTTGAGGGAAAATGAGGAGGTGCCAAGGCAATCTGACCCGGAATTCTCAATTTGCCTAATGTTTCAGGGACCCTTGGGGTCCATCTAGTAATACCTATTAACTCCAACTTCCACATGTACAGTTATTTTGAGTATCAGTATCGCCTGGTGGGCCGACTTAATGGGGCAAAATCTGGGGCCAGCATTATAATGCTTTTAGTGATGGAGGACCTGAGGCAGTGTGCCTGCTGGGTGAGGACACAGCTAAAGCCCCTAACTTTTTCAGCAGGATACCTCTTGTTATGCCCATGTTTCCATCTAACTAGTTGAGGCCTGCTTAAGATAGGTTGGTGCTCACATGACTGGGTGCACCAGACATCCCGCTATGCAGAGTTATATGATTGGACTAATAAAGGAAGATTCCTGCACTCATGTAGACTTCCTATCTCAAAAATTGCTTCCACATAACATATTATGCATGCCTTAGAAAACAACAGCTCACAATGTTATTTTGCCACTGCCTACCTTAGACCACTTCCACCTCTGTGTGGTTATGGGAGATCTCAGACCTGGGAAACAATATTCTTATAAGTAAAGCTATTCAGTAAACTTAATTTTGATGAAAAACAGAGAAAAAGATTCCTTGAAATAGGCAGAAACTTATTACTATCGTTTCTCATGCCTAATCAAAAGAAAGTTCTGGTAGGATTTTTTTAATCATATTTCATATTTTTAATACACGGGGACTCAAATGTAATCAAGTGTAAGTCTATATGTAAAGTATTTAGACAGAAGTGAGTGACTGAGGAGTTGTGGATGGGATCAGTGATGTTCTTCTTTGCTGTAAACCTTAGAATAATAATTACCACTTATAGAGCGCACGGCTACCCAACGGGTTTCCCGGCGCTGAGCATAAGTAGAGATGTTGATGGGCTCTAGAAAAAAGAATTAAAATAACCAAGTTTTAAGATGTTTGCAAAATAGCAGCAGAGAGGTGCATTGTCTTAAGAATTGCGGTAGGGCATTCCAAAGTTTAGGACCTAGGTATGCGAACGAGTGTCCCCCTGTGCAAGTCAGACGAATTCTAGGCACGAACAGAGAGACGGATTCTCGGATCTCAGTCTCCGGCTAGGTTGATAGGGATAGACTAGGTCTTGTACATAGTGATGGCTGAGTCCAGCTCTAGCTTTAAACATAAAGCATAGAGTTTTAAATTGCATTCTCTTTCCAATTGGCAGCCAGTGCAGCTCACAGAGAATAAGAGAAGCCCGGGCGTATCTCGGAAGCCGAACCAGGAGTCTTGCAGCTGAATTCTGCACAACCTGCAGGCGGCAGATGCAGGCCCTGTCAGCTCCCAGGTAGAGAACGCTACCGTAATGCACTCTTGAGAGTAACAGGACCTGAATCAGTGTTCTTTGTGCCAAGTGAGGAATGATCCAAATGATTTTCCTCACCCACTTCATCACGGTGAAACAGGTGAATGCCACTTTGGCCAGATGGGGACGCATAGATAGAGTCTCATCCAGCCAGAATCCCAGGCTTTTCACTTTGGGAATAGAGTTAGAAGAGCCCCCAGAGACTCAGGCCAACGTTCTGGGCCCCAAAGCTGTGGGTTCCTACCTAAAACCATAACCTCGGTTTTATGACCATTACGTTTAAGTGAGTTGCTTTCCATCCAGGAAGCAAACTGTCTAAGAACGAGGTTAAGGGAATCAGGGTTGTACCCCTGTGAGGATGACAAGGAGAAAATTATTTGTGTGTCGTCTGACCATGTCAAACCACAGCTCTCAACCACATCCACAAGAGGCCGCACATAAAGGTTGAACAGCATAGGTCTCAACGCAGAACTTTGGGGTACACCTGAGGTCAGGGCGCAAGTCCTAGACTTGGGCCCTGACTTCAAGTTTACCCCAAGGTTCTGCCTTCTTCAGTTAGGAGTATACAAAAAACTAAGATAGTGCAGGGGGTGCAAGTTTGTAGAGGACCCTGGAGAAAGGAGGTGCCATTGCATGGAGCAAATTGTAAATATCAAACAAAAGAGGTTCCTGTTATTGGAACCTGTGTGGTCTGTTCTTGGGGGCATTACCCACATCCCTGGATTTTCTCCTTTGGAAGTGTCAGGGCTGCAGCATGAACCTCTCCTTCCCTTTGGGTACACAGGGTACATCAAAGAACAGTAAAATGTGATTGCCCTAACACATTCCTGACGCTTCAGGGTTTATAACTTAGGAATCATCACCATAAACCACACCAAACCTGATCCTCCGGCACCCAGCAGCACCGAATACCCAAAGTGCACCCTCCTATTCTATCCCCAATCTATGTATACAATACAATAGACGTAGGAAATTTGCAGACAAAGAAATGCAGGAAAAATTTATTTAGACCACACAATTTTTGTTAATGCATATCTTAAATTGCCTTTTCAATCTGAAAGAGAAAAGTGCCTTATAATTAGCGGTATTCAAAATCAAATAAAGTGGATTAAAAATAAGTCATTGACTTAAGAAGATATAGAGTAATTGACTATATTACTAAATGGTTAATTCACAAAAAATTATTTAACTTTGGAGAGCAAAACTCCAATATGCGTTGAATATGGGGAGAATTTTGGATGGGCTTGAGCGCTCAATTTGGTTTTGGACCACACTCCCTCTGCCGGTGATGGGTAGGGTGCCCCTGAGTAAGATGGTTTTATTGCCCCGTTGCCTCTACTCGATGCAAAACTCCTTCTGTACACTGCCACTGGTGATGTTTCATCATATAGATCGCCTCTTAGTAAGCAGGAGAAGTAGAGTACGACTTGAAATACTCAAGCTGCATCTCAGTGAGGGTGGATTGAGACTTCCCGATCTGCAGCTGTAATATTTGGCGGGCCACTTACATTATGCAGCGATGTGCTGTGATGATGACCCTAACTGGGAAAAGGGTTTGATGTCGGGATCCGTTGAAACTGCGCAACTCCCCCAGTTACTGATATGTGGCAGGGGAATGCCGTTGGACGCTTCTTTCTGCGTTACTACAGTGGCCCGGGCATGAGACCTGGCAGTTAGGAAAGTTATTAAGAGATCGCCATATGCCCCGCTTTTACCGATTTGGTGGTTCCACCCTTTTTTGCACATTCGAGAATTTATGAACATTGAGGGTTGGATAACGGGGGGGGTTGTCAGATGGCGGGAGACCTGTACTTAAATGGCTCTTTTATGCCACTGGGGGATATGGGAATGTACTACGGTGTTGATGATCGACAGTCTTTACAGTATGCGAGTATTTCAAATACCGTTCATGAGATCTGGCCTACCTTCCTGGAGGAACCAGAGCAGTCTCATGTACTCTGAGTGATCCTAGATCCGAGCTACTTTAAAGGTATTATATCCCGCCTGAATGTAGCCCTGAAAGCGGATAGGATGATGGTGACCGGGCAGCAGTGGGACAAGGAATTGGAGTCTCCACTAACGGACATAGAGTTGCGCCGGGCGAGAGCATAGGTACGAGAGGTGGTCAGCAATGCTAGTTTCTCCACCATGCCAACCTGGCCCCGGCCTGACTACATCGGGTGTACCCGGCGAGGTTACCGGGACGCAGTAGCTGCGGAGCCACCCCTGCTGACTTCTGTCATGTGCCATGGAATTTCTCACAACTCAGCTCGTACTGGAGTGCAGTAAGTGAGGAAATGCGTAGAGTGACTAGGGTGGTAGTGGAACTCAGGATTCGACATGGTCTGCTGGGGCAACTGCCCCTTCTCAAGAAGGGGAAAAAGATGCGATATAAATTTGCTCAGCCAGGCCTGCTGTTGGCCCACTGACGGATAGCTATACACTGGACTAGTCCCATGCCCCCGGCGATCATGAAATGGAGGGCAGATCTGCTGGAGTGGGTGGTGGCTGAGGAGTGTAGACTTCTTAGTGTGCGCATGGATGAAAATGCGGAGCGGGACCTTGAGTTGTGGTCGAGTATGTTGGATAAACTAGGGGAAAGTACCTGGGAACAGGATGAAGGGGAAAACTCGGATGGAAGTGATGAGGAGGGATGTACCAGTACAGATGAGGATCATGAACAGAGGGAGTCAACAGGTGCACAGGGATTAGCTGACAACTCCCGATTGATGGCTCAGAATGGCTCTGATTGTGGTGTATCTGAATAACCTCAGTGATGGGATGGGTTGGGTTGCGGGGACTGAGTACTCCCCCCCTACTTCTGTTGGTTGCATCCTATAAAACTGAGTCTGGAGAAGGGCAGGGGCTACATGCAGAGGCACAGCCCAGCATCACCCACTCCAGCACTAAGGATGGAGGAGATAACAATCCCACATGCTTCTTACATGACTTCCCTTGCCACAGATTTATGTCCAAGCCCAAAACCCCAGATCTGTAGTGATCCCACCACTCACATTTGCCTCCTGCTCTGAGCAGGTGGTAATGCTTGGTCATCCACTCACGCACCACTGTAAAGCACACAGGACCTATCCTTACTGGAAGAGCAAGGAGAAATCTTCACTAGGGCCCCATCCCAATGTACCAAACAGAGTGCCTGCCGACCACAGTGACTCGTCCTGATCTTCCTGCTTTGACCTCCAAGTCCATTTTGATTGCCTCAACACGTCTGGCGCTTCACGCTCCAATGGTTCGAGCTCTCTTGCTTGGATTGTACATGACCTGCCGCATAGCTCACATGCTATGAGCCTATTACCATGACCTCCTTTGTGAATTTCTCTTAAGGACGAACCCTTCACTCCTTGAAAAAGCCTCAGGCCTGCGCACCACTGAGCATGAAACACGTGTTGACTGTCCTTGTGTAAACTTTTTGCTTATAAAAGCACAACATTAAATAAAATCAACAAATCTCAAATCAATGACCAATCTTCCTTTTCCCTTTGGAGATCTCCTATGAAACCAGAAGATTCCTTGCCAGCTCTGTCTGCCTTTCCAAAAACAGGAGCTAGGGATTGTCTGTTGATTAGAATAGTATGGCCAGAAGTGTTGAAGTTGCATAGGATATTAAATAGTTGTGTGGAGTCTACAGATAAGGATGGAGTGTTAGTCTTGTTTTTCACATTATCAACAATTTTTGCTGTACCTAGCCAAGGATTGTACCTAAAAGCAGGCCCTCGGTCTAAGTTCGGAACAGGCAAACTTCCAAATGGTAACTATGCACAAGTGTGCTTACTACATTGAAATGGAAAGGAAACGTAGATCTTTATCAAGTGACACAAATTTAAGAAGACTGTTTCCCACTTTCCAAATTCATTGTTTGCCATCACTTTATCTGCCCCTTTAGGGATACCAAAACATCTGACCCTGTGCTCTTTGTTTATGGATTGTAAGACTTTAGTGTCAGTTATTCAGGATAATATGGATGTCCTGATATGGTGGTGCACCTGAGTGATGAGGTCCAGCATGACAATTTTACCTTTCTGCAGTAACAGAGAGTGTGAATGATTTAATTCGTATTAATATTATTGCAATGGACTTTCATGGAGGACCGGCCAGAGATCATGGACCAAGCTCAACCAGAAAAAATGAAGCTTTAGTCTGTGTTTATCATGTTACAATAGGCTGTGGTCTGTGGTTCAAGTGGTGAGAGTGACTAGGCGTAGGACCGTGATGGGTAAGATACCAGATGATGCTCACTATCACAATGCAGGGTACAGCAGAACACTTCTCCGATTATTAACAACTGTCCTTTCTTTGACCAGCTGCTGTCCTGCCCAACTATTTGGGTTCTTTAGTGTTTAATATTCTCAGCCTGTTAGAGTGAAGGGAGTGGGCAGGGTGTCAGACCCTCACTTCTTACACCTCTGGGTCAGGTGATCAACATGTCCCTGTCTATGGCAGTTGTCCCTAGGACTTGGAAGCAAGCAAGGGTTGTTCCCTTGCTAAAAAAAACACCCTCGATACAGCTAAACCTGAGAACTTTCGACCTATTTCTCTCCTGCCGTGGGTATCCAAGATCTCTGAGGCCTACATAAATTCCATCTTGACAGGATTTTTGGAAGAGAATAACATACTAGACCCCTCTCAGAATGGCTTTCCTAGCTGTGACCGAACATCTGAGGGTAGCACTAGACGCGGGACGTACTTCGGCACTGATTTTATTAGATCTCAGTGCCGCATTTGACATGGTTTCCCACCAGATCTTGCTGCAAAGGTTGGAGGAGGCGGGCATTGTGGGTTCTGCCCTGGACTGGTTCGTCTCCTTTCTCTCTGAGAGGACCTTCCAGGTAACGGCCCCCCCTTTCGCCTCCATGATCCATACTATTAAACAAGGTGTGCCACAGGGCTCAGCTCTGAGCCCAACACTTTTCAACTTGTACGTCCAACCATTAGCAGCTGTGGCCAGGAGTAGAGGGCTTACAGCAGTATCATATGCAGATGATACACAGTTGGTAGTAGCACTCTCTGATGATTCCGTGCGGGACGCTCATAAGTTTTGGAGCGATCTCACTGCTATCGCTGAGTGGATGACTGCCAACTGCCTCCAGCTCAACGCCAGCAAGTCTGAGGTTTTGCTGGTGGGGAGAGACTCTGAGCTGTGGAGTGAACGCTGGTGGCGTGCTACCCTGGGCTGTGCACTCGCCCCCAAAGAGGTGGTGAAAAATCTAGGTGTTTGGGTGGACTCGGGCCTTAGCTTCCAGGTCCAAACTAAGAAAGTGGCAGGGACTTGTTTTGGTATATTGCGGAGGCTCAAACCGCTGTTGGGTTTTTTCGATCCGCCCATCAGGCAGGTTATTGTTCAGGCCTCCGTTTTGTCGAGACTGGATTATGCTAGCTCGATCTACCTGTGGACGAACAAGACTGAAATCCTGAGATTGCAGAGGGTCCAAAACGCAGCTGCTAGAACTCTCCTTGGCCTCCCTAGAACCTGCTCCACTACCAGTGCTATTCGTCGGCTACATTGGTTGCCGGTGGCCAGACGTGTAGAGTTTAAGTCCCTCTGCATTGCTTTTAAAATTTTGAATTTTTCCTCTCCTGGCATCTTGGCCAACCTGCTTACATCGTATACACCCACCCGCCAACTCCGCTCGATGGGTCAACATCTGGCGGTTGTTCCCCAGGTAAGGAGGGTGCATGCTGGTGGGCGCTCCTTCCGCACACTGGCAGCCAAACTCTGGAATTCTCTTCCAATACATATCCGCAGCATCAACAACCACCTGGCATTTCGTAAGGCTATTAAAACCCACCTCTTCCCTCCACTATAGGCCCCGCTTTTGTTAGTAGCCTCCTAATTTCTGCTATTAGCGCTGGGACGCCCCTTTGCCGGGACAGCTGTGCGCTTTATAAAATAGTATAACATAACTAAGGCTCCCGGTTTTCCGTTTAAACGGATTTTAACATATAAATACAGACGGAAATCTTTTATTCCTTTGTCTGTATTTATAAATAGAAACGGAAAAATACTTACCAACCGGCTTTATGGTGTCTATGGGCTCCCCAGGAAAATCAGTGTCTGAGTCGCACAGGGGCCAAGGAAAGAAATCTGAAACTGCTACTGCGATGTCCTGCAGATTATTCTCCCCTCTAAATCACCCCGCCCTCCCGAGTCTGAACTAAGCACTCTGCTGCCAAGTGAGACTGATCTGTTAATGAGCAAGCCTCTCTACCTCCCAGACAGCAGCAGGCCGAGCGCGCTTATCGGCCTTTATCAATATATCACACACTATTGACCATGCCACTGGGTTAATTGCCCCCCCCAGACATCCTGTCAACACCATAACGTTCGTCATCTGTTGTCTCACCATCAGCTCGTAGGAACTGCCTGTCCGGCGGCACAGTTTAAAGTGCAAAGAAATGGGCAAGCAGCGGGACAGTGATGTTCTCCTTGTCTTCGAATTAGTGGTAAAACTGCACGATGTGGTGGTGGAGTCGGTGCAGCTCAATTTCTTTGTCCATGTACAAGAAAAATGAAAGGCCCATTAAGAGAGCTCGTTTAAACTAGGGCCTGGCACCACAGCGAAGTTATAGCTTCATTTACCCCCACAAAGTCTGGGGAGCAAAATCTTTGAATATTTCACTGGAAGGGGCCTAGCTGTCAACGGCAGCAGAAGCAGCGGCCATCCCAAAATGAGTACGAAACCAGTGTATTGGGGGTTGGTGTGAGGGGGGGGCTTAGCTTCCTGTAGTGCCCGTGGCACATTTGCTACGCCATTCTCCACTTCTAAGCAGCTTGAGTAAAGAAAGATATATCGGGCGGTGTCCGCCACTTGAACTTGGAGCGCTGTGGATCTGAACCCCGAGGACGGCAGCGACGCATCTTAAAAAAAAGTGCACGTGAACATCTGGGCATCTGAGGTACAACAGCACCTGGTTCACAGCTACAGCCCAGAGCCAGTGAACCACCCGACTTGCCTGGTCATCACTGCTGTGGGAGAAACAGGAAGAAATCAGGAATCTAAGAGCCCTGTTTGCGTTCCTTGATTTTCACTCAGCTTTATTTTCTTAGCCGCACAGCAGGAATTAAGTGACTTCTGTGGGGCTAAGAGTGGGTGTAACCCTGTGATGGCAAAAGGATTGTGATGTCACCTTCACTACCCATAGCACTGGGGTGAATTAACAACCATGGATGTGAACATACAGGCTCAAGTCTCGGGTTTGGCTCACCATCCCATGATTCTGGCCAAATCCCTTAATTTCCCAGTGTCTGTAAAAATTAAAATAACCTTGTGTAATCAAACTGTTGCTCATGTAAAGCACTTTAGTACCTTTGGTGCAAAGTCACACTATAAAAAAACGGCAAAAAGTGTGCATTGTCTATTAAAATAAATGTGAAAAAATACTAGCTGCAGCGTCTTCTTTTGCTTGCCACAAAAATAAATGCGGATAAATACAGATAAAATGATAAAAAAATAAATATGGATAAATACAGACGGAAATGTGAAAAAAATAAATACCATAAAACCGGGAGCCCTAAACATAACATAACTTTGAAATTGTCAAGTAATTTCCAATAATTTTGGCAGTTCCAATACTGCTCAGTAAATATTTGAAATTATCTTATACCCATTTCATGCTTATTGGGAATAATCAGAGAATGGGTTTCATACCTTTTCGGGTCAAGGTATTAGATGTTCAGTGTCAGCTGTAGCTCACACTTGCACTCACACACATAACCGGTACGTAGTTTGCAGGACACATTTTTGAAGGAAAATCTGATGCAAGAAGGCAAAGTACCCTCTAAGAACATTTGCTCAGACAACATTTAAAAAGTGTAGACATCTCTAAATCGGAGTGTGGATGAGAATTCAAAATATCGAGAAATGCTCAGGTGAAACCTAACAATGTCTGTGAAATATGGCTACGAGAACCAGCCAACATACTTTCCTCCTGCTGGGTAAGAAGGTGATACTACTGAAGCAAGAGTCTTCTGGTAGATGTTACAGTGTCGCTCCAGTTAAGACACTAAATTTGTTGGTAATATCTATTATTTGCAGTCTAGATACAGGGATTGATCCTGCCACTGTGGTGTTGCCTCATAGACGGCTGATTGGGCAATTTCTGTCAGTAGTGGCCGGCACAGGTAAGAGCGGTGGGGTGGGGCGAGCGGGGAGGGGGCGAAGTTGACAGACGACGGGTTAGGTAAAATTTGATATAAAATAAAACCAATTACCTTGCACTCGCTGCATCGCCGACTCGGTGATGCGGCGAGCACAAGGTAAGTGGTTTTAATTATAATTTTTCTTACCCCATCGTCTGTCGACTTCCCCCCTCACTCTGCCCTGCCTCACTGCTCTTACCTGTGCCGGCTGCCACTGATTTCTATTTTAATATGTGTAAAACACTAGATTGGGTCACTTGTGGATCAGGTTCCTTAGTTCTAGCTACAGTTAACTCTCAAACTCAAGCTCTCGTCCTTGTATATGAACAGAGAGGGTTTTACATGAAAAATGGGAATGTATTATATGAGTCCTGGAGATCCCCATGAATTAAAAGTGTGAATAAACATGAAGACTGTAAAATAGGACACGCCCCACAGACCGTGTGTGTCCTGGTTGTTCCGCCCACCAAGGGGCTCCACTTGGCAGCCCCACCCCAGACCACCAGACTCCAGAGAGAACTCAGCTGTCATTAAAATGGCCCAAAAATAGAAAGCCATAACTGCACTGTCATTGAAATTGAGGGTTGTTTGTTGGGGGAAGGCTTGTGGTTGAGCAGTTAAGTTGCCAGCGGTGTGATTGTTCCACATGCATGGGCACCCCATCATTCGCGTTACTCCAGTGGCTTGGAATGCTTTTCAGTTTAATGTATGAGTCTGACTTAACTATTCTTTGCAAATCCTGTATCTCTATTGGCTGCAACAATTTCCTACCTGAACCGTGTAGGTCTTTGGAATAAAATATGTACATTGTTGTTCCCGTGCAAATGTATTTTCTATTTATACATTGTGTATTTAACGTTGCTACTAATGACAAAGATTTTCCAGTGACAATCTGAGGCCCAAAATGGCGTCGTGAACAAAGTCTCTTTTATGTATGTTCTTTAGTGATGGCCTGTTGACGTTTCTGGGAAAGCATTTTTCCGCGGCTGGTATTTACATCTATCTTGTATTTTTATTAAAAAATGTGACTCCCAAGTGAATGTTCTTGGGCTATTTTCAGTCAGTGAGTTCCTGGGAAGTAGCAAATGAACAGTCCATGCATATTTAGAGCATATAGTCCATCACATCAGTAAAATCCTATGGCAGTATTAGTATGTTAACTTTGTGGGTCCTATAGAGTTTTACTGTCATACTAGGGGGCGTGAAACATTCCAGCAAAGATTCCGCGTTGAAATTCACTATGATCTTGGTTCTATGTTCGCGAATAAAGTAACACATACTCCAATAATAAATTCACTCTAGACATACTGCTTAGCTATTACCACATAATTATCCACACCCCTACCATCCAAAGCATGACAGGTGTAGAAATGAAACCAAAAATAGGATTAGTGTGAATAAATGTATTATACAGAAATGTTCTTGATTAACGCGTTAGTACCACGAGTTAACTTTTGTCAACACAAACAATTACAGCAGTGTAAGTTATCTTAGTATGCAAGGGTAATACTTGCGATAAAACAATACGCATAAATCAGCTCCCAGCTTTGTTGGCGACTAAATAGTTTCATAAAAGATCCCTTGGTCTTTATTTTTTGCTGAACAGTGGACATCACTTTTGGGAGGCGCCTGTTTATGTCACCATGTGCACATTTACTGTTCGTGGATATACTGTTACAGAACAGGCTTCTGGTCTGAAAACTTGAAATCTCTCCTGATACTTTTACATTTATATTGTACACCTCTAAAAAAAGAAGTGCGATTAATTTAATATATTTGAAAAAATATTTTTAATGGGGCTTTTAATGGGGTTTAGTTATTTCCTCCAATGATCAGTCTATAGTATTAGAGCAGGTGCCTGAAGATTCTTTTGGACAAGAATGCTTGAAAACAACTTTTTATTTGACTTGTTTTAGAAACAAGTGTGTACAAATAGTGTCAGGGCACACATCTGCATAAGGCGTTTACTGTCTGGTTCTAGTGACACTATACACGAACAGGCCTTTGCTTAGTTTTGGGAACGTGCACTTATACAGGGAGTTGGTCGTGTCCGCCTGCTCTTGTTTGACATTTGTTCACAGAGGCCTCGCCTTTGCAAATGGAAGGGTGATTGTGGGTCTGGCTCTGTACTGTGATGTGGTTTCATGAAGCTGGTGGTGAGACCGCCGCTGCTGACACAGGCGTGTCCTGCCCCTCAGAATCCACCACTGATTACCATGGTTCATTTCTCCTGCATCTATTTATAGTTTTAGCTTTGGCAAATGTGTTTATGCCACGTTTCTCTTTCTGCTGACATCTTAGATCTTCAGGTAAAATGTTGCATTTGAGTATCTATATATATTGAGGTTTAATAACCCTTTCACTAGCTTTATGTTTCTCTCTCTTTAACCACCTGAAGCAGCTGATTCTACCTCTCCATCCAACTATCAAAACGGCATTTAGCGCTATAGTTTAGCGCAAAATGTGTCCTTGCATCCATTTTGGATGTGAGGGTGCATTTCATGCTAAACAAATAGTGCGAAAAAAACACAAGTGCACAAACAACAGCCACTCGCGTTGTTTACATTCTACTGCACTACAATTTGAGTGTGAAGGCAGCGTAATCACGCCACGTAATGCAATTGCATAATTTCAGGAAGTTGGCGTATCAAGTGTAATGGACGTATTCTTTCTCACCTATGTAGTCCGCTGCTAAACATGCAAAAAAATGCCCTAAAAGATCCATCTCTGAAGGTGAGGGAGCATTTATTCGTTCAGATTTGCAGGAAACATAAATCCAGGGTAACACCACACTCTAAAGAAGACCGCCGGCATTACCACATCAGGGCATTATTCCTGGATTTAGCCACCCCCCCATAAATATATTTCTTTGCCATATTCAAGACAATATCACAAAAAATAAAGGCACCAGCAGAGCTCTTGTCTCTATTGAGACACTCCAATGTATTTTTTACACTTAGACAGCTAGTCAGCACCACGTTTATAGAATTGACTTTCAGTGTCTTGTGCTTATGTCTGTTGACGTTTAATTAAGAAGTTTTCAGGCTAACTTGTGAGAACACTTGGCAGGCTCTACAGCACTTAGTTTTGCATTTTTCACAATGTGGCTTCTTGTGACTCTTGTAGAGCGAGGCTCATACCTCGTGACCTGCTTGCGCCTCTTTGCTAAGTAAACAGCTGGCAGGTACAGAGCCTACTGCTTCTTGGGTCAGTATAGCTCTTCAGAAGAGAACAAAATGCCAATCTGTCACAAAAACACCACGGCAACAGTCCTTAATGTGCTCTGGCAAGCTAAAATCCAATTTAGAAAAACCTGTTTACTGTTCATTGTCAGAGAAACAGTGCACATTTCTACCAGAGCAAGAGAGTAGTCAGAAAATCAAAATGCCCCCCACTTTGATCCATCCATCGAACACCGTCAGGTGAGCAAGGCAAGTAAACTCTACCCACTCTAGATGAAGTCCCTTAATCCAGCCTTCTGTTCATCTATTTCCCCATCCTTTAAGCCTGTCAGGCATCCATCCATCTATCCATCTTTTCATGTTTCCACCGTACATCCATCCTTTCACCATTCCATCCATCTAGCTTCTCATCATTACAGTCTTGCATCCATCCTTCTGCTCACACTTCCAGCCATTGCTCCATACTTTTACCCATTCATCCATCCACCAACTCACCCTCCGTTTATCAATCCACCAATTCATCCTTTCACCTTCCATCCAGCCGTCTATTCATCCATCCACCCATTCATCCAGCCTGTCATCATTATTGACACTTTCTTTCACCCACCAATGTAAATCTTGTTTTCCCTTTGCATCCATCAGTCCTTTTACCTTTGCATTCATCCGTTCATCCACGGTTCCTTCCTTATTTTTATATGTCCCTCCTTTTGCTCTTCCTTCCAAACCTCCCTCCCACTCTCTCTTTCATACCCCCTCTTTTCTTCTTAATATCTTTGCTGTGGTTAACTCCTGATCACTCTGTTGTTTATCATTTTCCATTACTTTTGATTTTTTAATAGCTTTTGTCTGCAGAGCTGCCGCCAGGACAGGGTCATAAATAACTATAATTGTCAACACCACCCCCGCTTAAGCTGTGAAATCGGGGGTTCATGACGCCACTGTACCAGAGAATTTGTTCATAGTTACAGAGAAATGTACATATGGAATTAATTGCACACCCGCAAATTGTGACTCTGTGGTCTTCAGTAATTAGCATGGGCTGTTTAATGGTAAGAGCACCCTTCCTTAGGTAGGCCGGCCCTTGAGCATGACTGCCACCAGAGTTCTCACCTTTTGGAATATCAGCTTCCCTATACATGATGCAGCAAGTTGCCAAGATGGTAAAGGTGGGTAAGAGAACCCATAGGAGCACTGAGGTTGTGTATCAAACTTTGATGAGACATGCCACAGCAAGAAGTAGCAAAGCCTGCTTAGGAGGCTTCGATGGGTTTCTGTAATGGCAGCAAGTGAGACTTAGCCTTCATTGGGGACAGATAGATATAGTGTTGTACAACCTTTCTGAAGTTGAGCTTTGAAGGAAATGGTTTCACTTTGTGAAGCAGTTGTAGTTGATATCAAACACTCTTGTTTTTCTGTGTAATGTGTGTTTTGAAGATGATGTTGCTATTGACATGGAAACCTAGGGGCTTTGTGCAAATCAGCCACAGAGTCATAGAGGTAAGTGTTATTTGTTCATTTCATCCAGCAGTTCCTGGATCCAGTGTTCTTTGCTCATATTAGCTATGTGGGGAAACATGGCCTTAGTTGGAGTCAACGTGGATAGGCTGTGAACGTGTGAAGATTGAAAATTGCTGGCAAGAGGAGAGAACTTGGAGGATGCCCCAGGTCCCAGAGTAGGGCTTTTATCTGATGGACCTCAGCTAGACTAGCTGGGCTCTAATCCTTAGTTATGATCTGAACCGCTGAAGGCGAGTACCTTTAGAAAACATTTGGTGTGGTAGGAGATGAGCAATGTTTGGTGGTCAACAGTGTAGAATGGTGTGGTGAAGAGAATTAGGACGACAACGTAGGGGGTCACCATTGTCTGTAATGCACAGGACATCAAGCGCCACTTGAATGATTGCGGTCTCCATGCTTCATCATGGTCTGATACCAAATTGAAAGGTCTATGAAAGGGTGTTGTACCTGCTTTGGTTATGCTGCTAGTTGGTGACAACTTTCTTCATTAATTTTCTTAGGAATAGTTGGTGGATACATTGCCAAGATCATAGGGATCCAGATTGGATTTTTATTTTTTAGGAGTGAACGGACCTCTCAGATATTGAGGGCATCTGGGAAGATGCCATGTAAAAATGGTGTGTTGGTTATGTTGGGCAGTGTCATCATTATTGAGGTGGCAACTGTAGTTGGGCAGCAATTTTCTACTGTAAGGGTTGAGTTTGTAGGCTAACCATGTTGTTTTGGGGAGCCTTCCCACGTGGTATCTCTTGCTGTACAGCAACAAAAATAATAAGCAAAGTGAAGCACTGGCAAAATCAATAGGTTTTTGTAGTAAATGACCAACCTGTAGGCTTTGCCAGTGCTTATTTCCATTGCATCAGCTAATGTCAAATCGCTACCAGGGCTCCACAAACGCATGCCTATGGGCATCCATCTTGAAACAGTTTGTATAAAAAGGAAAGCCATTCCAAGCTGACTGCTGATGTTTTTGCCTTCATGTGCCTGTGTCATGATGCATGTGTACGCATGCATGTGGGCATTTCAATATGGCCATTATAGAAAGGTAAATTAAATGTAAATAATGAAAGTGGCCAGGGGTGCAAAAAAGATAGCAAGTGACAAGGCAGGACTTTGTGGCTGCCAAGCACCGTAAGAAAAAAAATGATAAACGGGCAGGAGAAGCAGGTACCACCAGGGATAAGTAGCTCAGCATAGGACAGGGAGAGTGTGAGGAGAAAAAATAGAAAGTGTGCGGGGTTGCTGGATTATAAAAAGAGGAATGAGTGCTCAACAGAGGGAGGTGGGAGTTAAAAAGGAGAAGCAGGAGGCAGAGATGCAGGAGGAACAAGGGAATAAATGAACTCTATGAAGTGCTGACAGGAAAAAAAGAGTGTCCTCAAGTCAGCAGTGGAAGGTTAAAACTCTTCCAATCATAACTTTCTGAGGCGACATGCTCCTCGGTGAGACAAACACAAGACTAAAGAAGAATGCCATTGAGTCAAGAGCAGAGACCTGAGCTAGACAACAAAGCCATCCAGTCATATGCAAGGGGCTACCCCAAAGCCCAGTCTAAGGATATCTAATGCTAAATACCAAAGGGAATAGAAGCAACGGTGATTCTCACACCCCAATCAAACCTCCTTGTAGCTTACTGCCATCCAAGTGTCTGTAATTCACATCTAAGGTGACTGGTTGGCAAGAAACCCAAGTGCAATAAACTAGCTGAGGCCGGAAAGAGAAAAATAACTAAGCACATCTCGATGTCAATGGAATAACACATAGTCCACGAGGGATGGAAAAGTACTTCGGAAATCTGCTGATTGAGTAAATCAGCGTGACTTACAATTTTCAGTTGTTGGGCAGTGAAGTTAATATACCGGTGATGTTATCTCTCATATCCACACATCACATCATGACTGCCTTTCACTCTGTGTATGGCGTGTTATTCATTTAACAGGGTGTGAGTGATTGTATTTTTATGAGATGGACTGTGTGGCATAATTGTTTAGAACAAGTGTGGGCTTGTCCACTTTCGTTGGCAGGCTATTGTTCACATATTGATTAGATCTCTTTTCAGCATGGTGAGCAGATAAACACGCTGAGGTCGCCAGCGGGGAGTGCAGGGATCATTTGCGACCAGTTTTAACGGGGTCCGTTTCACCTCTCCAGCCTACACACACTGTAATTACGAACTCCAGAATGTATGAAGGGCAAAAGTGGTATTTCACCTGAACTGTTGTCAGAAATGTGTCAACAACTTTCATAATGCCACTGGAAGAGGATTAACAGTTCCCAGAACTAGTTCCAGGTCATCTCCATCTGACCTCTCTCGGGTGCGCATTTACAAGCCTTGCGCCGCCGGTGCGTCACTTTAAAAAATGGGGAAAAGTGACGTACCGGTGGCGCAAGGGACTTGTAAATAAGCCCTAAAAAGTTCATACCAAAAAAAAACGTTAAAACATATTGAAAACGTTTAAAGATTTTTGTGTTGCTTTGGCTGATGTGGAAGTGAATGGATTTAGAAAATGCTGAAAGAGCTGTTGTAATGACTTTATCAGGTAACTCAGAATGTGCTATACGGGCTGTCTTCTGGAACTTTCCAGAACGATAGTTTAATTGAACTCAGGAGTGATTTGTCTAAAGTCGACCTCAGTGCACCGTGTACGTGACAACATACTTCGTAAAAAAAGGTCATACTTAATTTTGTAGAAAATAAAAAAAAAGTGCAGGGGTCAAACTTGTCCTGAGGAGTCCACCGCTGGCGCTGCCGAATGTTGGGAATGCTGGCTGAATATCAAGGATGCCGAATCTTTAGTCCACCTCATGCCTCTTGCATCCACCACCCTACACTACCCGTGTCTTTTTCTCAGCCTTGCATGTTCTTTATCATCCTTGTTTCTGCATTTGTCAGTGTTTTCCTTTCTCTTCCTTCTTCTTTCCCCTGTTCTTCCTTTCTCCTTCTTGCTCTGGGTAAAAGTCTGTTGATAATAAAATGTGTCAATTTCTCCAAAACTAAGTGCTGGTGTCCACCACCCGTAACCACCGACACAAATTCATCACTGATTGTTTTGCCTCTTGATGTGGTAGAACAATTGCAGTATGTGGATTGTACCTGTTTTGCAGTTGTTGTCTCATTCGAATAGCCTATTGACATAAAATTCTGACTCTTCCCCTTTTAGGTCCGGTGCAGCTCAGCAATCGTGGTACAACGTTCTCCTGGTCATCCATCCCTTTGAAACGAAGAGTAGTTGGCTGGCTGCTTGCTTTCTATCAGTCCAGCTCTTGCGATCAGTAGTGCTGCATGCCATGGTGCCTTCAGGATATTCCACTGAACTGAAATGCCAGGTACTCAGGGGTGTCCTGGCAGAAATGCGTATATGAAAATTATATTGCACTGTGATGTTTTAGTGATGCAATGATACTTCTGCTTACTGTTTGTTTAGAAATGTCATCAGATAAATGTCTGCATAAGTGAATACTGCCTGCATTGCTAAGCAAGCACTTCTATTACTAAGGGTAAGGTCAGGCGGTCAGCATATTGGAGGGGTTACTTCAGCTCATGAGGGCTAACTAGCTCATCAAGATGTGGCCTCACATTGAAATGCCTACAGCATTGACCTCAACTCAACTACATGAAGTTCTTGTTTCTGCTTTGTACTCTAATACTATTAGAAGATGCACAATGGGAAAAGAATACCTAGAAGGTCCAAAGTGTTAAGAATTGGCATCCATGGACTTCTGACGTTTGACAAGGGATGATTTCAGATTTTTGTGTCCTGCACAGTGCCTTACAAAGAAGGATGGAGGTGATTTTATGTACGTCCTGTAAAAGATCGTCCTGTACGTGACCTACAGATGTTCATTAAATGAGTTTCTCAATGCAGAATTCCTTCCATATTTTTGGCGGAAGTCCTGCATGGGCCCAACCTCAATGGCTGTATTTGTTTCTGGCCCCATCGGGATGTAGAAACTTTGAACATAGAGCAGAAGATTGCCATTGTTGCGAGCAATTATGGCGAGGACATAAATAATAAATAGATCTGGACCAACATGGTTGCAGGTGAATTGGCCTTCCCTTTCCAAAAAGTCCAGTCATGTGACTGCGGGTTAATTCAGCAAACTTGTGCTAATACATGACTGAAAGGCCACCTGTGAACCATAATGTATGACTTTGCAATAGTGCTGACTTTCTGTTCCTTCTTTTAACTTAAACCTCTTTGGGTTTGGCAAGCAGCATTATTTTGGAGATACAAGATTAAAGGACGACTGTGTGCTGTGAGGGATTGCAGGATTTGCGCGTGGATAACTCAGTGATGTAGTCTATCCGCTGTACCATGCAAAAGAGACATCTGCCGATTTCATTGTGAACATGGATTCTGGCCTCATGGAATCCATTCTCGAGTTGAGAATTTGTTGTCATTGTCAATTTGCATATTATTATTGGACAGCCTGATAAGCAATTCCTTAATTTCATCATGCTTCAGCATAATATTATTATTTACTTGAACAACCTATTAGAACAATTTATTGCATGTGCCCATCTTGTCTATATGGGTATGTAAAAACAGAATAAAAACATTTGCCAGAATAGTTAATTAAACGTTTCATGTAGCAAATTTGCTATTTCATGTATACTATTGTTATATGTCGACGGAAAAATACATCATTTAAAAAAAAAATCATGAATATAAAAATAAGTGAAATTGACAGCATGGTAAGCCCAAAATGTATGTTTTGTGTAAAAAAAAGTAAACCTGGTAAAGTACAAATTTCACAAATTTGAGGTGTAATCACATATGCTTACACATTTGAGGTATAATTACAAATGCTATAGATTTCCTTGGTTTTATTGCACTGAAACTACGCTCTTGTGTTCCCTGCTGCACATGAACCTGTGCTCTCCTGATACAAAGCTGTCAATGCTCACTTGATACACAACACTTAGTGCTCCCCTGAGGCACACCACCCAGTGCTACCCAAAGCTATATAACTCCATGCTTCCCCGAGCATGTCACCTGTGCTTTTCTGATGCTACTCAGTTTGTGTTCATCTGCTGCACATCATCCGGTGCTTTCCAATGCACACCACACTGTGCTTCCTTGATGTACATCACCTTATACACCTTACTAAAGAGGGATTTGCATGACTGGTGGTTTGTACATACAAATGGTTGTAAATCTGTTGGCCCAGGCAGATTGGTGCCTGTATGTTTGCTAGCCTGTCTGCCTATATGGTGTGAATGTCAGTACATCCGTTGGTCTCTGTGTCTGGAGGCCTATGTGTGTATTGGTCTGTCTGCACACCTACAAGTAGTTCTGGTTTAGTGTGAATCTGTATAACTATGATAGACTGCATGCAGCATACCTGTCTATACATATGCTTGTTTGCATTAATTGTATATATCTTTATGTTGGTCTGTACAGATATGTTCATGTATGAGTGCTCTGCATGATTAGGTGCCTGAATATTTTGTGCCTCTCTATGCATGCAAAGCAAACCTATCGGGTTAAAGCTTTAGTATTCTCTGTGAAGATAGACGCTGAATGTGTGTTTACATAATGTGACTATGGTCTAGTCGGCTCTAAGGGTGTAGAGTGTCTATAGCTGAAATAAGTTTGTTATGCTAACAAAATATTAAGACAACATTTTTATCATCTACTTGGAAAATGTAATTTGTCAGATAAATTTGTTGAAGATGTCTTACAAACTATCATGTAATTATACACAGTAAGCAAGGCTTCCCCGCCCAAGACATCTCACCAGGAGAATAATGAGAAAATTAAATGGTAGGACTAGTTCCGAAAAGAGAGAATATCTAACTATAAAATACTAACATTTTGTGAAAGATTTGTCAGTGAATCGTTACATTGAATTCAATTATAAATTTGATCAACTTTCTAGTGGCAGATATTGCTAGGAAGTGGAAAGCAATGGACGTCCCGACTTTGAGGGACTGGAAAACAGACCTGGACTGGTGCATGCAGGCGGAAAGGGCAGTATATGAGAGTAGGGGATGCCCACAAAAATGGACAAAGATTTAGGGGAAATGGAATGAGTATCGAGGAATGTTCTGTAGTCCAATCACCCGACAGGACCGGGGTCAGGAGACAATATAGCTGAAAGAAAGTATTGGGTGGGGTGGAGGGGGAGAACTTGGAAGTTGTCGATGACTATAAGACGATCATTACCGACTTGTTAATCTGTTTGAAACCTGTAAGATAATTCACTATGTATCGTATACAAAGGGGGCTTGTTGTGTGCTTTAAAAAAAGATTGGAAAAAAAAAACTTTCTAGTGGCAGCAGCCCAACCGGTAGGTCATGCCCTGAAAGCATGAGGTAGCCATAAAATCTCAAGCAGCCTATGTGCGTTGAAGTGGGTCTCCACACGTTAAAATGCCCTTTGTGCTGTGTGATAAGTGAAGATTTAACGCATCTTGAAAGAAATCGTGAAGTGAGAAGGTAAACCTTGATGTCTAGAATTAGCAGAAGACTTGAGACCTATTTCATTGACATGCCGTCACTTCAACCAAATAAACTGAGGTACACCTGATTTGATTTCCATGATTGATTGCAGAAAGCGTTTTTTATTAAATAATTGAGACTGATTGTTTTGAACAGTGGAGACCCAGCCTTAAAATTGTGAAGTTGAATATAACAGCCGAATTTGTATGAACCACGGAAAGCCCAGACTAAGGCCTTTGTAGATCTCTGAAGGAAAGATGTTTTGGTCTTTGATCGTTTTATGTTCATGTGACTACTTCTGTACACTTACTTTAAATACAAATTCACTTTCATAGTATAAGGATTGGCCGTGCTCTTGTGTGCACCTCAATATTTTTTCCTTTCCCTCACCCTGTTTTTATGGATTGCCACTGAGGTTTTTGTACCTGCCTCAGCCCACACACACTTATGTAAAATAATCCTGCCTTACACGGCACCCAGGAGCAGGCCACACTAGTAAACTTTAAAATTAATTTCTATTAAAAGTGGATCTTTTCAGTTGTGTTGCTGGTATGAGGGCTCACAGCCTCTATAAGTCTTGGGCGACTATGTAAAAGAGCATAGAGAGCAAAATACTATGCACTTTTGCCTAATTGCGTACTGTGTCCTGTCAGCACATTAGCACAGAGGCATTCATGGCCCCATATTATGCAGTCTCTGTGTAATTAAATGTTAAAGCTTTTTTTAAAATTTTGTCTTGGTGTCAATTCCAATTGATATGAAAATGTATAGCAAAGATGTAATGTAATTGTGGCAAGAACTTCATTTTATATTTTTTTCGTAAGATAAAATACAACTTGAATTCAGCCAGCTTTAATGCAGATTCTAACTTGTTGGGAGAGGTGAAGAGAGGTAACTAGATGTTTATGATTTGTAGCATTTATCGCCATGCCCCTGACTAATATGACACGTGCGGCGCATACTTTGTGTTCACTGTGACCAGTAATCACCTCCTGGTTCCACGTTGAGCATGGTCAGCCTCACTACATTGTTTACTCTTAAGTACAGGGAATAAGAGAAGACAATACAGCAAGTATTTAGCTTCCAAGAAAAGAACTTGCAATTAGGAGGAGGTGCCATGACATTTCAAAGGCCTGAGTGGAAGACAGTGGGGTCACTTTGTAGCAAAAGAGATTTGTTCGATTTACACTCAAAGAACACCACTAGAAACAGAGATTAGAAACATAGGGGCAGATTTACAAGCCCCTTGCGACACTTTTACGCCGCCATTGAGTCACTTTTGTGACGCAGCGGCGGTGTAAACAATGCGCCACGTTGCGACACATTTACAACATGACGAATCTATGGAGATGCGTCACGTTGTAAAGCCCTGCGCCACATTATACCTGCGTCAGGTATAATGTATGCAGGGTAAGCGTTCTGATGCAAGAAAGCCTCGGAAAAGTGACGTAGTGAAATCTACTGCGCCACTTCTACGACGCCACTGCGTCAAAACCTTACGCCTGCTTGAAGCATGCATAAGCAGTGACGCAGCACAATAGGAATAGGCATTCCTGAGCATTGCTGGAGTTGCGTCGTGCTAGCGACACACCTCCAGCAATGCCTTACGTATACGACAACAGATGCGTGATGCATCTATCATTCCTTGCGCCATGGTGTGCCGCATTGTAAATGCAACGCATCCATGGTGGCGCAAGGTTTTTTTTGAGTGACACAAGTAAACTGACGCATCTCTGCTATGACCCTGAGATGCGTCAGTTTCTTGTAAATCTGCCCCATATACTTTCCTATGTAGTGCTTCCTTGTGCTTATTGTCTCTGAAGCAGTTCTTAATGATAAAGGCTGTAATGATTCCTGAAGCAAGAACAAAAAAAAACTTTTCTCCCTTTTTCCAGTGAACTTATTGATTTCAACTTGACTACCAGGGATACCAGATGTGGAGGTCCCTAGTGCCTGGAAGCACTGCCATTGGGATATATAAGGGGAACAGGGCAACCCAATATCTGTGATGGATACTCCTGTAATTTTGAGAGCATCGAGAAGTGTGTTTCGAAAATTGAATACATCACAGCTGATATTGCAAAAGACTCTTGGCTCACCCTTCCTGTCCACCTGAGACTACTTGGTCACCTTTTCGTCTCTTAGATATGGCGTCTATTCAGCCGTTTAGCCCACCGTGCAGCTCGGGGTCAAAACTAATCCTTTATTCATTAAATTCTACTACTTCTTTGGGACCTGATCGCTCTGACCTTGTTGGAGATATGTAAATCCCCTTTCTCCACCGGCCTGGTCCTCAACTCTTTTAAAGAAGGAATGGTAATGGCACTATTGAAAAAGCCTAAACTTGATCCCTGCTCCCCCACCAACTACATTCTAATCACGGTGCTCCCAGGCACGACAAAGACCCTTGAAGCATTCATGGCCAGCCAGCTCTGCTCCTACATAGAATCCAGTGATCTATTGAATGATGCACATGCTGGTGTTCACCCCATCACAGTACAAAGCTAATAATGCAGGGGATTTTAGATGACTTACTCCAAGCAGAATACAGTGGGCAACCAGGTACCCTGATTTTATCAGACCTGTCTGCGGCATTTGATATCACTGATCATAAGATCGTTTTTAGAGAGCTGTGCTTCACTGGCTTAAAAGTCATCTAGTTTTTAAGTAGGCAAACTTAACAGCTTGCTTCACAACAATTTTCCTTCTCTCCCATGGCTTGCTTTTGCAGGGTTCTTCAGGGTTCGGCCCTGTCCTTCTACCTGTTCTATTTATATTTGAAATCTCTTGTTGCTGTCAACTGCTGCTTTGGTCTTAACCTCTTCCATGCTCGTGACGGCCGGGAGCCGTCACGCGTCACGGTGGGCGTGTGCGCACGACGGCCCCCGGCCGTCCGAATCCCCGCCCACTAATGGAAACACCCGCACAGCGCGGAAATTCCACACGCACGGAAGGGGTTAATGCCTATTATTATGTATATAACACATAACACATTTTTAGACTGACTTAGTAATACCTCTAACAATGCTTCCATTCCCCTACAGTGATGTCTCTCAGCATTGTAAAATTGGATGGGACAAAACTGGCTTAAACATAACATGGATAAAACAGATGTTATAATTACTGGTGACAGTCCCAATCTGTAGTATTTTCTTATATCCCAGTGGTTTTGGCATGTATCTTCAGTTTGCTAAAGCGGTAAAGAACTTTGGCGTAAAGATGGAAAACGAGATCTTCTTCGTTATCTCTCTTTGCATCTTCCAAGTGAGATGATGTCCTCCTGTTCTGCCTTTGCTTCTGACAGGTTGTAGATGTACCTGCGTTGGAGCCCTCAAGGGCTCAAGGCTGGACTACTTCAATAGCCTATACTTGGGCATCAAAGCTTCGCTGCTGTCCTTAATACAAGTTATTCAAAACCAGGCAAGCCGTCTAGCATCGGCAGCTCCCTGTTTCAACCATGTTAGGCCCATCCTATCCAATCTATAGGGGCTTTCAATTCAGCATCGCATTACCTTTGAGAAGCTCTGTAAAATCCACCTCTCTACGGCAGTACTATCCCGTTCTTCTCCCAAAGACTGACAAAATACACTCCCAAAGGAAGGCTCTGCATCCACAGTTCTTCTTTGTATCCTTGGATTCCATACAAAGGGCCAGATGTACGACCCTTTTTTGCAGCCGCAAACAGGAGATCCTCCCGTTTGCGACCGCAAAAAAGGGTACTGGCATGTACAAATGCTATTAAAGTAGGTTGAGATGTGAGGCAAGAGAGATCAACTGGTCAATTCGGGATCAGCTCCCATGTGTCCCCAAATGGAGAGTATATTCCCGCTTCTTGGGATTTAGCGCCCTCCAAATATCTAGGAGGCCCAGTGCAGATAGGAACCTCGTTAGGCTTGTGTGGGTAGAGTTTGGGGCCTTGGATGGTAGGCGGTTCAGACACTCACATCCCGTCATGTTAAAATCACCCCCCATAAAGAGACGTCCCATTGGGAGTTGTAGCATCAGGGCACCCAAGTCCGCCAAAGTCGAGTCCTTCAGGGTTGGGGGGACGTATATCGAGAGGATATTTATTACTTCTCCTGCCCAGGTATCCCGAGAGTACCGCATATCTTCCCAGTCTGTCCGACCAGGTCTTTTCGATTATCAGGGGGAAATTTTTCTTTAGGAGGATTCCCATGCCCCTGGATCCCGATGTGTACCCTGCATGTACCTTCTTTTCATACCCCCAACGATTAAGGGCACCACAGCTATTTCCCATGAGGTGGGTTTCTTGCAGCAACACCACATCTGGGGAGTGCCTCTTTATGTGTTGCAGAACTCTACCCCGTTTGATCTTATTTCCTAACAAATTTACGTTCCAGGTCATTAATTTAAGGTCCGCGGACGATTGCCCTGTCATGTGGCGGTTCATATTGTCGTTGTTTTGGTCGTGCATTTTGTACCTACCGGATCTGTACCCTTGTGAGTCCCCACGAAGGTGTTAGAGTGAGCTGCTATGCTTAGGTCTTGTACCAAAATGCTCTCTGCTCGTTCTATCAGACATGAGAAAAATAATAGCCAACATGCTATAACATTCTGAATTCTCCCTCTCCCTACCCACCCTTGATCCACCCCCCACCCTGTATCCCTGCCTGATGGAGCCCAATTGCCCACTCCTCCAACTGTCCCAACTTAACTAACATAGGGAATGTGTGCCTGCCAACTAACTCTTCTCTCCTCCACCCTCCCATGTGATTTAGTTGTATTCTCCTGCACAGAGGACGGACCACGTGCAGCCGGAGCACGATACCCTTACCCAGTTGTGGGCCCACTGGCCATTAAGCCTTTCTATACTTCTGCCACAGTTCGTAGAGGCTGAGAAGGCCAAGGCAACGGTAGTTGCAGATCCGTCAGTCCTGTCCTGGGTACAAACCCCTCGCCCCTTCCTCTCAATTGTTTATCTATAGATCGCACTTCACTCGGATCATGCTTCCTCCCCCAAGTGCGTGTCCTCTGTTGATTGGGCTCCAGGCCCCTTCGCTGTTCTTCTGAATCTCCCACGCTGGGCCCTTGCCCCGGAGCATTCTACTGTCCTCCAGCGATCAAGCCATTCCCACACAGCCTCTGGTGTGGTAAAATTCCAAGCCTTCCCTTCCAATTCCACCCATAGACGTGTCGAAAAAAGCATAGAGTACTTCACTCCTTTGTCTCTGACTTCTTTCTTTACTGCAATGAAGCTACGTCTGAGCGCCTGTGTTTTAAAGGTAAAGTCCGGGAAAAAGCTGATCTGCATGTTGTCGAATAGAACTGGTGGGGCTGTGCGAGCATTTTGAAGGATCACATCCCAGTCTCTATAGTTAAAGAGACGCGCTATGATGGGCCGGGGTGGTGCTCCTGGCTTGGGTCGCCCACCCGGCACCCGAAGGGCCCTTTCCGCGGAAAAAAATGTTGATAGTCCCTTTGGTTGGAGGTGCTGTTGAAGGAGATTCTCGACAAGTAGATCAGGTGTCTGCCCTTCTGCACGGTCTGGGATCCCAAGAATTCGGACATTATTGCGCCGCGACCGCCCTTCTTGATCTTCCAGTTTGGCCTCCAGGCTGGAGTTAAGTGCTTGCATTTCTTTCATTTGGGCCGTAAGCGCTGTAGTATCTTGTAGTAAAGTTTTGATGGTGTTTTCAACCTCCTGCACTCTCGCTCCCATATTACGCCGGTCTGCTCGAATCAGCGACATTTCCGTCGAGACTGAGTCCAGTCGAGTCTCCAGGGCTGTTTGCACCCCTTAAATAGCGGCCATGATGTCGCTGAGGGAGAAGGGAGTCCCGCCTGACGGTGTCTCAGAGTCAGGGGGCGGACGTTCATGGGGAGTTTCCTGGGCCTCCGCGCCTTTCAGGAGCGTAAATTCGACATGTTTTGTCTGGTGTGAGGCCTTCATATTTTTCCTCCCTGTCATGGTGCAGTGCGACCTCTATTAAGTGGACAGTTCAAATCAGCACGGTCACAGAGGGAACCGCTGCCGCCAGCCAGGGGTCACCTGGGTAATCCCTGTGGCTTGTCAGGTCGTTCCTTCGTGCTCAGTTCAGGCCTCCACTACCAACAGGGTGCTGAGCTTGCTTTTCATTTCTCAGTATCTCCTCCCAAGGGTCTCGTCAAACAGCCAGCGCCATTTTAGGGCTGTGATATGGCTGGGGGGGTATCCTTAAGGTCGCGTAGTATTGGCGGGGAAGAGGTTCAGCCCCGCCTCGCAATTTGGGCTTCTGTAGACCCCCTTCTCCCCTTATGTCCAGTTTTATATCTCCGGCCGCACCATGGGGGGTCTGTGCGGGTGGCGTCCCCGTCCCGGTCTAGCACTGCTGCTTCATCGGCGTTACTGGTCCCGCCTCAATGATGAGGCACACTGTTGCCTGGGACCGCACCTCGCCGCCCTCAGTGAGTGTTTAGCTCCGGCCTGACCTCACTCACCGTCGGATCGGTTCTGTCCACTCCAGCCTGCGGGGGGCCCTCGAGCACCCACTCTGCAATCAGGTCACAGAGGATCACTGGGCTCACTACAGGGGGTCTGCCCCGCTGTGCTCGCTACTCTTTGCCTCCTTTTACCTGGCGCTGTCATTGGGGCCTGCCGCTCCTCCGAAAATTGAGGCCAGGGCTTCGGGTGGTAGGACAGGCCACACTCCAGTTGCCCCACCGGGCTCAGGGAAAACTGCCAGTTGGTGCCCTCCGCAGCTGCTCTCGCCTCTTCGCTACCCCTCTCTGTCCTCTGCCACAAGTTTGATATGGATTTATTACGGATTTCGGGGGGAAATAGAAGGTCGAGTTTCGGAGCCGCTTCAGGCAGCAGCCATCTTCGCTCATCGGCAAGCCACGCCCCCCCCCCGAGTGTATCACTTTTAACCATATTCCCTCTGAAAGTTCCAATTTGTCATTATTTTAACACTTTTCACGTTTTTGTATTTACTTATATAGAGTTACATAGTAGCCTGGGTCATTGGTACATTAAAAGGAGCAACTTTCTTGTTAAACGATTTGAATAATAAATCATTTACAGGCAGTCTTGGCTGACAAGGCATCATTCAAGAGGACACAGATCAAAGCTTACTTACAGTAAACATATACTGATGAGGATGTAGTAAAAATGGTTGATGGGTAGCAAATCTTCTAGGTTCTACAGAGTAGAAGCCACAATGATATCTTAATGCCCGTTACATTTTAACATGAGATACAGGGTCAATACATTTCTTTTTCAAAAAGTATTCTAACAAGGCATGGGAAAGTGTGAAACAAGACATTAAAAGTGTATCATTAATTAAAAAATGTTAGTGAATATTATCTAAAAATAGATAGTATCTCTTATAATGGAAACACAGATATAAGATCGTCCTTCGGATACAGGATAGCTTACACAAGAATATGATTTGCCAATGTAGACATGCCACTGAAACCATGCTAGTCATGATTTTGTGCAACATCCTGGCTAACATTGATGCTGATTCTAATTCCACCACTGTGCTAGTCCTCCTTGACTTCTCAGCCTAGGCAACACCGTCTATACTTATCCTCATTGACAAAATGTTCCACCTAGTGGACCCGCAACCGGTTCAAGCCTTTCTATTTTACACCCAACAGGTCATACGTTGATTCTTTTTCAGTATTTGTTGTATGCAGAGTTCGATAATGCTCTTCAATCTCGCACATCTTATTCATCAATCGTATTCCTCGTTGTGAACCCTATTTAAAACAAAATCTGAGAAAACTGGGATACAACACAGAATACTGAGAACATGCAAATCTATTTCTAAAGGTCTACGTCCCTCAGGAATCATTCGAAAATATGGCAAAAGACTTAACAGAAACGGTGGATGCCCCTTCTACCTGCCACAAAGTTTCACTAGCCCATTTTGAGGTGAGGGGACTGCAGGGTTTCCACTGTTGAAGCCCCAGCTGGCTCAACCAGTTGACACCCTTGACTTGGCTGACATCTGTCACTGGGCCTCCAGGTCACAGTGACAGTTACACTGACCTATTTAACGTGGAGTGGCCTTCACTGGATTTCCCTGCCATGGACAGCCTCCCAAGACATTACTGTTCTGGGCAGGGAAAACAAACAATGACTATGGCATGCAGGCAGAACATTCTCGGGGCGTCAGGGCCATTAATTTTTTGCTTTACTGGTACAAACTCCCACATCGAGAGTTAATTTCAGTAAAAAAAAAATGCTAAGCAAACAACATCGAGCCCCCATGGTTTTCATCAGAGAAGCAGGAATCTCTAACTATGGCGGATGATCCCCTCCCAGTGCTTAATTTGAGCTGGTGGTTCCCGGTGCTCAGCACCAGCACTGGCACTTAAATGTCAGCACCGGCTCTTATGACAGTCTGCCACATGGTGGCACTGTCTGCCTAATTAGGGATGAGCACAACAACAGCTGTCTATTAATTGAAAATACATTAACAATGACTAATAACTGTCACCCAAGCTATTCCTATAGCTTTGGTAGCCTGAAATAGTATGAATTGTCACACTTGTCAGAGTGTGACGGTTAGTAGTTGAGTTGGTATTGTCATTGGCAGCACTGGCAGGGGCAATGGATGGTACAAGCTGCAGCGGCCTCCTGATGAGGGCCCTGGCACTTATTTCTTTTACAAATTAAGCACTGGATCCCCCATCAGGGAAGGGGATGCCAGAGCCTCCGCTAACCTGGCAACCTGGCAGACCACCCACTTCACATCTTAAATGAGGCTCTTGAGAGTTCTCAGTTAATCTCTGCTCCTCTTTCCCCCCAAGGACTATATAATAGTATTAAGTTCCATAATAAACGCAAACTGTATTACCAGCAATAAAGACCAGCAACAGAAAGTAAACAACGCAACCATTGAGCTCACCACTTGACTGAGAGAAAGGTAGCAGACTACGGAAGATTCAATTGGCCATCCATAAGTGGCATGGTCAAATTCAAAATCATCTGGTCACTTTCAAATGCTTTGTATGCCCTGTTGCGAACTACCTTAAGGAAGAAATGTCTTAACACAACCAGATCAGTCCCCTTCGACCAGCCAGCCCCCAGTGGTTAAATAAGCCATGAAGCCCTACAAACACACTTAAGTGGGTGCAAACACATTGTGGTGCAAGTTTCTAAACTCAAGGGTAGACTTTCCCTGCACATCTAGAAAACCTTCAGTCTCTGCAGGAACAAACATAGGTTTCCTGTTCCTCAAGGTCACCCCTCCTGCACCAACCATAGATAAACATTCCAACCCATATGTCCTACATTAGTCGAACGTTAAGCGGAATACTCTGGTGCAACTCTAGTGATGAGTCACCTTTCCATCACAGACTAAGCCTATAGCTTGACAAATACATTACCACTGTGTATTGTGCATGACACAGAAACCAGAACTATTGACTGATACTATTGAGTTTCGAGTGTTGCACGTAGCTACAGAACTCATTCACCATCCTGACGTCAGCTAACGCAAGGAGACATTATCTCGTGGCACAAAAGGTAGAAACACTTTCAGTAAGGTTTAACAACAGCTTAGAAATATTTTGGAAGAGAGACATATTTCTTTCACCGTTTTGGAGGCTGGCTCAGCTTTTAAAACATCACGTTATTCTTATTAAAATACCAGGACGTGGTTTCAACTTGAACCTGCAGCGATGATGGGTTTGACGTCCAGTTGTCTACTGCTGAAATCCAGGCGTGAGCGCCAGGTGCCAGAAATCTAGACAACATCAGATGCTGTAACTGAGTGAAGATGCTGTCCACGCTACTCGTAATGGCTAAGCGTGTTTTCTTTAGAAGTAGTAGAAAAAAATATTATAACAATATTTTATCATTGCAAAGTGCAATTACATTGTTCTTAGACATTGATACGGGTGGGAGGACTCACTGAAAAACATGCACAAAATCCAGTCCGCTTAGTGACCTAATGTCCTATTTTGAGTGATTTAGTCTCCTTGTAGCCTGTCTTTACAAAAGTATTGTTTGAGAGTTGAGTGTTTGATTGTATAGCGTTTGAAGAATGTTCTAGAATATGTGCATTGGGATTGCCCTCTGCCACAGAGATGGAGGACATTGTGAGCAGCAGCAGTGCAAGCTTCCGGCCGCTGTCTTGCCAGTGCGGCTGTATCCTGCTCTTGAAAGGCTTCCGCCTCCATCACTTATTACTTTGATCACTTATTATTTTGATCCTGCTTATGGCCCAAAGCACTCGAAAAACAGCACCATAATCAGAATGCAACAACGAAGGAATGGTGCAAGTTTGTGGACAAGTTGCCGGTGATATGAAGTAGTCAACTGCCTACTCCAGTCCACAGCGAAATAATGATCTCTTTTTATGTAGTGGGCTCATCTGCTTTGTGCACATTCTCATTTTTAGATCTGGCATTAGCCAAGACATTTTGATAAAGCATAAAATTATATATAGAATACACTTTCAGCGAGTCCCCTTCATTCAATGGTCTACATTCAAAATGTTCCCCCAATTACAGCATGCGGCAGTGAGTCATCATACTTCAGCCATTGGCTAACTTAACTGTAATTGACAGCATTATCTTCTCTCTGGGGCTTTGGAGATCGGTCAGAATGTGCTCTGGCAGTTAGGGTTTTTCCGGGTGGTGGCTGTTTCCTCAATCTGGGCCATTGGCTTTCTGTCATGCAGTCCTGTGTTACCCACTGGTCTCAGTTCCTCCTTGCATTCTTATCAGGGCTTACATCCCAGGCTGTGTGCTTCCTTGCATGTTCTTGCCTTTTTTGTGAGGTTTTTCCATCTTGGTTTGGTGTTCTTCAGTGCTTCTGTCTAGGGCCCAGTTCCCGCTTAGTTTTCTCTTTCCTTCTGCCGTTGGCCTCTCTTTTAGTTAAGCAGATCACAGGCCTGTTCTGCATTCACATGTGCCTGCATGGGGTCTACCATTGGCCCAGTGGGCTTGCAGATGCCCCTTTTGTATACATTCAGGAGATCCTCTGGGCCTTCTTTCAGTGGCAGGATTGTTTCTGAGTCCATTTCTTTGGCTCGTCGGGTGGGCAAAATCGGGGCCTGTTTTGTACCTCTGATTCTTTGGGTTTCCATCTCAACCAGGTCATTCTGCTGCTGGGTTTCTTTCTCGTTCCCCAGGCCCTTATGGACTCCTTGAGGCCCTGCTTTGATATTGATAGGGCTCTATATGTGTCTCTGAATCTTACTGTCACCTTCGTAATTCAGTGGCATTATTTGTACCATTTGGTTCCTCTGGAATGGTTGGTTGGCCTACTGTGAGTCATCTCAGTTGCTGATTCAAAATGGCTTTCTAGATAGCATGTGCTCTTTCTGGGGTCGCTCCCCCAGCCTGCCGGCGAAGTATCCAATTGTCAGTTAACTCTCTCCTAGGATGGACATGAAGGGATTTGTCTATTATCTGTTGTGTTGCCAAGTGGACCCTACATTTTGCCTGGTGTATTTTTCTGAATTTCGGATGGGTGACTCTGGCTCTGCGTCATTTGGTGCTGTTAGTCTCTGAGCTGTTCACCACTGCTTGCTGCTGCAGCAGACCTTTCTCAGTATTCATGTACTGAGTGTGCAGTGTGACTGCCTGGTACATATTCATGTACATACTGCGGTGCTAGCACTGTGGCAAGGACGGTTGGTGACGGGTCAATACTCTGAGCCAATCAGGGAGATTGCTCACCTTTCAAGGAGACACCTCCAGTTACTGGGAGACGCAGGCCATCAACAACGCAGTACAGCTTACAGTAACCTCTAAACCCTAATATACAGAAGGACTTTAAGGGGAATAAACAGGAGACCTTATTCACACCTTTGTACTCTATAGTGTCGTCCAAGACCAGAACCATCTTCCTACTTCTGTTTATTCCGCGAATAAATGTTAAACCTTACCTACCTGAAACATAAAGCTTTTTTCGTCAAATGACAAATTCACAAGCGAATCCTTTTGTGTGACACATGTATTGCAAACATGAACTCCCCAGGGAGACACTTGGTGTCAGAAACACTGCAGCTCTCCCATTTCGCACCGTAACAGCCCTTCTGGGGTTCGCTGTCAGGAGCGCGCTTGTTCTCGTGCTACCCCCGGCGAAGAGACAATCACGCCACGCCATCGATTCCGGGCCTCTCAAGTACTATTAGCGGGACGCGCTCTGCTTAAGCACCGCTCCAGACTCCGAGCAGCGGGCCGACTGCCCCTGGGGCCCCTGAGACGGAGCGCCATTATCTATCGCTCTAGCCGCCCGCCCGTGAGGCTGGCTGAGTGAATACACGCAGCACCAGCCCGCCATCAAGCATGTCTCCGCGGCTGTGCAACACGACACTTCTCTTGCGCGTCTGAGAGGGCTTTACATTACAAATGCACTGAGAGGAGTCTATCGCACAGGTAAGGTGTTTCTGGGGTTCCTTGAATTCTGTTCATAGGATACGTGGCCAAGTAGTTTGCTGCAGGGCCAAAAGTGACTTGCCTATGGTTGCTCCCTGTCTGTAATGCTACACAGTGACCAAAAAACAAGATGGAATGGAATGCAATCAAAGCAACTGCTGGTTGTTAAGAGTAATTCAAGCACTCCTGCCATCTTTGGTCTCGCATTAGCCAAATCCTTTTGTTTTTACTAATATTATATATGTAATATTATTACAGGGACTTTCTGCCATCCATCTTCATCCATTGGTCTGTTGCTTTGTCATTCACATTTTTCTTCCATCACTACAGCATAGAACATGGGCATGGGTCGGCCCACTTCAGCCTTCGCTAACTTCACTGTGAGTGATGATATTCTACAAGGAGCACATCCACACACAAAGTGCCAGGGACTACTATAGCAATGTGTGCCCTTTTAAGACCAAAAATATTTTTGATTTCAGCCAGTGTATTCTTCTTTTATATTATCAAGGCCTTGGCAATGTTTTTTGTCCTTTGCGAGATGTTTCATTTAATCTCGGGGATTTATTAAAAAAACACCATGACTAGAGAAAGAAAACACTTCCTGTTGTTACTCTTTCAAGTACTTACAGGAGTTTCTTTCGTTAGTTAAGCTCACATATATTAATCTTCCTGTTGTCTTGTTCATGTGCCCTGGTGCAAATTGCAGCTGACCGGTTGCAAGTGGTTACTGTTGGACTCAATCAGATGTTTTTGGACTCATACTGGCGTGCCTCGTAGAAAATCAGAGTTGATTCTAGTTCGAACTGGGGCTGTTTATGTATTTCTTTTATCAGGTGTTTTTCTTCAACCAGTACAAAATCATTTTTTTCTCCCTGGATTTAAATAGCTCAATATTCCAGAGCCTATTTGTTGCAACAGGAGCTAGTAAAATAACCTGCAAGCAGCCAACTGGAATTTTGTAGTTGACGTGGAAGCATAAATTAATTAATTAGTCCATTATTTAATAAAAGGTTAAATTGATAAATTAAAAAAGAGATTAGAATTCGCTGATTTAAATGAAAATATTGTGGTGCCCTACAGATCCAAAAGTAGAAAGGTCAGGTCGACCTACATTTTAGGCAGAAAGAAGAAGCACATGCCACATGAGCTGTGCCTAAGCCTGGCCTTTTTCTGCCAGCACAAGAGAGCAGCTTGTGTTTGGCCATGCAAATACAGCAGGATCCAATGCAAGAGAGGGGTTTACATCTCTTTATGTTGATGTTTTAAGGCACAGATGGATATCGCCTTCACCAACGTCACAAACCACAGATACATTGTGTTAGACCTAGCATCCTTGGCGTGGTTCTCCCCTAACTATTTGCCTTCAATCCTTCAGTTTTGCTGACTTCATTTTTTTTTTTTTTTTGCTGGCTTTAGGACTCGGCGCACTTTACCACGGCTAGCTAGTGCTAAAGTGCTTGTGCGCTTTCCTTTAACATAGTAGAATTGGCTTACACCCAATTGGCATGTTTCATTCATTTTTAAGCCCCTCGTAAAGTAGTAGTGCATGTGCTCAGGAACTGTAAATTAAAGGCTGCTTGTGGGCCTGCTGCACTGATTGTGCCGCCCACATAAGTAAACATGTCTCAGGCCTGCCATTAAAGAGCCTGTGTGTGTAGTTTTTAAACTGCCATTTCGATCTGGCAAAATAAACCTTTTGTCAGGTCCAAACCTTCCATTTAATACATACAAGTCACCCCTAAGGAAGGCCCTGAACAGCCCAGAACGCAAGGTGCAGTGTATTCAAAACGTAGGACATGTACGTTTAAGTTTTGCATGTCCTGGTAGTGAAAAACTCCTACATTTATTTTTCACTACTGCAAGGCCATCCTCCCCCATAGGATAACACTGGAGCCTTATTACATTTAATAAGCTGTAACTTCCAATTGGGAGCAGGTAGAGAGGTCAAGCTTGGTGTGTGAAGTTTTGTAATTAAAAGCCCTCTTTAATGGTAAAGTCAGATCTTTAGTCACAATTCTCAAAAATGCGACTTTTAGAAAGTTTGCATTTTCTTGTCCTAATCATTTGATGCCTACCGCCTGTTCCTGGGTTATATGACTAGGTGAAGCTGGAAGTTGGTCTTTGCGTATTGCTTCCAGACAGCGAGACAAAGGGAAAATACGTGTTGGCAGGATAGGTTACTCTGAGTTAATGAGGGGGAGGAGCTGTCACCTACCACATTTGCACATCACAAAGGCTTTGCCTGAGCACCTCTCACAAAGGGTTTGACACTGGTCATTTGTGACCCCAGACAAACTGGGTTCAGGACAGGGATGAAGGGGTTGCCTGACACCTCAGGGGAGTGTAAAACTGTAGAAGTTTCCTCCACTTCAAAGTGGGCACCAGGTATAATAGGTGGACTCAGACCCCAACTTAAGTACACTTCTGGACCTATGGACTCTGCCAGGAAGAATGACTACTGTGCTGCTGAAAGGACTTACACTATGCTGGACTGCTGCTCTGAAGGACTGCTGCCCTGCTGTGCTGACCTGCTTCCCTAGGTGAGAAGGACTGGACCTACATCTCTGAACCTGGGACCCTAGAGTGACTCCAAGGGCTAGTTGTCTGTCCTCCTGACCGGAAGCCTGAGGGACATAACATGCTTCCAACAACCTTGAACCCAGCACCTTGACTCTGCCCTCTGTAAGTCCTGCCCTCTCAAGTGGTGCCACCCCAGTTATGGATCCTTGAAAGTGAGCCTGAAGGTGCTCTGTCAGCCCATCTGTGGATCCAGCAGAAATGACGCATCTCCTCTGCAGTGTGGCGCATCTCCTGCAGAACTGGTGCATAGCCTCTGCTGCTCGACGCATTGGCCTCGGAACCAACAGATTGTCTCTACTGTGCGGACTTCCCCAGTGGAAGGACTTTTTCATCATCCATCACAGCCCATCGGAACTGCCGCTGCCCGATGCATCTACGCACGAGGATATTGCCTTGCCTAATGCAGCCCGTCAGAACCGCTGCTGCGCAACGCATCTCCACTCATCTCCGCACAAGGATATCTTCTCGTCCAACACAACCTCACAGAACCATTACTTCACAATGCATCTGCATGCAAGGACATCGCCTAACCCAACGTAGCCCCAGAACCGCCACTGCGCGACGCATCTCCTCCGTCGGGCCTCACATCGCCGTTTCTGCGCGCCACACTCTCAACCCTGCACTTCACATCTCTTCGCAAACAATATTAAAGGTACTCTTGTACAGGGGGCCTAAGTGGGTCCCTGTAGTCAGCCGCACTCCACCGCGGTCAGCCTGAACTTGTGACTTTGTCCCTGTCCGGCGCGACCAGATAAACACACTTGGTGCTCTGTTTTTTTGGTGCTATTTTCACTGGAATCTTAAAAACTGCATATCTGCTGTACAACTGATTGGATTTTTTTTGTCATTGTGGTCTTGATTTATTTATTAAAATTTACTCTATTTTTCTAAATTGGTGTGGGATTTTTCTTGTGTTGTGTTTTCACTTTGTTAGTGTTTCAAGCGCTGCATAAATACATTACACATTGCCTCTTAAGTTAAGCCTGACAGCTCTGTGCCAAGCTACCAGAGGGTTGAGCATAGGTTAATTTGGGGTTTGGTTGTCACACCCTAATAAGAATTGTGGTTCCTGCTTGATTAGGGTTTGTAGGAAGGTAGGATCCTTCTAGCATGGTTACCCTCACTTTTTGCTGGTGTCAGTATGTTTTTTTGACTAGTCTGGCTGGGATCCTGCTAAACAGAACCCCAGCCACTGTACTTCCTCCCTAAATTTGACATGGTAAGTACTTTGATACCTCCACAATTGGCTTCTGGTGTACCCATGTAAGTCCCTAGTATATGGTACTAAGGTACCCAGGGCATAGGTACACCAGAGGTTTCCCATGGGCTGCAGCATAGGTTATGCCACCCATGAGAGACCACTCAAACTGTGACTACAGGCCTGCCATTGCAGCCTGTGTAAGCTGGTGCTAGCACCACTTACGACAGATGTAGGTTTACCTATATCTGAGGTCACTGCACTTAAAAACTATAAGTCACCCCTAAGGCAGGTCTTTCAATCATGAAGGCAGGGTGCTGGGTTATAAAAGTCAGGGTACCCTGCATGAGCGGGACACCCCCTACAAACCCTGGAGTCAATTCTCCAGGCTTCGTAAGTGTGGTCAGCCATTTTTATACATATAGTGGCTATCCGTCATTACGTGATGGCTAACAATATATTGGCTGTGCAGAACCTGGGCATGTTTGGTATCAAACATGTTGGAATCATACCCCAACACCGTTACCGGTGTTGGAGGTATTATTCCATGCACTGGCGGGCTCCTCCGGGAAGCCTCCAGTGCTTCCAGGGTCTGTCAGCAAACTAGTGCTGCTGTCGACCCCAGACACGATTCTGCCCTTCTACTGCTGAGCTCAGCTCGAGCATGGAAAGGTAGAACAATAAGTTTTGTGTCACAGAGAGGTGTGACCATCTCCCAGACTGGGCTTACTGTATTGGGCTGGGGTGGGGGCGCTTGCCAGTGCCACCAGACTGCTTTGAAGGGCACGTTTGGTGCCCTCCTTTCATACTCTAGTTAGAACCAGTTCTGGGAGCCCTTGGGTCCCACTCTGGCATGAAACTGGACAAAGGACATGTAAGTATCCTCCCCTCTGTCCAGCCCTCCTCTGAAAGGGACCCATGAGTTGTCCTAACCCCTTTCTTAGGGTATAAAAGGGCTTACTTGTGGGTGGGTCCTCAGATTCGTTGTGGGACAAGACTCAAGCCTGAAACCACATCATTCTTCGACTGTCTGGACACTTGGACTTCACTGGACTTTGCCTGGAACTGAGACTGCATTAAAGAAGACTCCTGCTGCTCCTGGTCTCGCTGCTCTGCAAGTCTTTTTCATCGGCTGTGTCTGTGCTTCATCCAGGATCTTCAACAGACCTGTGGGCATCAAGGACACCCTAAGTAATCTCCCTTTGGGTGAAGGAGTCATTCCCCTGCATCTGCAGGCACCGCAACAAAGCTGAACAGTCTGCTGCTCCTGACGTCCCACGGACTTCAAAGGGCTCAGCAACACAGGTGGTGGTTCTGCAACTCGCGCGAGGCCTAACCTGTTCTCTCTGCAATTTTGAGGCCAGTATCCCTTGTCTGAACTGCTGGGATCGAACCCCTGTGCACCGCGTCGACTTGCCGTTGCCAAGGCTTGTTGGCTCTGCAATCCAGAGATCTTTGGGCTACAAGAAGCTCCAGCATTCAGCATCTCTTCCTGCCAAGATCTTTGTCCTCACCACATCCTCTGCACTGTTGGCCTTCTTCTTTGGTGAGCTGCTCGAGGTCCTCTTGTGACTCTTGTGCCTTCGGCCAAGGGGTCCTCTTGAGGGTCTTCTCTTGCTTTAGTGGGCTCCCCTGCTTGGTCGGGGCCTGCTCTGACTCTACACTTGGTGAGTCCCTTGTTGCTTCTTCATTGTGTTCCATGTCTGTTGCTGCCGTCAAGGCTTGTTGGTGCTTCCGCTGGACACCGACCCCCTGGTTCTCAACTTACGATGTGGGACAGCTTGTGAATGGCTCCTGGTCTTCCACAGCATCACCTGGTCCTCACAGCTGCAATCACAAGGTCACCGTCATCACTCCTTTATCTTCCGTCATCGGTGGTCATTGTTCTTCCATGCCTCCTGGTCACCTCCAAGTGTCATAGACTTTGTCCCCTCTGCTTGCAGGTTCTTCTCTTCAAGTTTCCACCCTTGAATTCCACCGGACTCTTGCACAGACTTCGCCAGCTGCATCTTTTCTTAAATCCTCCATTGTGGTCTATGGCGGTTTCCGACGTCCCTTCGCACCTATGCACACGGCTTCCTATGTGTAAGTATCCTGGTTCCTGGGTTATCCACGGGTGGGGTGACTCGCCAACCTTCTGTCTTCCACGGGTTTTCTTCAAGGTCCACTGGGAAGGGTCCTTCTTCTTCAAAACTGCAACCGCGACTTTCCCGTTGACTTCTATTGAGTACGCAGCTGAGTTCCCACTCTGCACACAGCCTCCGTGGAGTTCCAGGGTACGTACGTTGGGTGGTTCCTTGTGTCCCCAGCTCTTCTGAGTCTCCTGGTCCAAGTCCCGACTTCGGTCGCAGTTCGCATTCCACTTTCTTAGTATATGGTTTGGTCTCCCTCTGGAGACCACTGTGTATTGTGCTTACTTACCTGCTTGCAATTGAAGTATTGTGTGTATTTGTTTTGATATCTCAGGGTAGGAGATATACCAATGTGTTAGTGGGTGTTGTATAATAAATAGACACATTTTTATAAATACATTGTGTGGTTCTTTTTCATTTAATCTACACTATATGATTAGATCTGGTAAAACAAGCTGCTTAACAATCCTTCTGGACTAAGCCTGAAGGCTGCTCGCCACAGCTACCACTTAGAGAGCTTTCTATGGTTGTCTAAGATGACTAAAATCACCATAAGGGTTGTCTGGATTAGTGCAAGGTGCTTCACTTAAATAAGTGTGCACCATATACTAAGCCAGCCTCCTACAGGGTTTCGCCCCTAAACCAGTAACCCAATTTCTTACACACTGCAAGTACGTAGCAATACAAAAACTAAAACACAGTGTACTCAGACAGTTCAAACAGACAAGCACCGTGCATCAATAGGTGCAAGCATCCTAGTGACTGCTGTGGGGCCATCATGGTACTCAGAGGTCTATTACACAATGGATGCCAGAAAAGGAGTTCCAGACCCAAGGAGTCGGCTTGTTTTCCCAAATGTTGCAGCGCCTGGCAACTTAAGTCTCCTGCTTTACTTTGGATTTCCCAACTTTACTGCCCTTTGTGTGTCTTGGGTATTAGAAATTCAGTTTTTCTTCTGCCTACCCCATTCATGAGTACTGTCTTTACGTGTATCATCCAGCTTTTGTCTATTGCCATTTAAATAAACAAAACTGCTCGAAAGCCACATAATAAATTCCTAGGTTGGGTCAGATGGGACTGCAAGGCAATCTGGCAGTGCCAGAAGGGCTGGTATGACAGGTGGGTGTGTGGATTTTCCTGATTTTACTGCAAACATTGCATGCAGCAAGCACAAATGCATGCAGTCTCCCATACCTTGCAAAATAAATATACAGCATGTCTGTACAACTTCATAACTGCCCCAATCCTGATTGCCTAATGAAGGCCACTGTTTTAGCAATCCGATTCGCTAATGTTGGAAACTTTTAGTTTGGTGCCCGGGCCTATTTTCTGTGCCACTCTGAGCTTGCTCCTAGATAACAAACAGCATGACATTTGCAGGTCTCTTATACATGATGAAGTTAATAATGGTCTGCACCTTACATAACCAAAATACATGACAATATATAATCTGCTTATATCAGAAACTGCATAATATATTTGGATAAGAAGATTAACAAATTGCACAATAAACAGCTTGCCAAACTGTAGCCATTATGTGTGAACTAATAATTAGCTTAGTGCCAGTGGAGTAGCGTGCTGCCCATCAGCAAAGTGCTTCAGAGCCCCATCAGGGGATAGTAAGCCTCACATAAATACCTATATCATACAGTATACTATACCAATTAGAGAGGGATTCTAAGCAGGGTTTCTTGCCATCGGGAATGCTCACACAAAGAAACTAGCCATTCCCCGTTGAGCCCTCACCATATTCCTGCTCCATGTCTCAAATCAGAAGGGAGCCTGTATGTACCAGGGTGAGGCTCTTTGGTCATAAAAGTAGGCCTGGGAGACATTTTAATTAAGCCAGTGTAATCAGATTAATTTTGGTAACTTCGTTTTACTCTTCTGATATGAAATTACTGAAAATTACGCAATTACACCTGCTTGCATAATTTGAGGCAAAGTGCTTACTGCAAGAGCACATGAATAGAGCACGAGTGACCTCTGGCTGCTACTGTTCGTGTTCTGTTGCATTTAGTGATATTTCCTTAATGCAAAATTCATCCTCAGGTCCAAAATAACACTAAATACTGGGTTATGCTCCTCGAAATGTCTCATAACTTTGCTGTAATTTTGTGTAATTAAACTACAGCAAATTTTGTGAGTTATGCCCACTCCTGCATATAGTATATTATGTGTAGGGCAATGTTCCCTCTAACTATTTTTCTCTTTCTGGTGCAACAGAATGTTTGCAAGTGTGTTTTTCTCACCAGTGTGTAGAATTATGTTCGTAGTAGAAATATAAGGTTTGAGGTGTATGGCCCACGTAATTACAACATTAGAGAGGCACAGGGTTTGAGTTTCCCAGCAGTAATGCTGTTTAAAGTGGCGTAACATGATAAGATTTATAAGCAGGCTTTTTTTGGTTTTGCTTTTTATTATTAGTGCTCTCTTCTTTGAAGAATCGTGGGAAAGAATATTGGCTGAAACTGAAAGAGTTTCTTCCCATTGAGATGTATGTGACAAAACATACTACCTCAGGGGCGGCTCCTCCACTAGGGCGGAGGAGCGTCGCCCCACTGCTTTCTCACAGTGCGAGAAGCAGAAACATAAAATGGTAATAACTACCATTTTATGTTTCTGCTTCTCGCACTGCGAGAAAGCTGAAAGGTTTGGTTGCGGGCAGGCGGGTGGGCGGGGCTGTTCTGCAAGCAGGGCTGCGCAGGGGAGGAGTGGTTTGCCCACTCCTGAGGGTGCAATGACTGTTTGGTCATTGCACCCAAACCAGTCATGCGCACTCTGCCCTTTCTCCATGCAGGCTGCAATGCAGCCTACATGAAGAAAATGGCCTCCCCGTAAGCCGCTGGCCGGGCGGCGTCCCCACCAAGCACAACGCTGCCATTGCAGCGTTGTTATTGGCTTAGGGGAGGGAGGCTGCCTGCTTCCTGTTCCTGCCGGAAGCAGGAGCCAAGAAAACGAGGGACCTGGCCGGCCGACAGGTACGTTTTTAAAATTTATTATTAAATTTACCCCCACCCCCCCTCCCAGCGCAACCCTCCCTGTGCGACTCCCCGCCCCCCCCCCCTCCCACCCGCGATTAATACCCGCCACGACTGTACAATCTGAGGCACGCAGAAACAGTAACCTTGTGTCAAATATAATGAAATTTAAATAAAACTTTAAAGGGATTTTCTTTGGTCTTGCGTATGGAATTTTGGGGAAAATTAGGGGTAAATTTGAAAACTTTATGGTCAGTAATAGTGGTGAAAATTGAATAGCATTTAAATAAATGTTTGCAGCTGGCCTTTGAATTGCTTCTATTTCAATTTTTGAAATAAGTGGGCATTTTGTCAGAACCATTGATGCTGCATGGCTAGAATGTAAATATTACAGGGGACTTAAATTATGTCCTTTTGGGAACTGAGGGCAAAAAGCATGGCATATAATGGAGGAGAAGTCCCGACATGCTCCCTCTTCATGCCTGTATGTTCCCCTTCCCCTGCACAGTGCATACCTTTTGGCTGATGAGGCCCCATGCATAGCAATTGAAATGGTATAAAAGGGTCACGGACCATGTCATGAATGATGTAATATGTGACGTCATCAGCAGTGCATTGCGGGGGCGCGAGTTATAGTTAGCTGAACTAACTATAACGGCCGAATTTCTCTGGTTTTGTACGAGTGAAATGTCCAACTAACTATAACGTCCCTGAAACCTGTGGTTTTTTCAGTGAATTTCTAAGGTTTTTTAAATGCTAATTTCTAACTATAACGTCCCTGAAACCTGTGGTTTTTTCAGTGAATTTCAAAGGTTTTTTAAATGCTAATTTCTAACTATAACATCCCTGAACCCTGTGGTTTTTTCAGTGAATTTCAAAGTTTTTTTTAAATGCTAATTTCTAATTATGCCTACAAAGGTAGGACATGTGCAGAAAGAGGAAGAAAGGCGCAGAAAGAAGCAAGAGAAATGCAGAAAGAGGCAACAGAAGTCCAGAAAGACGAAGAAAGGTGAAGAAGCAAGAGATGTGCACAAAGAACCAACAGAGGAGCAGAAAGAGGCCTTGTTGCAAAGTCATCCTGTGCCCCCAACTTTTTGCTGATGGGTACTGGTGGTAACTGACTCTGACTAACCAGGCCTGGAGCCAGTGCTATGCTGAAAGACACTTAGAAAACAGTGAAAACACCTACATACACTAGGGTACACTATGGGTTGGGGTACCTCTGTGATTGGCATGACCTCCCCTGTATGGCCCTAGTACATAATAGGGCAGGGAGATTAAAACTACCTCTAACTAAGAGGTGCAGAAGGAGGAAAGAGAAGTACAGAAAGAAGCAACACAGGTGCTGAAAGAGGCAAGAGAGGTGCAGAAAAAAGCAAGTGAAGTGCAGAAAGAGGCAAGTGAGGTGCAGAAAGAAGCAAGAGCAGTGCAGAAAGAACCAACAGAGGTGTAAAAAGAGGCAAAAGGGGTGCAGAAAGGGGTAGGAGAGGTGCACAAAGAGGCAAGAGAAGTACAGAAAGAGGCAGGAGGGGTGCAGAAAGAAGGAAGAGAAGTGCAGAAAGAGGCAAGAGAATTGCTGAAAGAAGCAACAGAGGTATAGAAAGAAGCAAGAGAAGTGCAGAAAGAGGCAAGTAAGGTGCAGATAGAAGCAAGAGCAGTGCAGAAAGAACCAACAGAGGTGCAGAAAGAGGAAAGAGGGGTGGAGAGAGAGGCAAGAGGGGTGCAGAAAAAGGTAGGATGGGTGCACAAAGAGGCAAGAGAGGTACAGAAAAAGGCAGGAGGGGAGCAGAAAGAAGGAAGAGAAGTGCAGAAAAAGCCAAGAAAAGTGCAGAAAGAGGCAAAAGAGGTACATAAAGAGACAACAGGGGTGCAGAAAGAAGCAAGACAGGTGCAGAAAGAAGCATGGAAAGTGCAGAATGAAGCAACAGGGGTGCAGAAAGAGGCAAAAGAAGTGTAGAAAGGAGCAAGTGAGGTGCAGAAAGAGCCAACAGAGGTGCAAAAAGAGGCAAGAGAGGTGCAGAAACAGGCAAGAGAAGTGCACAAAGAGGCAAGGGAATTGCTGAAAGAGCCAACAGAGGTGCAGAAAGAGGGAAGAGGGGTGGAGAGAGAGGCAAGAGGGGTGCAGAAAAAGGTAGGATGGGTGCACAAAGAGGCAAGAGAGGTACAGAAAAAGGCAGGTGGGGTGCAGAAAGAAGGAAGAGAGGTGCAGAAAAAGGCAAGAGAAGTGCAGAAAGAGGCAAAAGAGGTACATAAAGAGAGAACAGGGGTGCAGAAATAAGCAAGACGGGTGCAGAAAGAAGCATGGAAAGTGCAGAATGAAGCAACAGGGGTGCAGAAAGAGGCAAGAGAAGTGCAGAAACAGGCAATAGATGTGCACAAAGAGGCAAGAGAATTGCTGAAAGAAGCAACAGAGGTGTAGAAAGAAGTAAGAAAAGTGCAGAAAGAGGCAAGTGAGATGCAAAAACAGGCAGGAAAGGTACAGAAAGAGGGAAGACGAGTGCATAAAGAGACAACAGGGGTGCAGATAGAAGCAAATGAGGTGCAGAAAGAGGCAACAGACGTGCAGAAAGAGAGAAGAAAACTGCAGAAAAGGCAAGAAAAGTGCAGAAAGAGGCAAAAGAGGTACATAAAGAGACAACAGGGTGCAGAAAGAAGCAAGACAGGTGCAGAAAGAAGCATGGAAAGTGCAGAATGAAGCAACAGGGGTGCAGAAAGAGGCAAGAGAAGTGTAGAAAGGAGCAAGTGAGGTGCAGAAAGAGGCAACAGACGTGCAGAAAGAGAGAAGAGAACTGCAGAAAAAGGCAAGAAAAGTGCAGAAAGAGGCAAAAGAGGTACATAAAGAGACAACAGGGGTGCAGAAAGAAGCAAGACAGGTGCAGAAAGAAGCATGGAAAGTGCAGAATGAAGCAACAGGGGTGCAGAAAGAGGCAAGAGAAGTGTAGAAAGGAGCAAGTGAGGTGCAGAAAGAGCCAACAGAGGTGCAAAAAGAGGCAAGAGAGGTGCAGAAACAGGCAAGAGAAGTGCTCAAAGAGGAAAGAGAATTGCTGAAAGAAGCAACAGAGGTGTAGAAAGAAGCAGGAAAAGTGCAGAAAGAGGCAAGTGAGATGCAAAAACAGGCAGGAAAGGTACAGAAAGAGGGAAGACGAGTGCAGAAAGAGACTACAGAAACTATGTCGTAACCAGAACTACCTACTGTTATAAAAAAGGGGGTTGGGGGTTAAAAAAATGCAGGATTAGTGTACACTGGTGAAACATACCTGAAAACAAGTGGGGCCACTTTTGCTCAGGCCCCCTGTCCCCGCTCAATATGCATATATTAATGGGCCGGCCCAGCGAGAGAAAGGGAGTGACACCTCTGTCGTTGATAAAAGGAAGGTAATGAGAGCCCATCTACCTCCAGAAAGGCCACTTAGGCACCCATTGGGCCGCTGGCGGCATCGAACAACTAAGAAACAGCCCACATCCCCCCCCCGTCCCCCCGGCTGCTCAAAAAAGCAGCCCACAGCTGGAATTCGGATACTGGCCCCTCTGGCATTGCCCGAGAGTGCCCGCGTTACCAATCCGACGCTGCCCCAAAGAATAATTTTGGCCATATGGCTAAATGTTAATAGAAAACTTAGCACCTAGTGCGAAGAATCAATAAATATATTTGAGGTCTCAACTCAGACTCCAATGTTGCTAAAGCATTCTGGATTTCATTGCCTATCCTAATTTTGGATGCACGTTTTTTTACTTACCTGTTAATAAAAGTATTTTTTCTAAAGTGAAGGACTGACTGGACATTGAGTGATAACTCACACTGAATCGGAGTCTTTAAACCCCTCCACCTCCAGGAGTAAGTCTTGATTGATCATCTGATCGTCCTGCTACACTGAGGTAGTTCCTTGCCTATTCACTTAGGAGTGTGCCATTATTGTGCCCTTGTATCACCAAAGGTAAGCAATGGTACCTACAAAGGGTACTGCCCAGTAATCATCAACTGCACATTGACCCCAAGTAAAAAAAAGAACACAATGCTCTTTAAACAAGCCGACAAAAATGTACCGCAGATTCCCACAATTGTACACAATTTTATGTGGCGGGTGCACTCTACTCATGTGCGATATGAAGCATGGCTCAGAACAGTGCGGAGGAGGGTGATTCCCCAGGTTGGCTAATAATAGATGGTTGGTTGAGGCATGGAATTTGTCACTATTTGGTGCTTGTGGCTGATGCTCGACTCTGGCACGCTTTGCTCGAATTGGTGCTCCTTGTGAGTAATTCTATACATTCTGGGATGCATCTGTCTGAGGCGCTGTCTGCTCAGTCACTTTTATTTAAATCATGTGCCAAACAAATTGTCACCTAAGGTGCCCTGTTGGCAGGTCGGTGGGGGGGGGTTTACACATACGAACCAGTAAATGGGATGGCAGCTCAAAAAAGTATATCTCCTCGAGACCCAAAATATCTTGACACAAGCCCAGCTGTGTGCCTGGCTTTGGCTGCGTGTATCTACAACTATGTGCAATGCTAAAGAATAACAGAAAAGGGAGCTGTGTGACTGGCCCTGTTTGCCCAACTGTGTGTCTGAGTGACATGCTGTGCATCGTACCACAAAATGATAGTTCAGGTATGTTATTATACATTTTCTGGATGCATAATAGGTGGGGAAAAGAAGTGATGGGTGGACAGCTTGGGCATAGTTATAAAATTAAGTATGTTTTTACGCCTCCTGTTGTAGCTGGACCTAAACTGCTGCTGTCTACGTAGACTCTGAAGTAGCATGCCAGACTGTGTTCTGGAATTGTGTAACTGTCTCAAGGAATGTCTTGAAGTGCTCTGGGGCTTGGTTCTGTGGCCAAGAAGACACCTGCTGCAATCCTCAGGCTCCCATGTGCACACTCCTGAATACCTATAGCATAGATGGCCTGACACTGTAAACACAGGGCATATGAGCACACTAAATATATTGTCTTTCTTCTAGAATATCTTCTCTAAAAATGGCGTTGTCACCATCTGAGCAAGGGCAAGATTACAGATGTCCACACTTGAATGGGACTATAGGGCATGGATAGTCTGTAGCAGCCTGTTTTGCTCTGAAAGCAGATCTGTACCCGGCAGCCCCTTGGGAAAATGACAGAGTGTGAGAATGGTGATGGAGGCCCAGAGCTCAGCCTCCACATACCTCTGTGAATCCGTTACACAGAAGGTGAGAATGCCTACACACGTGTTTTAAGGGGAAAGGTTTCCCCATCTCTGTGAGAAATCTCTCAGAAACATCACACTGATGGTTAAGCCACATACAACAGAGATAGCACGTGAATACATTTGCTGGCAGGAGCCATCTACGAGTTCAATTCTTTAATTAAGGCACTATGATGGCATTTTTGAGAGTTTGCAGTGCTAGACAAAAGAGAATTTTACAGCTTGTGTTTAAATATGTTGTACAATTATATATGATTTATGTTTGAGTAAAAGTGACCTGTGAGTGAAGGTTTTGGTCCATGTGAGAGTCTACAGTAGATAGTGAATTGGTTCTTATATCATGTTTCAGTGGGTGTGATTACTCCATGTAGTTGATTATTATATTTAATATGAATACCCGTGCGGATACTGTGACATGGTTTGGAATAATTGCTTGACGAGAATGAGGGCCTGGGATGGCAGATTTCCATCACATCTGAGGCATGTTCCATACCTTGCACAAGCAAAACATTTGCAACACCAATCACTCAATTAGTGACTCATAATTAGAAGTTTTTACAAACTTAAATTCCTTTAATTGAGCCTACGATATTGAACCATGTACCCTGTGCAGGGGCATGCTGCTGCTGCCTACACTTTAGAAAACTGATCTGGGCATCACACATTGCTAAGAAGAGTGTGTGGATGGCAGACTGGTCTCTTATTGAATACCCCTTCATGCTATCTGCTTGAAAACAACATACTTCGGACTTATTTATGTTTTTTACTCTACAATGAGCTGGTCAAGGTGCGAGATTCTGAGTTCGGGCACATCTGCCAACATATCCTGGTTAGAGAAAGATATTTTCGACAGTTTTAAGATGCTTTAAAATGACGCACCAGTGATAATTGTACATTTGGAAGAATGAAACCTTTGTTATGTCATCCTATAACCATCTGATGATGCCAATCCATGAATGAATCATCCCGACCCTCACTGCAATCTGTCAAAATGCATGATTTGAATAGATATTCCCAACGCCCTCTGGTGGGCATTGCTCAATTTAACAATAGCCAGTTCCCAAGAAATAATACAGAGCTTTTTTTCCCCATTGTGATGAAAGTGCAGTGTTTTTTAAATTATACAGAGAGAGGAGGGAGTGTGTAAAAACGAACATCACAGGCATTACTTAGGGATAACAGGTAACGCTAACAAACATTAACCTAATCAGGTATTCTATTCCGAATACTTTTTAGAACTATAACGCTAACGGGAGCACTTATGGACTCGGGTGAGGTGGAGCATCAATGAATGACTACGGGTGCTGCTAGAAAGAAAATAAATACATTTTGAATTTTAACATATATTGAATATTTGTTGTTTTACTAAATTGCACTTTTTTAACACGTCACCATTCTTAAGACGGATGTGTTTCTTCAATGATAGAGGCTTCAGCTATCAATGTGTTACCCCTTCTTTCACATAGAATATTCAAATACGAATGGGCCATGGTTGCCTCTTTAATTAGCCAACAGCAGACGTGCTTGTTTTTAACGGAGTCGAGAACGCTACAGGATATAATCGAGCTGTGATCAAACAGATTTTGTGATCTAAAATGAGGGATGTAGCTCCCTCACTGTTCCATTTACTCTTTGGATAAAAACGGTGCATTTCATCTATTTACATTGCCATGGAAACAAGCTTGCATCCGTTAAGTGCAGAAGCTGCCGACTAAATCACTTATTACAGGACAGAGTGAGCCGCTACTCTGCGGATTTATTCGATTCAGTACCATGCAAATGACGTCACTGTGCCTGTTGCAGATAACTGATAGCTAGAACAGAAAGGTTATCGATTGATGAGTTTCTCTGTCAAAGGTTTGTTTTTTAAATCTGGCTGTATCACTGTGAAAATTTTTTGATGCATATGTTTATGTTTTTTAAAAAGAGAATTTTGGAATAAAAATAAATTTTGAATAATATTTGTATTACATATGGACTATGTCTATGTATTTTTATATCTTGTAATTAATATGTGGTGCACCTGTGCTTGTGTTTTATATTGCTGTGACCCCATGAGGATCTGCACTGTGATGGTGGGTGCGTTTCAGTGTGCACACAAACCCCAGGAAGAATAGAGGGGTAATAATACTAGAGGGATAGCAGTTCAGGTGCTGTATCTTTGGAGGGCTCCACTGTCAGACCGTGTTCAAACTTGTTTTTTAAATCTCTTTTCACTCTGGCATCTGTAGCGAAACACACTCCAAAAGACGTACCTTTTAGCAGACGGAGTGAAAGTGCACTGTATTCCGCGGGCACAGATGACCATTGCTAAGGACCCGAGCTGTCATTGCGGAACTGGAGAACAATATGGGTTCGTTCACCAAAAGCTGCACGTTTTATTATGAATTGTTTGTAGACTCAGGGGGACAAGCGGGGCTCACGAGGCGGTTCTGCAGGCTGCGCCCAGCCTAGCCGGGCCACCTCCGCAGGGCTGCCAAGGGCTCGCACTTATTTTTTATTAATTTATTTGATTGATTTTCATAACACACAACTATGAGACTCAGCGTTGTAAGAGAGCAGTACAGACAGCATTCAATGATTAGACAGGCAACAGAAACATCAAGGCAGGCATTGTTGATAATTAGCTGCATTTATGCACACCAGGCGTGTATCCCTTGGACCCCACTTCCATGTAGTTTGTTCTGTGGGCATTCCTTGGATGTGGTTTGGTTAGCCAACAGCTACACTGGGACCTCTCAACCCTACACAGCTTCAGTCGCCTCACTAGCTTCTCGTGCGGAGGTAGCTCGGTAGATGTTATATAATTCCCAGAAGTTCTTGGGTCGATTTCGAGTGGAAAGCAAATCGCTGTATAGTTCCGTCTGTGTGCTACAATATGTCATGTCGCTTCTCCATTGTGGGAGAGAAGGAAGTGGGCCTCGGGACCAATTGATCGCCACCCTACGTTTGGCCATCAGGAGTCCCATGTCAACAAGTCTGCGGGCTCGCTTGGGTATAGATAGGGAGTATCCCAGTAAAGCTAGCGTGGGGTTAGGGTCTAAGACTACTTCGATAATGCGACTCAGTTCACCGAAAACCAAGGCCCAAAAAGCTCAAATACCTGGGCAGGTCCAAGCTAGGTGGAGAAAGTCAGCCAAGGGGGCACTGCAGCGATCGCACTGTGCGTCACCCCGCAGCCCATATCTGCATAGTCTCTCCGGTGTGTAATATGCCCGGTTGAGAAATTTAAAGTGCACAAGTCTATGTCTACCATTGAGTGAAATGCGTTTGGTACTAGTGCAGCAATAGGCCCATATAGTGTCTGTAATGTCCGTGTTCAGGTCCCTTTGCCATGCCAAGCGCGCTTTGGTATAATGGTTTGCACCATACTCCATAGATGAGTGATATATCATCGCTACCATTCGCTTTGGAGATTTGGCTCTTATTAACTGTGTGTAGGCCTTAAGTTCCGGGGGCTCAAGGTAGTCGTCCCCCAGGATACCCCTCAGTGCATGACGTGTTCTATGATATTGGAAATTCATCAGGGTTGTAGGTGTTGGTTCAGTGGTTAAAAATGTGTCCCAGGTTCTGGATACCCCATCCTTGAACAACTCACCCACTGTCTGTATGCCTAAGGCATTAAGCGCCTGCTGGACCCCCCGCTCTCTACACGGAGGCAGCCACGTGCACCAATCAAGAGGGGCTATCGGTGAGTAGAGTATTGAGCTAGCCTGTTGTTGCAGCAGGGTATGCCAGGCGTGCACCGTGGTATTAATAGAGTCTAGGATACCCGTCCGCCGATCTGCTGTCTGGCTAAGCATCGCGGGAAGTGGCAGCGGAGACGCCACCACCTTTTCTATGCGGAGATGTGGTATATCCTGCGAACCATGCACCCAGTAATGCGCGTGTGCGCCCTGCGCCGCCCTGTAATATAAGTCAAAATCCGGTGCACCCAGACCCCCCATATGGTACGGTAGGACCAGTATGCGCCACTTGACGCGGGGCTGCTTTCCCGCCCATGCCAGACGGATCATTAATGTAGTAAGGCGACGGAAAAAAATACGAGGGAGGTCCATGGGAATATTGGAGAATAAGAAGAGGAGGCATGGCAGCACCACCATCTTCATAATGGAAATCCTACCTAGGAGGGATAATGGAAGTTTAATCCATCGTTCTACGTCTTCCTCCAATTTTCCAAAGGCTACTCCATAGTTTTCCCGGAACACCGTCTCAGAGTCAGTGTGAATATTAATTCCCAGATATCGCACTGCATCAGCGGTCCATTTCAGAGGATAGTCCGGTTCGATTTGAGGTGTAGCATGTGTGAGTGGAAATATTATAGATTTCGGCCAATTAACATGTAGGCCAGTCAGGGCGCCAAAGCGTACCACTTCCCACAGGACTGCTGATAGGTTGGATTCTGGGTGTCGGACATACAGCAAGGTGTTGTCCGCGTAAGTAGAAACAATGATTTTATATCCCGGGAAACTTATGCCTCTATGTTGGTGATATTCCCGAAGTGCACAGGCCAGAGGCTCCGCCGCCAGCGCGTAAAGCAGTGGCGACAGTGGACAGCCCTGCCGTGTTCACCTCGAAATGCAAATAGAGTCTGTTACCAAGCTACCTATTTTCATTCTTGCTGAGGGTCTATTATATAGCGTGTTTAGGAGAAAGACTGGGCCCACACCCATCCTGGCAAGAACTTGTGACATAAAAGGCCATTCTACGGAGTCAAACGCCTTTTCTATATCTAGGAAGACTGCCACAGCTGGCGTTTCTGGTTTTACATGTTGTATGACTCCGAATACCGTGCGCAAGTTGTAGGTCAAATTTCTACCTGGAACAAACCCTGCCTGCTCCGGCGCTACTAGCCGCGGGACCAGGGGGGCCAGCCTGTTCGCAAGGATTTTGGCAAAAATCTTCGTGTCTACATTAAGAAGTGACAGCGGCCGGTAAGAGGTGCAGTCGTCCGGGGGCTTCCCAGGCTTAAGGAGTGCAATTATCACCGCCTCCGACATGGATGGCGGCATAGTGCCCCTCTCGCAAATATCATCAAATAGTGCAGCCAGCTGTGGGAGCAGTTGATCTATGAAGGCCTTGTAGAAGGCGACCGTGAGGCCATCCGCACCTGGGGCGCTCCGCGCTCTCATATTGGACAGCGCTAGTAGGATTTCGTCCCGTTCTATGGGTCTCATGAGAAATTCTCTGTGCGTGTTGGAAAGCCACGGGAGTTTAATGTGTTCTAAATACTCCATGATTTCCTCTTCGGAGGCTGCCGTACGAGAGGCATATAATTCACTATAGTATTGGCAAAAGCGGCCTGCTATTTCTGCCACGTCAGTTAAGGGCTCACCCTCTGCCGATTTAACCTCTGGTACCTGTACTGTCTCCCTGCGTTTCCTAGTTAGTCGCGCCAGTACTGACCCCGGGCGTTCCGCCTCACCATATACCCGGGCCGTGGCCTATTTGCCCATGTGCTTAATCTCTTCGTCCGCTGCCTCGTTGTATGTGCCCAGCAATCCCTCCAGCTCAGACCTATTTTGGTCACAGGGGTTAAGAAGTTGACGACGCTCTAGCATCTTGAGTTCCCCTTCCAAATCCTTCAGGCGCTTACGTATGGAACGAAGGACCCCCGAGTGTTTGGATATAGGGATCCCCCTAATATATACTTTAAAGGTTTCCCATACGACCTGGAAGTCCTCCACCGACCCCACGTTCTTATCAAAAAAGGTGTCAATGGCCTCTGCCAGTTCGTCTTTGAATACTGGATCAAGTAAGGAGTACGGCGGAAATCGCCAGGTGAAGGGGGGCACAATCCCACGGGAAGTGGTCAGTACCAGCAGGATCGGTGAATGGTCTGAGAGTGTTCGTGGCAGCACCTGGCAATGTCTTAGCCGATCTATAATTGTCTTAGTAGCGAGCCAATAGTCTATACGAGTATGAAGGTTATGGTGTGCAGAGTAGTGTGTGAAGCCCCCTTTGTGCGGGTGTTTTTGGCGCCATACATCACATAGGCCGTGTTTAAGCACCAAACGTTCAATCTCCCTTGCTGCTGCTGTAAGAGGTCTCTCCGGGCCCCCCGACCTATCAAGTGCAGGGTTCCGACTTAGATTAAAATCACCACCCCATATCTGACCATCTCCACCGTGTCTACCCACCGTGTCAGAGAGTGTTAGAAAAAAAAACGGGTTATCGAAGTTAGGGCCATAGATGTTCACTATGAGGAATTGCATGTTTTTCCCACTGCACCTAGTGAGTGCATACCTCTCATCCGTGTCAGTAGCCACTGGTGTAATAGTGAGTGCAGATCTGGGGTTAACCCAAGTGAGCACCCCCCGGGCATGTGTGGTTAAGCCCGAGGCGTGTACGTTGCCAACCAGGCCTCTACATTTAAATATGGTGGAGCTGAGTGGGAGATGCGTCTCCTGTAGCAGCGCCACATCAATGTCTTGGCGTTTCAGGTATGAGAGGACCTTTCGAACTTTTCTGTAATCATTTAGGCCCCTGACGTTCCAAGTGATCGCCCTAAGTGTGTCTACGCCGGTCTCTGGCCTGTCTACTGCCAAATAGGAGGGCTCGCACTTATTGCGGCCGCGCTTGCCTCGTACCTTAGGACACCTTCTCCAGCCCCTGAGGCGAACCCCGCAATCCTTAATACCAGCGAGGCCACCAACGCCTATGGGAACGTCCGCGAGTTGCGGATCAGAAGTCAGCTGCGGGTTGTGGGCTGAGGGTGAATAACGGTATGGCACGGCTTGTGGCGTAGAGGCGGGCTGTAGGGGGGAGATCGCACTGCTCTGCACTCACCGCTGAGTCCTGCTTCCTGCAGACAACCTGCTCTGCACTGCTCGCTGCTCACAACCTGCTCTGCACTTACTGCTGAGTCCTGCTCCCTGCTTACAACCTTGCGGGCTCGTGGGCTCACCACCGCCGACCTCAACCACGTCCCCTCCTCGCAATGAACTAACTCCGCCTTTGCTCGCTTACTCTGCCGTAAATCACAATAACGTATGCCCCAATTAAGCATTCCCCCGGGACCTGGCCCTCCCGGGGGCTTTGAAAACGAAGCGCGGGAGACCACGCTTCGTTTTTGTTTAATTTTCAGACGGATTCGCGCACCGGCGCGACCCCGCCTGAAAATTAAAAATAAAAATGCTTTTTTGGGGCCTGGGGGTCCCTATGGGACCCCCTCAGCAGGCCTGGGTGGTCAGGGTGTTTTTACCCTGCCCCCTTTTATTGTTTTTTTTATCTTTTTCCTCACCTTTTCTTTCTCCCTGGGTCCGAGCACAAGATGGCTGCCAACACTTCCTGGTTTGAAGTGTTGGCAGCCAATTAGAGCCAAGCTCGTGCTGGGGGGGTTAGGCTCCGCCCAGATATCGAAACTTTTTTTTTTAATATCTCAGGAACTACTGAACGGATTTACACCATTTAACAAAAAGGGCTCTTTCTGAACCAAGGGCTACCTTTTTGCCAAATTTGGTGTAATTCCGTTCAGCAGTTCGGGCTGTAGCCGTGTCTAAAGTTTCCTATGGAAAATAACATGGGGAAAACACATTTTGGGACCCCTTTTTCTCGGCCCCCACTTGGCAAATCACCCCGAAACGTTCAAGACAGGAGCTGACTGGAGCGGGCCACTAGTTTTGAAAATTTCGCGAAGATTCGTCAACCGGCGCCAAAGTTATTGGGAAAACAAAAAACGCTTTTCCTATGGAAACTAGGTCCTAACTATAACTACCTACTGGCGACCGCCAGTAGGTAATATATATATATATATCTTATGCTAGCAGGTGCTCATGATTTGTACCTGTATTCCTTGGGAGACTGCACGATGTCTATCTTGTCGGTTGGTTGCAGCACTACGCAGCATGCACACCTGTTGCTTTTCTTCTGCAAACTGGGGCCACTGCCGCCGCTGCCAAGTGCACTCCGAGCCGAGGTGGACACAAACGACTACCTTTTGTCAGGTAATGCAGGTGTACTCACACAAGCAGTGATCAGTGAAAACATCTTGACAAGCTGTAAAGGATAGACCATGGTGTAAACCTACAGTTATGTTGTACCGGCGGGAGCCATGTTGGGTGTAGGAATTGGGAATCCAGGGCCATTACTATATAACTATATTTTTCCTGCATCTTGTGTCTTCCAGTCCCTTGGATCCCAGTGATTGCTATTGATTGGGCAAGCTAACAAGAGCACGATAAGGAACTACTCTGTTTAATGTCACAAGGACAAACACATTAGTATTTTATTTACCAGGATGTTCCGCTGCTTGGAGAAGAAGTTTACTATACATTTTGTGTGTGCCATGAGTCACAACAAAAAGTGGATAAATGCTAGAAGGACACAGGGAATCCGGCTGCAAACAATAATTTCCAAAAACTGTATTTTGCGTCTATTACCGGTTTAAAATTCAGTAACAAAGCAACACAATTTTTCTGAAAATAAGAAGAAATTGTTACATGGAAAGGTGGTGTTACGCTGGTAATTTTTACATGTAATTACTGGCATGCTTAAAGTCTATGAAGGCAAGTGTGTAATATTTTCACAATACATCATTCATCACAGACCAACTTTTTAAGTTTAACTAGTAGGTTCTAGCTACTGGGGGCATGTGCTCAGTGGTTATTAGTTTGTTGTACTAATGAGAATTTGCTGGGCTGTTTCAGTCATGAAATAAGAAATTTTTCAGATTTCTTTTCCTGGCCCTTCAGCCTCTCGCATTTCACTATCACTGAACATGGATTATAAGTCCCATGACGAGAAATGAAATGTTCTCATGCCGCCTGGAGCAGAAGCAGTCATCCGTGACTTTACGCCCCACTCTGAAATCTCGATTTGCTGCGCTGTCTATGTAGGTTATGCTTTGACTGCTTGAAGGCGTTGAAATTGATTTATATCGATGGGAAGGGCTAGAACATTACTTGCTGCTTCTACCTTGTTTACACATATGCGTTCATTTAAGTGGTGGGCACGGCAAACTCCTCTCCCTGGCGGTGTTGGAGTTTTTGCCAAACTTCGGCCTCCAAGCATAGCGCGGAGTGGCAAAACTCTGCAAACTCCGCCAGCAGAGCAGAGATTACCGCCCATCACTACTCAGCGACTCCGTCGGATTGCTTTTTATTTAGAGGAGGCCGTTGAGAAAGAACTGGAAACATTATTGAAGCATGACATCATTGAGCGCTCTACTGGTCCGACGCCATGGGTTTTGCGCATAGTGGTAGTGCCAAAAAAAGGACAATGGAGGTTTAATGCGCATTTGTTTTGATATGCACCAAGCCAACAATGCAATCGAGAGAGAAAGATATCCTGGTCCACACATAGTGGACATGATTACACAGCTGAATGGCGCCAAAGTCTTCTCCCATTTTGACTTGAATAAAGGATACCATCAGCTCACGCTGGAAGAGAACTGTAGATATATTACAAATTTTTTAACTCATGTTGGTTTGTTCAGATACAAAAGGCTCAGTTTGGGTGTGTCATCGGCTGCAGAAATCTTTCAGGATGTCTTTCGCCAAATAATTCAACCTGTCACACATGCTTTTAACTACAGTGATGATATATTGGTGTCAGGGGCCACACAAAAGGAACATGACTAAGCGCTTACATAAGTGTGTCATTTGCTCGCCGATGCAGGTCTGACGTTAAATGCAGAAGAGTGTGAGTTTCACAAAACCAAACTCAAATTCTTTGATGCATTGGTGGTTTTGCCATGGTGAGTGCCCCATTACTAGAGTGACAAAGAAGACTGTTCCCTTCCAATAGTCCTCTGAATGTGATCGAAGTTTCAAGAAAATCAAACACGCAATTAAAAATGCAATTGAAATGGCTTACTTTGATCCAAAGTTACATACTGAGATTGTTGTAGCTGCAAGCCCGGTGGGGTTGGACGAGATCCTTGCTCAACACAATGGAGTTCCAAATGCTCAGAGGCACATTGTGGCTTCTGCCAGCCGAAGTCTATCTCAAACTAAATGTGCCTATTCTTAGCCAGAAAAAGAGAACCTCACTGTAGTACGGGCTTGTGAACATTTTCGCGTGTTTCTGTACAGAAAACATTTCACCCTTGTCACTGACCACCAGGCATTGCTCACCTTTTGTGGAAATCCAAAAGCTAAGATGCCCCCTTGCATCGAGAGGTGGGGGCTGAGATTGCAAGAGTATGATTACACTATTGTGCATAAGCAGGGGAAGGATCAAAATCCCACTGATTACTTCTCACGAGTGCCATTACAGCATCACAGTGCAACGTCTAAAGCGGATGAAGCGTTCATTAGTTTTATCGTCAAGCCCAGCACTCCTGCAGCTCTATCTATTGAGCAGATCCTTGCTGCTACCAATACCGACATAGATATGCTCACACTCAAGGATATAATTTCAACACAATCATGGAGAAAACATGCTCAACCTCTCCCAGATGACGTTGAGTATCAAAAATTCAAGAATGGGCAGGAAGAACTTTCTGTCACTCAAGAAAGTATCATACTAAGAGGGTCAAGAACTGTCATATCTGAGAGCTTGAGACAATAATTTTTGAACTGGCACACGAAGGACATCGTGGCATTGTAGCCACCCAGAGAGCCCGCAGAAACCTAGTGTGGTTCCCTAGCTTTGATGAACAAGTCGAGAAGAAACTGAAAACGTGTCACCTGTGTAATCCCAAGACAACACGGCATTTACTAAATATGTCTGACCTTCCTAGACAAGAGTGGGGAAAAAATTGCTGTTGATTTCTTTGGACCTTTAAACAAAGGCCATCATCTTATGCTAATCATTGATGAGTACTCACGTTTTCCCTTAGTGGAAGATTTATAATCGACCACACATGACAAAGTAATTGAGAGTCTGGATGATATTTTTTGCAGCGTGGGGTGCTCCCTCCATTCTCAAATCTCACAACGGTCCGCCCTTCAATAGCAGTGAGTTTAAAGACTTTCTTAGGCATTTGAACATCAAGCATCTGAAAAGCACGCCTCTCTGCCCACAGGCAAATGGTGTTGTTAAACGATTTATGGGAACCCCGAAGAAAGATGTTCCGCATGCTGCTCTTGAAGGAATCAATCTCAAGTCAGCTTTGTGTCCAGCCCTGCGTGCCTATCGGTCAACTCCCCATTCCACAACAGGTGAAAGCCCTGCCACATTTCTGTTTGGGAGAGTCCCTGGGACAAACTACCACAATGGAGCCCGAGCCGAGTACTAGACAGTGATGAGATTTGTGTCACAGACACTTCTCGCAAAAGAAAGATGAAGGCCTATGCAGATAAGCGCTGCAGCACTAGTGACATGATTTTGTAGAAGAGACAGAGTCCTAGTCAAACAAAAATGGAAACGCAAGACTGACACTCCGTTTGATGCTGATCGATTGAGAGTCATGACAATTAAAGGACATATGTTGACCTCTCAACGTCCCGGAAAGTTAATTACGAGAGACTTGTCCCATTTCAAACTTGATGTTCGTCGGCTTCAGACCTCACGAGTGAAACAAGTCCACCTGAGTGCCCAAGTCAAGCATCTGAATCTCCATCTACGATGTCAGATGACAATGCAACTCCTTCACCTCGTACAACTCATTCTGGAAGATTGGTGCGAGCACCTCGACAACTCATTGAGGAACTCTAATGTCTTTGCGTTATCCGTATTTTTTTATTTAACAAAGGGGAGATGTAGTATTGTGTGGTCATGTGCAGGAGGACATAACTGCAACAATACAAGATACAAATTAAAGGAATAAATCAAATGATGTATAAGCTTGGGAACTGTAAAAACTCCCATTTTAAACAGTCTTTTCAATATAGGGGTGATGTTAACCCTTCTTTGGTGCAGCCTCACATGGGGGCATGGTGCTTGTCTACCATACATGCTTTGCTTTGTTTCTACAGAAGTCTGCTTCCCTTTTAGTTGTGACCTGTGATTTATAAAGCCTTCAAATAAAAATGAAAAGGTACATGTATTTGAACTCAACTTTATTTCGCTATATCCAGTGGCATCATTTTTATCACAGTGATGCCATTCAAATAATATTCCACAGTGCTCTGGACCTTTTATCATGCACTCATCTGGAAACAGTCAATTAACATTGAGTAAAGAAGTTCCATCTTTGTGAGATCTGTGCCTAGCTTTTCTGTCTAATGTGACCAATCCACTTAATACAGCTTTAAAATAGACTGACTTATTTCATTTCGGTATTTATCTATTTATCCATGTGACTGATATGCACATACAAGGTCCCTTGGCGATACCAAAGAAGATTAGAAGTTCTGTGATGTCACTTTCTCTGATGTCACTTCTTGTGATGTCCCATGCAAATTTGAGGAGACTCACATCTTCCCTTTCGCCTGGGGTCCCAACAATCCTAGGACTGGCCCTGCTGTGCCCAATACCCATCAACCTTCTAAATTCTTTGCCTTTGCCTAGAATACTGAGAAAGATCTCAATGTACCATAACAACAACTTTCGTGCCTGCTTGTGAGAAAATAAAAAAATAAAAGATATTGATAAACATCCATCTTTGTTAACATTTATTGATGATATTAAACCCCTGTATACCATTCTCACCCCCACCGTAGAGGTTTAAGCTTCCTCACTCACAGTTTTATAATCTTATATTATGGATTTCATTTATTAAAAAAATGAACAGAACGCTTTTTTAAGATAGCTCGTATGTTCTCACCTGAAATGCGTGGCTCACTTGCAGTGCTTTACATGGCATGTAATCTATTGTGATAAACTGAAAAGCAACTAAGGAATGTTAACCTTTGTCTAAATTTCTTAGAGAAAATGACCTTATCCCCCCTAGAATATTTCATAATGCATGCTAAATTTATAAACTCGACATAAAAGAACACTCATTCCCTGCAGACTCCAGCACATAAAAACTCAAACTTTCTAAACTTTCTAGTTACCACTTCAGCAATTCGAGAAATCAGAAGTTAAAACAATATGATTCTTTTATGCACAATTGCTGGAAATAGGCAGGTGGCTAACCATGAAAAAGCGCATCATTGTTTATAAATGAATCACAGATTTGTGGTTTCTTTTCCTCTGTTGTATTTGTTCATGTTTTGCCATGACAACAAACAAAACATACCTGCAGGCAGTCGGTATTCTAATACATACATGCACTCGGGAAAGCTGAAAATACGCCCCTAAACAGCATACGGCATAAGGCGGAGGAGCGTCGCCCCACTGAACAAAAGGGAAAATAAAATAATAATAACTATCATTATTATCATTTTAGTTTTCCTATTTCAGTCAGTGGCTCTCTGGGCGGGGCGGGCCAGAGCAGGGGGAGGAGTGGCCCTCTTGGTCCGGCCAAACAGTCATGCGCACTTTGCATCTTCCCCACCAGACTGCATTACACAGCCTGGTGAGGAACATGCCCAGCCTCCCATTCCCCGTCTGAGCGCTGAACTATGGCGCTCAGACCAATCACAACGCTACATTGCAGCGTTGTGAATGGCTCAGGGGAGCCTGCCTGCTGCCGGCCGGGACTGCAGGAAGATGACGGAGGAGAGGCGGCGGCTGGCAGTTACAGGTTGGTCTTTTTTTCGTCAACCCCCCTACCCCTCCCACCAGCCCCACCACCCGGGTCCGGTAGCAGCCGCTACTGATACATTCACATATCATACATGCGGAATATGCGTGCATCCATGGCAACACATAGTCCCTGATCCATGAAAGTCAGAAATCCCCACAAATTTCGTCATATGTGGAATTTTGCTGTCATTTCTGACATTTTCCTAACCCTGTGCCCCCAGGTGTGTGCCATGGAAAACTAACATTATCACAGTGGTGTGCACCTGTTTGCTGATAGCCTGAGTACAATGATCTCCTCGGCTCTGCACAAATTGGGGTGTTGCATGCCTTTTCTTATACTTATACACCAGCACCTACGCCTGATCTGTTTAGGGGTGAGTCGACCTAAGGTGGGGAAAATGGGTGAGCACACCATTATCACTGTCCGCTGTTTTTAAACTCCCGTGGGAACTCACTACTCCTCACCCCTGACAAACAGACACTAACACACACACGTGCATGCACCCGGAATTGATCCATCCATCCAATCCACCCACCTATCAATCTGTCCATTCTCTCTCTCTCTCTCTCCCTCCCCCCCCCCCGCACTTGACTACCCTTACTTTTTACTCTCTACCCAGCCCTGATTCCTTTCGCAGGCATTGACCCTTCCCCTCAAATCAATTTCTAACTTCATGAGTCTCTTCTTGCTCTCTCCTGTCATCGTCTCTCCTACCTTCGAGTTCAACTAACCAAAAGCTGACGTTTGTTTTTCACTATGGGTTCGCAAAAATCTCTTTGGGTCAGATCTATTCTGCCTCGTTCACGCTGCCCTCTCCTCTTCCCTCCCCAGCACTTTGAGGCAGTCTCGGCTCTGCTTGAAGCACTTTACAAGCAAACCAGCATAGAACAGTAAATAAAACAAACCTGGCAGAAGTTTCCTGCCGTGACGACCAAGCTGTAGATCGTAACATCAGGAATCAGAAGGTGGAATTTATAAGAAGAAAAACAAATCTTTCTTTGCTCGAGTTAAACTCATGCACAGATACTTTTGAGAATCTCATCAAATATACCTACACGTGGAGTGTGAGAAAGTCTTATTATTTGGAGTGGGTTGTAGTTCACCACAAGGGTACAACGAGAATGCAGAGAATACACCAGGGCACAGTGAGAGTGCAGAGAACATACCATGAAATATGATTAATGCACAGAGCATGCGTAGAGTACAAATAACAATTTCAGGGAATACATCCAAAAGCTGTGAGAATATTTTAATTTTACTACCACAAGGGGAGAATGCATCTACAGTCCACTGTGAGAATGCATCTACAGTCCACTGTGAGAATGCATGCAAAAAATACACCTAATCAGAGTAAAAATGCAAATGCACATAGTAGGAATGCGGGCAATATACCATCACATATGGCTATTGCACAGAGCATGCCTACAGCAGACATGAGAACCCTAGCTTATATACCCAAAAGCAGTGAGAATGCAGAAAATACATCGAGCAGCGAGAATGTATGGAGTACACCTAAATATATAGAAAGAATTTAGCGAATTCACCTAAACCGAGTGAGACTTCAAGGAATACACATACATGTAATAAGAATGTAAAGAATATGGACAATGCACAGACTATACTCTTAGCCTACAGCACACAGGGATAATACAGAGAATGCACCTAACTGAAATAGGAATGTAGACAAGATACAATCACCATCACACGGAGGCAAGGTAAAGTATGCACACAGTACATAGGGAGAATGCAGAGAGTATAAATGCACAGAGTAAGAATGTAGACATTATATCATCACTTATGGAAAACACAGAGTATGTTTACAGCATAGAGGGGAATAAAAAGAATACCCAGAGCTACAGTGATAAGGCAGAGAATATACAGTGTCACTTAAACCAGTCATACAGGACGTTGTGCGCCTTGAATACTGAAGCAACAATATTGATGGGGCAGAATATCGAAAATAAAATATCGACAGGTAAGTAACTCCAGATTTTCTATACCTAACCCTACCTTTGTGGCACATATATCTTCAAGGTACATAGTGGTGGAGCTAAGAATAGTAAATCTGTACTTCCCTATATGCACTTAACTTTTGATATTTTGTCCCTCCATTTTCAGTCTTCGCTGTTCTTGTACCCCAATATTGTTGGGGTCTATATTCAGTAATACAGCCTTAGTAAATTATGCAATAAAATATTTAAGTAGTACAGCATAAAATACTAAACGAGAACTGCTATCTACACTCAATTCATGCAGACACCATTGTAATAAAATCATGAGTTCAGATTCTGGCTTCATATGCTTATGTTGCGTCCTCACAGCCAGAACCAGTTGTGTGCAAGCCATGGGTAGATCTTGTCAGTGATCCACCAGGTACACAGCACTGCCACAGTCTCAAAGATATTGACCATTTCAATCCCCTACACCCATTCGCTTCAGTACCATCTTGGCCACAGCCTAGTATCTTACCCACAACCTGCTTACTAAAAACGAAAGATGAGAAAATTCCTACACAAATGGTGCACATCTAAACTTCCGCAAAACCTCACAACTTCTAAAAAGTCATTAGATAAACTATCCCTAACTATAGGCAATGCAAAATGAGGTTCCTCCCAGAACTTATCAACTTACTGCAACACCGCCTCCACTGTCAGTGACTTGCACATGCTATCAACAGTCTAGTTACACCACCAAGCATACCTACTTCTCAGTCGTACTTGCTTTGCATCATACTACTCACCTAAAGTCACAAATAATTATGAAACCCTTGCTGCACTATTTATGGCACCACCTCCTTCCTTTAAGTAATCTCTTATGTCTGTCAGCAACCCATGGTGCTTCAACCCTGCATTGGTCTTACCTCTCCTTAAAGATCCTCAGCTGACTCTTCATCTTCCTCTAAATATTTCCCAGTACCTCTGCTTCTCTTTTTTCTCTAAAAAAATGCTCCTCTAAAACATGCTCACTCACCTCCTACTTGGCTTTCATGCCCTCCACTCTGAGACAGTATTCTCCCAATTGCAACTTCATCCCAGCAGCTCATCACAATGACACACCTATCTTCTTAATTTGACGCAGTTGATCACCAAGGCATTACGTTCCTCTCTCAACTCCCAGGGCATCACCAGCTCTCTCGTTAACTGGTTCTACTCCTTATCTCATATTTTACTTCTCAGCCACCAAGGCCCCCAGGTCATCTTCGCCCACTGCTCTACCAGTTGGAGTCCCTCAAGTCTAAGTCTGGGATCCACCCTGTTTTCTCTTTCCGCCATTACACTAGCTGTAATCCCCTCTTTTGGTTTCTCATACAATCTATGCACCCAGGACACTCAAAACGTTCTCTCCTTCTCTTCCCCGTCACCCCTCCCCCAATCATGCATATCACAGCTTTTCACCACAGGATGATTACTCATGCTGAAGTCTTCTTAGAGAGAGATCTTATACTTTTCTTCCTCTGCTGCATTTGTCTCTTTACCACTTCCTTTTAACTTCCCTTCTGACATTGCATTTGAGGAATTCCAATCAGAAGTTTAAGAAAGGTTACTGCAGTGAGCTTCTTCAGTACTTTAGCTCAACCGGCAGGACTGTGGATCAGCTGACAGCACTTCCTGCAACAATGGTAGGCCTAGTTGGATGTGTTCCACCACGTGGCAATCATCATTACAATAATAAATCAGAAGAAGAACTAGTTCTCTGTTGCCTCTGTTTGCATTAGCTAAGAGGAGGTTTCCAAGAACTGTACACCACAGTGAAAAAACATAAAAAACCATAAACAGATTTCTATTACAAAGGTACTATTTAACACTTTAGAACCCGCCAAAGTGCTTAAGTTACATTTTGATAGCCTGCATAAGAGAAATTCTTATTATGTTAATAAGAGGCTGTGACTATTATGCATTTCTTTCTTTATTAAACGTCCTCTCAATGGCAAAAGAAATGAGAAGAAACGTACAACTCTAACAAGCCACTGGGAGTAATAAGAATATACTCCATATAGAACAATCCTCTCAAACATCGCTCATCACAAGATTGCTCAAGGTCTGGATCTGAATTAATGTGGAATTGACGCTCCTCATCTTTGATGTTAAAGAGATAAGCTTGTTACTACAACAGGCTGTTTCTGATTGGTGGAAACGTTTTCACGTGTCAATGGTTCTTGTTAAAACCACAGGGTGATGGAGGTTGGAATTATTTTATTGTCACGTGTGTTTCTTTCCTGGTACGAATTTTGCCAACAAATCAGCTTTTTGAACTTATTAGTTGGAAGTCAACATACTTCTTAGAGAAACGAATTCACTGCAGCTTTGACTGAGTGGGTTCCAAGAACGTGTGTATTCTTTGTTCTTGTGTGTTCTTTGTTCGTGTGTATTCTTTGTTCGTGTGTATTCTTTGTTCTTGTGTGTTCTTTGTTCGTGTGTGTTCTTTGTTCTTGTGTGTTTGGGGTCTGCACATACAACGAAGCTTGCTTTAACGTAATCCTTTGCAGCCAGTGGGCTGGCTCTCCGCCTGTTTAAATTCACACCTCAAAAGATTTGCTCTAATGCCAACCTAAACAGTGCAGGAGCCTTATTCACTACTTGTAAAAACCTGGAGAGTCTGTTCTGAAAAATATTGAATGGTAACGACAATACATTTAGCTGCAAACAACCTTTGCTTTGGAATGCTGACATGCCTTCAACGTGAAATCTTAATAGAAGAATAGGCACGTTTTGTAGTCCTTTATGCAGTGTGGACAATAACGTCTAGCAAAACCGAAACATATTGTTTTACTTCACAACTGCTCCCATAATGAGAGCCACCACAGCTTCTTGACGAACTACAATTCCCAGCATGCAAAAAGCAGTTGACTAAAAACCTAGGACGGACTAAATGAATGAGAATTACCAATCTTCATTTCCCCAGTGACGTGTGATACATGGAAGCTAAGTGTCTGCAGTCTAGAAGCCTTTCAATTTTCGCTGTGTTATTCCCACCACATCCTCTCAGGCTTCGAACCTTTTTATTGTTGTTCTTCACAATATCTGATGAAAAGTTGCACACTTTTCTTCGAGTGAAAGTTATAAGGTACTAGAAGGTTGCCATAAAATCACAATTAGTTACATATCGCGTAGCGAATAAAATAATATGTTGGCAAGTTAAGCTGTATATTTAATAGTTCAGTAAGTCAAAACAATAACGTTAAATGCTATTTGATAAGATGCGGATGTAAGAAACCGGCCTGGGTTGAAACTCAAAGAGTGCTACACATTTAGATACTTGCAATTTTTTTGCATTTGGTACGAACCGAAAAATATGGAAGTGGCCATGGCCTCTCTGGAATTCTGAGAGGAACCTTATATAACCCTGGCAAAAATGTTAAACCCAGACCCACACTTGGGCTCATGTAGAATGGTCCCAAGAGATCATGGTTGGGTGGGTGATGGCAGACCATCCAGCTATGAAGCAACCCTAGCTGGACTTGTTTGGGGTGTCCAGTGCAGACCTGCCACTCTTGGAATTCTTTCCATTGTGTGGTCCTCCAGCGGAAGGAGACATGGAGAGGAGGCGGGGCCTCAGCAGAAGGCTAGCATAGCCTAGTACTTCCCATGCTAAGGGGGCAGCTTTCCACGTCCTGGGAAGACTGAAAACGCAGCATGGATTTTACAGTGGTAGAACCTCCTAACACGAGCTGGAATCTTACTCCGTATAAATGTGTCCAGCTCATCTCAGTGTTCATTGATTGATAAAGGATAAGGATGGAAACCATTATCTTTCTTTTTACAAAGTAACCTTTTAGTCTCAATCCTTATAATCCCACGTGTGGTCTGCGCTGCTCGTGTTTTGTTGCACTGTACGAAGAGTGTGTGTGTGTGTGTGTGTGCGCGTGAGTGCGCGTGCGTGTGTGTGGCCTTCAAAGGCAGCTGGAAGCATGCCCATGCAGAAAATAGACCACACCACAGAAGAACAAATGGCAGGAACGCCACTGATCTGAAGGCTTTCTTTGGTCTGTTAAGACGGCAGTCTGTCACTCATTCACCACAAAATGGAATCACTGCCAGGCTAAAAACACACTGAAAACCTAACCAATTGCTTCTCACAAGACATAGACGCCAATCAATTCTGCAATGCTAAAAGCAGCCTGTGATCATCCAAATCATTATCAGCAGACAGTTTCATGTGACCTTGTTTGAGATGTCTGGCTACACTTGCAAAAAAGTTAAAGTTGTTTGTGAAAAACAGTGCGACGAATGTATTGATAATGTGGTCTGGCAGGCTTATTATATCTGCAACAATCTCTGAGCTTAAATGAAAGTTAAAGACAGGTCCTACTGACAAAGTGAGTGTGTCTCTGTGTGTATGAGTGTGAGTGTGTACTTTATACCAGGGGCGGCTGGTGGATTTTGAAAGTGGTGAGGCGAAAAATTGTATTGTAGTGTAGCGAACGAGCGAAGCGAGCAAGCCCGAACTGCAAAAGGAGGGTGCGGGGGGGTTTTACCCCCGCAAGAAATTTTTTCAAAAAATGGATTCAAATGGCGGCTTTTACACCACATATTTACTGCAAATTGTTGCAAACACGGGGTCCAAATATAGCATTTTAAAGCACAAGTGAGAAGAAAACTTTAGAAACATATTAAAAATGTGCCCAATCCTCTAACTGGTCTGCTTGCAAAATGACCCTGAAGCCAAGCAACGGAAACAGGCCCTCTAAGTGTTTTCTACCTGTAACACATCTCTGCCTCTTTACTGTATTGGTTCTCTCCCTCCCTCTCTCTATCTCTCTCTCTCTCCCTGTCTCCCTCTGTCTCACTCACTCTGTCTGTCTCCCTCTCTCTCTCCCTCTGTCTCCCTCCCTCTCTCTCTCTGTCTCCCTCCCTCTCTCTCTCTCTCTCTCTCTCTCCCTCTCCCTCTGTCTGTCTCCCTCTGTCTGTCGCCCTCCTCCCTCTGTCTATCTCCCTCTGTCTCCCTCTGTCTGTCTCCCTCACTCTGTCGCCCTCTGTCTCCCTCTCTGTCTCCCTCTCTCTCCCTCCCTCTGTCTTCCTCTCTCTGTCTCCCTCTCTCTCTGTCTCCCTCTCTCTCTGTCTCCCTCTCTCTCTGTCTGTCTCACTCTGTCTGTCTCACTCTGTCTGTCTCACTCTGTCTCTGTCTCCCTCCCTCTGTCTCCCTCTGTCTGTCGCCCTCCTCCCTCTGTCTGTCTCCCTCTGTCTCCCTCTGTCTGTCTCCCTCTGTCGCCCTCTGTCTCCCTCTGTCTGTCTCCCTCACTCTGTCGCCCTCTGTCTCCCTCTCTGTCTCCCTCTCTCTCCCTCCCTCTGTCTTCCTCTCTCTGTCTCCCTCTCTCTCTGTCTCCCTCTCTCTCTGTCTGTCTCACTCTGTCTGTCTCACTCTGTCTCTGTCTCCCTCCCTCTGTCTCCCTCTGTCTGTCTCCCTCCCTCTGTCTCCCTCTGTCTGTCGCCCTCCTCCCTCTGTCTGTCTCCCTCTGTCTCCCCCTGACTCCCTCCCTCCCTCTGTCTCCCTCTCTCTCTGTCTCCCTCTCTCTCTGTCTCCCTCTGTCTCCCTCTCTCTGTCTCCCTCTGTCTCCCTCTATCTGTCTCCCTCCCTCTGTCTCCCTCTGTCTGTCGCCCTCCTCCCTCTGTCTGTCTCCCTCTGTCTCCCTCTGTCTGTCTCCCTCTGTCGCCCTCTGTCTCCCTCTGTCTGTCGCCCTCTGTCTCCCTCCCTCTGTCTCCCTCCCTCCCTCTGTCTCCCTCCCTCTGTCTCCCTCCCTCTGTCTCTCCCTCCCTCCGTCTCCCTCCCTCTGTCTCCCTCCCTCTGTCTCCCTCTCTCTCTGTCTCCCGCTCTCTCTGTCTCACTCTGTCTCTGTCTCCCTCCCTCTGTCGCCCTCTGTCTCCCTCTGTCTGTCGCCCTCTGTCTCCCTCTCTCTGTCTCACTCCCTCTGTCTCCCTCCCTCTGTTTCCCTCCCTCTGTCTCCCTCCCTCTGTCTCTCCCTCCCTCTGTCTCCCTCCCTCTGTCTCCCTCCCTCTCTGTCTCCCTCCCTCTCTGTCTCCCTCTCTCTCTGTCTCCCTCCCTCTGTCTCCCTCCCTCTGTCTCCCTCCGTCTCCCTCCCTCTGTCTGTCTCCCTTTCCCCCTGACTCCCTCCCTCTGTCTCCCTCTATCTGTCTCCCTCCATCTGTCTCCCTCTGTCTGTCGCCCTCCTCCCTCTGTCTGTCACCCTCTGCCTGTCTCCCTCTGCCTGTCTCCCTCCCTCTGTCTCCCTCTCTCTCTCTCTCTCTCTCCCTCTCTCTGTCTCCCTCTCTCTGTCTCCCTTTCTCTGTCTCCCTCTCTCCCTCTCTCTGTCTCCCTCTCTGTCTCCCTCTCTGTCTCCCTCCCTCTGTCTCTCACTCTGTCTGTCTCCCTCCCTCTGTTTCCCTCTGTCTGTCTCCCTCCCTCTGTCTGTCTCCCTCTGTCTCCCTTCCTGTGTCCCTCCCTCTACCTCCCTCTGTCTGTCTCCCTCTGTCTGTCTCCCTCTGTCTCCCTCCCTCTGTCTCCGTGTCTCCCTCTGTATGTCTCCGTCTCCCTCTGTCTGTCTCCGTCTCCCTCTGTCTGTCTCCCTCTCTCTCTGTCTCCCTCTCTCTCTGTCTCCCTCTCTCTCTGTCTCCCTCCCTCTCTGTCTCCCTCTCTCTCTGTCTCCCTCCCTCTGTCTGTCTCACTCTGTCTCCCTCCCTCTGTCTCCCTCCCTCTGTCTCCCTCCCTCTGTCTCCCTCCCTCTATCTGTCTCCCTCTGTCTGTCTCCCTCTCTCTCCCCCTGACTCCCTCCCTCTGTCTCCCTCTCTCTCTCCCTCCCTCTACCTGTCTCCCTCTGTCTGTCGCCCTCCTCCCTCTGTCTCCCTCCCTCTGTCTCCCTCTCTCTTGTCTCCCTCTCTCTGTCTCCCTCCCTCTGTCTCCCTCTGTCTCCCTCTGTCTCCCTCTGTCTGTCTCCCTCCCTCTGTCTCCCTCTCTCTCTGTCTCCCTCTCTCTCTGTCTCACTCTGTCTCCCTCTGCCTGTCTCCCTCTGTCTGTCTCCCTCTGTCTGTCTCCCTCCCTCTCTGTCTCCCTCCCTCTGTCTTGTCTCCCTCTGTCTCCCTCCCTCCCTCTGTCTCCCTCCCTCTGTGCCCCTCCCTCTATCTCCCTCTGTCTGTCACCCTCGGTCTGTCTCCCTCGGTCTGTCTTCCTCCCTCTGTCTGTCTCCCTCTCTCTCTGTCTCCCTCTCTCTCTGTCTCCCTCTCTCTCTGTCTCCCTCTGTCTCCCTCTCTCCAGGTACTTTACTGTCCTAAAACCCACGTGAGGCAACTGCCAACATGGCGGGTGTCCTAGAGGCCAGCTCTAGATTCACCATCAAACCACGGGCTCAAACCTGACGGGGCAGGCTCAGCCTGTTATCCCTACTAGGTCGGTAAAAATGGTGCCACTGCTACTGAGTTTGTTATTGATGGCTCGTGCCATCTAAAGGACCACGAGAGACTATTCGGTTTGCGGTGTGAGCTATAGACGGCGCTATTAAAACCTGGCACCCACATACACATTATGTGTCACAAACAACACCTCCAACACACACAAGTGTTCCCATCATGCATGCACATGTGCACAATAGCTCAACCTCACATGCAAAAACCTTCAATGTGCATACACATAGAACAGACAGGACACACATTCGCACACACACCACAGCCACACTAATGAAAAAAAATAGTCAGGGCCACTGTAATTATGAGACAGGGAAGGGTCGAATTATGTGGCAAGGTAACAGTTGAGTATTTTATGCGGCAATAAAAGACAAATTATGAAGCATTATGTGGCACATTTTACTCACATAGAAAGAGAGTCAAACCCAACAGGCTCCCGAGAAACAACAGCACATTCCCTGCAAGCACACTGACCGCAAGAACTGACTGGTATGTATGCACGTCTAAGAGCAGCCTCTCAAACACGCGCGGCAGTGCACAAATAAACACCCCTCAGCTTGACACTCATACAGGCAGCACAATAACACCATAGGCCTGTAAATGCAAATGCTCCTGCATTCACGGATTGCACACACCCGCCCCCAACCTTCCTAACACCCCACCCCTGCCCCGGGCCTGATCGAAGGAAGCAGATTAAGTCACATTCGCAATCGCTGCAGTGACTTTTATTACCAGTTGTAAATCTTCTGCACACTTCTGGAGCTGTGCGTTCATGGACAGTAACGGGGGACTTTTCCATACTTGCAGGAGGCTCTTTGCATTGCATCCTTGCTAGACACTGCTTCCTGACGGGAGAGTGAAACAGTTGCAGGGGTGAGGGGTGGGGGGGTAGTTTTAAAATAAAAATCCTATTCCTACCTGTCAAGGTCCGCGCCGCCTCGGGTCCGTTCTGGCGCCTAGGAACAGCCGCATCACTTCTGGCAAGTGACAAACCCCTGTCAGCCAATCCTGGCGCTGCTGGCAGCGCCAGGATTGACTGAGGGCATGGTTACTCTCCGCCCACCTGCCCATTAGGAGAGCGAGGTTTGAGCCTTTGCTCAACCCTCGCTCTCCTAATGGGCATGCGCCAGCCACAGCAGACACCAGTGCGCATGACTGGGCACGGGCGAAAAATTCGCTTACCTTCCCCACTCATGCGCACTTGTGCTGCTGCCCCTGGTCTGACAATCATGTCAGTCAACATGACACCGGACCGCCCACCCCCTTCAGAATCTGAAGGGGTGGGCGGTCCGACGTCATGCTGACTGACATGATTGTCAGTTCTCCCTCGGAGTCTCTGAACTTAAGTAAACTGAGAGTTTACTTAAGTTCAGAGACGCCGAGGGAGCAGCTGCGGGCGGGGGGGCAACGCCCCAACGCCCTAATGGATGCACCGCCCCTGCTTTATACACTCGGCCAAGGATAATAGGACTGCTCCATGTGGTGCCTACAAGCATTGGCAAAACCAATAGGTCTGGCTTTAGCTGATAGATTTTTGGTTTTGTCAGTGTCTGGTTTAAAAAATCACGCATTGCCATAGTACACCCTGACAATGAAGGGAACTACTTTGGTGTGGATGTGCTCTTGTAACTGAGCAGAAGGCGATCATTCACAGTGTAGTTGGCCTATGGCTGAAGAGGTCTGAATCATTCCCCTATGCTGTATATTGGAGTAGGTGGATTTAAAATGTAAATGATACAATGGCAGACCAATAAATGAAGAGGGCTGGCTGAAAGCCCCTGTGGGTAAGTATGTTATACATATAATTTTAGTAAAATTGAAAGTTTTTGGCTAATGCCAGACCTAAACATTAAAAATTAATTTCACCTTTTCCTTGTTCCTTAGAATTGTTATGATTCCAAATTGACTCATGTGGGTTTCTTAGGGAAAGACTATGATATCCCCAGGAGAGCTCTAGGAAACAAATAGGTCAGAATGAATTAAGAATACTCTTATAGAAAAGCAACAGCCTATACTAAATAGTCTTAAGCATTTCGTTTGAGACAGAGGAATATCTTAGAATATGTTTATTCTAATTTCTTATATGACGCTAGACTACATTAGAAAGTCAGCAGTGACCCTACATGTGTCCTTCTCTTATTCCTGTGGTAGTGGGCTAGACTACATTTGAATAGGAACTTGTACAAAAATACTGCTGATCTAACCTAAATAAACCACAATATAGTCTTTTCCAATGATTTGTATAGTATCAATAGACCTACAGTGAGCAGCTCATATCAAATGAATCCATTAGGAATCATTATAACAAAGTATGATAAATTGAGGACGATATTAACATAAGTGGTACTATTTTCTCTGGGTGTTTTATGATCCTAGGGTTAAACAGCAGCATGTCAATGTGCACCATCTATTGCCTTTAGTGAGTTACTCAATAATTTGATTAGATGTTATACTCATTGCACGTATACGTCCAAGATATGCCAAGATGGCTGGTATGGATGACTTCCATTCCTTTTAATTATTTGGAGCTAAGGGAGGGCTCTTAAAGTGTTTTTATTGTGCAAGGATATCGAGGAAAGGTTGAACATCCCAATCGGTAAAGTTTGTCTCAGAAACAAATTGATCATTGGAGTATTATTTTCCAGAATTCAAGCCTGCCAAGTTGATTAGTTAGTTTTAAGGGTCCTTGCTGCTTCCTAGGGGTTAAATTATAAATTAATTGTGTGAGAGGGTCTGAAGAGGGAGTCTGAGTCACTAGTATTTGTGGCTAATGTCCTGCTATGAACATCTTTTTAGGTCGAGCCTCGAGTAGCGCGCAAGCGCTGCTCTGCGAGACTTATAGTTAGGGAGTTTGAAAAGCTGACCAGACGCTCGTGCGTCATGGCCTTTTACCTGCGGTTATGCGCGCGGCAGACATGTGTTTCCAATTATCGTGCCCAGACGCAGGCGCGATAATTGGAAACACATGCCTGCCGTGCGGGTAATCGCAGGCAAAAGGCCATGACGCACGAGCGTCTGGTCAGCTCTGCAGGCTGCCGCGCTCGCTCGCCCCCGCTCCTCTCTTGTTTTCACTCGCAGTCGCAGCGAGAGAGCTGTAACGTGGCCGCACAACAAAAATCCAGGCGTGGATTGCATCCCCTTCTGGCATGGCACTCAGTAAAGATTTATTTGCATGTACCATTCCTGTACGAAACGGCGTTCTGTTTCTCCTGAGACTGTCGTGTACAGTTGTTTTTAGTGCACTACATAGAGAAAAGAGGCTCTTGCAGCGCTCGAATCTGGTGGTCTGTGGATACGGATACTTTTCAAAGCCCACACAGCCTGCTCCGAGTTTTGTCTCACTCGCACCAGCAGGCAGCTCTGATGTGACCTCAGAGACTGCTGTGGGCGGGGACCAAGGGCGGGACTAGTGGGCGGGGCAATGTGCTCCCGCTGGCTCCGGCTTCCTGAACGAACGAGCAGAAACCGCAGCCTGTACCTCTCATTCGCAAGGCAGCGACAGGACTCCAATAGTACACGCTGAAGACTACAGCTCGGCAGGATGGTGATCAAAGTTTACATTGCCACCTCATCCGGCTCCACATCCGTAAGCAACCCTCTTTTTATTTGTTTTCAGGGGCGAGCAACTTCTGTACTCTCCTTTTACATTGAAAATGGCTATTTTACTGTGTTGTAGAATCAAGTTTGTGCTCTCGGCGAACTTTCTGGTGCAATTCACTTGCAATATTTACCCCCTTTAAGACTTTAGTGTCTGGTGCTATATATAAAATGCAGTACGTGGTGTATGGTGTGATGTTCTTGAACTGTCGAAGAAAGTTATTAGCTGTATAGGTACGTGTACTTTTGAGAAGGTTTAGGTTTTGTTGTTTACCGCAGCTAATATTACTTGTGGTACTTAGTTAAGCTGTGCAGATGGGTTGATGAAGACATTTAGGGTATCCTTTTACATTAATGTATAAGAAGAATTTGCGAGTGATGTACATTGCTCGTGGTGTTTATAGAACATGGAACGCTGCTCGCGTTGTCATATACCTAACTTGTGCTTGGGAGCCACATTCGCGTCTCGTGCACTCGAGACGCCCCTGAAATACGGAGAGCGAATCATCCTGTTTCCTGAGATCACCTGTAGCATTGTTCATCGAGTAGTCCTTGGGATACAGACGCCACATTAGAACTGTTGTGACGTCAACGGAAAAGCATTCAGCATCATCTAAGATGCTGAGGTCGGCGCCTCACGGCTGTCACTGCATCTTGTGCCTTAGGAATCAATAATGAATCAAGAGATTCGCGAAATGTAGAGAACACGCGAAATGTTTCAATATGTTAAATATGTCACGTTACGTAGAACCCCCACGTTTTATTTTATTTTTGTAGTTATCCTACCTAGAGTAATTGATCAAATCTGGGCCTTTTTTAAACTTAGTTGTTGTCATTGATAAATTCTGCAAATCCTCAAGGATTTTGTTATTAAGGTGCATTTAGTTTATAGCACTTTATTTCTGACCTTGTTTACTTTCAGGCGTAGGGGATCCTTAAAATACTAAACCTATTATAAACTACGCACCACGAACCAGTGGGTTGATATGTGTCAGTTGTAAACAAAATACAAGATCACTGCTATTAGAAGCATTCACAGTATGCAGGCAGCCTCGATTTCTGTCCGTGATCGCCATAAGGATTTTTAATGAAAATCTAAACAACTGGTGTGTTAGCTTTTTTAACCTCAAGAAATTTGGATCTATTTTATAGATGCAGACATTAGGAATGGCGCAGATTTTTTTTTTATTATGTGGTGTTTCTGCTGTTTGAAATGCTTGAGTTCAGCACACTGTGGGAGGCACATTTTTTGAGCGACTGCCGCGTTCTACCTTGTCGATGCCTTAAATGGAGTGACTGAAAGTAAATTAGGTGCACGGCTTCCATCCGGTCTTTCCTTTGCACAGCTCGAATACAAACTTGAAGATTTCTCTATTGCTCTGCAAAGTGAGATCAGGAAGGTGATGCTTTGTGGCATCTGGGTATTGTTTTGGCTATAGGAGCACCACTCAGAGAGCCAACTGTTAAACAGACTGGGCCTTTCTCATTCCACTGAGACAGTCCAGTGCATTTCTGTGACTGATTATTTTGGAAAGGATGACCACATAATCCGGCCAGGGTGTATCTTGCTCTTAAAAGTAGCAAGGCCCTCCCGCCCTTAGACGGATTGTATGGGAATACATTTGTTGCACAGCGTTGACCTACATAGTTTATGATATTAATACATTAACCAGGTTTGCTACACTGATTAACATTTTTCTTCATTTTGCATTGCCCTCCAATGAACACACCCAACTAGATGCAGCAGCTGACATGGCACTTTTTTTGGACGCAACCATCAAGGAGAATACTAGTGTTAGCAGTAGAGATCTGGGTGGCCCGTAGTGATGCATACAAGGAATGCAGCTTCTATTAACATTGATTTCATTTTTGTTTTGAAGGGGTGGGTATTTATATACCACAGACTTGATTCCAGAGGGCAACAAAGCTCTCTTCATCATAATAACCTTGATGTGGGTGTTAGGTGTGCATGCAAGGGTGTTTACAGATTTGAGGTGGTTCACAAATATATTTTTGAAGAGGCAGTTTGGGGTTCATACATCAAGGGTGGTCTTTATGTTAGGTTGGTGATTACAAGCAGAGACAAAGTTAAACAGTGGTTGACAAAAACATAGTGAAATAGTAGGCTTTGAGTTCTTCCCTAAATAGTAAAAAAAAATATTTTATTCGTTTTTTAACAGACAGAAGTACATAACATACTATGGACCAGTCTCCGATTGCAACTAAGGTTGTTGTACTAGGTTTAGAGGTACGTAAGCAGAACAGAACACGTAATCAGCAGGACAGGAGGCTCATCTCGATAAGCTCATATCACATTGCGGAACTTTGGCAGTGCGATAACATTGCAATCATTGAAATGCTAACTAGGTGCAGCAGTCATCCAGTCAGTATGCAGAGGGCAGCGTGGTGTGTACTGTTCCCCCAAACAGTGTCTGTATATCACCGTGGTGACTGGTCTGTTAAGTCCAATAGAGCACTTGAGTCAGAGGGTCTGATTCCCCCATCCGAGGTATCTGTTGCAGTCTTTGCTAAGTAGGTGCGGAGGGGGCCCCATATGTCCCTGGGGCGGGAAGTAGGGGCTGTAGTTTGGCGTATACTTCACACCTCGTATTGCAAAGCGCAAAGTCTGTTTGCCAGTCTTGCATAGTGGGGGGAGTGAATACTTAACCAACGCATGGCCATCCTCCTGCTGGCTAGCAGGAGTGCCAGGCCTGCGAGTCGGTAGATCCCGGATGGTTTATATTTGACATAACTCAAGAGAGCCGTTTTAGGTCTAGATGATAGTCCAGTATGTCCAACAGCATAGTTGTTACTGTGCTCCAAAGGGCTGTACAGCTTGGCACAACCGGACTAGGTGAATGACATCCACATAGTCTTAGACACATTTAGGGCTGATGTGTGACATTGTGTTGTCTATCTTAGCCCGTTTAGTGAATGTGGAGTAAGCGTGGTGTAATTTGAAATGCAGTAGCATGTAGCAGTGATTTAATGAAACAAGTTTGGTCTGCAAGCAACAAAATCGCCACTGTGCCTATGTGATGGTGTTGCTTATATCTCGCTCCCATGCACTTGTAGCACAGTCTGAGTGTGGTGGTTTGAGTGATGCGAAAGTCGGGTATAGTCTGGGGGCCCATCAGGTTGCATCAGTGGACTGTACAAGGGCTGTCAGTGGGGTAAAATTTGCTGGTTCCACTGGAAAACCAGGGAGGTGCTCGCAGGCCGTGCATCTCAATCGAGAGTAAAGGAACTGATCTAATGGAATCAAATATATTGGTAGATTTCCTATGCTCTATGAACACGAATGTCCCTTAGTCATACATGGCACAGAGGTCCGTCATCCCCCAATGTTGCAGGCTGTTGCGCACCAATGTTTCTGCAGTGAGGAGCAGGAGAGGATTCCGCGTTATTGGTAGAACCCCTAAATTGTGTCTAGGGGAGTCGGAGATATAAGGTGCATTTGTTTATGACTCTCAGGGCGTAGATAGTGAAAGGGTGTTTATTTCTCTTCATTCTGGTCCATCCAATTTCCTTTGATGATGAGGCATTTGGCTGCATGCAGCTCTTCATTGAACTAGCGTGGTGTCTGCAAGGCCAGAGAGCTGAGCATTGCCCTTGTTGTTGTGGATCATAGGATGACCTTGATAGCTAGGCAAACATTGGTGTGTGTGGAAGCTAAGGGGCATGGCATAGTGAGTGAACTATAGACATTAGCCATCTAGGCTCATGTTGGACACTGATGCTTCATTCTGGGCGTAAAGCATGCTGCCCTCATTGATGAGCAAGAACTCAGTTTGGTTGGCTTCACTTACAAGTAGCTTGTAGAAACCTAGGTTTGAATGGTTTCCATGTAGGATCAGAGGTGCTGGATGTTGACTAACAATATTTAAAGTATAGTCCATGTCATGGAAGAAGATTTCTACATGGTTGATAGGGTGCCATTTAAAAACTGAGCTTTGTGAATATGGAGCCTTGGAGCTATCAGGTGACTGATCTGGCTCTGGGGAGTTCATTTGATCAGAATGACAGCTTTCCAAAACAAGCATTGGCATAGCCAATAGGTCTAGCTTTTGGGACCTTATAAGTATTTAGTTATGCAGCACAATATCCTTGGTGCAACAACATCAACCATTGCATGGCTAAACACTTATAATGTCCCAAAAGCGAGACCTATTGGCTATGCCAATGCTTGTTTATCTATGTTGTTATAGCAACCACCAGAGTTGGTTTATCCTTTCTAAAATATGCATTTTGTATTAGTATATGTTTAACTGCTCTGTTTAATTCAGTGCCTGGAGTTCTTAGCTCCTCCTTTACATTTCTGTACTTTATTGGCTGATATGTTAATCATTAGTTTTGTGTCACTTTTCTCTAAGGCTCTTCTTTATTTAACTGAGCTGTTGCATTATTTATCACTGAAGAGAAGGGCTCAAATTCAGTTGACTTTCTGTATACATTGAACTGACTTTATTGAAAGATTCCCAAAATAAATCACATTGCCTGACTGTTTGAAAAGACAGTAGACTTTTATATCACCCAAGAGGAAATCCCTGTCTGACTTCAAATATGCTATTGGATTCAATCTTTTCATTAGAAATTCATGAGAAGGTTTCATACGGACAACTTTTGTAGGGTACAGAAAATGAAAATAATGCATTTTTTTAAAACCGGAATAAGACCTCTAAACACCACCCTGTGAACCAAGTATTGGCAATTACAGTTGGTCTGGCTGATGACTGGAAGTGCCTTTTGTGTCATTGATTGGTTTAGGCACTAAATAAGTCTTCATACATGCACTCTCTTACTTATCTTTAAACTTGTGCATGCATTCATCCATCAATTGACTAATTCCTGTATTCACCCTCTGACACGACCACAATAAAAAACACATAAACTCAGCAACATATGCAAGCTAAATTAAAAGAATGCAAGTAAAAAAAATTTTTAAACAACATGCTGCTGTCTAAGCACAGCGGGCATATGCTTTCAATAATTAAACTAAACTTAACAGCTGGTGTCCGTCTTGCATAGGTATTGTAAGTAGTCTACTGTTGTTTTAAAGTTCCATCAGGCTGCCACAATTCGAAGCAATTTGTTGTTAACTTTGAAATGGTAAAATAACGAGAGACTATGGACAACAGCATTCTATATTGGTCTCCTGGTTTAGAGAAAGTGGCCGTGTGGGATGTGGCACACTACAGATGAAATGAACAGCAAGCAAGTGACAAGTAAGCACTGCTTGGAGAGTTGTAGTATCATCTTAAGAAACATTAAAATAAAAAGAGGAGAAGCAAAGAAATAAAATTAAACTATAAAAGGAGAAAATTAAAAACTAAAGGACTAGCCAACCAGCCCCAACACTGAAGCATGCTCATTTTTCGATGGATGTACTCATGTGGTTAGAAAATGCTATCATTTACAGGGCAGGAGAGTCAATGACAGATGTGGAATGAACCACTACCCCATGCAGTACACTGTCATGGATAGAAGCAGTGTGTAAATGACACTCATACAGACCATGGCGGAACAGAGCTGGCCCAAACACCCTCTATGTACCTATGTACCTATAAGGATATTGTGGGAAATATGCCTTTTTTGTATGGTCACCCAGATTTTTCAACTTTTTCTGGATCTTATTTTTGCTGGACTTAGAACTCTGAGCACTGTTACCCCCCACTAAATTGGAGTAAGGTGTTGGTGCTCCCCCTTCAAATATGGTTGAATTAGCTTACCCCTAATTGACCTATTTAAGGTACATATAAATCCCTAAGACATGGTATAGAAAATGTACCCAGGGCCTGGAAGTTAAATGTCACCTGTGGACAGAAGCACTTATTGTGCCATCCACAGAATAGGCCTGGAAAACATGGCTTCAGGCCTACCATATGTTGCCTGACTGCATCAGCCTTAAAAACCTGGTTTCACACCTGTCAAAAGCGTGTTGACAGGTGGGAAACCCTGCTTTTAAATATTAACAAGTGCCACCCCCCAGTACAACTTGTCGCTTGCAAGATAGGGTGCTTGATATTTAAAAGTGGAACAAATGTAAAAAATAAAATTGGTATGTTCTTCCAGTGACTAGGCCCGAAAGCTATTTTTACTGACAGGGATGTAGCTGAATCCTAGAACATGTCAAAGTACAGTTTGTAAACTTTAATCAGTAAATTTTGACAGGAAATGGCTAAGATAGCTATTCAAAGTCTATTTTCACATTTATTAAAAGTCAAATTCATTGGTGAGGTTAAATTCTTAATAAATATTTTGGAAATTTTATAAAGCTACCTTTTCTCTGCCTGAGGCTCATGAAGGCTAATTTATATTAGCCTCCCAGCATCTGCCTAGCAAGTATTTGACCTTAATGAGGTGAGCAAACTGTTCCCAGACCAGAACAGTGGCTTAGGCCTGTTGACAGGATAGAATGGGTGTGGGGTATGTGAGCCCTATCAGCCCAGGAAGGAGAGTGGGATGGGCCCAGTAACATCATTAATTTGAAAAGGACAGAAGTAAGGCCTCCCCATTCATAGTTTATGGTAAGGAGAGACACGAAGCAGGGAAAGCCTTTATCCCTAAGGTCCACACTAGCCAGATTGGCTCAAAACTCAGTGGGAGGGGACTGCTCCTTTCCCAGGCCACATCTCTGGGTAAACATAAGAGCATTGCATAAGGGAGAATGGGTTTCCCCTTCTTGGATTTTTAGGAAGGAGGGTCACTTTAGGATTGTTTGAGGTAGAACAAACAGGAACTCCTGAAAAAGTGGGTAGTGTTGCCCCAGGAATGTTTACCCCATTGGTTTGGGAGCAGTCAGGAGTCACCCCCACCCATCATCTGGTGCCAACATAAATGTGCCACCCCCAAGACAACCTCCTAAGAACACTTTTTGGAACTGCTGAAGATCAGAAGAGCACATGACCTGCTGTCTGTATGGACGTCATTTGGGAATGGTCAGGGGTCAAAGGTGTGACTTGTGGTTTGCTCCCTGCTACTCCTGGCAGTTTCTTTGTGACCCCTGTCCGCCGAGAGGGCAAGGCCTTTATCTCTTCTGAGGCCAGGGGTGACAAAGGAAGTGCCAGGAGTAGCAGGAAGAAAGCTAGAGATCACAGCTGTGATCTCTGACTACTCCCAAATGATGTCCATGGCTGTCTGTGACCTGAGAGGAGCCAGGAAGGACTAGGACTGCTCCCTCTTGTAACCAAGATAAAGAAGTGGACTCCAAGTGTCTGTTGGCTGACCTCATGCGTGGCTACAGAGGTACAACAAGTTGGAAGAGGCCTTTTTCCTGAAGTGACCAGTTGCCCAATAGCAAATAGACATGGGCTTTGCCTTGTTGGTTGCCTCTCCTGGAGTGGGTCCAGGTCCCTAATTGCTGTCCCTAACATCCTGGGAGCCTTAGAAGTGACCCAGAGGTACTGCTCCAGAACCCTGAAAAGTTGGGAGTTAGAAACTTTTCTGATTTCCATTCCAATACCTTTGGAACTGTCAGGGGGACCTCACGGCTAAGGTGTCCAATTTCAATGCACCTTCCTCAGACACAGCTTCAGGCTGGCCCCGATGGAGGCTTCTGAGCTCCATAAATAAAGACAAAGTCAGAAGGTAAAATCTTTGACCGGGACGTATCACACCCATGCTCCATCATGGTCGGCCTAAAATCGTACTTCCATACTCTTAATCAAGAAGGGTAAGAGAGAGGTAGAAGTTTACTTAGCTTCCCATTACAAACATTCCTAATCAAAAGGAGAGTGAGCCACAAAATATTTGACAGGATCTCCAAGAAGATTGTCTCAAAGACCCTCAATGGTGGATAGAAAGATCCTTGGGTCTAGTTACTTGAGGGTCCTGTTCTCCAAGTGACAATGTCCTCCACCACAAAGGAGACTGACTGAGTGGTGACAGTGTCAAGATGTGGGAAGTGGATCTTAAAATTATCTCTAGTTATTGAAGAGCAAACTTTAATAAAAGTTAGGGGCAAGGATAAGGTTAAAAAACAGAATGGTGTAATGTGGATGAATTATTGATCCGCAACACCTAGGGGTCTGGTTGACATGTTTCGGCCAAGTGGTTGCCCCTACGGGTCTAAGGCCTTCATTAGGAACGCGTGTGTGTGTGTGGGAAAAACTAGACCTTAGGGTATTCATGATAATTATAAATACAGCACCTCCCCCAATACTCTTTAACATTCGGATGGGAGAGAGGCAGACCAACACTACGTAGGATGGCCTTGCACCAAGTACGTGAACCAATTCCATGGGGTCCAAAAGACGCAATGCCTTTATCACTCTGTTTTTAAAATACCCCTTTTCCTTGTATAGATCATAATAAACCGATCTACGCCATCCTGATTCCCATGGGGCATGCTTATATTCCCCACAAGGTATTTAAAAATGTTGCATACATTTCTTTCCTTCATCTGTGTTTTATAAGATATGTTTGTGTAACAAAGTATTTACATTAATAAGCGTTGTACCTTCATTTTAGTGTAAAACCATACTCCTCACATGTTCTCTAAAAACCTATTGTGTTTACTCTAGCTCTAAAAGGCCTTTTTACGAATATACAGCATTTTTGGGCAACATATATATGCACTTTTGAGTGCTGTACCCAATACTCTGGTACTCCACTTAACACAAAACAGGATATCCCTGCCATTTACATATTTGTGCAACCCCTGCATTTCTGGGCACAACCCTGTCCCCCACACCACCCTTTCCCCCTGAGCACTTATTCATCATCTAGAATAAGAACAAATGAATTGCATCATTTATAGGTACATCATTGGGCACCGAGGAAACCTGTGTGTGAACTTAACGTGCAAGTTGAGCCCCCGTTCATAAATTAAACCCTTTTCTCATTTTCCTCCCAGTATAGGCTAAAAACACAAAGAATATAACAAAATATCTACTCAAGGCACAGTACTAACCTTGGACGAAGACCTGTAAGTTAGTAGCCTCACACACACCAATCACTAGGGAATCCCTAAAGTCTAGGTTTTCCCACACACACAGTCTTGAAGAAGGCCTTAGACCCATAGGGGCAACCACTTGGCCGAAACATGTCGACCAGACCACTAGGTGTCGCAGATCAATAATTCATCCACATTACACTGTTCTGTTCATGTAACAAAATATCTATCTGGAAGCTTTAATATAGAGTAATAACAATCCACCCATAAATGCCTAATTACTTTTTGATTTTCACAATAAATACAACAGGCATACTGCCTTTATCATAGCATTTCAGAATAAACAGGTCAGGCCTATAGCCATGATCCTTGGCTTGTCACCATAACCAACTTAGTCCTGTGATATCAAGTATAAGCTTTGCCACTGTCCAAAAAGTGTTATACAAGCAGTCTTTTTTGTGGAAGCACACAAATTCGACCCAATCAAATCCTGTATACTCAAGGGAACCAACGTGTGGGTGGAGCCTAGGCCTCTCGCTCAGTAGTACTCAGATAGCTCTTTTTCGTTGATCACATAAGGCACTGTCAAGCCAGGCCTACAAATCTTTATAGGTTAGTTTAGCACTGGGCATCCCATACTGCCCTCAAACACAAAACTGTACTTCCCATCTGTGCTACTGCAAGAGAAAGCAAATACCATAAATTATCAAGGTATCTAAGGCACTTTAAAAGCATCACAACACCATGTGTGTTCCCTGAAAATTAAAGCTTGAGCAGTGTACTGCTGCTGGCTCAGGCAGCTGGATAAATTAACAAAATAATCAAAGCTGTGTGGAGTGGACACACTTTTTTCTGAGAAAGCAGAAAACATGTACTCCTCGCTACCAACATGTGGGCAGACCCTAAGTCCCTCTCTGTAGTACTCCTTAAATCTCTTTTTTAGGTTAAATACATTATGTCTGGTGACAGCTGTGCTTCCAATCCAGTCCTAAAAAGTATATATACACTTAGACCGAGCCAACCAGACAGCGCAAGCTGTCTGTTTGCAAAAGACTTAGGGGAAGATTCATCAAAATGTCATGCAACGCAGTGCAGTAAGACACTTTGCTGCGTGACAGGGAAAGGGCAGGAATGTGCCATATCTATCAAGATATGGCACATACCTGCTCTCTCCTTGCGCTGGGGCACTTTTGGCTGTCGAGTGCCAATGCAGACACCCTTGCACCATGGTGCAAGTGTGCCTGCGTTGCAGGCAGGATTGTTTTTGTGCAGGATGGGGCACCTTCCCGCACGAAAACAATCTTTTGAGGCTGTTTCCTGTTTCTGTGTGTGGTACAGAGTACAGCACATGTAGAAAGAGGAGAAATAAAGATATTTTTCCTCATTATGCCCCCCCCCGTATCGAGGCTTAGCTTTTTGAAGCATTCTCATGCCTGCCACTGATGGTAAAACTGGGAATGCGCCAAAATCCATGGGTACATGCGTTGGAACATGGCTCCACCCATGGAGTGCCTCCCTTGGGCAGAGTAACATTGTTTTGCTTTACTCCAGATTTACCAAGTCTCACACGGCCATGCAAGGTGGCCTTGCGCGGCTTGGTATCATTCTAGGATTTGTGTCGCCCTGTGCAACCTTGCGCAGAGCAAGGGCGACGCAAAACCTTTGATAAATATGACCCTTAGCGTCAGCTTATCAAGAACCTACAGTGGGCTTAAGCCTGTCCTTTGCTTACTGCTTGTTGGCATTAATGTCACTCTCATTTGCTTGCTTCTTATTCAATGGCTTGACTTGTCCTCCTTGTGTTTGTCCATCCCCTGGTGCATATACGTTTTACTTGTGTTCTACCACTGCTCACTTTAAAGGAACTACTTTGCTTGAAAAATAATTCAATGATATTTTCACTTAATTTTCAACAGTATAGTTTAATGGTGAATTTAGATTTTTGATAGCTGGATGGAAAAGTATTTTTGTAAAAATGTACTTGGAATGGCCGGAGTCAGAACTGCCTTAAAATTAGTTCTGCCACTCATCACACCTCTCGAGGTCAATATATATTCCTGACTGGAGTTGACTTTTTTGTCTGCCTGAAGACAATAGCCTGACCTCTGGGCCCAGAAATTCAAGGTATTGTTACCAACTGGCCCGTAGCAGAGATCAGCTATCTGGGAAGGTTGCAGTACAGGTAGCAGAACAAATGACAGCCTTAACACTTTTGTTTGACTTGCTGATTTCAAAAGCATCTGACACGTTTTGCTCTCTTTCATTCCCAGAGCACTACTAGACTCTTTTGCTCCAATCCCAGCAGGAGAGAAAAACTGTTTTGACCCTAGGATATGGGACGAGAGCTTACCTAAATATGGATGTGTCTAGGGACATGCCTGGAGCTCTTCCAGAGGAAAGGAGGGTTCAGCCATATTTAATTTAGGCTATTGGGAATTTGTACGGTAAAGCAAAGAGGAAATGCTGCAAAAGCGGATGGACATAGGGCACAAAGTAGACATGATTGTTTAGGAAAAATTCACCAATCTCTGGCTAGTGCTTTGGATAAGATTGGCACCTCACCAGCATCTCCTTGGAACATCCCCAGACGTGCAAAGACTTCCAACTAAATAAGAAGTTTCTGCTGAAATAAAAAAAGACTTCTGACATTTCTGAAGGACAGAAGGAATTCCGACTATGCTGAAGAAAAGGACTTAAGGACTCCTGAACCTGGGGCTGTGGCACTGATCAGAAATAGCTTTCCCAGCAAATGGAGGAAAGTCGCACATAGTAATTTTTTCTACCTCAAGAGTAACAGGATAAAAAGCCAGAAAGGCCACATCCAGGGCAGACAGAAAAACAAGTTTGTCCTGATTGGATCTTTTTGTCACTCTTCAAATGGGTTCAGTAAATGTATCCAGCACTGGAGCGCCCTGAAAGCTTCCAACTTTTCCCAGCAGGAAGATTTTGAAAACCAAAAAGTGATTGAGTCCAAAGGGAAAACCTTGAACTGGGGCGAGATGGTAAACCCATCCCATCAATCAAGCAACTTCGGCGGCTACACAATTTAACCTTGTCTCACCCTGAGCTGTTGGCGCCAAAACCAGCTGACTTAGTGAGAGCTTGACAATGACAGATCTGGCTTTGAGGGCCCCTTACCAGCCTCAGTCTTGGACTTTGCCCTGCTGAAGTATTTTTTACATCTACATCAAAGACTTAGGCCCTGCTTTAGTTTGGTGGATGGAAACAAACGTAACTGATTTCCAAACTGGTGTATTGCAAGTGCCTTGTATCCAACGGCACTTGTAAAACTGTGGATGGGTTATCTTTCACCTTTGTGACGGAGTATGCGTGTGCCAAACCCTATATGAGGCCCTTAGTCAGAAGGTGAAAACATTACCTAGAACGACCTGCTTGGTGTACCTGACATTCGCTCCATCACTGTCGGCTTGAAATCACACCTTGGTACCGGCCAACAGTAAAACTGCTGGTTTTCAATGGTGCTTTACATGTCTGGGCACTTTTTTCCTAAAAATGATTCATATCCCTGGTTCCCTTTATCCAAATGTAATGATCTTAGTGTCTGGTTGCTCTATACATTTTTCTCTATCTTTCCAAATTAGTTTGATAATATTAATGTTATTTTCATCACTTTAAAATTGTGGTACTGCTTGAACTCAACACACACTTCCTCCGGGATTGCCTGCTGCTTTTTCTTCTGAAGAAATATTTAAAAACTAGAACATTGAGAAAACTGGTCAAATACTGGAAATATTTAAAGACTACTCAGGAAGGTAGCTGACTCTTCTCCCCTATATATTGTTGGGACATTAATGACAAATGGTGCATTTTAACATACATTAGGGCAGTAACATTTGCACAAACATCTTGGGATTAAAATACAATTTAGCATAGAGATTTGGATACCTTGCATTTAGGTCCTCATTGCAAGTGACCTGGATAATTTCCACCATTGAGAAACCCCTGGTTCTGCTGGGATCAGAATTACAAGTTATGCAAATGTTATCGCACCAACCAGGTAATTAGTAGGACGTGATAAAGTTTGATTAATCTGCTGAATTTCAAGAGGTCAAACCTGCCATAATTTAACAGGGGAAAATGCCTAATAATTACTGAAACATGCGTATTTTACTCAGGTAAGCACAAAAGTTGTCAGATTATGCCCCAAATCTTGTAAAAGGCGCTAATGGTTGCACCTGATAAATTCTGACCTGGGCCGTGTCAAATTTCATTAGGCGTGTTAAATATTATACACCTCACTGGGTCACTCTGAATGGGGACTTTAGTAGTAATTGACACAGTGAAAGCATAAAATCCCAGCAACATTGGTCAAAACTGAAGATCACTTTACTTGGAGGGGTTCAGTGATTCTTCCCATCGGCCTTCTTGTAAATCTAGACAAAGAAACCTGTTAATAGTGGCCAAAATATGGTAGTATATACAGAACACTTTACGTGAGGGGGTATTGTGCTCTACCCAAGGATGTTTTGTTTTGGGAGGTACCAACGTAAATAGTAGATTTTATAGCAGACTAGTCCAGTAACTTTGTGAAAAATTGTTATGATTGTTTACAGTGGGGACCAAAGACACTTTGCAATTTTCTACAATACCCCAATTAATACACATAGCTAGTTTCCGCAAAGCATCATTTATCACTCTACTTAGCAAACTCTCACAGTGGCCTCACTGTGCAGAATCAAATTATTCCATAACGACCAGGTAAAGAAATCCGCTGGCAGGATCCACCATTGCAGTTGCAAATTAATAACTGTATATATTCTTATGAGTCATGGGCAGAGATGTGAGGGATAAGTGTAGCTTGACTTTCACTTTGAATTATGTGGAAAATATCCTACTCCACAATTCCATGACTGATCCAGGGGCTACAGGATGGATGGACCGCTTCCACTGTTACCTTTAAATGGGCTAGCTATTGGTATTATATTATTCCCAAGTAGCCACCTCAGACCGGATAGGCAGTCAGGCCAGTCCCATAGTAGCATGGACTAACCTGGGAGAGCCAAGAGACACCGTTATAGAAGTGCAAAGGTGCCACAGTTCTGTTTGGCATGTTTGGTATCAATCAATCAGGGGTTTTAATGTGCATTACTCACCCGTGACGGTCACAAGGCGGTGGGGGTGGGGGGGTGCAAGCAGCTCCGTAGGTCATTCGAAGAGCCAGGTCTTGAGGTCCTTTCTGAATTGGTACAGTGTCGGGCTTCATCAGATATGGTGGGGGAGTACGCTCCAGGTCTTGGCCGCGAGGTAGGAGAAGGATCTACCTCCTGCTCTGGCCCTGTGGATGCGGGGGACCGTGGCTAGGGCGAGGTAAGCAGAGCTGAGGTTTCTCTTGGGGGCGTGGAAGGAGATTAGTTTGTTGAGGTATTGCGGTCCGGTGTTATGGAGGGCTTTGTAGGCATGTGTGAGCAGTTTGAAGGTTATTCCTCTTTCAACGGGGTCATGTGGTCATGTTGTGGGATGTCGTGGATAAGTCTGGCTTGCGTTGTGGACGGTCTGGAGTTTGCGGAGGAGTTTTTTGTTGATTCCGGCGTAGAGGGTGTTTCCGTAGTCCAGTCTGCTGGTGATGAGTGCATGGGTGACGGTCTTCCTGGCGTCGGGGGGGGATCCATTTGGTATGTCTAATCAAACAGCAGACCCCAAAATTCCAGCGGGGTAAAATGAAAATATAAACAGGAAAAACAATCAAAATACACGGTTTCAGTTAAATATCCATTAACCAATGTCATAATGTCCGAGTAATCACACTTTTGCAGTTTTCTTTAGGGCCCCAGGCAGCACACCTTGCTGTTTTCTATACAACATGCAGTATATACACTTCACAACCTTTATAATGTTAATTTTAGCACATTGCATGGTCCTTGCCAGGCTGTGGGTCTGTGGTGTTTATCCAACCCTGCATTCCACTGCCCAGTCTGCTCACAAAGGAGAAGGCATCAGCACTGGCAAGACATATGCAGTATGGCAATTTAGTGCTAACAGCCAGAAGGCAGGAATGAGCAGCAACAGTCTGTCTGTCTTTCTCTGTCTCATACTCTCCCAAGATGATCTGCTCATCAGCTGTCACTCGATGGTTCCTGCTCTTGACTACAGAAGGGCCTTCAGCAGGGAGCTTACAGATCCCTTTGACAGACAGCAACTTGCCATTAAATATTATCTGGCTTTCATGTCTCAGATCCTGGGATCCTGAAACCTTTGTGCTTCTTCTAGATAATCCCCCAGGAAGCAAGTGTCAGGGGCGCAGCTGAGATCCAAAACAGCCTCTCCAGCCTCCGATTTAAAAGAAAAGCCTAGTTGTAAAGATCATATGGCAAGCAACACATTTTGGTGCTGTGAGTCCCTGGGACCACTGCCTGCCCTTAAAAAATATTTTTTGCAACAGTCACAAAGTGGAAGGGGTCCCCTGGGGACCCCTTCCAAATTGCGACTGCATTACCACCCTCTTGAAGAGGGTGGAAATTTGTGAGTGTTTTGTGACCGCAATTGCGGTCACAAAACATTCACACATAGCATTGCAGATGCAATTAGGAAGGAGCGCCCTTCCTAATTGCGACTACATAATTCTAAATAGCGAGTCGCAAATAAATTGCGACTCGCTATTTAGGAATTGTACATAGCTAACAGTGATTTTGCATGCGCAAAGGGGTCGCAAACCAGTTTGCGCATGCAAAATCACGTCGTACATCTGGCCCTTAATCTCCTAATGTGTAAAACAATTTAACAAAATATGACATTTGGCAAAAAATCCTATCACATAAAGACAGTAATTGCGCCCATGTCCATGTCTTAGTGAGAATGCATTTGGAAGCAGATAACATCTGTTGTCTCAATAAAAGCAGATAACATTTGTTGTCACAATAAACATCCATTTCAATGTGAAAAGTGCTCTTTTGAAGTGCCTGCGGCATAGTAAAACATAGCTTCAAACAACAAGAGATCCAATAAGGACGACAAGGAAGAAGAAAAAATAAAAGCAGTACCTCAATCACAACACAATCAGTGGAAGGACAGTAATCAAGCTGAAGCAATCAGTACTTGGTCCGTGCTGCAACCAAAATAAGAGGAAGTGAAGCCTGCACATGGTGGCCAATTAGAAGGCACCAAATAAGAGTGGCAATGAAGCCACTGAATACTAAGCAATGGGCAGGCTGCAAGCCCCTTATTGTATACAATATCTATCGCAAGCGAGAGCGCATCAAGCACATGCGCTTTTGCAGGCAAGAACAAAAAAGGGACAGTGAGCTTAATGTGCAACAAAGGAAAGACATATGGTTGGTGGATCCAATGACTCTCCCATTCCAGTTGAGCTAAGCAGACAATATCATTTAATTGTAGCACCGGCTTCATTTCTACGTGCATTCCCATTGTCTCGTGTCACAACACCTTCTAGATGTTTCCTGATCATTATCTAAAATCAGCAGAAGCCATTTTTGAGGCAGGTCATACTAATGCATTATCAGCATTCTGCTACTGAAAAGTAGAACTTTATATGCTACACTGTGTATTGCAGTTGTGTTTTTTTCCTATTATCTGAGCTGTGGTGTGCATCACATTGACGGTCTGACCATTTACAGTTAATTGATTTTTCTTATTCCTGTAAGTTGAAGTGACTGGAAGACACAGTACTAATACTTCGAAACTGATTAACACAACACACTTCACAGGCTTTTTGAATGCTGGCTTGTTGGTGCAGGCGAGGTTGGATCACAGTGGCGACCATGTCTGATCCAGGCAAAGGTTTCACTGTTTTAACAAATGTTTTTTTGAGCACAGAACATTAATAAAGCACTGAACATTTTTTCTGATATGAACATAGCAACTACATTGAAGTGGGCACATTCTTGGATGAATAAATGAAAACCTTACAAAGTGCAAAACAGTTGCTAAAGGGCTTCATGGCACTAGAGACTGACAGAGAAAGATGAGTGGCCTTCATTGAAAAAATGTATATTGAGAGACTTTCTAAACAGCTGAAAAAAAATCTTTTTGTAGATGGGAGAGAAGAGCATTCCATAGGGTGGTTGCCGCAATGAAAAGGACTTGACCACCCAATCTGGCTCTGGTAAAGGAAGGTATATTCAACTGTGGTTATGTGCTGGACCTAGGAGAGTAAGATGAAAAGTATGTGGGTAACAACTGCTGGAAAAACGAGGGGCCATGTTCGTAAAAGCTTTATGACGGGAACACAGCACCTTGAATTGAATTCCCTTTTCAGCTGGGAGCCAGTGAAGGGTTCATAGGACTTCAGAGACTTTATCAAACTTCCTTACATTATATGCTAGCTTAGCCACCATGTTTTGGACAAGTTGCAGTCTTTGTAATGATGTGTAAGGAATGCCCAAGTAGCAGGTGTTAGCATAGTCTAATCTGGAGCTGATGGCTATATTCACCATTAGGGCTCTATGATGAGAGGGGATGCACAACATCATTTTAGTAAGAATTCTTATCGGGAATACACAGGAAGAAGTCACTGCATTAATATGGGGTGTTGAAGTGAGAGCCGTATCGAGCCAGAAACTTACGATTTTAACCTTTTAAGCTGTGCCGTTCACAAATTGGAGGTCCAACGAACATGAGATTAGGCATTGTTATTATCAAGCAACAGTACTTCAATTTTAAACCTGTTGAGTCTCAAGAAGTTGCCATTCATCCACCACAGAGCGGCCGAAATGCACCCCGTCAGTGCTTCTTGGATCTTCTCTTTGACCTGGAAGACAAGTAGAAGGTCCAGCTGGCTGAGCCATGGATAGAAAACAGCTTCAATAAGAGAGCTTGCCCAGTTGCTTCGAGGATCTGCGCCAAGTTAGCTAGGAGACCAATGTTAATGCTCCAGATGCACATAAAATTTGAACTAATTCTCTATTTCTTGTGCATCCATTTTTATTTTGTAACTATTGTTTAAGCCAACAGTGTAAATAAATCTTGTGTAGAAGACTCGTCATATGTTATATCAGCACACAGATGGCAATATGAACGGGAAAGGATGTTGACAGTTCTGCCTTGATTACAAGTGGCCTTAAATTTCGGTGGATCTGGTAATGGTAGGTACCAGGCCCATCAGATTTACTCATTTTTCATATGGAAATTTTAGCTGCTAAAAGCAGCCGAAATCTCTTTGTGAAACTCTTGTGGCATGCATGTGGGAACTGGTGCAGAAATATTAACTCCCCTATGTTATTCTCCAAAAACTTGTAATCCATGTTTTTCCTACACCCCAAATTATCGGGCCACCCGTAATGGAAATTCCTGGCGAGGGATTTAAAAGAGATCTTAATGCACCGCTTGTGACGAGGACTTAAGTAGAATAACAATATTTTTAGCTTCTTTAGGTGCAGGAGATCATGCAAGACCTCAGGTCCAGGGCGAGAGAATTCAAGAATTGTATACTGTGATGGTGAATTTATAGTCTCCTACTGCAAAACCGGATCTCTTATTTATACATTTAAAATAACTTGGGGTTTGCAATAGTTTAATGGAGGATAAGCAAAGTTTAATAGGGGTAGGTATAGTTTGTTTTCATCTCAAACGAAGGCAGAAGTTTGGCTATGTATTCGCATTTGCAGGTTGCAATTGATTTTGAACATTTGGTACACATTGTATTGCATTTGGGATCTGCGTTGCCAATGTTTTCTCTTTAACAAAGCTCAGGCATCCACGATTTGCTTATTGTCGCGATAGCTTTTGAGTGAAGGCTAAAGATAACCCAGCAGTTCGCAGAAGAAACCATTTTGGAAAGCACCACTATTTTTCTGTCTGACTCTGAAATCATTTTCTATAGGATTTTAAGTTTGAAGTTTCAGGAATAAACAAAGGATCAGCTTTCGTTCTATTTTTCTAAAGCAAGAGTTTTATTCACTGTTATATTCAGATATTAAAAGTTGTGACTCAGAAGGATGTTATATATGTGAAATTCGAAAGATTTGACAATGACACAAAATTGCACTAAAAGACACAATTCCGTACAAACCTAAATTACTGAATTAACCCAAGAGAAATGTGCACACAGTGGAGCTGAAAGCCATATCCAATAATAAGGCTGTGGTAGATAAAGGTAACTCGGTATTGTTAGCTGTGACTACTGAGTTATAAACCCTTTTAAGAGTGAATCTGGACCTTCTGGGATATAGAAGGAAAGTAGTTCATATGAAAGCATTGCACATAACCCTAAATTAGCTAGTTGCCAATATTTTTGCAAGTACTTTGACCTATCCATTTGTGAAAGAGACTGGACTATAAGAGGCAAAATCATTAAGTGCTTTACTCTGCTATATGGTGACAACTGTTACCCGCCTCATATCTACTGGCCCTCTCCTTGCATTCTGAGAATATCTCCAGCATTTATTTGCTTACTCTCTCACTTGTTTTCTAGTATTCAGCCATGAGACAATGAGGAAGAACCCAGTTACAGAAGTTGTTTTTAGATCGATGAAGGGCTCAATTAGAAGACCCTCATGCAACATGTATGATGTAATATATTAGCATGACGTAACATGGCTTTCCCAGATAAATATTTTGCCTCTGCCCACCACCGCATACAGCATGGGGCAGCCCACTTTACCTATTTGCTCCCTTCATTTTAAGTGACTGCACAAAGCCTGTGCCCATTGTTCACGTTCGTTCACCTAAAAAATAGTTCTTTTCTCTTCAGTTCCAAAGCTAGTTTAAAGTGTGCTTTAGTATATTATTTTTTTTTTTTGTGTTGAAATTTTTTATTAGCATTTCATAAAATACATTACAGAATAATATAATAATTTCTATAACAATTTGCAGGAAGTAGACATTAGTAAATGCACAAATGGATAAATAAACGAGTACATTGAGGTATACATAATATTAAATCTGATAAATGCTTTTGGAGTAAAAATAAACAATTTCATCCTAATGTAGAGCAGGGGATAAAATGGCAGTAAATACGTGCAAAACATATTATAGTATGCTATGATAAGTGAAACTGAAACACTCCACATTGAATATTAAAGCATTAAATTATTAAGTCAATTTAATGTAAAAAAAATTATACAATTAAGTTCTTAAATTGTTAGATTATTAAATTATTAAATTACATATTTCATTAAACAGATACATCTCCGTATTGAAAAAGATAGTTCGTGGTCTTGAAGAGAGTAACTCCCTATTGGTAGAAATTGATGCACAGTTAATAATGTAAAATAAAAGAAATTTGAGATTAAAAATAGTAAGAAAGGATATGTGTATAATTTGTACTTGCTGAAGTGTCCATTATAGGTTGAGTAATGGTATTAATTGTAGGAACATCTTCTGCAATGTTCCCTCTAATTTTTTTCCTCCGTGTGCGGCAGAGTAAGGTCTCTGTGCACTGCAGCCAAGGCTATGTGCGCCAAGAACCCGACCGCACCGGTGGACTAGGGCTTTAAGTGGGATGAAAAAACTAGGGAGGTCTCTCAAAGGGGAGTGACCAATGCAATTAAGGGCATGGCTTAAAGGCAATTAAGCTAAAAATCTGTGATTAGCATAGTGTGCCACCCGACTGATATTTTGCTTCTTCTGTCATTGCATCCAGATATATAATACAAGTAACATTACACCTACAAGAAGCGAGGACTATTTGCTTTGTCAATGGTTGTTTGTTGCATAAAGTTGTATATAATATTGAAAATGCTTCCGTTCTTGTGGTAGAGGTTGTGGCTTAATGCTCGAGCTGCCGATTTAGGAGATGGGTTTTGAGTCTCGGGTCAGATTAACATCCTGTGATACTCAGCAAATCAATTAATCACCCCATGCATACACAAATAAATAAATAAATCATTTAAATCGCTCCAATACTTTTGGGTTGAGTTTGCACTATATAAAACTTACTGCATTTCTTTTCTAAATGTGGGGCTGATGGTTTGCTTTTTGAAAGAATTTATGTTAAATGCAGCCCATGACAGACGCTGTGATCAGGGGAGCAACTAGTCCTGAACTTCAGGGGCTAACGCTCCCAGCCAGGGTTGTCCCTGCACTGGTTGCACACTGTGCAATAGTCTTTTTTGGCACCCCTCCCCCATTTCCTCCTCCTCCACGAATTCCCTCACTACCACTCACCAACAATGCACCTCATCTCTCTATAGCACTTTTCAGACAAACATTTCATTTTTTAATAACGCTGCTCCTAGTTTACTCACACTCAGTTCTGTGATCTGCATGGTACACTTTCTTTGTAGCAGGCACATTAACACTCTGCGCTGTGTGGGTGGCAGTCGTGCCCATGTAAATGCACGGTAGTAGGTAGGGTAAGAGGAGTGACTGCAGGGTGAGTGAGGTGACCATATGAATTTGGGTGCAGATGTAAGTGCAGAGTGGAACGAATGAATGCATGGTTAGTAATGGGCTTGTTTGAGTGAGATTGCAGATTGAGCAGTGAGGGGGACAGGTGAGTGACGTATCACATGAGTGCAGGGTGAGTAGTTTGCTCGTGTGGCTGCAGAGTGAGGTACAGGGTGAACAGCACAAGTGTATTGTGAGTGCAGAGTGATCACTGAGTGCAGGGTGAGTGGGTGAATGGTGTGAGTACATTGTGATCAGTGAGAGTGCATTGTGATCACTGTGAGTGCAGGGTGAGCGGGAAAGTGAAGGGCAAGAATGAGGAGTGAGTTGTCTGAATGCAGGGTGCATTCCCAGACACAGACAGTATATGACCTGAAGGTGTGTGTATGTGGTGCAAGACTGTAGGAGATGGTGAGTGAAAATGTGTGAGAGAACGTTTGTCAGTGTCTATACATTCAATGGAAATATAGTAATGGCACATTGTGTACTGTACAAAAGCTGAACAAAAATACCCAGGGCCCCTGAAATTCTGCAGCAGAGAAAAGCATCAAATTATGCAGCAGTGTTGGCTAAATTAGGGAACAAGAATAGGCAAATTATGTGGGATAATAGAGCACATGCTTTCATAGTGTTACTTCATTCTTTTATAATTTTTTTATACGTCTGCGCAAATATTTCACCTCCTTAGGACCGGTTTAGAAACCAAATACAGACGTAAGCAACTGAAAGATGCCCAGCCAACCTTTGCGAAGGGCCTTCCATGCACGCAAAGATATGTCTCAACTTTTTTTAGTAACTTTTGATCTGTTTAAGCTAGAAACTATTTTTATTTGGTTTAAATCTACAGATTTCTGTTTCAGATGATGGATTATGTGGCAAATCCATAATTATGCAAATATAAAGCATAATTCCAGTGGCCGCGGTAATACCTTGTACTTGTGATGCTGCAATATGCCATGTGCTTAGGAACAAGCAGACTTCTAGTCTGTGATGACGTAATGTATCACAACATGGTTTCCCATTAAAAGAATGAAAGAGTATGGGAAAATATGCATGCAACCCTGAAAACCATGGTAAGAGCTATTCCTTCTGCTGCAAATGGTGGTGGGTTATGTAACGCAGGGACTACTGGATGAGGCTGGAAAACAGGTAGGCTTTAGCGCTGCTGGCGCCCAGTGTGACAATCGTTTTGTCAGCCTCCAACTGACAACCTTCTCCATGAATTCCCTTACTACCATCCTCCAACAGTACCGTTCACATCTCAAAAGCTTCTCCCTGTCATACATTTAGTTTTTATAGGTCTACTCATTGTTCACTCACACTCAGTTCTGTGATCATGGTACATGTCAGTCACACGTTCTTTGCAGCAGGCACATGAACCCATTGAGGGTTCCAGCAGGAGCATTAATCACTGTCATTATCTTGACATTTTTAATGTTGCCTAAATACTGATGGCCACCCAAGGAAACTAGCAGCACCTGCTTTCAACTCAAAAGTTCTTGTAAAAACACAGTGACCCCACCCCACACACCTCACAAGGTCAGTGCCAGGTGCGACTGCACTATCGTCCTCAAGCTGGCCTTGATTGAACACACACACAGCAACGGCATTAATCTATCCTGTGTTATGCGAAACAAAAAAACATTTTAAAAATCAGTCGTGATCTTTTGAATAACAGCACTGTGAATAGTGCTGTTATTCAAAAGTGTCTTCGTGCTGGTCAGTACATGGAACCGGCTCCCAGTCCGATGGGAAAACATAACAATATAATTATTTTATTTTTAGCAGCATCGACCAGAGAGAAGCATTTGTACAGCACACTTTCAAAAATTTCAGTGAAAAGCAGCCCCGATCCTACATTGTGAACAGGCGCGCAACGCCCAAAGGGGTCAAAGGGCTTCAGCACCCCCCATCCTCAACCCTCCCCCCCCCCCAAACCCGTCGTGTGTGTCAGCCCGGGCTGAGACAGCTTCCCGGGCACACACAGACTGTTCTTGAGCTGCCTGCCACACCCGAGTACTTCACAGGTCTTTAAAAGGCCATTCATGTGTTAATGAGGCTTTGTCGGTTTTTCACCCCTTCTTAGAGCCCCTGCATCTCCATTCTGCCTCTTGCTGGAAGAATTAGCCCCCACCCCTCTGATTGTGAACATGGGCTTACAAATCTCATTGTTTCCTGTAACATGCCCGATCGCCTGCTTGTTACAATCAGTGCAGACTCACTGAAATGTCAGGTAAATATTTCTGTGAACCAGGCCCATGGCAAGAGTAGCCTGAAAGTCGTGTCTGTGCCGTAATACCACTGTGCTTCAAAGTTAAGAAAAGACCTCACCTTTCACGGCGCTCAAATTTAAAGGCCGTGGCTGGTGCACGTTAATCAGCTACATGCGCGCTTTGCGAGAGTATGTGCGCACTCGTAAAATGTACTGTGCGTGCGTGCGCATGCGCGCAGGTTACAGGGAACGAAGATCTTCTGTACGTAAGAAAGGAGCCCACACTTGTAAAAACATATCTGTTTGATCTTGAATGTTATAAATAACTCTCTCATATGAGGCAGTTTGAATCATTGTTACCAACCAAGTCTCTTGAGATGGTGGAGTCGAAGATTTCCACTGTCTTAATATACAAATTTTAGCAGTAGCCAATGCAGTGTGTATAAGTCGGCATTGCGGCTTTGAAAGTGTTGGGGAGTTTCGTAAATCATGTAATAGAACAGTAGCTGACGAAAGTGGGAGATGTAAAGGCACAGTGTTATGTAAAGTCTGACCTATATAAGACCAATAGGATTGAACCATAGGGCATTTGCATATGATGTGTACTATGTCACGACCAGAAGTATTACATCTCCAGCAATTAGTATGTGGGAGCAACCCTGCCTTATGTAATTTTACCTGCGACCAATGCCAGTCATGCAGTATTTTAATATTTTAAATAGACAAAATTTCAGTCTAGCTTCTCGGGCACCTCTATCTAAGTTCTCCAGTAAATCCGCCCATTCTTCATCTTCATATGAAACCGATAGACGTGACTGCCACTTAGAACGGAGATCGTGTGATAAGGGTTGTGAGAATAATTGTGATGTAATCGTTTTATATAAACCGGAGATAACCCCTTTATGCCTCCACCAAGTGTGGAGATAGAATACTATTGGTGAGGTTTGCAGCAACCAGGGTTTTGGTCCCAGGGTCTTAGTAAGGCAGTTATTGAGTTGTGTGTAATTTTCTGCTTGTAGTAAGGGATGGTTAAACTCGTCCACCAGTTACGGGAAAGATTTGAGATCTCCATCATGAAGAAGCTGATCTAAGGTGAGGATACCTGCTGTTTTCCATTGGGGCCAATATAAAGTTTTCCATTTAATACGTATACCTGTGTTATTCCATATTGGGGCTTTCTCATGTATACGTGGATTAAAGCCCAATATAAGATGTGTCCTTTGCCATGTTTTGTGCATTGCAGACAACAAAGGATTACGAGAATCAAGACGACTTGTGCCTGACCCATACAAGGCTGAAAGACCCAACTCCGTAGACAACAGGTGTCTCTCAACATGTACCCATTGTGGCGTGTTAGAGTTATCTTGAAACATGTGTGTGATTTGAGATAGTTGTAATGCAAGCGCATAATGTTCAATCGATGGAAGACTCAAACCTCCATGAGAGTGGTGGGCGTTTAATTTACTCACAGCTAAACGAGGTTTTACAGATCCCCACACAAAAGATTTTATCTTAGAATCTATGAGGCGTAATGTGGATAGTGGGATCTGAAGAGGAAGCATTCCAAGAGTATAAATAAAAAGTGGAAGTGTAACCATTTTTACAGCTTGGACCCTACCCCACATGGACAAGCCCAATATCTTCCATTTATCGAAATCATGTTGCATCTGGGTAAGTAAAGGACATATATTATCTGTGACCATTCCTTGTGTTCCCTTATTCACTAGAATACCTAAGTACTTTAAACGTAAGGTTTGCCAAAGGAAGGGATAACCTTGAATAGCTGCTTTTGTAGTTCCATCTGATATGGGAACCTCTTCACTCTTATCCCAATTAATTTTATACCCAGAAAAAGAGGAGAAATCTTCTATGATTTGAAGCAGTGATAGTAAAGATCGTGATAAATCAGTAACAGTGAGTAAAATGTCATCGGCATAAAGATAGATTTTAGATTCTCCCACCGGAAGAGGAATGCCAACAACATTGGCTGACTGACGAATTGCTGCTTCTAGGGGTTCAATGGCCAATAGGAATAAAAGGGGGGGAAGGGGACAACCCTGACGAGTTCCTCTGCAGATTGGAAATGTATCTGAAACTAAACCACCACAATTAACTAGTGCAGTAGGATGCTCGTATAACAGCCTTATTTTATCTATAAACTGGTCCCCAATCCAAATTGTTCTAAGACTTTGAAAAGATATTCCCATTCCACTCGATCAAATGCCTTTTCGGCGTCAAGTGATAGAGCTAAGGCGTATCTTGGAGGAGTTTGGCATAATGAAGTGTGTGAGCTAAAGAACGCAGATGGTTTCTAGACGAATGCCCGGGTATAAATCCCACTTGTGTATGATGGATCAGGGAAGGTAGGACTCTGCGAAAACGAGAGGCTAGGACACTGGGCAACATTTTTATATCACAGTTGAAGAGCGATATAGGGCAGTAACTACTACAAAGTAATGGATCTTTCCCTGGTTTAGGTAGAACTGCTATTACTGCTTTATTAGAAAGACACCCTAATGAAGTTTTGCGATCAGCTTCCTGAAAAGCAGCATGTAAACAGTCTATTATTTTTTCACCTGACCAGCGGTAGAATTCTGCTGGAAAACTGTCTTCTCCTGGGGCTTTATGATATGGGAGTTTAGTTATAGCTTGTGATATCTCTTCTTTACTAATCTCCCCTATTATTTATTTTTTAAGGTAACTTTTCTAGCTATTTATTTTGCCTGCCCTCTTTTTTAATATTTATGTTATAAAGTGTTTAAGTGACATTGAAATATTGTAGCTGTCGGCTATTTAAATGCTTAAGTCTCCTTCACAACTAATACTAATAATAACAGGCATTGGCAAAGCCAATGGGCCTCTCCTATGTAAGAGCTATTGGCTTTGTCAATGTCTTTTAGCCATGTTGTAAAGCAGCATGGCTGCTGTTAAGCATAGCTTAAAGTTACGTAGAGTGGTGTAGAGTCGATTGAAGTGGAGTGGCGTACTGTAGTGTTTAGTACAGTGGCGTAGGGTAGAGAGCCATAGAGTAGAGTAGAGTGGAGTGGTGTAGAGTAGAGTGGCGTACAGTATAGTGGAATAGAGTAGAGTGGCACAGAATAGAGTAGCGTAGAGTAGTGTTGTTTAGAGTAGAGTGGCATTGACTGGAGTGGTGTAGAGTAGAGTGGTGTGGAGTAGAGTGGCATAGAGCTGAGTGGCATAGACTGGAGTGGTGTAGAGTGGAGCGGCATAGAGTAGAGTGGCATAGAGGAGAGTGGCGTAGAGTCGAGTGGCACAGAGTGGAGTGACCTAGAGTCCCATAGAGTGGTACTGTGTGGAGTGGGGAGTGGAGTGACATGGACTGTCCTAGAGTGGAGTGGCATGGAGTAAAGTGTTGTACACTGGAGTGGAGTGGTGTGGAGTGGCATAGGATGACATAAAGTAGAGTGACAAAGTAGAGTGGCAAAGAGTAGAGTGGCATAGAGTAAAGTAGAGCGGCGTAGAGTAGAGTGGCATAGATTGGAGAGGCATACAGTAGAGTGGTGTACAGTACAATGGCCTGTAGAGGAGTGGCATAGAGTGGAGTGGTATAGAGTAGAGCAACATAGAGTAGAGTGGCGTAAAGTAGAGTAATGTAGATTAGCATAGGGTAGGGTGGCATAGAGTGACATAGAGTGGAATAGAGTGGTGTGGTGGCATACAGTGAAGTGGCATAGAGTGGAGTGCAGTGGAGTAGAGTACAATAGAGCAGAATGCGTAGTTTGAGAGGAGTAGAGTGGCATAGAGTGGGGTGGAGTGGAGTAGAGTGGCCTGGACCAGAGTAGTGTGGTGTAGAGTAGAGTGGCGTAGAGTGGTGTTGAGTGGCATAGAGTTTAGTGGCATTAAGTAACGTAGAGTGGAATGGAGTGGTGTGGTGTGGAGTAAAGTGGCATACAGTGGAGTGGAGTGAAGTGCAGTGGATTAGAGTGGATTATACTAGAGTAGCATAGAGTAGAGTGGCATAGAGTGATGTAAAATACAGTGGCATAGAGTAGAGTAGTGCAGCATGGAGTGGAGTGACGTAGACTGAAGGAGAGTGGCATTGTGTGGGGTGGAGTGGCCTACACGAGTGGAGTGGAGTGGAGTGGCATAGAGTGGCATAGAGCTGAGTGGAATAGATTACATTGGCATAGAGTTGAGTGGCGTAGAGTAGAATGCGTAGGTGATGTAGAGTAGAGTGGCATAGAGTGGGTGTGGTGGAGTGGAGTAGAGTGAAGTGAAGTAGAGTGGTGTGGAGTAGAGTAGCATGGAGTAGAGTAGAGTGGTGTAGAGTGGCATAGAGTGGAGTAGTGTATTGTGGAGAGGCATAGAGTAAAATGGAGTGGCATAGAGTAGAGTGGCATAAAATAGACTGGTGTACAGTAGAGTGAGATAGAGTGGTATAGAGTAGAGTGTTGTAGAGTAGATTAGAGTAGAGTGGAGTGATGTAGAGTGGCATTGTGTGGAGTGGCATAGAGTAGAATGAAGTCGCATAGATTGGAGTAGAGTGGCGTGGAGTGGCGTGCAATGGCATGGAGTGGTGTGGCATAGAGTGGGCTGGGTTAGAGTGGTGTAAAGTGGTGCAGAATAGAGAGGTGTAGAGTTGAGTGGCATAGAGTGGGGTGGAGCCAAGTAGAGTGGTGTGGAGTAGAGTGGTGTGGTGTAGAGTGGCATAGAGTGGAGTGGTATAGAAAAGAGTGGCATAGAGTAGAGTGGCAGAGTGTAAAATGCAGTAGCATAGAGTAGAATGGAGTGGCATAGAGTAGAGTGGTGTAGAGTAAAGTGCCCTAGAGTTGAGTGGGGTAGAGTGGTGTGGGGTAGCGTGGCATGAAGTAGAGTGGAGTGGCATGAACTGGAGTGGTGTGGAGTAAAATGGTGTAGAGTAGAGTGGCATACAGTAGAGTGGCTTAAAGTAGAATGAAGTGGCGTAGAGTGGAGTGGGGTCGAGTGCAGTGGAGTGGAGTGGCATAGAGTGGAGTACAGTGACATAAAGGGGTGTAGAGCGTCATAGAGTAGACAGGCATAGAGTGGAGTAGCATAGAGTAGAGTGGCATAGAGTAGTACTGTTGTAGGTGTAAGTAACTAAAGCGTCAATAGATACAGCTGATAGGGTGAAAGCAGCATAAATAAGAAGCTGTATGTCTGCGTTAAAAGTAGAAAACCACAACGTACATTTCAGGAATAATACCAAAACGCTTATAAAATCAATAAAATGTGTGTTGCAAAATGACAAGAAAGAACAAAGACGAGGAAAAACGTGTACATGGTCCACTCTTCAGGCAGGAGCTAACACAAGAAAGGAAGGGAAGCCTACAAGAGCTGTGCAATCTAAAGATTGCGAATGAGTAGCAATGAAAACAACTAATGGTATGCTCAGGTCATGTTGTAAGCCCACTTAATTATAAACAATGAACCAGATGTACTAACATTTTGTGTCATGGTTGCACCACTTTTGTGGCACAGCCATGAAGCAAAATGCTAGTAGACATTTACAAAGCCACACAAGGGGCGATTTGGGCCCAGTTGTGTAGCTGTGTACAAAAAATTTAACTCAACGCAGCAGCTTGAAATGCATTGTGTTACATTTCATTCTGGGAGGCGTTCCATGGGTGGCAAATGGGTGTTCACATGTATCCATCCATGGATTTCATGCAATCCCAGACTTACAAAGGTTTGTAAAACCTGGGATTGCGTGAAATCGCTACTCCTCCCAGAGGATGGCGTAAAGCAACTCCTGCCTCCTAATCCTACTCAATTTATCAGCGGCATTTGATACAGTGAATCATCAAGTTTTACTTGACACACTCCAGTACTGCACTGCTATCAATGGCATAGTCCTGAGATGGTTCACGTCCTACCTGTAACATTGTTCCAAACAAGTAAAAATCAACAGTTGACTGTCGAAGCCTTCTCCAGTTCTACAAGGTATACATCAAGGCTCTATACTCTCGCCAGCCCTATTTAATTTAATCTCGTAATGGAACCCCTCACAGCTATTCTGCACCAAGCAGGGGTCAAATAGCACCTATATGCTGATGACACACAACTCTGCTACAAAATAACATCACCCAGAGACATCGGTCATCTAAACGCACCTGACAGCCAAAACCTGGAACAACCTCCCCCTGCACCTCAAGATCGTACCATCCCTCCAACAATTCATATGAGACCTAAAGACCTGGCTGTTTGAGTAACCACCTCCATGCAGCAGTAAACAGCCCCAGTGCCTCAAGACCCTCAAGGGAGATTTGCGGCACTCAACAAATGACTGATTGATTGATTGATTAAACGCCAAACTAAAAAAGATACAAACCTGGTTAAACACCAATCACCTAAACCTGAACCCCAACAAGAATAAACTGCAACTTCTCTCTCCAAAAAATAAACCTTTACTTATCCATGATTGGCTGAAGAATTTGTACTCACTAAACTGTTCTGTCTCACTTTCTAACTCTATAAAGTCCTTAGGTATCACCCTGGACAAAAACATGTCAATAAAGGAACACATCAACAACTCACCCAAAGGAGCACTCTACACACTAAAACCTCGAAAGAAAATCAGACTGTTTATTCCCCCTGATGATCTTAAGGTGGTAGTTCAATCACTAGTCCTCTTGAAACTGGACTACGGCAATGCCATCTTCACTGGAACTTCAAAAAGTCACCTTGCGCCCCTAAGAGCAACCCTCAATGCGGCTGCTAGACTTCTCCCAGGAATCAAACGGTTTGATCACATCTCACCTGCCCTCAAGAGTCTCGGTTGGCTTCCCATTGAAGGAAGATGCATCTTCAAGACAGCTTGTATCACTCACAAAGCCCTTCATACGAAGAACCCCAGATACCTAGAAGCCAAAATATCGAGAGCAGAAGAGGCCAGGCACTGAGAAGCTCCATCTCACTTCTGCTTATACCTCCAAAGCTGAAGAAATCATCCCAGGCACACTCTTTCTCAGGAATTGCTCCTAGAATTTGGAACTCACTCACTAAGGATCTATGCTGCAACCCTTCCTTTTATTTATTCAATTTGATTAACACATAACACTGGTGTGCATTCCAAAGTCAGCATTCATGGATAGTATAAGCTTAAACACCTTTGTTACAATCCCAGCCGTTGGACATAGCATAAACAGTCCCGTGGGCATCCCCCGTTCGTGCCAACCATTTAATCCCTTTGTTTCCCCTTCGGAGCTCGTGTTGTAGCCCCCCGGCCCCGGGTGTGCTTCGTGGATTCTCCTGTGGCTCCTCAACCAGTAAGTCATGGCAGAGTTCCCTCCATGCCCTTAAATCTTCCTCTAGTTTCTAGTCTCTACGACACACTTTCATGCGTACCTCCTCAGCTAGTGTCCACTCACGCACATCTCTCAGCCATGCCGTGACCTTCCGCGCCCGCACTCCCATCCAGACAATCGCAATTCTACACCGCGCTAGCACTAGTAGTAGTTACAGGAGCTTATATGCTGTCTCGCTTTGTTTTTTGGGTTTGCGTATTAACCCCAGTAGGCAGTGGGTCGGCGTCAATTGTACATGACCGCTAACGCTTCTTCTGACCCTCTCTACCACCTCTGTCCAGAAGAGTCGTACTTCGGGGCACTCCCAGGCCAGATGCAGGAAGTTGGTGCCTGGGGCAGGAGTTGGATCTCTCCGGAGCCATGCGATGCAGTCTCTCTGGGGTCATGTATGTACGATGTACATAATTATAGTGGACAAACCTGAAGCGGGCATTGCATGAGACCGTGCGCGTGAGTACGCCCACTGTCTTCCAATCCCTGTCTTTCAGGGGCACCTCCAGGTCTGCATTCCATGCGGCGAACGCCCTTGGGGGAGGGTCATTTGCATCTGCCCTCATGGCCTTATACAACAGAGAAATGAGGTGCCTACCAGCTCGGCTTGACGCAGTTACCTTAATGCTGAATTCTCATATACTTTTGTGCAGTGGCGGCTGGTGACATTTGAAAGTGGTGAGGCGTAAAACAATTGTGGTACCTCACTGCGGCGAGCGAGCGTAGCGTGCGAGCCTGAACCACCTACGGGGGGTTCGGGGGTATTCGGGGGGGTTCTCCCCCGAGAAAATTTTGAAAAAAGAGTGGGCAAATGGTGCATTTTCAAGCAAATTTGAGAAAACAGGAAGGTGTCAACCACTCTGAGGTCTGATGACAAGCCACCAGAGCCAGAGAACAGGCAAAGCACTGCAAACAGTACATGTCCTTGACCAAACCAACTTAAACAGGCAGCTCGAACATGATGTCACCCACTCTGCGGCACAATACTGCATCACTGCTAGAGAGACTCAGCATTTTGGTTTTCAGTGGGGGTCTATGGCACATCCCAGCTATTACATGTATCCCTACTTACACACATTTATTGATTCATACCGCCCTCCTGTATCCCATTACCTCTGTGCCTAACTACACCTCACAACTGATCCTTTTTTCCATACCTGTGCCTGGTGCCATTTTCTTCTCTTTTTGCAATCACAAAAGCATTCAATTTCTCTACATTCCCACAATAATCAGTATTAAAACTAAATGATCAGTTACAAAAAGACACGCTTTCATACTTATTACATAATCACAATTCATATAAGCAAAAACGTGTAACAGTTCATCACATTTTTGTATAAACCACTTTAACACTCTTATTACAAGGAAAGAAGGGTAATTATAAGGTTGCTTCTTGTCAAGCAGGTTATGTGCTCAGGTTCTATAGCAGCTAGATTCTGACTTAGCTGAGCCATAAACCGATTCTGCCCCTGCACCTCACCCCAAACACCACACCTCACATGTCTACCAATCCTCTGCGCTTTTTCTGTGCATGACGCTACTCTCTGGCACACACAGTTCACAAGTGATTCCAGACAGGCCCACCTTTCCAGGCTGCCCACCATTACAACAGAGCCTAACAAAACTGGCTCAGCAGTAAAACACTTTGGTCCAAACTAGGATCCCCTCGTCCACATTCAAGGCCCGTGAAGAAGGACTATGGTGAGATCCTCGGCTCAGAAACAGCCTATCTGTGGCAAAGAGCGTCATGTCAAAACGATAAAAACGAAGGAATATGCAAGTGGTTCCAGACAGAAACAGCGTTAAAAAGACAAGGACACACATATTTTCATTTAAAATTAAAATGTTCCATCCATACAACTATCAAAAATACTTATCTTTTGGTCAAACATCTTGCATTGCTGCCAAGCCCGCCTGTGGAATGTAGATTCTGAGTTAATCAGTCAGTGAGCTCGGTTACCGGCGGGGTTTGAACCCACTACACATGAGCCGTTACTCTGTTTTTCTGAGCCGCGCCCTCCCCCGCTCCTACTTTAGATATACAGCGCTTGAAAGCAGATAAAAATCACCACTTAATGTAGACTGACAACAGATTATTTATTCCAGGTACCCTTGGCGTAAATATGAAATAGACATGGCATAACAGGGGGGATGGGCAGGCCCCAATACTGAAGCCATAAGACCCCGTTAGTGGTGGTGGAAGACCGCTCCAGGTTCTTGTCCCATCCGTAGCCCCTCAACAAGTCTTTTATTTGCTGCTTTGCTTTTAAGTAAAGAGCTTGGAACGGATATGACAGAAAGCAAACGGTGCTCAGTAAGCAGGCCCCTGAAAGCCCTGTTCACTTTCTTTTCGTGACACTGTCTTCGTGAACCCCGAGAACAGCTAGCACGGGCTGTGCCAGGGTGGCCGAAGGGCAAGCTAGGAGTCACAGCTGCCACACCTGGTTCCCCATAAATTAATTGACGTCCATGTGTGACCCATCACATCGTTGGCTGTGGCGTTCAGCCTTGACCCGAAATAGCCCATGTTATTATGTTATAGTGAATACGCACAAATCTATTTACCCCTCACTTTAGCCCCCCCTGCTGCTTGAATTACAAAATACAGCAATTTTCAGGTACAGTAACAGTAGGCTTTTCGAGCCCCCGGTGCGACTGCACCTGCTGCACCAATGGAAGCTACGCCCCTGGCCACAGTAAAGTGCAGGACTTCGACATTAGCGACCTCTCCCGTCCTCTGCTGTCCGTCTGGTAAGGAGTGACGTCTCGCGGTCCTGTTGTTTCCACCCACGCCAGACTGGAAACGACGGTTGTATGACGGCACCGGCCCTGCACAGCCAGGGGGCGCACATTTGTTTATTTTCTGTGGCGTGGTGGAGCCCGAGGCCAGGGTATCCTCGCCCTGACCGCTGTAATGACTGACTGAAAACCAACAAGAAGCGCGTGTGCAGAGCTCCATCTTGCATGGCAGAATCTGGCAGTAGGACTCTCCTCTGGTGCACTGATGAGGCTTGACAGTGAAAAATGGGGCCGCCATCACCAGCCCAGTGACCTGTCTCGAAATAGATTTTTCTCTCTGAATGAGGCAGCACCACTGCGGCTCCTGTGTATCTCCTGTGCATTTGATGACCGAGCCCGGTGGCCCACCGATTCATTCCCCCAAAGGCGCTGTGGGGTTGCTGTTTATTTATGTATAAACTCTCTGATTTTTAGGTCTCGCCTACGCAGCGCGCATGCGCTGCTTAGAAGAGACCTTTAGTTATCGGCACAGCTTTGGGGGCACAAACGTGCACGCGTTGCATTGCTTGCAATGACAACGCGTGCACGTCTGGCGATTCCCTTGCGGGAGCGCGCAGCGCCATATGGTGGCGCCATATGGTCGCAATCATCGCGCCTTGCCCACGCTCCCGCAAGGGAATTGCGCAGGCCCCCTCCCCCTGCTGCTGCGCGAGGCGCGCGCTTGTTATTCCTTCTTCGATACTCACCTAGAAATTATGCTGATAAAGTCAAAATTCAAAAGTCCATTGAGCATGCATGACAATAATACAGGCCCTGCAGCCATACGACGCAGCCCCCCCCGCACCTCTCCCCCCCCACCGTCCACAGGGCGCCTATGCATTTCTGTGACGCATGGGCATCTCAGCACAGCCACATTTTGCAGTGGGCGCCATCATTTGGATCAGCGACCATTTAATTGACACTCGCGGCAACAATATACAATTATAGATTTACAGCATTTATTCGAGGGCGTAAAACCACACAAGTCTCTTGGCTAACATTTCAAATAAGGCTTGCAGCATGTTTTTCATAGTTTTCTCTGCGGTTTTCCAAAAGCCACGATTATCTTTGTGCCATTTTTCAAGTGAGCTTTAAAACAAAAAGACAACATTACCAGATAGCTAGCGATCTGGTTATATATAATCCATTCTTTGTTACAAATCCTACAGGCACTATCACGACCTTAAAGCATCAAGATTCAAAAGGTTAAGCTACAAATCCTATCTATGAACAAACACAAAAACACGACTCGAAAAGCAAACAGCAGCTCACATTCTTCCCCTGAGCGCCCACTGACCCCGCATTTTCAACCACGTGACACCACAAGACACTAACTCTAAATTAGGACATTCACATAATCAGGTAAATAAGTGCTGCCAAGAGGCCTTGGGGAGCGCTGTTTATCTACCTAATAAAGGAGTCATAATTGCCGCCTATTACTGGTGTAAACAGGAAGGTCATTTATTATCTGTACACAGAGGTAAAATATAAATGCCTGCACTAAACGAACCCTGCTGGAAACTGGTGCGACATTGTTACATTTGGGAAATCCCGGCTGACTACGAAGAACGGGGTTGTTAATGGCATACCTGTGTTTTAAATACTTAAATGCATTGGTACCAGGCAAAGAGGTATTTGTGAGTGCATGAGCCACAAAGCAACATTTACACACACCTGGACATAGATGATGGATACATGCAAATAGGCAGGTATAGAAACATACCTACCTCCCTGATCAAAAAATCTACTGCCGCCTACACACACAGAACCAGGGTCGGACTGGACTAGGGCAATCAGGCAATGTCCGATGGGCTGGTCTGACAGGTCTGTGTGTGGACTGTTTTTTGGGGCTTTTTGGGGGCTGTTTTATGATTAAATTGGCTGGTGTTTGCTGCTGATTTCCTGATATTACCAGAAGTACTGACTGCAGTAAACATAAATACTTGCAGTCTCCAATACTTAGCACAATACCCATTCAAGTAAAAAAATGGCCTAGTATGCAAATGTAGGCCACTTTTTAGCTATCTATATCATTAATGATGGCCACTTTTATTTTGGCGCCTGGGCCATTTTTTGTCCCATTCGACCCTGCATAGAACAGACCAACAGGCCTACATGCACAAGATCTACAGGCATCCATCCATACATGTAGCCCACCTGGCATGCAGTCACTTATGCACATAGAGAAACGTGGCATGGCATGCTAGTTATACGCAAAGTGCCTATACTGCTCTAAGGCCTTCTCTAAGGCCCTCAGTAGTGGTGGCTTGAGAGCAGAAAGAACGGAGAGGGAATTAATCAAGAGTCTTGTGAAGAAAATGATCGTCCCAAAAACGAGCAGTTGTTGGTAGCTTACATTATGTGCCTGAGTGGCAAGTAGAAAGCAGGAGATGGACAGTGGCTGATTGGAGAGGCAAGGAGGGAGCAGGGTAGGGTAGGAGGCATACATCAAGGCAGCAGGGGATCAAACAGTGAGGAATCAGAGCCCAGTGGAGACTTGGGAGGGATACATTGTTTGAGAGATGGAAGGGCAAGCAATTGAAAGCCAGTTACCCAAAACCACCAGCCAGCACACACAGGCTGACACAAGCAAATGTCAAGCATGCAGGCACAACTACGCCTCACCACAACACTGATACATTCAGAAGGCACACATAAAGGCACAGGGGATACACTTAGGGTTATAAGGAAGCAGGTTTTGTGTCAATTTAATGTTTAGACCCTGTGATGATTAAATCATGCATGTGGTAGCAGAAATATTGATGTCGATGCCTAATCAATCCTTGGCCTCTTCTAATAGAAAACACTTCTTCTGGGGAGTAGAATGCTTTAATCTTCATGCCTTTTCACTCACTGAGATCTTTGGAATAATCACCTGTCAGTAACAATGCATGGATGTCAATCCCATGTTTTCCTCTTTGTATAGTCTAATATAAATAGTACTTCTGTTGAATGCCATCATATATTTCACACTTACGAATGAAACGCGTTAGTTTTGCCAGATATATATTCATCTACACCAATACTTCTGTATCTAGTTCCAGGATTTCTCATTACAAATCAGGCATATCAAATGCATTGGTAGCTAAAGTAAATGTACACTGAACCTCCCAGAATGCTCTGATTTGTTAAACATAAGTGTGGGGCTAATAACATGGCGCCCAGGAATATGCAGCAAACTAGCTAGCAATTTACCTATTATAATCCATTTAATAGCTTCTTACTGGAACCATTATATGCATTCTACAGAGATTTCCTATAAAAGGGAGTGTGACTAAAGGACTTGGGGAAGGTATTAATAGTAGTCATCCTCAAACCAGGAAGAGACCCTCTTATCATCCCATGTCTCTTATCAATACTGAGGCGAAAATACTGGTTAAAGTCCAGGCCTCCAGGTTGGCCCGGGTGAAACATACTTTGGTCCATCCAGATTCATGTCAACACGTGGCACCAGACACAGCATCAGAAGACTGCATATGGCCCTTGACCATCTCTGTCGTTCCCCTAGACCGGTAGCCCTCTTAGCCTTAGACTTTGAGAAGACGTGTGACTCCGTTTCTTGGCCCTTCCTATTCCAGGTGCTACATAAAATGAGCTTTGGCCCATGCTTCTTAACATACATTCAACTAATTTACAACTCTCCGTGGGCTCGAGTATATATCAATGGCCTCCTTTCCCACTCCTTCCCAATTGACGAGGCTGCCCACTATCCCCACACCTATGTGCCCAGACAATAGAACTACTCGCGGCATAGATCCGAACTGGCGCCCAGCTGTGGGTATTGACTGGCGTAGAGGGGTAGAGGACCGGATGTTACTTTATGCAGATAAAGTGCTTCTTTAACTGGGATGCCCACACCTCAGTCCCTTATATATTTCAGATGCTGAGGATCAGGCATAGCCAATAGGTCTCGCTTTGGGACCTTATAAGAATTTAGTTATGCAGCACAATATCCTTGGTGCAACAACATCAACTGTTGCATGGCTAAACACTTATAAGGTCCCAAAGGCGAGACCTATTGGCTATGCCAATGCTTGTTTTAGTACTATTGGGTAATGATAAAATAATGGCTTCTGGAACTATAAGTGCACCCCCAATGTTCCTGATTCACTACAGCTGCCCTCTACATTTCAAGATTCGACTCTACAGCGCAGATATGCTGACCCTGCCACCCCCTACTGTTTCAGTAATTTGGAACCCTTAGAACCTCACACACAGAACCTCTACTACGCCACACACCTCTGTGGATTCTAAGAGTGGAAGACCACATGGGGCGAGCAGTCACGGGTGTGTGGGTTCGGGCGGGGGGGTCTATATATAATTGTAAAAAAAGTAAAACTTACCTTACTCCGCGACCGCGCCGCCGCCTCAGCTCCTGCCGCTCTCGAGTCCTGGTGCGTTGTAGGCAGCCTCCCTCCTCCTGCTCCCCTAAGCCAATCACAACGCTGCAATGGCAGCGTTGTGATTGGTGAGGCGCAGCTGAGAGCGCCCCAGCCGGGCCATTTTCTCTATGTAGGCTGCATGCAGCAGCCAACAGAGAGAAAAAGGGGGAGTGCGCATGACTGCTTTGTTCGGCCCTGGGGCCGACCAAACAGTCAGTACCCACAACAGTGGGCAAGCCACTCCCCCGCTGCCCTCGAGCGGGACCGCCCACCCGCCCTCCCACAACCAGGCACTTCTGCTTTCTCGCAATGCGAGAAGCAGAAACATAAAATGGTAGTTTTACCATTTTATGTTTCTGCCTTCTCGCACTGCGAGAAAGCAGTGGGGCGACGCCCCCATGGTGGAGCCGCCACTGCTTTTGTGACTGATTTGACTACCTCAATGATGTATTGTTCTATACTCTTTGTAGACTGTTTTGCCCACATGAATCCTCGCATGTAGTTTGAGTAAGCTTATTTACATAACATGTTTAGCGCCTTGATACCTTCGGATCAAGCTAGTGCTATATAAAACTCAAAAACAAATAAATAAGGAGAAAAATCCTTTTTTCTCCTCGTTATTTCTGCTTTCTATGGGTGTTGCAATTTGCAGCACCCATTGAAAGAGGAAAATGCCGCCAGAGATTGTTTTTGTGCAGGGAGGTATCCCTGCCTGAAGTGCGCCAGCGCTTTGAGAGAGCAGAAGTGCGCCATATCTTAGTAGGTATGGCGCATTTCTGATCTCTCCCTTTCATGCAATGCAGCACAGCAAGTTGCCTTGCTACAATGTGTTGTGTGAAAGAATAGTAAATCTGACCTAATATGTCTCGCAGCACAGTGCAGGCGCTGTGTAGGCGAGACATAAAAATGCATGGCAAAACTGAAAGACTTTTTGTTTGAAAAACATCACCCATCATGCATCTGCACGTATAAGTGAAAGCATAATTTATATTTTTGTGGCGTATAAAAAAATAACAATTAAAAACTAAAAAGAATGAACCATTGGGCCAGCTTGGAAAGGCCAGATCTATAAGATTTGCCAGTGCTGCTTTTCATGCAGTGGCCGGCACTGAAGACAAAAATGACAGGGCACCGGCTGGAGCGCGAGCTCTATGCAATGCGGTCTTCTGGCTGGAGAACCAGTTCTCCTGTGTTGTTTGTGGAGAGCAGGTCATGCTATTGTTCACGCTCCCAGTGCCTAGCAGCAGGTTTCATGATGTAAAGATTGGTTTGTTTAAGGCTCATGCTCAGTGGGAGAGAATGTGCTAAAAGGCGAGGTGGGGAGACTTACCCAGTGAGAGCAACTCCCTGTAGAAACTATGCAGAGGCGCGAGACTCTACTCAAGGGGCTGAGCAAGTGTTGCGACGTCTGGAGAAGTTCCGTTGAAACCCGTGACGCATCTAGGTACATTAGATTAAGGTACGCGTCTTTTACCCATGGTATTGTGTGACATGTGCATGGCACGCCTACTTTGCCGTATTATAGAATGGGGCGGTTTCAGCTGGAATACTGTGATGTGCTACAGTAAAGAATGTTTGCTGTGGCGTGAAATTGGGCGACTTAGTTTGTGTGGCATGTGTGGTGTTGCACGGTATGTCAAGGCACAATATGGAATGTTTAGTATTTCATGCTATGGTCTGAAATGTTACAGTACGGTAGAGGAAGTACAGTTTCACTATGCTATGGTATAGTGAATCGCAGTATATTGTGGTATATCATAATGTCTTATGGGACGGTATGGCGCATTGACTTATTGTTATGTTATTTTATATGCTATGCTATGCTATGTCATGTCATTTCATGTCATGTTATGCTGTGGTATGTTGTGTTTCTTTTGCCGTGTTACCATATTTTCGTTCACGTTCTGTTATAGAATGGCATGGTATGCTTCTTTTTGCTGGACTGTAGTTTAAGTTTAATAACACGCCGGCCGGCTTTGAAATGCCTTCAGTTTACCGCTGTCCTGTAGAAAGGGTGAATAAGCTGGCTGGTCCTTATCAAGAGAGTATATTAGAAGACAGAAGGATGTGTGGGGATTAAAGAAAGTCTTGGCTAATGAGCAGAACTTTAGGGCTCTCGGTGCGTTCTATGAAGAACAGGCACTGTGGAGGTGTGGTGCTGGGTAGTTTCAGAGCGCGATCATGTTGCCAATGTTTATCCACCTTAAATCTTTTTCTGCAAAAGCTGCACTATATAAGAATCATAGATAAATAAATCAATAAATACATAAATAATCCCAATTGCTCCTTCTGCATCCCCTGCCTCTTGCTGTAGCTTCCTCGTACCACGAGGTGCCATGCAAGGGTTTCACAGCAGAGGCATTATATGCTTGTTGGTCTTTGTGACAAAGGCATAGCTACCATTGGTTCAGCAGGCGTAGTGGCACCGGGACCCAGAGCCCTGAAGGGTCCATTCAACCCTGTTCATTGCTGTATTTTATTTACCCCAACAGCAGTTAAAGGGGCCATTTTATTTGCTTGCACCAGGGCCCATGGCATCCTTGCTACACTGTTGCTTATTAAGCCCCCATCGGTCTTGGTGTCAATGCGCTAGTCATGCGTCTTACGCTTCCTCTCCATCTATCCTCCAGCAACCTCTGTGGGACTCTACTAGGACAACGTTTCACTGCTCAAACCTGGGCCCACTCCCTACAGCCAGCCATCATCAATTAGCCAGAACGCTGCACCCTTTAATAAGACCTCCTCTGTCTCCTGCCCCCTAAATGGTAGGAGATTTCAACAAGGGATGCATTTGCACTAGGGCCTTGTAGTGGCACTGTACTCATTAGTTAGTTGCTGCACAATTTTTCCAGGCACAGAGAATAAACATTTGTCCAATGTTATTACTTTCCAGGAACAGGGCATAAACCTTTATCCAATATCTTTACTCTGTGATGGATTATTTGTTATTTCTGTAATACACTATGGGGCATATTCACAAGGAGCTATCGCCGAATTAACGGCACTTTATCGCAGCCAAAGTCGTGATAAATTTACCTCCCCATTCACAAGCCGGTGTTAACAGCCCACAGCACCAGTTTACCCGCGATAGCAGCTGCAAAAAACATCGCCACAGAGGACCCCCGCAAATATCGCTAATGAGATGCAGAGTAGGCGTTCCCGTGCCAAAAGCCGAGACAACATCACACTTCAACATTAGCACCAGGAAATTTACACCTGCTCTGACCTGGTGTAAAGTCGGACGGCAGCCTGCACCACAAAAGGGAGCACAGCCCAGGGGCACATCCGAAGGGCAACAGATGCCATGGAGCCACCCATCATGCGGCCCGGACACCCAAGAGGGCCACAACACCCACCTCCACCACCCCAGGACCCCAACCCACACCCGGAACACCCCCCCCCGGACCACCACAGACGCAGCGCAGATAAAGACAGCGGAACCCCAGGAAACGTACCAGCCGCACAGACCCAACATCTGACAATGTCACCTTCCACTACAGGCTGAAAGGGACAACCAACCTACGCATCCTGACCATCATCGCCTAACAGGCCTACGGCACCAACACAGCGGACAACCAACATCCCACCCCACACAAAGCTGATGGCATGGCTGCACCTGTTGCCCCCTGGGACCCCCCAACCAACACCCGCCAGATTCGGAGGAGTCTCACTGCCAGCCACATCCAAGTCCCCCACACCTGTCCTGGACATCACCATCACCCTGGTACCCCAGTCCCCATACATACAACACAATGCGCAGGATCCGCTGGAGACCAAGCATGGACCATCCGCCCAAGCAGGATGCACGCACGTGTTGGGAGCAATACACAGCACACATGTACTACCTGTGCCCCCTGGTGACACAGCACACAATCACCGCAACAGGAAGCACACGTCTCACATCAATGTGCAGGCAACAACAGAACACCGTGGAACACCCAACAATGTCACCTTCAAATACACAGCCAGTGTGCATGATACCTTCATCCTCCAACAGTCCATCATCAACCAGCGTTCCCAGGATGGCAACAAGGCAAATGCACAGCCCCTTGGCAATATCCAAATGAACACCCCACACACCTCAACTCCACAACCATGCAACTCACAACGCTGGCAATGCACACGTCACAAAATCACATACAACAGGCACAACAACATGCCCACCCACCAGACATGACAGAACAACTTACAATGTCCACATGGGCAAGCCCTGAACATGAGCCAGCAACGGCATGGCACCTCAGCCACATAATAGCCGAATGTGGGGAGAGGTGGCAACCAGGCATGTGTGAAGGATGCAGTAGAACATTATAAAGGTTGTAAGATGCACACCTGTGCTGCTTGTACGGGATCAATACTTTGGTTCCTTCATGTTCTAAGGATGCAGTAGAACCATGATTGGGAAAGTACACAATGCCAAGAGTGCCGGAGATGTGCTGGACACCTCGCAGTATGCAGAACACACCCATATCCATGGCGACATACATCGCTTGTGTATGGAGTGCAGTGGACAGTGGACGCCACCATGTCACCCCAGCCAGTGGGGGACCTCGCGGAAATATTGCCTGTTACGCCCCCCCCTAAGCGTCAGCGGAGTGGGATGGCCCGGCGTACGCCACGCCAGCGTAGGGGTGTGAATAAAAAGCACGTAGGCCTGGGCGTGGTCCTCTTCCGGAAAGACCCACGTCTCTGCCAGGGCGGCGCCTCCCACCCCGCCACGAGGCCGACGCCATCCTCGTGAGCGGAGTTGCCTGCGATGCTGTGCGCCTGCCGGACCCCGGCACGCTGGACCACGAACCCGTCAGGCCAGCCCCTGCGCAGCCAGGCCACACTGATCACCTTCCGACACCGTGTGTCAAGGAGGGCCCACCACGTGCCGGCGCAAGCCCCAAGCCCGAGGCCCGCGACCTTGGCAGCCACCTTAGACCATCACGGCCTCCACGACACAGCCCCGCTTTATTCCTTTTTCGTTGACGTACTCTACTGCCGCCCCCGGCCTACTCTTCGGACCAGTAGGTCCCATATGTGAAACTGTGTCCTGAGTCATGAATGGCAGTGACCCCAAATCCGGGCCAGCGGCCACAGCACCAAACCCCCCCGATCAGTGAGGCATAGTTCCATATGGGCATCTTGCGACACGTGGTGCCACTAACCCTGTTCAACACCAGCCGGCTACACGTGGTGCCACTAACCCTGTTCAACGCCAGCCGGCTACACGTGGTGCCACTAACCCTGTTCAACGCCAGCCGGCTACACGTGGTGCCACTAACCCTGTTCAACGCCAGCCGGCTACACATGGTGCCACTAACCCTGTTCAACGCCAGCCGGCTACATGTGGTGCCACTAACCCTGTTCAACGCCAGCCGGCTACACGTGGATGAGGGACCAGGACTACCCTGCTGACCAGTAGGTCACACATCCAGCACCTAGTCGCAAAGCACGAATGGCGGAGTCCACACCAGTGGTCGCACGGAGAGGTGTAAGAGGAAGATGCGGCTCAGTCTGGACGACTGCCGGGTCACATACACGGAGGTGACCTTAACACGTGGTGCCACTGAACCTGAACTACGCAGGCCGGTGGGGCCATCCAACCTATGCCGGCGACACTCAGTGAATGGGCCGTGCTGACCGCTGCCTCAGGCCTACACCAGGGTCAGGTAGGTCACACATTTGGAACTGAGTCTTGATTACACCATGGCAGTGAACATTATTTAAAGCAGAGAACAATTCACTATACACCCTCCGATGTGGTGGCAACAAGTCTGTGCATGGCATCACAACCACACGTGTCTGTGGACCTACGCAGACCACTGCCCTCGGCCTACGCTGTGCACGAGTGGGATCACAGATTTGGAACTGAACATCGGTAATTCAAAAGGCAGAATTCATTTCTTCGCACGCACGGAGGGGCGTTAAAGGATGACACGTTGCAGTCCGGAGGGAACAGGATCAGCGTCACGGAGGTGATTGAACACTACCGACAACTGCCACTGTGTCACTAACTCTGTGCCTCGCGAGCCAACGACCCGTGGATGTGGGCCACTGCTGACCGCTGCCTCCGGCCTACACTGCGGTCCAGTAGGTCACAGAGCCTTGATTTGGCATTCTTGGAGTTCACATATGTGTACCGGCATCATCGCAGACTGCATCCCCTCACAGCACCTGTGCCACTAGGTTTGTTCCCCGACAATCATGGACACTCACTGGTCGTACATTGGTAGCGTTTGAGTCTATGGACTAGGGGCTAGTTTTCACCCTCATGTAGCTGATCCCGAATTGTTGGTGCAAACAAGGGTTGCACTTTCCACTCCTCAATTTGCTGCTTCCAGAGAACATCAGACCTTCTGCATCATGCCCTGGAGGACACCTTCCACTGTCCTCCGCAACCCTCCGCAACATACACCTCGGACATTGATGGGGACCGGCTCCGGTCGCATGGCCCATCTGACTGCACCGTAAGTCACCATCCCGTGGCTGGGTGCCTGTGCCGGCCGCAGTGAATCCGGGGCCACTAACTCTGTGCTGCTCAGGTCTGGGACCCCTTCTTCTGAGACATTGAATGGCCTCTGTAGCAATGGTCTTGGGGTCATCAACGCCATGTGTCTGTGGCCCTGCGCTGTCCGCCTCCTCCGGCCCCAACTGCGGGCCACCAGGGCCCACACATGGCATCGAGTCTTGACCGGCCCGGACGTCGCATCACCGCAGGAGGCACACGCCACCACCGCAAGGACCACCTCCAACCGCCATCTGCCAGAGTCGAAAGGGTGGTCCTGACAGACCTATGGAGTTGCTCAGACCTGTCGTGGATGCCATCATCGGCCTGCTACCCTGCTCAGCACTCCAGGTGCCAGTGACTCAGTGCACCGCAAGCCATTGTCCGTTACTGATTGAGTTTTGTGCTGTTGTGAGGTTGCGCAGCAATGTCTCCCCATGCAGTGGGGAAGACCTGGGACTATGATGAGGAAGATGTGTCAAGTGTGTGGACGGGAGAAGGCACAGACAATGGGAGGGCAGGAGGCAACAGCCCCTAGGCAGGAATGCAGATTGGTGGTGGTAGTCAAGCTACACACCCGGATCTATTACTGGGTATTGCGCTGTGGACTGTTGACGCAACTGTCACCTCAGGCAGTGTGGGGGACCTGGGACGTTGATGAGGAAGTTGATGCAGGTGTAACACACCCCACTGCATGTGCATCAGGACTAACCGGAAGGGACACAATCCTAGAAATTTCTTCACATGAGCACGCTCTTCTCTAGTGCCCCTACCTCAGTGCACTGCAACTCACGGAACCTCCTGACTGAATATTGGGTGACCTCTGTCCTTACTCCGGATCCCTCCATGTTGCTCTGCAGTTGACTCTGTTATGCTGGTGTTTTCTGTTTCCATTACACTGGTGTCCACTGTTCAGGTTGTTGCCAGCACCAAGCACTCCGTGCGGGCTGGCTTATACTCACCCCACACACATCCAGCACAGGCGTCACTGTACATGTGGCCCTGCCAATAAAGCGGCCGGGCGTACGTGCCCGTAGCCAGTTCAACATGATATGTGCATGTGTCCCTGTGGTCTTGTTGTATGCATCGGGTCCCTCGGCCCTACGACATTACATTGTGCTGTGTACAGCGGACGCAGACATGTCACCGCAGGCAGCGGGCTAGAACCTGGACATGTAGCTTTGTCGTCACCCATTCAATTCGTAAGGGGAGTGGACTGTGCCGTCATACGCTGAGCCAACGTGGGTGTGTGACTGATATGTGCGTGCCCCTGGGCGTGGTTCTGTACTGGGTATGTGCATCTGCATGTGTCTCTATGGCAGTGTGGGTCTCCTTTGTGGGGTGTAGGTGGTCCCTGAAGGGTATTGAACACCCACGTATGTGTTCTAGTTCACATTCCATGGGTTGGGCAACACCCGCACCTGTTGGGCCACCTCCTTTTGGCGTTCTGACACCTGGCATTGGGGTGCCATGTGTGGGTGGGTGAAGTGTTGTGAGCCAGCCGTGATTGCGGGTGCTTCATGCTGTGTGGTCTGTTGCAGAGTCTGGGTTCTCCTCTGAGTAGCTTGTCTGCCCTGGTCCTGGTGGTGGGTTGTGTGGGATGTCCATGGGCTGTTGTAGGGCGTCGGTGTCGAAGGTGTGGTGTTCGTCTCGGGCATCACTGATGGGTTGTCTGTTCTGACCTGCTGGAGGTGTTGTTTGTCCCTCTGCATTGTGAAGGGGAGGTGCATGTTGGCATTGTGTTAGGGATGTGTGTGGATTTAGCGAACAGGGGCTGCCCGGGATTTTAGTATCCTCGGGCGGGTGTTTGTTTATTGATGCATGAATGTCCTCCATGCTGTTTCCTTTTTCAGCCCGACGAGGTACGGGCGCCCATCGACACTAGTCATTGGAGTATTTTTCTCTGAGAGTGACGGGTAAGGATGACATACCCCTTGTTAATTTTAGGGTTTATCCCGTCACTATACTACGAGGGCATTGGTATTTACATTTGGCATTTCTTGTGTGGTAGCATGTTGGGGTCACGGAGGTCTCTGCACCGTCCCAACATGCGATTCCCTCACTTGTTACGTAGGGGCTCCTAGATCTGCCATACTTGTTTAGCTATTTGTAGGGATTGAACTGGGTTTTTCTACACTTTGGCACGTCTCCCGATGCGGATATTTTTGCAGGTCCTTGGTGATACCACATACATGATGCCCAATATTCTAGGTGCTGTTCATTCTTGGATCGCCATTGGACACACCGGGGTTACCCCGTGGGTTTTGTGCTTCGTGTTGGGTGCTTTTGTCTCATGTGTCTTTTGTGTGTGATATGATGTGCACACGATTGTGGCACACTATGATGTATCAAGTTGGACTGATGCACATAACTTGTATTCTATCTTGTCTTTCTCTTCTAGGTTTCCTCAGGAGTGGGTTCTACCATTAATCACACTGTAGGATATACAGTAGTTTGACCCACCCTGACCAACACTGAGGGTATCTGTTTTTTACTTATTTTAATTGTGTACATCACTAACCTTTCTGGTTTTTAGTCCTGATGAAGCGCCAATGACCCTTGTGGCAGGCTAGGCGCGAAACATGTCGACTTATTACATCCAGGCACATTGTGCCGGTTGGGGTAATACTTTACCCACGGGGGTTGATTTGAATTTACCTTCTTACAAACAACCTCTGGTCATTTTTAATTCACGCTTCACGCATTTCTCTCACCCTCATTAATAGGACCCACACCCCACACACCCGCAGGCACCATCCGGCATTTGCTGAAAAGAACTCCGATAAAGTGACCCTTCGGGGGACCCTCAGGGAATTGCAGCGCCGGCCCTGCGAGAAGCAAATGCCCGATGATGAAGCATGACATCCTTTGGGATGTGTGAGGGCAACAGGAGGCAAGACTTGTTCTTTCCTTCCCCCCCACCAGTGGGTCCGCGTCAACCTAGGTGTCTCTTTCTTTTCTCTTCTTTTCTTCTCTTCTCTTTTGTAAGGTGTGTGGGTAATTTCTGGACCCCGCCCCAGGAACAGTGTCCCTTTTTTGGTTTGATGTTAACTTTAAGGAGCATGGACACTGGACCGTAACTGGCTCCTAGGTCCCCCCTCTTTCTTTTTTGGTTTATTGATAGCACAGCGGTTCAGCCGAGGGACCAGATTACTTTTCTATCCCTGCTTGTTTCTTTTCTGTTTCTTTTTCTAACATGAGACAAGTCCACACATCCTACCCTCTTTTTCCCTTCTTTCCCCCGTTTCTATGTTTATCCCATTGAACTGTGCCGGTTGGAACATTGAGGATAGTTACACGCCTTTACTCTTTGGATTGTGTTCTGTCCCTCTATGTTACGTGTATCCATCTTAATTATTTGTGGCTCTGCAACTCGTAACATTTTTACAATATCAAGGGGACTTTACTTTTGCAGCCATTAGCCAAGAGTTTTCATCCCATCACTCCTGTTTCCTGCGTTACTAGCATTTATGTATTTGACGCATGTGTGGCGAGTATTACTCGTTGTCATGACGACAATGTCCATGACCAGTAGACCAATGCGCATGTCCGGGGGAACAGTTCTTTCCTGGGACGCACGCGCACGCTAATTGAATATCCATGCATGCGCTTCTCATGCTAGGTTGACGGGGCATTCCGGAAGGAGGTGCCTCCCCGACACCAATCACCTGTACTATTTAGTCCGTGCCTTGCCACCATGATTCTATCTACGGCAGGTGCATGGACGAGGAAGGTGCACTGGAACCGGCACCCGTTGTTAACTTGTAAGTTAGGGATGTGTGTGGGTTTAGCGAACAGGGGCTGCCCGGGATTCTAGTATCCTCGGGCGCGTGTTTGTTTATTGATGCATGACTGTCCTCCATGCTGTTTCCTTTTTCAGCCCGACGAGGTACGGGCGCCCATCGACACTAGTCATTGGAGTATTTTTCTCTGAGAGTGACGGGTAAGGATGACATACCCCTTGTTAATTTTAGGGTTTATCCCGTCACTATACTACGAGGGCATTGGTATTTACATTTGGCATTTCTTGTGTGGTAGCATGTTGGGGTCACGGAGGTCTCTGCACCGTCCCAACATGCGATTCCCTCACTTGTTACGTAGGGGGCTCCTAGATCTGCCATACTTGTTTAGCTATTTGTAGGGATTGAACTGGGTTTTTCTACACTTTGGCACGTCTCCCGATGCGGATATTTTTGCAGGTCCTTGGTGATACCACATACATGATGCCCAATATTCTAGGTGCTGTTCATTCTCGGATCGCCATTGGACACACCGGGGTTACCCCGTGGGTTTTGTGCTTCGTGTTGGGTGCTTTTGTCTCATGTGTCTTTTGTGTGTGATATGATGTGCACACGATTGTGGCACACTATGATGTATCAAGTTGGACTGATGCACATAACTTGTATTCTATCTTGTCTTTCTCTTCTAGGTTTCCTCAGGAGTGGCTTCTACCATTAATCACACTGTAGGATATACAGTAGTTTGACCCACCCTGACCAACACTGAGGGTATCTGTTTTTTACTTATTTTAATCGTGTACATCACTAACCTTTCTGGTTTTTAGTCCTGATGAAGCGCCAATGACCCTTGTGGCAGGCTAGGCGCGAAACATGTCGACTTATTACATCCAGGCACATTGTGCCGGTTGGGGTAATACTTTACCCACGGGGGTTGATTTGAATTTACCTTCTTACAAACAACCTCTGGTCATTTTTAATTCACGCTGCACGCATTTCTCTCACCCTCATTAATAGGACCCACCACCTGCAGGCACCATCCGGCATTTGCTGAAAAGAACTCCGATAAAGTGACCCTTCGGGGGACCCGCAGGGAATTGCAGCGCCGGCCCTGCGAGGAGCAAATGCCCGATGAAGCATGACATCCTTTGGGATGTGTGAGGGCAACAGGAGGCAAGACTTGTTCTTTTCTCCCCCCCCCACCAGTTGGTCCGCGTCAACCTAGGTGTCTCTTTCTTTTCTCTTCTTTTCTTTTCTTCTCTTCTCTTTTGTAAGGTGTGCGGGTAATTTCTGGACCCCGCCCCAGGAACAGTGTCCCTTTTTTGGTTTGATGTTAGCCTTGTTCTTGTCGACATGCAGACTGTATGACAATGTACATTGTGACTGTTTGGACGGTGGTGCCTATTTGAGTTGGGACAGTGTACATTTGGCCTACATGGCTGATGTGGGGTTGTAGCCGTAGATATGCATCTCACAGTTCCCTGCTCTGTCCAATGTGATTGTTCTATTTCTGCGCCTGGGCGGACCCAGTTGTGTCCCCTGTTCTGCAGTGTGGGTGTTGCGCTTTGTGCCACATTGTCATGGTATGTGCTGTGATTGCTATGTGTGTGTGCTGCAGTGTGCCACGGGGATGGGGGACATGTCCCTGGGTAATTGTGGGTGTGAAGTGTGCTACACCTCGTTGTGCATGTGTGCCATTGTGCCCATCACCCCCCGTCCCCCCAGTCCCTGTTGGATCCTCACCCTGTTGTTGTCGTGTCAGGTCCTGTCGAGCTGTGTCCGTACTCCCTACTCCTTGCACCGTCTCCACACTGATGACTGTGGCCTGGGTTTCCTCCAGCTCCTCCTGTGGCGCTGGACTGCCACCTCCTGTTGCCGTTGCTGCCTTCCTGTTGGCAGCGGGTTTGTGCCTGGTTTAGGTTGTCATGTCCTGCCGGCGCCTCTTGGCCTCCTGGATTGGCCTCCTGGGCACTCCGACTGCATTCCAGGTGGTCTGCTTGTGGGTCAGTTGCTGGTAGTGTTCTGTCACCTCCGTGACGCTGGTCTTCTTTTCCTGCGGTCTGCACCCCGTCTTCCTCTCCCTTTTCTCCTTGGCCTTCCCCGACCCAGTTGTTCCTTGCTGGTGGTCTGTGGGGGTTGTGGGGTTCGGGTTAACCTCTGCGCTGGGTCAGGGTGCATCCAAGTTGCTACGTGCTTTGGTTTGTTTCTGGTGTGTTGTTTCTGTGGTTTTTATGGTGCAATTTCCCGCCAGACACGTGGGATTTGCAGGCCTGACATTTGACGCGTTATCTGGTGACTATCGCATGGTACCGCCTTGTTGTGAATTCCACGTTGACACAGGGTTATTTTCCCGCAATAGGCTGCGATATTGAAAGTTGCGTTACGCTACTCTTGCGGTAGTTATCACACGTTCTTGTGAATATACCCCTATGTGTTTGGCTTTATACCTATTGATTCTCCGTTGGGGCAGACTCACTCACATTCATTCATCCCCCAGGAAGGTGCATACTCTCCCACATTCATTCATCCCTCAAAAAGGGGATCCCTATACAAAGATCTTTGGAAGTATTTACCACAGATCTTTTCTATCCTTACCGGACTCAGGTCACCTACTCCTAGATGAACCAGTCATCTCTAAAGAGGATAGGAAGTGAAAAACCTCTGTCATGCCCCAGTGTATCCTTAAAGCAACAACCACTTGCCACGTTGGCATAGAAGTTCAAGCCATGAACTCCTGTGCCCCATATTTACTTACCTCCAACTGTAACATGGCGTCTTCTCTCCTGACCTTTCACATTCCACATCCCCCTTACCTTCCCACCCACCAGCTTACAATCCACCATCTCACTACAATCAGCTCCATACAAACAGTGGCGTAGCTAGGGGGGGGCGATGGGGGCGGACCGCCCCAGGCGGCACGAGTTTTGGGGCGGCAGCCGGCCCACCTTCACCCGCTCATACCTGCGGCCGTTGCGGCCGCAAGAATCGGCCACTACCACCCCCCCCCCCGCTCTTCTATCATTTTGCCGAGGGCGGCAAACGCAGGGGCCGCCACGGGCAGCCTAAGGCCTAGCCACTCCCCTGCATACAAACAAACCCAGTAATTGCGAGGGATTGATTAGGGTGATTCTTGGCCTTCATAGAAAGGGGATTTCAGATGATGGGGATGGCCTAGGTTCAATACCTGTCACTGCTGTTAAGGACCTCTGAACATACCTGATGTAACTTTTTGCCTGCTACAAATTTCTTCCCATTTGCAACCGGTACATCCTTTTCTTGCCAATTTACATTTATTTTTAACTCTTTCTGACAGTCTCTCCAGATCCGGATAGCTTACTTTGTTGTGTACTAAACTAATGTCAGAAATTCAAAGCTGGGCAACAATGAGCAAAAAGATTACACATGCACACGTCTACCACACATTTCAAGGTATGTACATTTTGCAGAGAAACCTGCGGGATTCCAAAATCAAAGCCAAAACCCACTTACTCCTGCCTTCTCCCCACTACTTGTTTGCTTCTAGCTAACAAGAAGTGGGGACATGCTCTTTTTGGTAGATGCTCTTTTTGGTAGATTCTACCACTTAACGATCTGTAAAATTGTGATAGACAAAGCAGTTCTTAAAAGGGAAGAATTTATTGTTTTTGGAAAGCTTCAAGCAATACATTGTCTCTATGGCTAACACATCATTAGAGTTTGCTATGGGAGTTTATTGTCAGGAAGGTTAGACCGTTTTGCTATAACCACCTCTTTCAGCCTCATAATCCTGCCAATGTGTATCTCAGATTTGGCCACTAGATCTTCCATGGTGAAAGGCCATTCCATCTCTAAAGCACACCTCTCAAACAGTTCTGATTACTCAATCATCCAGTATTCTGCCATATACTTCATACATTTTTCAATATCAGCTATTAAATAGTATTATACAAAAAGAATCCACACAGTCTTTTTGATGCTGTCCAAACCCACAACTGTTTTATTGACATCCTTGACTTGACTGAGCTCCACATAGGTGCAGCAGCATTAGTGACATCTTCACTGAAAGATGCATGACATGCCAGAATGCCTCATAGCTGCAGACTTAATGCTTAGGAATTGAGTCTTTAGTTATTGGGAAAGAGTATATTCTGCCTAATTGAGATGCACACAGTGACCACCCTACTCGCTCCACATCACTGTGAAATACTTTCAATGGTGCAGTCTGCAAAACTCACACTGGTCAATGGAGTTCCTAAAATGGTAGATGGGGGCATGGCCAACAAGATGGCTGGCCTGAGGTGATCTGCCAGGCTGTGTCAACTCTTAATGAAATTCTGTATTATCATAAGCCACTGAGTGACTAGTGCAAGTGTAAATCCACAGTAGTAGTTTGGGAAGTGTTTACGGCCTGTTGCTGTACTCCCCGGATGCTATAGGGCACCTACTGCAGGACCAGGACTCAGGGCAATTCAATGGCCCCCATGTGCCCTGATTGGAACCATGCCTGGAAGACCCGTGCAGCCTGGATGGCCTGAGTGTTGTTATTTGGTGAGACTTCGACTAGGACAGTCTGGGACTTGGCATGGATCCTCATTGGGTGATGCTTCTTTGATTTCTGTGCACAGTCTTGGAGGGAGCTGGCGAGCACTGCTCGGAAATGAACTGGGGTGTGGTCACCGATGGAGGGAGAGGACATTACCTCACCCTAGAGAGGTCGAAATATTAGGCTTTGTATGTGCTCCTTCTCTGGCAAAAACGGAGATAATTGTTGCTGTGGGTTGGTGCTGGTCACTGCAGGATCACATCAAGGAGGTCAGAAGGCTGTAAGGGAGATGACATCCCCGACTCCCCCTCCACCCCCGCCGAACTCTGACATTATTGTGGTTGAGCAGGGGGAGAGTAGAGGATAACTCTGAATACCTCCTTAATCAAGTCCCCTGCAGGGGAGTAGGGACGAGGCGCTTTCTCTAACCATTATTGTGGGCCAAAAATATAATTAGTGAAATGATCCGCACTGGCTACAGCTGTTGGACCTATTGGTGCACTGTGGCATCCCTCTCCGTCCCTGCCACTCTCTTGTGCAGAGAGATTGGCCTGCATGATAGTTAAGAGGTGGCTTAATGTCCACCCTACTGACTCGATAGAGGATCCAACAAATTAAGTATAATCTTTGGCTATGCCCCCCTCTTCCAGAGGGGTTAAGGACATTTAGCATTATGGTCAAGGACAGGCAATACAAAGTAGCACAGGGGAACAAATTGCTGCTGTACCTAAGAGCGATAAACACATCTGCGGCAACGGATAAACAGACTACAGTGGGCGAAGTGTGGATACCTGGACCATGGATAGCAGACATTGTACACCATCAAGTAGTCCTATGTGGTACTGGAACAAAAAATTAACTCAGTGTCAATTGAAATGAACCTGATATGTGCTGATATGAGGAAAGTAACTGATAGAACTAAAGCCACAGAGAATGTGTTTGCGGAAACTACAACAAATATGAAACAAATGTGAGATACCAGGAGGGTGCCTGTACCTTTGAAGCCCTTGACAGGTACATAGAAGGATGAACATGAAGGAACAACCTTGGATTCCTGGTTTTGTCTAAGAGGGTGGATGGTCCGCCCAAAAAACTGTTTTTGGAGAACTAGATATTGAACAGTCTAAAACCTAAAGACCACTCAAAGTTGTTTTCTTCATATTTGATGCACAGAGTGCTGGTCACAATGCCTAACTAAGGGACTTTCCTGCAAGCAGTGATTGCTTGATTACCAAATTATTGAGACTGAGACTTAAGCAAGCACAGACAGCTACTATGGCTCAATTTGGAAGATTGAAGATCATGATTTTTCCTGACTGCATCCAATTAATACAGAGGCAGATGAAAACATTTTAAGCAGTTAAACAAAGTTTTAGCGAATAGAGACTGCGCTATATGCCACTATACCTCGGTCAGACTGAATGGCAAGATGCATTTCTTTGGATCCCTAGAATCCGTATGGGAACGACTGGGTGGCTGGAAAAACCTGTGAGGGCCGAGAAAAGGAATAGAACTAGTCCAAAACATGATGAAACTACACATGGTCGCTCCTGTGAGATGCTACATTCAGACAGCGAAATGAGTGTGAATGAATGAATTGTGGGAAATGAAAAAGGTACAGAGTGTCTGTAAATGTGGCAGGTTCCCTTTTGATCATCTGTGAATTCCATTCTATATGAACGGCCTTGGTACTCTTCCTGGGGTAACTGGGACATTGCAAACCCAAAAGGTAGATATTTTTTAATGCCTGGCCTGATGGACAGGTGAGAAATGGGTTTGTTGAGTGTCTACGGCCCTAAAACAGTGGATCCAAACTTTTTTGTGAGAGCAGCAGCATATTGCACCCATATTCCATGCTGTGGAAGGGGGACTTTAACTGTGTTTTTGAGCCCTCAACTTATAGGCATCCTACTGAAGACAGTACTTTAAAGCTGGAGTCTTGTAGCTGTAAGGCTGATTACGAGGAGATTGGGTTTAGTCAATGGGGTCCCTAGGATTATACTGCCATGGGTGTATACTTTTACTCTACCCCACGAGAGTCCAGCAGCTGACTGGATTACTTTTTGGTGAGTGATGTAGTTTCAGGGGGTATGAAAAGTGTGAATACTTGAGCTGAGCTTTATCAGATCACTCCCCACTTAGAATGGAATTAATGATGAGGACTCTACCACTAGAATCCCAACATGGCGTTAGTGGCCAGAGCTGCTGCACTAGACGATCTATAGAACAGAGCTGAGGACTGATCTTCTATGTTACCTGGAAACTAACTGGGACACTGCTACATCTTGTGAAGGTTATTGTAACAGGATTTGGTTTAGGTGAAGTATCTGGGGTAAGAAAATAGCTAGAAAGAGATATTGAAAACTTTGAAAAGGAATCTCACAAACTAAAAAAAGAATTGCCACTGCGTCCTGAATTAAGGGGAATGTGTCAGAGAACACCACACCCAGGAGGCAGCATGTGTTAGACTAGATAAATCTGTGCACAGTGCGTATCGCCAGTACCTTTATAGGGAGGGCAACAAAGCCAACAATCAGTTGGATGTTAAGGCTGAAAATACCTGATATGAGTCTCCATGCCCATACACAGGGAGCGAGGATGTGGCTACTCAGGTGAGACTTAATTAAACATTTACTCACTGCATGAACAGCCTGTATGCACAGATGATGACTGACTGAGACAGAAATAACATAATATTTAAAGGCCGCCTGACTGCTATGTCTTTGGGCAGATCATTAACCTTATCTAGTAAAGTGCTGACTAGAGAGGAACTGTTGCTGGCCATCTCAGAAATGGAGAAAGGCAAAACATCTGGACAGATTAGTTATTTATTAAAATTTTAATGACATAATACTGTGTTATTGGTAGATAATCTCATAGAAGTATACATTGAGGCACTAGTACCAGTCTAAACGCCCTTGGAAGTGCTTGCTTAATCAAAATAAGTGTTATGAGAACACAACAAAATTCACCCAGCGATGAGAGAGGTGCTGATAATGGTTGTATCAAAAATTAATACGGATTCCGCGGAATGCAGATCATAACACTGCGTATTTATGCTCAATATCGATGTTAAAATCCTGAGGAAAACGGCAGCGACCCAGCTATCAAAGTGAGTAATTTCATTGATACATATTGACCTATTAGGATTTATCCTGCAGAGGAATACATTGTTAAATCTAAGGTCCCTGGTGCAAAATAGCATCACTTAAAGAAAGGAAGTGTAAGGTATGCAGTCTCCTCGCTTAAATTGGAAAAGACCTTTAACACAGTGTGAACGAGCTGCACCAATATGACCTTGGCCTACATATAACTGCACGGAGCAAGTTATTATATTTGTAAGAAATTGGGTTATAGGTTGTAAATGATACCAGAACGAAAAAATGGAATCAGTAGAACCGGAGATATTCAAATTCAAAGTTTTAGGTAGATATAGCACCTAAAACCACAAAGTGTCACTCGTGGTCACCTTGCCGTGCTAGGGAAAGTCACAAGTTCAGGATGACCGTGATGGAGGTCAGGTTGGATACAGACACCAGGTTAGGCGAACTGAAAAATTTAAATTCTCAAAGTCCAACGCAAAGACTTCCATTCGCGGTGGAGGAGGCTGCGAGAAGCAGGGAGAGTGTTGTGGATAGTCATCGCTGTATCACGAAGATCTGGTCGGGCGTCGTACACTGTTGTTGCTGGAGCATCGCATTGCCAGTCACGGCAGACTGTCTTTGCTGGAGCGCGAAGTGCAGATCTCATGTTGCTGGTGGTTGGTGAAGCGCGAAGAGTCAGGTTCACGGGAATTTCGCACTGGCGATCGTTGCAGGTGGCAGAGTCTCTGCGCCAGTGGGCCCATTCCCAGTCGCGAAGTGCCCAAAACATCAGGATTTCACCTTTATTCACAGGAGTAGCTCAACAAATGCCAGAAAAGGGTCTAGGACCCCTGGAGGCACCCCTTGAGGATCAGGAACACACTCCAGCAGAGGCCAACAGGGCTCAGGCAAGTCCAGTTGCAGGTCCAGTGCAGCAGGTCAATTGGGCAGTTGCAGGGAGGCCTCTGAAGCTTGTTATGTCCGTGTAGCTCAGACAGGAGATTAGCTAACTGACCCTTGGAGTCACTCGGTAATCCTGGGATGAAAGGAGCAGGTCATCTACATTCTCAGAGAGCAGGGCAGGCCTCTGGAGGTCAAGGCAGTCCTCAAGCAGCAGGGCAGTTCTTTGATGGCAGCAGAGCAGCCCTCTTGAGTACAAGGCAGACCTCAAGCAGAAGGGAAGTCCTCTGGGAAACCAGTCTTTGAAGTGGAGGGATTGCCTATACTACCCCAACACCTGGTTCTGTAAAGTTATTCCCTTTCCCTGTTGAATCTCCAAGACATCTGGGGTGACAAATGGCTAGTGTCAGGTTCCTTTGTGTGCAGGAGGTAAGGCTCGTTGAAATGTAAATGGGACTGGGTACAACTCTGCCTCCAGCCATCCTGCCAGGACCCCTAATCCCCTTTTGTTTCACTGTCTGGAAAGAATACACCAACCCCAACAGCAGAGCCATTCACAGTCATGTGACCCAGGATACTGGTAGAAGGCACAAATGGTTAGGACAAGAAAATGCCAACTTTCTAAGTGGCATTTTCAGAATTGTGACTTAAAATCCGATTTTAACATTAAAGGGGATTTTGTTTTACAATTCATTTGAATCTAAACATAATAGCTCTACCTGCTCTAAATTAAAAGTTATGAGTTATTAAATATAATAAGGTAACTCCATATTAGCCAATGAGAGATATAGGTCTTACAGTAGTGAAAACTGACTTTAGGAGTTTTCGCTACCAGGACATATGTAACTTAAAACCATGTGTCCTACTTTTATTGGGCTTGCCTAGGCAGCGCTTGCGCTGTCTCTTCGAGATATTTTGTATTCTGAATATGGTATTTAAGCTCTGCCCATTTTCAAGGACTGCCTCTGTTACATGTGTTGTTACTTAGACAGTTTGTGAACACTATTTTTTTCTTTAAACTGGAGCACTCAAGACCAGTGCTCGTGGTTTACAGAGCTCTGTTGTAAACAGGGCTGTAAATCTTGCTCTTATCTTGCCACATTTGCTGTGCATTCAAAGACCGAGGTCTGTTTTTTTCCCCCTTGTTTGGTAATGGCAGGAATGCTATGGACTACGCCAACCGCATACAGCAACACACTTTACTGAACACATTTTCAAGAGCAGTAAAAATTGAATTTTTATTTTCTTTAAACAATATGTCCCTGTCTTGCACCTTTAAAAATTTTTTTAAAATTGCGCGGAAAAACAAAATATTAGACAAAAAGTGCCCCCATTACTTGCCATGAGCCATACCTGCACAACGGCGCTGCCATACCTGCACAACGGCGCTTAAGTGCATCCCCCAAATCTAAAATAAATACTCTATTAAAAGCAGCACGCTCTCTCCATTGCATCCCTTTCCCCTTGTTTATTTACTTTGGGCACTGCGTTAATAAGTGTTCGTGTTTTGTTTACTTTGCTTCCCATTACAGCTATGTGGTCACCCAGCCTTTCCTACAAATAATATAAATTATAATATTGTTGGCAGAGATGCCCAGCAGCATAGTTAGACTTGTTGGGGGCGGGTCGAAGCAGTACTAAACATATTTATTGGTACTGCATGGGCCTCAGGACGGCACAAGAAAACAACCATAAACGCTGCCATCCCCCAATACAACAGCACACTCCAAGTTACAGTGTCTGCGTGGAACAAACACTGCATTGTGCTTTTTGGCCACTTATAATAATTTCATTGTAAAATCGAAACTGGTTTTAAGTCTCTGCATGTTTTGTTTACTTTTGGCCAATCACTCTCCAAGAGAGCATTTCGGCAGTCCAACCCTGCTGTTCTCTCTCTCCTCCCTTGTCTTGGCCCCAACTGTCTGTTGTTGCTGTAACCCCTCCCCCCCTCTCTTGTGTTGTATACCCTTAAACTTTCATGTGATCAAACAAAGAGAAGGGCCGTTTAAATACCAGAGCAACGTCAAGAAGTTATTTTGATACCACTTGGTCATAGACGATCAGGTCATCAGTGCTGTTTTACTACCAAGAACTTACACATAAGTAAAAGACATGACCATTTAGAATGCCAATATCTCTAACTCAAACTAGTGCAAGACCTATTGCATTTCTTATGCTTGTAATTACAATGCACCTGTCCCATGAGCCCTTAACTGCACTACCGGCTGCAGTTGCAGGCCTGAGACATGTTTTAAAAGGCTACCTCAGTGGGTGGCACAACAAGTGCTGCAGGCCCACTAATAGGACTAATTTACAGCCCTGGGTACATGAAGTACCATTAACTAGGGACTTACATGTGAATTAAATATGCCAATTAGGTGTAAGACAATTTTGCTATGCTTGAAGGAGAGAGCACGAGCACTTTACCACTGGTTAGCAGTGGTTAAGTGCAGAGAATCCTAAAGACAATAGAAACGAATTCAGCAAACAGGAGGAGTGAAGACAAAATGTTTGGGGGAATACCACGCCAAGGATTTCAGGTCTAACATTATTCCTCACCAATGGCATGAGTGAAGACATGACAGATCACTTCTACACAGACTAGACAGGGTTACTAGACAGGGTTGTCCCCTATTGCCCAATTTATCTGAATTGGCAATTTAGCCACAAGCAGCCAGCCACAGGAAGATACACTTCAGCATGTAACGCATAATTGGAGTGTGCAGGTAGGGAGTACCATGTATGTGATGTCATCATATGCAGATGATACACTGGTGTGTGTATGCAGCCCTGAAAGGGCTACATCCTTCTTGCTAAGTTAACTGTAGAGCTTTGCTGCTGTCTTGGAACTCACCACAAACTGGCAAAAGGGTAAATTATTTCCAGCAGGGCTATGGTGAATACAGACATTTCTGTGCTCCCAGATCTTGGACTGACATGGCAGGGGGAAACGATTAAATACTTTGGGTTAGCAATAGTACGTTCTACACTTGACACCTTAGACTTTAATATTTGTAGGGCGATGGCTGGACTTGCACAATCGCCACAGTTCTTGGCACTACACCCTTTGCTAAAAATGGAACATGCTTTGCACATCAAAATGGCGATGCAGGCACTATCCCTATATGTGCATACTGAGAGAAGCAGTGGAGTAACACAAAATGATTGGTTATCCCTGCAGAATGTGAAGAGGGGCCCCTGAATTTCCTATATCTCACAGATAGCCATTGACCTTAAGCTTATTGGGAGCCCCTGGAAGGGGTGGGAGGCCACTGAACGATTGGGGACCCCCCTGCATCGCAGGGGCTACATAGGCCTATTTTACGCTCCTGGAGAGAAGCATTTTGTATTCTCAATTGTATAATGGCCATTCTGCTGCCGGGCATGAGACTGAGAAACAAGCTAGCTACTCTGAAAAGGTCCTATGAAGAAGGCAACCTAGAATAGAACCCACAGTTGAGGAACAGTTACTGGGGGGTACCAACCAACAGGATGAGCTGAAGTATTTATTTATGTTGGGACAAATGTTACCAGGAACCAGCCCCTATGCAGTAACGGCTGCTACTTAATGGCAGTGGGGTGGGAGTGGGGGGGAGGTCCGGTCGAGGAGGGTGGGAGTGACCGGGGGAGGGAATAAAAAGAAAAAAGAAAAACACTTACTTGTGTGCCGCTGCTGCTTCTCGGTCCTCTTTGCCTGCTTCCAGGACTCCAGGACAGGAAGCAGGTACAGGAAGCACCCAGGCTACCAGACTCCCCTAGCCAATAACGACGCTGCTGATAGCAGCGTTGTGATTGGTCTGAGCGCCATGGTTCAGCACTCAGAGAGAGTGTGGGAGCCTGGGCATGCAGCCTGGGTGGAGAACATGCAAAGTGTGCATGACTGTTTGGCCGGCCCGAGATGGCCGGTCAAACATTCATGCGCAGTTAGGAGAGTGCCGCCACGCCTCCCCGTGTTCCTCTGACACAGGCCAGCCCCGCCCCGCCCCTACCCCGCTGAGCAAGGACGGACAAATAAAATGATAATAACAATGCGTTATTCTCATTTTATTTTTCCTTTTTCACCTGCTCACAGAGCAGTGGGGCGACGCTCCTCCATCTTAGCGGAGGAGCCGCCCCTGCCCCTATGTGGTCCACTTAACGTCCCATACATGGAAAAGATGTCGGCAGGAGGCTGTGTGGTAATCTTGGATGAACACCATCAGTGTTGGAATGGCTTGTCGGGCACTCTAGCACTGCCCCACACATTAGAATTTTCAATCTAGCCCATCAGGCATGCTAGAGTGTCCAACCCCTCTGTCGAGCACCAAGCACCACTGTGGGCTCTGCCTCAATTGTGTATGAATGGACACTGTGGTCAAAAGATGGCTACAGGGTGGATGTACTGAGATGGAGTACCTGGTAGAGAATGGCAGATTTGTAGGGTTTGCTGAGCGTTAGAGGCAGCGTAATCTTCAGAAGTGTCAATTCCTGGTATATGCACGTTTGGCACAGGCAGAGAGTGCAACATGGGCAGGTTTCCCCAAGACACTGGGGAACACAGGGGAAGACAGGGGTAGAAGTTTTATATAGAACCGTTAGGGGAGATTGCAAGGTCCCACCATTGGCATTAATAGCAACATTGGGTCGAGACTACAGGGAGGATATGGCAGAAACAGAATGGCAAGAGTCTTGTCAGTTTGCTAAGAGAGTGTTGGGAAATGCTAAATTGCAATTGCCACAATGCAAAATTCTACACAGAATTCACTTGATCCATAAAGCACCACATACCCAGAAAGTACTGATCCTGCCCCAGATGCCATGCACTTGCTGATTACATTCACATGCACTGGACATGCCCTGCAGTCATTGCTTATTGAGAGAATGATACTGGTGAAATGAGCACGCGGTGGGAAATATGATTCAGCTGAATGGTAAACATCGTCTGCCTGATCTACAACCGCGCCCACGGAAAGGATTATTGGGCTATAGATTTACAACTCTTTGTATGTTATTGGAATGAATGAGGGTGGCTATACCCTGCATGTAACCACCAGACCCCCCCCCACATCCTTTAGCAAAGTGGAGTGCAATGTGGAGGAGTGGTCAGTGGCTGCAGAGTAACATATGTTGAACAAGCATTGACAAAGCCAATATTAATTGCCTCTGGAACCTATTGGCTTTGCCAGTGCCTTTTGGCAACGCTGTGCAGCGTTGGGGAGAAAGAGCAAATGCTTTGCGATATAGGTTTTAAAAAAAATACAAACTTTTATTTAACAAAAAGGCAATGATGCAACCGCTGGCCCTAATGGCATGTCCATGTGCATGCATAACAACAGATGCAGATGTGTGCACCAACAGAGGACATGGCGCCATGTGCATTGTTTTCTATTTACTGATCCAAAATTACTCTGCTTGGTAAATGAAGAAATTAAAAATTTAGAGTGCATAAGTGCAAATTAAAACAAGCATTGGCATAGCCAATAGGTCTCGCCTTTGGGACCTTATAAGTGTTTAGTTATCCAGCACAATATCCTTAGTGCAACAACATCAAGTGTTGCATGGCTAAACACTTATAAGGTCCCAAAGGCGAGACCTATTGGCTATGCCATTGCTTGTTTTTCGTGTAGCAATTACATCTGCCAAAGGACATAGTGAATTTGGCTCGTTGTTTTATAACACTCCATTTCTTAGGGGGTTTTGCAGACAGGATCATTCTTAGATTGCGTCCTTCCTTTATCCTGAAGATAAATCGTCAATTTCATAGAGATCAGGAAATAGTATTACCAATGTTTTTCCTAACCCTCAAGATTCCAAAGAGGGACGTCTGCACTCGCTAGATGTTAGAAGGACTCCTATTTGCTATGTAGAGAGTGTCTGGTTTCAGGATCTCATCTTCCATTTTCATTAATTTTTGGCCCGCTAAAGGGGTGCAAAACCCACATACCAGTCTTTCCGTAGGTGGATTAAGTCTCTAATTGCCTTAGCCTATAAAGCAAGGGTTCCTTTCCCTCTTGGGATCCAGGATAGGTCAACCAGACCGATGGCAACTTCTTTGGTAGGAGCGCAAGGAGCTTCCGTAACAGAATATACAGAGCTGAGACTTGGGCAACACCGTCCACGTGTTAAGCATTATATAATGCATAGAGGAAAGGTTCTTTCCTCTATGGAATGAAAAGGGGAGGATCGCCTTCTATGTGTCAAATTCTGAATATGCAAATCTTAGATGTCCTGGTTTATTTGCTTTAGTAGATCTTACCATGTGATCCCTTTAAGTGAGAGGACGGTAGGGTAAATGCTTCAGTAACTCACTAGGCCATCTCAGTAGGCTTTGAAATGTGGTCCTGCACATTACACACATATCTGAGCAAACATACTTTCGAACTTATTACTTACAAGTTGCACATCCTTATGCAGCAGTAGCATTAACTCAGTGATCTATCTCACCTGCTTTCAGCAGTCTCCACTTGCCAAATAAATCACTTATCAGGACAGGTACTGGTGTGTTTACTGTGCTTTGTGTCACAGCTTATAAGGAGTTGAATCAATATGAATCAAATGTACATCTTGTCTCTTTCCTCTCTCTACTCAGCCCTCCGGCCCGCTCTCCCCTCTACGCCCCCCTCCCCCACACACACCCGTATTTTTTTCCAGCACTAACTTTTACATCCTGGCCAAGGGGTGGATGAGGCAAGGGGATGTTAGAGTAAGTGTTGCAGAAAGTGATTTTGAAAAGAGGGTGGGCTGGTCCGGGGCGTGCCCGGCTCCCCCTCTCTGAGAGCATCTGCCCACAGAAGAACACATGTGGGCACCTGCAGTGACAGGCCGCATATGCCGCCTCCTATTGACGTCCATTCACAGGGGCCTACAATGGCGGCCCTTTGTGCTCGCCGAGTCACTAAACATATTAATCTGTGCTCCCAGGGGCACGCCATGCGCGCTCCCTTCTCCTCGCCCTTCCCTAGCAAGAACACCAGGACCTCTGTAGCCTGGCACAGCCTGACGTCACACAGTTACAGATGCTACATTTTACATATCACAGACTTTACCACACAACAACGGACAGAAATGACGACATTTGTTGATAAACCTGTTGCCATTTTAATGAACATTGTTTTCATTTACACAACCATAGATGAGAGACCAACATACTTTGCTCACAGTGGGATTGTAAGTATTTTGAAAGTGATGTGTTAGTGTACTGGGACGGTTGTCCGTTTAATTTGAAACTACCCTGGGTGCAATTTCACCCGAGTCTTCCAGCTGGTCCCCGGTGCCAACTGATGGCATTAATGTGCGGTGGCGCCTATTTGTTTGAATAGTTTTTTTTGTATTAATCGGGCGATATCTTCCCGGTGCTCTGCTGGTCATCTGCTGTCCAGTCCGTAAACAGGCACCTAAAATCCCAACTGTACTACAAACGCACTTACAGTCATTCAATAACTTGTCAACTGGAATCGCAACTTAAGAAGTGGCATGAGAACCACAATGTTGTGCCAGCAAACGTGCAATAATTATTATTCAGCAGAGCCCCCCTCCCCCCCTGCTACATGGTGCCACTTGGAGGGGGGCTAATGTTGCCCTCCTTGCATCCCTAACCGCTCCCATCCCCAAAAACAACGGCCAATAGGCCAAACAGGCAAAAGGTAACCAACCTCTCGGCTGTGAGACTTGAGATTTTTTTTTTTTTTACCAATTTTGTTCCATTACTCTTTTCATGTTCAGCATCTCTTTCTCCATTCTGCTTTCTTTTCAGGCACTATATGCCTTTGGTTCCATTGTGGTGGGCATAATGCCCCTGGACACCAGGCTGTGAATGGAGACAGGCGGTTTAAACAAACTGGGCCCCTGCATCCCCCTCCCCAATTGTTAAGTGAATGGGCCTTCGGCATGCGGCTGCTAGGAAACACTGCCAGTGCACGTCTAGCGGTGGGGGCACTGCACAGTGGCACGGGCTCTTTGAAAGCCAGGGCCTGCTTCCAGGCAGATAGGGAGCCCTGCTTTGTACACACCAACCACTCAAAGGGAGACAACTCTTTAGCATACGTTTTATTGTGTATAATACGGTGCACTCTACTGCACTACTGAGCTGTGTTATGCCACAGTGGGTTTTACGGTAGCGTCTTATGTCATGGGATATTTGAAGTGCTCTGTTTCTATCGGAACTATTATGTTAAAACGTAATGCTGCGTAATATTCTTACATTATTATTTATGTAGGTTTTATATACTATTAGTGTTATCCTATACTTTATAGCAGGGCTTGAAATGGAAAAATGGAACTGCAGGTACTCTGTATCAGAGTGCCTGCTTGTTTCTGAGAAGTGCCTGTACTCTCCAATTAAAAGCAGTATGTCTCTCGTGAGAAATGCAGGCACCTTCCCTCTCAAAATAGGAAAGTGCCGGTACTCAGTACCGCCTCATTTAAAACATTGCTTTATAGCAGATGTTCTATGATGTAAAGCTGTTTGTCGTTATGTAATGTCATTTTGTTACCGTGACGTAAATAATGTTGTTGTTATGCTGTAGTATTAGAGCAACAAAATCTCAGCAAACTACAGGGTGTCTAGATGCAAGCAGGCACGGCTGGCAGTTTCTGTGCGTGAAGTTGGACTTTGACGGAGGTCCGGAGCCGAAGGAATCTGTGCTGCGTTTGGCTCGGAGGTCGCTTCTCTGCTGCGGTGTTGTAAATGTAGGTTCCACACTGGATGGTTGAAGCAGGCAACAGGGCGCAGGCCTGAAAGGCCTGACAGTGAACATTGGCATGTCTTGGTGTTTTGGGGAGGGAAGTTCACCTGGAAGTCAGGAATGGCGTATGCCCCGTATGGGTTATCTTTTACAGAGTCACTTCCCACTACCAGCATGTGACGTGATTATGTGTGCGCCCACCTCTTGCCCCACAGCGGAAGACATCAATTCATTCCAGGGCGTTTATGAAACCGGAGTTGTGAAATCGTCAGAACTCCGTCACTGGCCTTCCTTAACAAAACAAGCCCGCGAGTGGTGCGCGCGCGCGCCACAGCGAGCAATCTGTTTTCAATTATCGTGCCCGCGTCTGGGCACGATAATTGCAAACAGATGGCGCCGGTGCGGGTAACCGCAGGGAAAAGGCCATGACGCACGAGCGTCTGGTCAGCTTTCAAAAGCCCCTACATAATGCTTCGCCAGAGCAGCGCTTACGCGCTACTCGAGGCTCGACCTGAAAAGGATCACAGTAGTGAGGCAGGGGCAAAGGAGGAGCGGAAAGGCAGCAGATGAGGGAGAAAGCTACATGGGGGTGTACGGAGAGAGCTCCACAGGGAGCGGGGAAGAAGCACACAAGGGAGAGAACAACACGCAGCACGGGGCAGAGGAAGTAGTACACAAGAGAGAAACACAAAATGCTGGGTGGTGGTCATTTTGGAGGGGGGGCCAGAGAGAGAGCTGTAAAACACATGAACACTGCTTAACCAAAGAAACAAATGTAGTTCCCTAAAAGTGAGCAGGCGGTGCAAGGACATAAGTCAACCAAATCTAGAGGATGGTAAAGAGGATATTCTCCAAGGGGAGGAGACATACAAGATGGACAAGTAAAGCCATCAAAAAAGCAAGCAAAAGAGAGTGACAATAAAATCAACCAATGGTAAGCAATGAGCAGGCCTAAAAACCCATTGTAAGTTCTTGGTAAGCCCACAACAGGTCTTTTCCAACCAGACAGACAAGACCTAAAAACCTGCACTGACCCTAAGGCAGCAAAGGAAATAGAACAATGGAGGGAGTTGATGAGAAAAATGTTGTTCGTTGCTGCCTTCACTAAAAGAGGGCTAGAAACAGGGATATGTATTGGGGAATGAATGATCTTGAACAGGGTTCTTAAAATGATTATGAGTGATTCTTTGGGGGCGGCACTGCTACTGTGATTGTAATGTGCTACTATGACTGTAATTGTGTCACTGGATTGTACTGTTCGTCTATTGAGCAAAAAAATGTAAGATGGATTACAATGATCATTTTTTCATCAGATTTCACAATAAGACAAATATGAAATTGTCTGTCGCCCTAGTGGTATGGGATTAATTTAGGATGGGCACTGAGTAGTCAAATCTCGGGTACTTTACAGAAAATCTTAGGTAGGTAGGTAGATAGATAGATAGATAGATAGATAGATAGATAGATAGGTTGCCCCACCCAACTTCTTATTAATAAGCACTTTTAGGTTGTACAGTACGACAGACCTACCTAATTCCCCTAGTGACCACAAGAGACCACATCAGGGCTCGAGATTAAAGCAAATGGCCGCAAATAGTGCCTTGTTGCTAAAACAGGGGGTTTCCAAACAGCAAAATATAAATTTGCCTGTCGCACCGAAAATGGAAAAGTGCCTCCCTAGAAAATGCTGCCCTACACTAAAAACAAACATTCAAAGGCACCTTTCCTTGTTCAGTGCTAATACTGCCTCATTCCAAAGAGGAAGAGCAGTTTCATTTTATACTTGAAAAAGTGATGCTAAGCTAAACGACTATGTTTTATGCATTATAGACATTCACTGTTGCCTCTTTAAAATAGGGTAATATCAGTTGTGGCAGGTGAGCCTCTAATCAGCTGTGCTGAAGAGAGCGTGGGTTGTTTAAATTATAACAGAATTATAATTATAATGTAAAAAGGTGAAGTACAAATACTCGCTGTTTCTTTTAGTATCCTCTCCATAGGTCATTTTTGAGCGAGACACTAAAACGGCCGTATTCATGTTTCTCTTGATGGCCCGTTTAAAAATAATATCGGCCCAATATTTTACATAATGGAAGTGGACCTGTAGTATTTATAAAAATTAAATTAAAAAAGAACACTAGAACCATTTCGTAATGACCAACCATGTCCTTCTTTAAAAAAAAACCGAATGTCAGAAAGAGGGCTGTCTACTGAAATCTACCCCTCCATTAGAAGAAAAAAAAAAAGCGAGTCTAGTTTCCTATCATTAGTGGCTGTGGGGCCCTCTTAGACTCAGCGCTCAGCGGTAGGTAACAGCAAACAGCACCGGCCCATTTTAGAGGTTGAAACGCACCTGGGAGAGTCGGGTATTTGACGGAGTGACAGCAATGCCACAGCTCCGTTTAACCTGGTCTCCTAGCAACCGGGACTCTGATGTCATCCACTAGGATGCTATCCAGGAAGTGCTGGCCCATGTGCTAACTGTCACTGGTGATGTCACAATGCCCTGCCGTGCCTGGCCTGAGAGGGAAATGGCAGGAGGCCTGGTGGAGATGCTGGGGGCAGCTTTGAAAGATCACTGTCCCCTCAGCTGTACTGCCACCTCCTAACACCCGCCCCCCCAACCAAGACCCTGTGGCACTGCAGGTAAAGAGGAAGGAATGTGCGCGTCACCTCGGCTGGTGTTTTCTTTCTTTCTCGGGTATTAGTATCGTGGCCAGGTATAAACATTTAAATGTAATCATGCTTTGTTTTGTTTACAGATGAACATCTGACCGCTCCCAGGAAGGGATAAAAGGACCTCTTCTGCTCAGTAAGAAACTTACTATACATCGACAACTGAAATCCAGTACCCAATGACCAGAAAAAAGAAGCTACATTGATATTTTTTTACCTGTTGTAAAAGGATAGCCATACAAGCCAAGCATAAAGGAGTCTGATAGATTAAAAAAAATAAAACCAAAAAAAGTTACAGCTAGGTTTTACTTATCATTTTCATGGATGCCGTTGTGACAGAAAAGGTTGATGAGCCTATGGAAGCACCCGCTATCGAGGTTCCGAATGGCTACACCAGGCCCACCCCAGAGGCCAGCGAAGAGGACAAAAATGCCAAGAACAAGCCAAAGATGTTATCTAATGGTCTGCGGAAAGGCTCCAAAAAGTACCCGGACTATGTCCAGATTTCTATGCCCGCTGAGTCCAGGAACAAGTTTCCACTGGAGTGGTGGAAGACAGCCATTGCCTTCATTTACGCCCTCTTGAACATGGTGCTTACGACTGTAATGATCACAGTGGTGCACGAGAGGGTGCCCCCCAAGGAGCTTAGCCCTCCCCTGCCAGACAAATTTTTTGATTACTTTGATCGAGTGAAATGGGCGTTTTCTATATCGGAAATAAATGGGATGATACTCGTTGGAGTATGGCTGGCACAGTGGCTGTTTCTCAGATATAAGTAAGTAATGTCTCCATGCATGCTTATCGAAGTGTTTTTTGTTTTTGTTCCTCTTTCATAGAAACTAAGGCATTATGGTCCAGCTAACCTACAGTGAGATTATCTCCAATTTTGGATTTATTCAATGATGCATTGAAGACATAATAGGTGAGGTATTTATCACACGTGGTAAATATCATTATCCCAGCGTGAGGTATTTACCACTTGTGGAAGTACCTCCTATTCTGAGTTTTCAAAAGCAAAACGATGCATAACATGCAAAATCGGTTTTTAACACCGAATTCTATTATCACACAACTCTTAATACCGATCCCTCTGTAATAATGTTTGCACAGGGATCTGAATTTACCACTGAACTGATAATGAGGGTCCTTGACTTCAATTCTGTATTAGAGCAGTTATGGACATGTGGAAATGATCCACATTGGGATGAGAGGCAGTTAAAACTGTTTATTAGAAGACAGCTTTTTTTATTTTATCATTTATATTTTCCATTCACAAGCTTAAACACAAAGCAGACCTATAGTGGGATATTAGGACCAAGCGGGCTATACTACAAAGTCAACATATTTCTGCCCTATAGTGTATTCACAAACACTGCTCTTTGGGCATTCATTAGGACAAACAAGTGTAGACTCCTACGTCATCAAAGTTATAATCTTGTCAATGTCTATAGCAGCATATCTAAAAGGGCCTCATTTATATTTAGGCGGGTGGCTCTCCATTACGCCATGGGGACAGAGTAAATTACTCTGTCCCCATGTTGAAGAGGCCCGCCACCTAATTTATAAATGACCGAAAAGCAAGCCGTCATTTATAAAGGCATTGGCAGGAACCGCCGTCATGGCGGTTCCTGTCAATGAATTTTACTGTTTGCTGCAGGACTGCATTGAAATGACGCAGCCTTGCAGCAAACAGTATTCTTTTTTTCTTTAAAAAATAAATAAACCCCAAAACTGGATTTTCTTTTTGAAAAGAAAAAGTGTAATGCTCCCATCACTATGGGAGGCTTCTCCCATGGCAAGGAGAACATTAGAATGGTTTTACCGTTCCTTACTGCCAGGTTTTACCTGACCGTAAGGAACAGTAAAAAATGATTACATGTCCGTCCATCATAATTGGATGGGTGGACTTCGACGGCCCTTACTCCCCAGGGACTTCGGAGAAGTTTGACCATGGTGGAGATAGAGTAGTGTCCGTCGTGGCCAAACTTAAAGTCCACCCGCAGGTAAATTTGGCGGGCGGACCACTATATTGGCAGGTAGGGAACTCTGTCACTATTTTGACGGAGTACCCTCCCCGTCAATATATAACTCAAGTCCTAAGTTTTTGACTGTTAACCCCAAGTTTTTATGCAACTTGCATCATGAATGTGGGGGAACAGGGTTCTTCATATCCACCCTATGCTTGATGGTGATCGCTGGATGCCGTTGCACCTAAACTGTTTGCATCCACCATATTCCTGTATATCTCATCCAGGACAAGGTGTCTTTAGGAGTGGACTCGAGAATGAAGCATGCCACATAATTGTGGGCAAGAGTCCAGAAACCTATAAAATAAGAGACCCTACTTTAATGAAAAAAATATGCCTGAATAGCATTTATCATTATAAACCCAAAAGTGGAGATAATCTCAATATAGATTAGTTGGACCAGAGTGCATTTTGTTATAGCGCTTTCATGGCAGTGAGGATGCACTCATGGTCCGGGCTATCCTTATGAAAAATGATTTAGGACTTTCCCCTTACTTCAGATGTAAGCATTTTGTTACTGTGTGCCTGTCTTTGCCGGACAAACGTTTTGTTTAAACACAATGCATGGAGATTCTCTGAATTTGAAAACGTGGACTTTTCCTTTTCTGAATTTACACACTGACATTCTTTGCCTTAATTCCGGCGGTGCACTTCCTCGATGGCAAATTAATTTTTATCTACTACACTTTCAGGAGTGAAGAGCTTTTTTCCATTTTATTTGTCTGTTAGCTTTCAGGCTGTATCGTCATTGTACTTCTTTCGTATTTATTGTACTTACTCGTGAATGTAATTATTGGTGCTGCTGAGTTTCCTTGCCTGAAAAAATAAAGGTTCTCGCAAGGATACTTTGAGAGATACACTACCACAAATAATTTGTGCCGACCAAAAATTCAAACAGTCACAATTTTTATTTTCTTATAGAACTCTTGGATATATTACTTAAAATCTTCCAAATCAAATAAAATCTAACTCCCCTGCTCTGTCCAGGGTGGACTCTGTGGGACCTTTTTAAGTTTCGGAAGACCTGGGGATAAAAACTTCCCAAGAGAAGCACAAAACGGCCTGCAAGGGCACCTTTTCGGTCCTCCTTACTAATTTCTAGCATGATTCAGAACTCATATGATGTACTCATGATCAGCCTGTGGTGGGTTAAAAGTGCCTTTGAAATTTCTAGACCCACACATCACTCTTTCAAATTTAGTTTGAGACTACCGATCTCAGAAACTGAGTACTTTCCCATCAACCGAATGACTTACAGTTTCGCCTGAATAATAACATATTCTCAGTACTGTTTAGATCTGACACCACAAGATCTACAATTGGTACATTGGGCAGTAATGTATGAAGCTATTTTATAATATTCACTTGGGTTTATTGTGTGTGGCATTTGCTAACCTCAGATTTGCCATTTCATTGCTATTATACAGCTGAAGTGTACTCAATTTATCCTCCTGGGATGGATGAAAGGATGAGTCGTCCTAACCACGATTTGGATGTGTAAACTGCAGCTCACACTCAGACCTCAACCATGCCTTGTTAACTCACTCACCTCTCTTATTGTCTCCATCCCTAGCACACAGTTCATAAAGAGTCAGATTATCAATCATAAAATAGTAATGGAGATGATCTCATTTGGCTTACATGTCAATATCCATGGAAAAATCAAATTCTCAATGTTGTTTGAGAAACGCCGTTTACAGTGAGATTGCCTCCATTTTTGGTCCTAAAAGAGAAATAGCAGCTTCATTCCTTTGGATATTTAGAAAACATTCTTGACGAACGTTGGTTGTTTGGTGCTTCAGCAGAACCGAAAACAAGGGAAAAGGTAGAAATGCACAGATGTGTCTGGGTCGTGAGACTTGGCAGGTATCACCGGGTTATCTAACCTCAATGGGCAGCCTAGAAATGTATCTTGGAAAGTAAACCATCCTCTCTATTCTGTAACGTACTTTTAGATTAGCCCCTATACTCACAAACATAATTGTCGATGTTCATATTGAAGCCCATGGTTTATCGTCCAGAAATTTTTTATTTTTCTGCATTTACAATGTGCAGAAAACAGCAGAACGAAACCTAGCTGCCAGAAAGAAAACAATACATAAATAAAATAAATATATAGAATCAAAACAAATTAATATTAAAATAAATATATATTTCTTTCACTATAGCAGTAAAATATACTCATCAAAAGAAGGTTCACCAGATCACGCAACACTTGCTTGGTGTCGACTGGTGACCACAGAAAACTACTTAGGGTTTGACAGACAGGGTACTCCATCACAATGTGGCAGATGTCCAGTTTGCCATATTAAGAATGTGATTGACTTTATTGCACTTGTAAGATAGCGGATGGGACTTCTGCCACGTTTGTGATGGAGTACTCTGTGCTCCAAGCTCTTCGGCCCTATGTGCTTTATTGTATTGGGTATGGCTGAGAGAAAACTAGGAGCTTAGCTATGAATGAACTTTCAAACTACACCAAGCATATATGCATCTGAACCTGATCACCTGATCTTCCTCTGTAGCCTACCGTAACTTCAGATGGAGGTAGGACACATGATCGTATTTTTGTAGGTCAAACTACACTCTGTTGGGCCTATTTTGTTTTGCCATTGATTTTGCCATTAGATTTTGGGTACTGTACGTAAAGACTGCTGAGGAGTAGAAAAGTCACAACTGCATGAACCAATATTGACTGGTGTTTTTACCCCCAAAAGAGTACAGATCTTTGATATGAATAGTGACTGCTTTTTTTTTAAGCAAGCACATGTGCTAATGAAATATCTGAGTCAAAACAGAAGCTGGTTCTCGCAAAATACTAGGGCCCTCGTTTATGGGATTTTGGCATATGGCAGCATAATAACGCACCTTGCTGCACTGCCCTACGCCAAAGTGAAAGGGCAGGAATGCACTGCATTTATGCAATGCAGTGCATTCCTGTCCTTTTTCCCTGCCTGACGCCGTTTCAGCAGCCTAGCGCCAATGTTGGCACCCTTGCACCATGGTACAGGGGTGCCTCTGTTGCATGCAGGATTTTTTTGCGCAGGAAGGGGCACCTTCCTGCACAAAAACAATCCAAAGACGAATTTTTCTCTTTCTATGTGTGCTGCAAACTGCTCATCCCCAGGTTTCCATGATTTTGTAAATCTGGGGCAGCATTAAAATCCATGGGTGTTGCATGGGAAAAGACACCGCAAAGCCCATGGAACGCCTCCCAGGTGCAGAGTAAGGCGTCACAGTGATTTGTGCTTTGTTGCCCTTACTCAAGATTTATGAGACCACTCAAAGCCATGCAGGGTGGCTTTGCGTGGCTTCATAAATCGTATTGAGAGACCTGCGTCACGCATGTACCACTTTACGTGGTGCAAAAGTGACACAGGGCTCTCACGAATAAGCCCCTAGAACTGATGATCAACCAAATATACTTGTAAGTGGAGGAGAACCTAATTACAGAATTTCAGTTATGATGAGCTTTAAAGAAAGATAGTGCTTGCTCATCCAGATCTTCAAGAATAGTAGACAGGATGGAATACACTTCATGTCAGCACATTCCCTCATTCAGGTCCAATAATATGTGTGTGTCACTGGCATACATTTGATACTGCTGGTGTGCATACTAAATATCGAAGGCAGAATATCGAATGCCAAGGACAGAATATAAAAAAAATATTGACAGGTAAGTAAGTCTATACCTAACTCCACATATATGTACCTACGTGGTACATATATCTTCAAGGTACGTAGATGTGACGTTAGGAATAGTAAAACTATAATTCCCTATATACACATACCTTACAATATTTTGTCCCTCTATATTCTATCCTTTAATTGTATGTCAGTATTCTTCATGCTGATATTCAGTAGTACAACCATACTGCGTACTGTGGCTGCAATAGGCCCGACTAACAGGAAACCCTGGTGGTAAAGGGCAGTGAAAACTGCTAAATGCAATGCTCCCTCGCCATAGGAGATATTTCCCATGGCGACGGGGGCGCTGTTTTTTTTTAATTAAAAAAAAAATGTACCTTTGCAGTTTGGCTCCGTCATGTTTGACGGAGCCATTTGGCAAAGTTACAATACATAGGTAGGAACCACCTTGACTTCAGTTCCTGTCAATACTAGAAATGTCTGCTGGCCTGATGGACATTTCAAAATTTGTTCTTCGGGACCTCCGCCAGGGCCGTAAAGTAATTTACTCTGTCGCCCTGGTGTAGGAAAGCCGGACCGCCAAATTTTAAATCAGGCCCTAAGGCCCAGGTTTACACAGAGTTTGCATCAGGTTTGTGTTACTTTTTTAATGCAACCAAACGCAAAGTCTTCTGCTTTACAACCCAACCCAAACCACAATTCGCATTTGTTTGTAACCCAAAGCAATGAAAGGCAGCACAATGCACTACCTTACATTACTTTGTGTCAAGGGCGCATTCCATGGGTGATGCATGGGCATCCCCATGCAACCACTTATGGGTTTTGATGCAAATCCCTATCTACATGGAATTTTAGACGGGGATTTGCTCCAAAATCCTGTACCTCCCTGAAGCAGGCGTAACGAGGGGAAATGTTTTCTTTTCTCCTTGTTTTTTCCTCTTTGCATGTGTGCTGCATTTTGCAGCACACATACAAAGAGGAAAATGTCGCAAGGCACTGTTTTCTGCAGGAAGGGACTCCTTCCTGCACAAAAACGACTGACTTCAACATAGACACCCTTGCGCAATGGAGGAAGAGTGCCTGCATTGGCTCATGGCAGCCACAAGTGCACTTGTTTAGGGAAAGAGAGCAGAACTGTGCAACTTCTAAGTAGATAGGGCACAGTTCTGCCATCTCCGGTTCACACAACACAGCACAGGAACTTTATTTGTTGCGCTGTGTTACATGAACTCTTTGTAAATATGTCCCAGAATTCGCTAAGCAGATATGCCCTGCCTCGGTTCTAGCTAAGGGGACATCCAATAAAAGATGTTGGGGAGAGATTTACATTCAGCATGGGGCATTCTACCCCACACCTTGTAAGATGTTAAAGTCAGTTAATTTTGGCTCAGGGATAGGATTCCCCCTTTCTAGCCCCATGCCTCTGCAGGGAGCAATATGTCAACTGACCCCTCCTGCAGCAATGCACCTTCGGTTAGTTGAAAAGCCATTACGCCTGGACTCCACTTTGCCACACATCATCAATGCTCATCTGTATATGCGCGCTCCAGAGTATGTCATGGTCGGTTAAAGTAAATAGGAATATCTATGACGGCAAGAGAAAAAGAGCCTTCTTTAAAAGCAGCCTATTTGTCAATTACTACCTGCAGCAAGCATATTTACTCCAGAATTGCTGTGACCTCTCTCAACCCCTGCACCCTCAAAATATTATGTACCTCTTTCACCCTCTTGTAATCAATACAACAGAACCCTTCAATGAAAACAAGGGTGTTCTTTGCTACTGCTTAATGACAATCAATTCTCAGACAACTGGAAAAGCTTTGCAGAATTAAGCAGGGCTTCACAAGCGACAGATTTTAGGAGGGGTCTCCGACATAGACCTAAGAGGGCAGGTTCCATTTCAAATATTCAGGATAACTTCTCAGTATCTACAAAAGTGCAACTTAGATCCATTGCTTGTAAATTTTTCTTATAAGGATATTCTGAACATCTGGAAAGGATATGACACTGCTGGATCTATCTTGCATACCCGTGGTATTTGGCATTCGTGACCTTGGTGGCCAGGAAAGAGTTTGAAATCTGTGTTTATGTGGGTTGTGGTTTTTGTTGAAGTTAGTAGTGTCTTGAATAAAGCAGTCTGAAACACTTACCTGTTGTTTTAAAATGCAGTCCATAAAACCTAATAAATTCCAGATTATGTATTGACTCTAGGAATAATTAGATGACCAGGACTCTAATATTTGTGGTGAGCATGCAAAGTATTCATAAAATTAGGTTAATGGATACAATTGGGTAAGCTTTGTTTGGATGCTGCTTAGCAAGATTTTCTTGGCTCATATTATTGCTTTTTGTACTCGGCAAAGAGGTGGCACTATCTGGAAGAGACCAGGTATGCATTGCATTGCCAAGACACACCGACACAGCATTTCAGGTCATGACACATGCTCACAAGTGGAACAACATTTCACTTAGGAAGGACACTCACTGCAGGACCTTTCTGTTTAAGTATACTTTTAAAAAGACACATAACAACCATGACAGCCTTTATATGTCACTATGATCAACTTTAAATTAAATATAACATTTTAACACTAAACAGATTTAAATATCTATAATATTGGGTGCATTTTGGCATTCACTCAAGCAATGAGGACTAAGTTACAATATAGGTTTCATGATTCACTTTGAGGAATGTTTAATCTTGTGTCCCTAGAAGATATACTTATGACCTCAGTGCTCCATGTTATTTTGGTAGTCAAGGCTCACTGAAACCTTTTTCCAATTGACTGGTCGTCAAACGGAGTAGTAGTTACATGTTTGTTTTATGCTCCTTTGCTTGAGAAATATGACTTCCGACTGGGATTTCGCATCTGGCCTTTAAATGAAAGAAGGAAATGTCAACTTGATTAGCCAAGAGGAAACCAGATCCAGCCCCAAAGGACACTGGTGATCCAGAGTAGAGAAAAGCGTGCCCACAAGCTGGCATTTATATCTGATACGACAAACTGACCCTAGACTGGAGAGCCCCGTTATGTATTACACGTGACTAGAAATCTGCCAGTCCAATCTCTGATGTCAACAATCCTTGGCCCTATCTGACAGATCTCTGGATTTGGACTGATCCTAATGATTCCTGTAATAAACCACCAATGTTTTTAAAAGCATGTATTGACTCAAATTTAGATTATACACTTCAGAATAAATGTGTCTGGAAGACATACAAGGCAATGTATATGCAGTATCTTTTCCTCTTGGGATCGCTTCTCCAAGTCATCTGATTGTCTTAACTTCCCTCGGTCAACCGATGGTCAAATCGAGCTCACCAATTCTACAAGTGGCATCTTATTCTATCACCAAATTTGGAGTATCTCTGAACATTGACATCCATTCAAGGCCTACATGGGTTTCAAACAGTTTTGAGATGGCATAGAGCATATTGTTCTTTTAAAATAAGAATGATCAAAACATGGATAGAAAAGTGACAGCTATGGAGTTTGTATTAAATCACGTTTTTTACAATCATTTAATGTGTAACCAACTTCATAGCCCCTGAATGGAATGAGTAGATTTTTAAGGGAAGAACAGCAGGGTGTCATGACCTCAGTCAGACAAACCCTCCTAGGTTCAAACTATTTGTGAAAACAAATAGTTTTCACAAATAGGTTAAAACTATTTGTGAAAACAAATAAAGTTTGATAAACATAATTAGAACATTGGAATGTGGCGCACTCCATTGAATACAATGGAGTGTTCCGAGCTTCTACGTGCCGGTAAAAGCCCGCAAAGCAACATTCCAATGTTGTTTTACAAAGGCCTCTTGGAGCCCGAGGGGATTTAAACCCCCTCGGGCTCCGAGTGGCCTTTGTTTTATTTGTTAGAACATTCTGCCCTCTAGTGGCAGAATGTTGTAATAGCCGTATAGCCCTTCGTAGCTGGGCTATACCGGCTATTAAAGTCCCGCTCCCTTGTTATAGGCCCTCGCCTTAGGCTCGCCCTTTAATGCTGGAGAGGGCCTTTAATAGCCAGTATAGCCTGCTACGGCGGGCTATAAGGCTATATTAGAACATTGGAATGTTGAGAGCTCCAATGAAGACAATGGGGTAGCTCTTGGCTTATAATGGCTGGTATAAGCCCGCAGCTCCAACATTCCAATGTTTTTCTTCATGTGTCTCGCTTTTTAATTTAGAACATTCTACCCTTAGTGGGTGGAATGTTCTAATAGCCTTATGGCTCTTTTGCCTCGGGCTATACCGGTTGTTAAAGGCCCTCTCCCTCGTTATAGGCCCTCATTATAGGCCCTCGCTTGCGGTACGGGCCTATAACTTGGGTTTAGGGCCTTTAGCCACCAGTAGAGCCCTCGGCAGCGGGCTATAATAGAGGATAACAACACGTTCAGTTTCACGGTTGATGTTATTAGCATCCAACCAGCAGTCTGACCTCCTGTCATAGATACCCACACACTCTCCATATGCTTCTTGCCTCTGCTCCACACTTTCACACACCTTAGAAGCTGATGACTACATTAGGTCTTCTAGCTGGTTCACCAGTCTCAGTAATCATGCAAGGTGCTGACTTTCGCTGAGGCCTATTGCAAGAATATTCCAACCATACTTAACAGGCTTGTCAAAGGAGAGCCCGCTTCCACCTCTTTCCAAACAATGTTACCATTCTACCATTGTCTCCAGACAAAATCAAAGCTGACCTCTAAAGCAGTGCTCCCAAACTTTTTTTTTTTTAGTTTTATATAGTGCAAACTAGACCCGAAGATATCAGACCGCTTTACATGAGCACCAGTTGCGTTACAGATGGACACATTCATTTTTGTTAGGCACAGGGAGAGTAAGTGATTTGCCCAGAATCACAAGATCTTGAGTGTCCCTGCTGAGACTCTAACCTGGTTCCCCAGCTTCGAAGTCAACTGCCCTAGCCGTTAGGCCACATCTTCTCACTCCTATAACCGCAACCCAATTTTTAGAATGACAAACTTTCACAACCCACCTAGCTTTAATGGACTTGAGGCAGGCGATTTTTTTGTATGTAACTAAAGCATCGTGTGGAAGCACACTGCCATTTACAGATTGCACATTTTCCATCGAAAAGACTTTGAATTTGAACAGACGTACGGTTTTACTGATAAAAATATGTTGCACACAAATGAAAATGTGTGGAAAACAGGTTTCAGTGAATATTTATCATTTGTAAATCACCAAGTAAAATGTATTGATCAGTTTTGATCCTATTAAAATATTTGTCTTCACACTTCAGAATTACAAAAAAATGTGCTTCACTTTTCTTTTCTAACTGATGAATATGTACAGTTCATTTACCTGTATTCACAATTTGGTGTGCATTAGAAAAAACTGACATCCTACAACCTTTCCCTTCCCACAAATAAAGTGAATTTTGTGACAGATTGTCACACAATTCACTTTACTTTTCTTTCTCTGACTGCAAAGTGAGAGGAGTTTGTAAACACCAATCCCCATGTTTAAAAATATAAGCAGCAATTTGTCAGTCGACATAGCCTGACATTTGACCTATGTTTTTAAAGTGCAGCAAATGTGACAAGATCGAATTTTAAGGCATCTTTATTTATTGCTTGGACTTTTGTGACCCACTAAAAGTCGGCTCACAACCCAAAAGTGGGTCGTGACCCACAGTTTGCTATCACTGCTCTGTAGGCATTAAACAATGCTTCACACCAACCATTTCTCTTTTGATGTATAAAGATCTAGGAGGAGCAGATGTCTGAATCTCTGTGGATTCCAGTTGTCCAGGACAGAAAGAGCAAAGTTTTTTTTAGGTGAGACCCTTTAAAAAAACGATCTCTTTAATAGCCCATCATCATCGTTTACTGTAAACCAATGTAATTTTCCGACCTATTTTATTAATTACTTCGCACATTTTAGCCAATAATATTTGTATCTCGATTCATTGGAAGCCATCCAATGAAGTTCAGTTTATATACCCACAGTCTGCCACCCCTTAAAAGCCCTCCATTTAAGCATCTGAAAAATCAAATCAGGCAATCTAAATTGGGAGGTGGGCATCTGCTAAGTATAAAAAACAGAAACTCAACCTCTTTTTTAGGTCTCGCCTGCGACAGCACATGTGCTGCATGCGCTCTTGCTTGCAAGAGATACTGTATATAACAAGGGGATTACAGTCCCCCATTGTTTACCATTTGTTGACTTCATTGTCACTCTTATTTGCTTCCTTCTAATTGACCACGTTGTACTGGCTTCACTTCCTCTTCTTTCGGCTGGAGCATGGACATAAGTACTGATCGCTTCAGCTTGACTGCTTCCCTACTGCTGATTGTGGTCCTATTTAAAAAAAATATTTTGCCCTGTTGTCTTTATTGAATCTCTTGACATAGGTAGCTATGTTTTACTATGCCATATGCACTTCAAAGAGGCCTTTTTGTCCTTTGAAATGGATGCTTGTTGAGACTACAGATGTTATCTGCTTTTATTGTGATAACAGATATATACTTCCAAATGTATTTTCACTAAGACATGGACATGGGCACAATTGCTTTCTTTATGTGAAAGTATTTTTTTCCAAATATCATATATTTTTTTCTTTTTCACATATGGGGAGATTAACACAATTTGCTCAGGATCACAGGGGTTGTTTTGCAGAAACCTAACAAGCATTGGCAAAGCCAATAGATCTCGTCTTTGAGACTATAGGCTCTGCCATTGCCTATTGTTCATGCTGTAGTGCCTGGGCATTGCAGACTTTGGCAATGATTTGTAGCTATGCTGTATAGTAGCCTAGCTGCTGTGCAACATGGCTAAAAATAATAATAAAAAATAAACAAGGACTATGATCCATCCAGCGCTAATGTAGTTTAAAAAAGCTGATTAGCCATGGCTGAGTCATTGCGCTTTTTGAAATTAGTTTTATCCACACTGCAAAGCATCCCCTCTGTTGTGCATCAAGCCTACTGAACATTGCCAAAGCCAATAGGTCTCATAGGCAAGACCTATTTGTTTTGCCTATGCTTGTCCTGCTTAGCGTCATATGTCTTGGCTTAGGCCACCAGCATTTCTACCTTTTCTGCTGACAGACTTAGGTCTGCCCAAATATATCCAAAGATATCTCACAGTTAAAGATTCAGGCTCTCGCCTTACATTCATCTCAAGTTAGTCTCTCACATACTACCTTTTGCAGATTTCATCCCCACCTCTCCCCCTCAAAAAAATTCCTAATCATCTCCTCCATCAAATTCAACCCATTTACTCATCTAACTCATCTAGCCCCTCCCTGCCCACACCTTCCTCACAGACTACTCATCCTCGCCTCCATCACATTCACATCTTCCACCCTCACGTCACCTCTTTCTATAGATCCCTCCCCCTAATAAATTCATGAGGCTCGCATCTTATCGCCTGCCTCTCTAACCTGTTTCCTTACCCACTCTTTTCCTCCTCTCTCACATTCTTCCTAACCCTTCGTACCAGTCCCTCCAGTACACTTCTCACCTCTCTTGCTCATCCTTCCCCTCACCAACTCCACCAAGTGCTTTTTATCATCCTTATTCACTTTCCTTGTTTATACTTTACAACCACCTTACCACTGAGTGCACCTCTTATCCCTCCCATTTCTACTATTCCCTCCACTACCTCTTAAATACCTCACTGACCTCTCACCTCTCCCCATCTCCTTCTCTCCTTAACATGGCTACACTCTCTTTCTAATACTATCCAGCTCACGTTGCTCATATCTCCACACCCTTACTTCTCTAACCTGTCTCATTTTCCCTCTCCCCTTAAAGATTGCTTTTCATCATCCCTTCTACCATATATCCTCAGTATACCTCTCCACTATGCGTAGAATGCAAATGGAGTTGAACATTTCTCTTGTATAATACAGCCGGATGATCTACAATAATCCGTTCTGATGTTTGCATTCTATTTAACGTATACGATACACCTTAATGTTACAAGGCTGCCATGAACCTCTTTGGTGATCCCCCATTTGACCTACCCATAATGTGAGAATCACAACCACACACATGGGTAAGATGATAGATAGTACACCTATGGACCACCCACAATCCCAGACAACACTGTCACACTAGGCACATAAAAAGAGTTACACACAGGTTCAGTAGAGGGTTTAAAAATTCACCCCACGTTTAGAGACCTCTCCGTGGGACTAGCTGAAACAGATAAAATGACCGTGCAGACCACCATGATGATGAGCCATATAGTTGATCAGGAACCAAAGAATGTGTAGGGGGTTCGTAGTAGTGGTCAGACCAACTATTCACAGATGATGGAGCAAACTAGACTTCCAACAGTGAGTGGCAAACTGCACCATATCAAAATGTAACAACACATCTAAAAGGAGCCACTTCAAAGTGTTTAATGTGCATGTAATTTATGTCAATATAAATATCATTCAGGCCTTTATTATGAAATCGGCGTTACTCAGGAATCTATGCTTGAAATGCCCCATCACTTCACATATATATTTCAGAAGCATGATCTGCTCTTTATAAATCCCTTCATTACCTGATCCATAGTCGTACAAATCAATTTAGGCTATATTGACCTAACATACTTTATTACCTCATGATGAAAACCGCCACCTTTGCTGAAAGGAATATAAATGCACTGTGGTCCATTTATGGCTCTGGGAAAGGAGATTGAGGTTTTGAAGTACATGGCTTTGTTGTGCGGCAGAACAGCTACAAATGGAGGCGCACAAGGTTAGTTGACCTAAGCAAGGATAAGTGAAGATCTATGTCTCTTTATTCCTGGTGGTGTATAAACCAACAGTACTAGAGGGAATTTATACAAGAGTACTGTGCTGTTTTCATATTTTAACACTGAATGGCGTTCTGATTTTCCAGCCCTGGCACAGCAAAGTGTGTCCATTTTAAGTCTGGAGGGAGTATGTGAGGTATTTTTGGACGGAAAGCGAAAACAAACATTTACTGTCTACCTTTAGTTTATGATCTCCTTAATATAAAACAGCATTCTGATACAGAAAGCACCATTTAATATTCCGAATTTAAATTAATGAAAGCGGTGCTTTTTTTGCCAGCTTCAAAAAGAAGTGCCTTGTGATGAGTCATGAAATGGTGCTGCAGTGGGTCTACGTCATCACAACAACCACCATTACTTCAGTTAGGCAGTTAGTTGCTGGTTGAAGGAAATATCCTTGGCAAACAAGGCATCTATATTTTGTGCCTTGAAGACTGGAAATGGGTAGATACTCTTAGAACCTGGCCAGGTGAAGTGAAGCAAAGATGGTTTTGTGTTGCACACCAAGATCATGGCAGTCTTTTTGCAGTTCAGAGTACGTTTTGTTGCATTTCATGACGGATGGTTAGGTGTCCCCTGAGTTCTTCTCTAGTTCGATATTAAACCACATGTCATCTGTGTGCCTTTGATACCCAGGATGAAAAGGTTGTCTAGAATATGAGCTAAGAGACTAATTGTATACTGAATGTAAGTGATGTTAATGTATTTATATTCATGTTGTAAGGACTGATTTATTTCAAGTGAATAAGCCTTTAATTGAATGTATTGCCTTTCATAGTTAAATGCCTTAAAGGCCCAAACCACTTGTCCAAATTTCTAGAATTTTTGAAGATACCTACACGTAGAATTAGAATCTGGGTAGAAGGCACAGGGAAATGCTTTCAGATGCCACTGTGTGCACAGGCTATTTTGAAGGCATGAAACATGTAATTTTTTGCTTGACATAGCTGTAGAGGTGCATACTCCTTTCTGTGACGCCCATAACAGAAAGAGGCAAAATTGCTAGGCCAGGAGTTAGAAGAGTAAATCTACACAGCGTCCCCGATGGCAGGTGGCGGTAATAACCATTTTAGGTAAAGGTCATGGCCTCCTCGGCTCGTACATCCCTTTGCAGAGTCTCCAAAGACTTCCTTATCTGTTACCTCACCAATGAAGATTCTGATTTTCTAGACTGCTTGGTTGTGGTATGACGCCTCTCTAATTCTGGTTCCTTGGGGCATTTCCTGGGATCAACATTACTCGCTCTTGTGAAGGATCCGGTCAGTCACTTATCACACTTGTATGGCATATATGTTGGGTCCTGGGCTATTTCATTTATTAATGGTGTTATGCTGCACATTATCTTAGGGAACACCGCAGACCCAGATGTTAAGTCACTGCCATTATCTGTAGAAGTGATGAAAGCTCCTTTTGTAATGGAAAAATGCAGGCATGTTCTGTATTGTCGTCCTTTCCTGAACCCTTTTTAACCTGTGCAGGACTCATAATTGTATACAATAATTTATCAATCAATGAGAACAGGACCAGGCAGTCAAATCTAGATTTGGTCAAAAAGCCAGGTTCTTTCCTGAAGTGGTGCTCGGACTTGGCCATGCGAAGGTTGATTGGAAGGGTGTTCCAAAGGTTCACAGTCTATACTGCGAAGGATCTGCTACCCTGACGAATTTTGGAAAACCTGGGAATGCGCATAAGTAATTAAAATTTTGCTCTGGGGATGATGCACAATTAACCTTCAAATCCATTGCATCTCTTTTCCCTGCGCGACGGGGGCATTCCTAACACACACTGTTTATTTAAGGGTTCAGTATACATGGCTAAGTTCTTTAATAATTCATCAAAAAATCTCTTGGTTGGAAGAAATGCCGTTAACCACGCACCTGAGAAACATGGCACGTACAAACACAAACACTTCAAAAAAAAAATGGAACCGCATTGGTATCTAACACCCAAAACCGCGGTGTGCCTGTAACAAACAATATAAAATTTGTTCTAAATAAGAAACAGTGATTTCGGCTAACATTGAATACCAGTATAAATAGCATCTAAAACTGTAATTACCGTGAGCATAAACTTAGCGGCATCCGTTGTGATGTATAAAGTGCCTTTTTTCACTAGTTATCAACCAGAAATAGCAACAATGTCCTCATCTTCTCTTTGTATCTTGTCTGATATTCATTACAGTTTTAACTTGTCTGTTACTAAGCTGCTGGATAAAGCCCTAGTATCCTGGAACCTTTCTCTTCTTAGTTCTGCAAACTCCTCTTCTAATAAAATAATGACATGAAGGACTGGGATCGCAACCCACCAAATAAAATCCAGCAGGGATTCCATAGGGACTTAGGCGCGTTGGCTCCCTGACCTCCCCACTGCAACACAGCAGTTCAGTGGGGCGACCTGAGGCTGTGTCAACTGAACTGTGCAGGCCAGTTTGGCCGGTGTGTTCACTGTGGCTAGGTTAACATGCTCAGTTCAGGCTTCTGCAATCAACAGCTGAAAGGCAGCTGAGAACCAGAGGCACAGCCCCGTAGGTATCAGAGGGAGCGCTGTGTTTGTCTGCTCCAGCCAATCCTAGTACTGCTCTTAAGCGGTTTAGCATTGTAAGCAGAAATAAAGCATTGCTTGGATTGGCTCGGATGCTGTTGTCCAGCAAGCTGCGTGAGGCAGGAGGAACTTCGGGTCAGTTTGCAGCCGAAGGTGTGCTGCAGAAGATCATCAAGCAAGGTACGTTTTTTTAAAATTAAATATATTTATTGGGGTAAGTTTATTTTTAAAGGGTTTAATGTTATGTTGTATGTGCCCCACCACTTTTAAAAAATAGCAGCCTCCACGGAAATATGCATGAGAAAAATGAAATTTAACGAAATGCATTCTTTTTTATTTACATATTGTTGGTCATGTCGAAATCCCAGGGATATTGGTGTTCAGTGGGTTGTACACTTTTCACAAAAATTACAATAAAAGTATACAAACCATCTTGCAAACATCATGAGACAATATCCAAAATACTTGTCCACCTTGCCTCACTTAAATAAGGCTGATCTCATTGTACCACAAGGAGCACCCAGTTTTTATATGCTGCGGAGTGCATCTGACCATGCACCCTACACAACATCCACCATTTGAGAGGGTCAGGTGCCCTCCATCTTACTTTTTATTCGAAATCAAATTTACCTTGCCTCCTAAGGTGCTTTTATATTTTAACTCATGTTTCATCATGAGGATTTACCCAGTTTCTGCAATATTAAGGTCACTCTCTTTTTTTAGGTGGGGTTGGGCGGAGATGGTAAGGGGACAATAGTCTTCGGACTCCAGTATCTTTTCTTTATAGTACCTTTTACTAGCCACTGACTCCCATGCTAAAAAAGTTCACTCATATTCTTTTCATGTAACATAGACATTGGTGGGCAGCCATTTTGTTAACCAGTTAGGCCTCTTTTGTTCTCATGGTAAGCCACAGGAGTTTGTTGGCCATATTGGATTGGTTCCATGTCACTGAATAGTGTGTTGCCTTCCCAATACTAAAACTAGAGCACGCCACTGACCCACTGCTAAAAGAGCACACACACAAGAGCTAATGTAAAGCAATGCACTCTTGTAGATTGATCATTGTTCATAAGATTTCGTGGGACACTCATTTTCAAACAGTGCTTCATGACTTTACCAGCCATAATATATCTCTTTGCTTCTGTCTTCATTGGGGCTCTTTGCTTCCCTTGGTGTTTTTGCCATGTGGCTCTCACCACGATTGACCATCCTTATTCTGCTTGTTAATACTTATGGATGAAAAACATTTACATTGTTTGCAAAGTTCTTGTTAACAGTCTTTCTTCTCTGTTTACAGATCGATAGTGATACGCAGATATTTTTTTATAATTGGAACTTTGTACCTGTACCGTTGTATTACCATGTATGTTACCACACTACCTGTGCCTGGAATGCATTTTCAATGTGCACCTAAGGTAAGACAAATAATTAAGCATGGCTTCAGTCTCCATGTCATTCTACAAGTTTGATATTCCACGTACCATAGTTTCTTTCTAAATAGCATGCAATTTTTCTGAATTGTTCTTGATGTAGTCTTACTATTTGTCACTGGCATGTAATGTATGTGGATGTCCACAGATTTTTAGATAATAATGCTAATGCTGGTTAGGTGAAATTGTGTATTTTGTTACATTAATTTCTGAAATTTTGTGAAATAGACTTTTAGCTCAAAAATGTGGTTTGTTGGACTCTGGATTGATTATTGTCAATGGAGGCATACTTAATGATAAAAAGTCACAAGAGATACCGGCTGGAGACTGGTTTGAGCAGAAAATACCTGTTGCTAAATTCTGCAAGAACCAGCGGGTGAACATTGCATGAAATAACATGAGGCAAAATTTCTCTTAATGCGAATTAAGCCAGCATAATTTAAATTTCATTCGGCCTAGCTGTTGTTTCCTTAGGCGTGAATAATTTTAAAAAGAGCCAGACAGTCATTTCGTTCCATTATTAACGGGTCATAATCTTTGGGAGGCCCATTTCCATTTTTACTATTTTCAAATAAAAACCTTGAAATATTTAGTCTCATGCATGTGTGAGAAAGAGTGTCAATGAACAAATGGTACACCTTACCATACCTTCATACATTTTTAGACTGTAAAAGCTTCATTTCTTTCTTCTTAAGACGGCTCTGTTGTAATGTCCTGCCTGTAGAGAAGCCTCCGAAGTGGTTTATATTCATTTATTTATACATTGTACAGCTTAAGTGCTTCTATGTTTTGAGACATGAGAAGGCACTGGAGTCCCATGGCTTCCTGCTGAGCAGCGCCTCACAGATTACAGTTGCTCCCACAGTCTGTACCATGCTGGAATTTTGGTCCATCAACCATATGGTTGGCTGTCCTGCTTTCATTTATAAGTGTTGGACCTGTGCATGGGTGTTAGAACTGGGGGTCTCTAGTTGGCAGAGGTAGGTACCTTTGTCCAAATAGGGACCCTTGCTTCTAGTCAGGGTAAGGGGGATACACACTTTAGATAACCCCTGCTCACCCCCTTGGTAGCTTGGCACGAGCAGACAGGCTTATCCCAAAGGCAATGTGTAAAGTATTTGTACCAACACTCACAGTAACACAGTGAAAACACCACAAATGGACACTACACCAGTTAAGAAAAATAAAGTATCTTTACTAAACTTAAACAAGACCAAAACGACAGAAATCCAACATACAAAACTCAGTAGAATGTCTTTAAAAAGGGTTGTTGCAAAAATAAACTTGTAGATCTCAAATGCGACACTTTCAGTCTCAAAGTACCTGGGATGCGTAACGCAAAAGAAGCAAAAGGGGCGCAGTGAAGGCGATGTGTCGGTTCTTCCTGCGCTCCGGTGCGACAAAATGGCGCCTTGATGCGATGCGCTGATCGGGTGCGATGCGATGAAATGGCGTCTTTGTTGCGATGCAACACTGTAGATGCGATGCGTGCACGCCGGACGGCCGTGCGGCGAACTCGGTGAACTTCTGAGCCGCGACAGGCCCTGCGACACGCTTCTCCGGTGTTGCGACGACACCCTCGGTGACGGCGACACGCTTCTCCGGTGATGCGGCGGTGCGCTTCCTCAGCGATGCGACGGCCCTGCGACACGCTTCTCCGGTGATGCTACGACACCCTCGGTGACGGCGACACGCTTCTCCGGTGTTGCGGCGGCAAACAGCCCAGCGGCGACATGCTTCTCGATGATGCGACAGCGGCTGCTGCGGCGGCGTCACGCTTCTCTCGTTGCGTCACGCTTCCAGCTCCCCACAGCAAGAGAGGCCTCACACACAGTTACAGGCCCTCCTGGCAGACTGGAACTCCCAGCAAGAAAGTTCAGGGAGGCTGGGGGTGAAGTCCTTTTGTGCCTGTGACTTCAGAAACAGGAGGCCAGCTCTTCTCAGGCCCTTGGAGACTTTTTCTTCAGATGGACACAGCACACAGCAAAGTCCTTCTTCAAGCAGGGGACACAACACACAGCAAAGTCCTTTAGATCTCTCCTCAGTAGAAACAGCAAACTGCAGGCCAACCCCAGACACACAGCAAGGGCAGTACTTCTCCTCAGTCCAGTCAGCTGATCTTCTTTGGCAGGGATTCCTCTTGATTCCAGAAGTAGTCTAAAGTTCAGGGGTTTCAGCTCTGATATTTATACCCCAAATGTCTTTGTTCTCCATGTGTGAGGGGTCCTGGACCCAGTCCAAACCAGTTCAGGGTGCATTCTGCCAGGGCACCTCTCCTTCCTTTGTGAGTGTGGGCCAGGGTCAACAGATACACCGCAGGAGGTGGGGCCACCATTGTGGAAGGCAGGCACAGCCCTATTCAGACCCAGGTGCCACTCCTTCCACCACTCTACATGTAGATAGGTCTATTCAGCCTAGTGCTGACTCACCCAGCCTCCTGCAGCCACCCTCAGCCCCTGTCACTCACAAACCAGACAGTCAATTCACAAACAGGCAGAGGCACACAGAAAGGTTGAACAAGAAAATAGCCACTTTCTAAAAGTGCTATTTCCAAACTTAGAATTTAAAAATCATCTTCACTAAATGATGTGTAATTAAATTCTGAGTTCAGGGGTACCAGATTCCAACTTTCTATCTTGCTGCTATGGGAAGATATGCAGGTAACCATGTTACACAGCATTCCCCATGTTATCCTATGGGCAAGATAGCTTTTCAATAGTGAAAAACGAAATTGGCAGTATTTCACTATCAGGACATGTTACCCACACTAGTACATGTCCTACCTTTCACATACACTGCACCCTGCTCAGGGGGGTACCTTGGGCCTACCATAGGGGTGTCCAATGTGCAAGAAAAGGGAAGGGTTAGGCCTGGCAAGTGTGTACACTGGCCAGGACAACATGGCAGTTCACAAACTGTGCACAGGCACTGCAGTGGCAGGCCTGAGACACCATCTTAGAGCTACTCCTGTGGGTGGCACAATCAGTGCTGCAGGCCCACTAGTAGCATTTGAATCACCAGTCCTGGCACACTTAGTGCACTTTACTAGGGACTTATTGGTAAAGCAAATATACCAATCATGGATAGCCAATCACAATAACAATTTAACCAGGGAGCACTTGCACTTTGGCACTGATCAGCAGTGGCAAAGTGCCCAAAGCATCTAAACCAGCAAAAACGAATTCCAGCACAGTTTCAAAAATACAGGAGGTAGAGGCAAAAAGTCAGGGGAAACCACGCCAAGGATGCCAGGTCTAACACGTGTCCCCTCCAGCTGAAAAGTGGGGAGAACTACCCATCCCCTGGGGAGTTCTCATCACTAAGGCGGAAGAACCTGGACAGACCATCAGCATTGGCGAGTTCTGTACCAAGGCGGTGTTCCACCATAAAGTCCATTCCCTGTAGGGAGATGGACCACCTCAACAGTTTTGGGTTCTCACCCCTCATCCGCATTAACCATCTGAGGGGCCTGTGGTCTGTCTGAACCTGGAAGTGAGTCCCAAACAAGTAGGGCCTTAGCTTCTTCAGTGTCCAGACCACAGCAAAAGCTTCCCTTTCAATTGCACTCCACCTCTGTTCCCTGGGAAGTAGCCTCCGGCTAATGAAAGCTACGGGTTGGTCCAAGCCCTCGTCGTTCAGTTGTGAGAGTACTGCTCCCACTCCATGCTCTGAAGCATCTGTCTGCACCACAAACTCTTTGGAGAAATCAGGCGCCTTGAACACGGGTGCCGTGCACATGGCAGCTTTCAGGGCATCAAACGCGGTCTGACAGGCATCGGTCCAGATCACCTTCCTGGGCTGCTTCCTTGAAGTCAGCTCTGTCAAGGGGGCAACAATGGTGCCATACCCCTTGACAAATCGGCGATAATACCCGGTGAGTCCTAAAAAGCTCTCACCTCTGTCTGGGTCTTGGGGGGCTCCCAAGCCAGAATGGTATCAATCTTCGCTTGGAGGGGCGCCACCTGGCCGCTCCCTACCTGGTGTCCCAAATACACCACAGATCCCTGCCCTATCTGGCACTTGCTGGCCTTGATAGTGAGGCCTGCCCTTTGCAGAGCCTTCAACACTTCGCAGAGGTGTTGCAAATGTTCTTCCCAACTGGAGCTGAACACAGCAATGTCATTCAGGTATGCGGCGCTGAATTCCTCCAGCCCGGACAGTACCTGGTTGACCAGTCTCTGGAAGGTGGCAGGGGCGTTCTTCAACCCAAAGGGCATGACACAGAACTGGAAGTGCCCCTCTGGTGTTGAAAACGCTGACCTCTCCTTGGCCCCCTCAGTTAAGGCAATCTGCCAGTACCCAGAAGTTAAATCAAACGTACTGAGGTACTGGGCAGCGCCTAACCGATCCACGAGCTCATCAGCTCTGGGGATGGGGTGTGCGTCAGTCTTGGTGACCGCATTGAGCCCACGGTAGTCCACACAAAACCTGAGTTCTTGAGTGGCACTGGGTGCATCAGCTTTTGGCACTAAGACCACTGGGCTAGCCCATCGGCTGGTTGAGGGCTCAATCACCCCTAGCGCCAACATCTTGGAAAATTCTTTCTTGATGCTGGACCTGACCTTGTCAGCTACCCTGTAAAATTTCTGCTTCACCGGTAGGCTGTCCCCAGTGTCCACATCATGGACGCACCAATTGGTGACTCCTGGTGTCAGGGAGAACAGGGAGGCGAACTGACCCAACACAGGGCGACAGTCCCTCTGCTGTTCTGGGGTCAGTGTGGGAGAGAAGTTTACCCCATCCACTGATCCATCTTGCTCCTCTGCTGACAGGAGGTCAGGAAGAGGATCACTTTCCTCCTCCATCCCATCATCTGTGGCAAGGAGCATTGTCACATCAGACCTCTCAAAGTGTGGCTTGAGGCGGTTCACGTGTAGGACCCTCAAAGGGTTCCTGGGAGACTGCAAGTCAACCAGATAGGTTACATCGCTCTTGCGCTCCACCACCTCATTTGGCCCAGTCCACTTGTCTTGGAGCGCGCAGGGCTCCACTGGCGCCATCACCCACACCTTCTGCCCAGGTTATAATTCGACCAGAGTGGCATTCTGGTCATACCATCTTTTCATTTCTTCCTGGCTAGCTTCCAGGTTCGCCTGAGCGAGTTTCCTGAAGCGCTGAGTCTGGTTGCGGAAGGCCAGCACATAGCTGAACACATCCTGGGGGGTCTTACCAGAGGATTTCTCCCAACCCTCCTTCACCAGACTGAGAGGTCCTCAAAAAGGGTGGCCATACAAAAGTTCAAAGGGACTGAACCCTAATGACTTCTGAGGCACCTCCCTGTAGGCAAACAACAGGCATGGTAAGAAGACGTCCCACTTCCGTCTCATGGGATCCGCAAGGCCCATTATCATGCCTTTCAGGGTTCGGTTGAATCTCTCAACCAACCCATTCCCGTGAGGATGGTAAGGAGTGGTAAACTTGTAAGTTACCCCACACTCCTCCCACAAAGACTTCATGTACTTCGAGATGAAGTTGGTACCCCGGTCGGAGACCACCTCTCTGGGGAACCCCACACGCGAAAAGATCCCCATCAATGCACGGCCCACCACGGGGGCAGTGATTGTCCCGAGAGGGACAGCTTCCAGGTACCGGGTGGCATGGTCCACCAAGACCAAGATAAACTTGTTGCCTAAGGCTGTCTTGGGTTCCAGTGGCCCCACAATGTCGATGCCCACCCGTTCGAAAGGGGTGCTCACCACGGGAAAGGGTTGGAGGGGAGCCTTACACTTCCCTCCACTCTTGCCACTTGCCTGGCAAGACTGGCAAGTCCAACAATGTGTACCAACGTGCGTCTTCATCTGGGGCCAGTAAAAGTGGGTGACAAGCCTTTGGTAGGTCTTGTCATGCCCCAGATGACCTGCGAGAGGCACGTCATGAGCCAGACCCATTAGGAAGGTCCTGAAGCGCTCGGGTACCACCAGCACACGGGCTGCACTGGGCTCAGCGACCTTAGGCTCACTATAGAGTAACCCATCCTCCCAGTAAATGAGATGATTCTTGGACGCGAAACCTGCTGCCTGGTCTGCGGCCTGTTTCCGCATACCAATGAGAGAAGGGCATTCTCTCTGCGCCTCGCAGAACTCCTCCCTGGAGGGACCTCCTTCTTGCTGCCAGTGTGTCAGCTCAGGCAGGTCTCCCAGTTCGGCTATCTGTTCCCCTGTAGGTTCCAGGGCATCCCCCTCAGGTTCTGCCTCCTCCTGGACCGTGGGAATTGTGGGGGCTGGTTTCCCACGCCCCCTGCCCTTCCTCTTTCTGGCAGGTACCTGGGCCACTGTTTCAGGGTCCAGGTCCGCTTGGTTACCCCTACTGGCTGCCATTGACTGAGTGGTCACACAAACCCACTCAGGCAGACCCAACATCTCCAAATGAGCCTGGCGTTCCACCTCCCTCCATGGGGAACTCTCCAGGTCATTTCCTAGCAGACAGTCTACAGGCATGGATGGACTAACAACGACCTTCAAGGAACCTGAGACCCCCCCCCCACTCAAAGGAAACTTGCGCCACTTTGCAGAGGCGCACGGAGTTGTCTGCTGCAACTACAGGGTGAAGTGCATTGGGAATGACCTGCTCTTCAGACACCCACTGACACCTCACGGATGTCACGCTGGCTCCTGTGTCTCTCAGAGCCTCCACCCTCCTCCCATTGATGGTCACCCACTGCCTGTACTTTTTAGTGTTCTCAGGCAAGTAGGATTCCTGGACCATCTCTCTGTCTCCTAAAGAGACAAGGGTCATCACTGCTTGCTCCTCCTCCCCACTGGAAACTAATTCCTCTCCCAAAGCTACACTCACTAAACCCGGTGACTGAGCACCAGTGGGTGCTTGGGGCATTTTGGGGCAATGTGGCCCTTCTCGTTACAGTTGTAACACCTGAGGGGACCCGGAAAGTTACTACGCCCGCCCTTAGGGGGCTGCAACGTCTTAGGCTGGGGGGGGCTGGGACTCCTTTCCCTCTGCATTATTTTGGGGCCCTTTAGAGAACTCCTTTTGATTACCTTTGTCCCCCCCACTCTTCTGCTGGGGACCCTGCCCACCTTTGGCTGTGGTACCCACAATCCCCTTGTGGACCCTGGTACTGGTCCAGCGGTCCGCCTCCTTAGCAAGCTCACTAGGATTAGTTAACTTACTATCCAAAAGATGCTGGTGCAGCTCTGGAACACATAGACTGCTCAAGTGCTCCCAACTAATTAGATGGCACAACCCCTCATAATCAGTAACTTTGCTGCCCTTCATCCAACCTTCCAGTGCGCGGGTGTACATTCTCACACATTCAACTCAAGTGTCTGAGTCATTCTTCTTTGAGTTCCTGAACCTCACTCTATACTGTTCGGGTGAGCCCATACTTGAGGCATAAAGCCTCCTTCATTTTGGCATAAGTCAGGGCACCCTCCTTCTCTAAAGGTGTCAAAACTGCGGTCCCTGCCGCCTCAAAATGCTTCCACAGGCCCGCTCCCCAGCTCTTTTCAGGCACCTCATGCATCCTCAAAGATATCTCATATGACTCAAACCATGCAAGAATATCCTGTCCCTTCTGGAAATTCTGCACTATATCCTTGGGTATGTATACTTTACCCCCTTGCACTGGCTGTGCGCTGCCACCATTTGAACTGGACTCCAGCTGCTTGGCCTTAATATCCAGCTCCCTCATGCTCAATTCATGAGCCAAAAGCAATTTCTTTTCTTCCAGGGCTAGAGCGTGCTTGCTCTCTTCTGCCCTCTTTTCACTCTCCAAAAGCAATCGCTTTTCCTCCATTGCTGCTTTTTGATTCTGTAGTTTCAAAACTTCTAGCTCATGTTCCCTGATCCTCTGGTTCTCTTCCTGGGAGAGACTTCCTGCGGAATGGATGCTGACAGCCCTGGGGGCTGCTCCTGGCACAGGCAAATCCTGTGGCCCAAACCCATTCCCCTGGTCATCCACCTCCTCATTTGCATCATCTCCTCCTGCAGCTCCTTTGGCCTCCCACCAGGCTTTTAAGGCCTTTTGTAGCTCATCTTTCTTAGCGCTACTCCTTGTGGGACATCCCAAATCTTTGCAGAATTGTTTAAGCTGGTCTACCTTGTAGGAATACAAATCCTCAATGTGGAACTCCAATTCTGCCTTTTCAGTTGCTGCATTCCCCTTCTGAGACATGATGCTTGGATGACTTTAGGACCAGATCAAAAATAGAACCAAAAAGAAAATACAGTATGTGGCTGCGTAGTGGTCTGCACTAATCTAGTGGTGTACACCAATCACTGTGGGTCAAGTACAAATACAAGTTCAAATCCTCACCGCTGACCACCAATGTTAGAACTGGGGGTCTCTAGTTGGCAGAGGTAGGTACCTTTGTCCAAATAGGGACCCTTGCTTCTAGTCAGGGTAAGGGGGATACACACTTTAGATAACCCCTGCTCACCCCCTTGGTAGCTTGGCACGAGCAGACAGGCTTATCCCAAAGGCAATGTGTAAAGTATTTGTACCAACACTCACAGTAACACAGTGAAAACACCACAAATGGACACTACACCAGTTTAGAAAAATAAAGTATCTTTACTAAACTTAAACAAGACCAAAACGACAGAAATCCAACATACAAAACTCAGTAGAATGTCTTTAAAAAGGGTTGTTGCAAAAATAAACTTGTAGATCTCAAATGCGACACTTTCAGTCTCAAAGTACCTGGGATGCGTAACGCAAAACAAGCAAAAGGGGCGCAGTGAAGGCGATGCGTCGGTTCTTCCTGCGCTCTGGTGCGACAAAATGGCGCCTTGATGAGTTGCGGTGATCCGGTGCGATGCGATGAAATGGCGTCTTTGTTGCGATGCGACACTGTAGATGCGATGCGTGCATGCCCGACGGCCGTGCGGCGAACTCGGTGAACTTCTGAGCCGCGACAGGCCTTGCGATACGCTTCTCCGGTGTTGCGACGACACCCTCGGTGACGGCGACACGCTTCTCCGGTGATGCGGCGGCGATCAGCGGCGGTGCGCTTCCTCAGCGATGCGATGGCCCTGCGACACGCTTCTCCGGTGATGCGACGACACCCTCGGTGACGGCGGCACGCTTCTCCGGTGTTGCGGCGGCGAACAGCGGCAGCGGCGACACGCTTCTCGATGATGCGGCTGCTGCGGCGGCGTCACGCTTCTCTCGTTGCGTCGCGCTTCCAGCTCCCCACAGCAAGAGAGGCCTCACACACAGTTACATGCCCTCCTGGCAGACTGGAACTCCCAGCAAGGACGTTCAGGGAGGCTGGGGGTGAAGTCCTTTTGTGCCTGGGACTTCAGAAACAGGAGGCCAGCTCTTCTCAGGCCCTTGGAGACTTTTTCTTCAGATGGACACAGCACACAGCAAAGTCCTTCTTCAAGCAGGGGACACAGCACACAGCAAAGTCCTTTAGATCTCTCCTCAGTAGAAACAGCAAACTGCAGGCCAACCCCAGACACACAGCAAGGGCAGTACGTCTCCTCAGTCTCTTCAGCTGATCTTCTTTGGCAGGGATTCCTCTTGATTCCAGAAGTAGTCTAAAGTTCAGGGGTTTCAGCTCTGATATTTATACCCCAAAAGTCTTTGTTCTCCATGTGTGAGTGTCCTGGACCCATTCCAAACAAGTTCAGGGTGCATTCTGCCAGGGCACCTCTCCTTCCTTTGTGAGTGTGGGCCAGGGTCATCAGACACACCGCAGGAGGTGGGGCCAGCATTGTGGAAGGCAGGCACAGCCCTATTCAGACCCAGGTGCCACTCCTCCCACCACTCTACATGTAGATAGGTCTATTCAGCCTAGTGCTGACTCACCCAACCTCCTGCAGCCACCCCCAGCCCCTGTCACTCACAAACCAGACAGTCAATTTACAAACAGGCAGAGGCACACAGAAAGGTTGAACACGAAAATAGCCACTTTCTAAAAGTGCTATTTCCAAACTTAGAATTTAAAAACCATCTTCACTAAAAGATGTGTAATTAAATTCTGAGTTCAGGGGTACCAGATTCCAACTTTCTATCTTGCTGCTATGGGAAGATATGCAGGTAACCATGTTACACAGCATTCCCCATGTTATCCTATGGGCAAGATAGCCTTTCAATAGTGAAAAACGAAATTGGCAGTATTTCACTATCAGGACATGTTACCCACACTAGTACATGTCCTACCTTTCACATACACTGCACCCTGCCCAGGGGGGTACCTTGGGCCTACCATAGGGGTGTCCAATGTGCAAGAAAAGGGAAGGGTTAGGCCTGGCAAGTGTGTACACTGGCCAGGACAACATGGCAGTTCACAAACTGCGCACAGGCACTGCAGTGGCAGGCCTGAGACACCATCTTAGGGCTACTCCTGTGGGTGGCACAATCAGTGCTGCAAGCCCACTAGTAGCATTTGAATCACCAGCCCTGGCACACTTAGTGGTCTTTACTAGGGACTTATTGGTAAAGCAAATATACCAATCATGGATAGCCAATCACAATAACAATTTAACCAGGGAGCACTTGGACTTTGGCACTGATCAGCAGTGGCAAAGTGCCCAAAGCATCTAAACCAGCAAAAACGAATTCCAGCACAGTGTCAAAAATACAGGAGGTAGAGGCAAAAAGTCAGGGGAAACCACGCCAAGGATGCCAGGTCTAACAATGGGTCATCCCCAAACATTTTGTCTTCTCCCCTTCTGTTTTCTGAATTTCATTTTTGTTGGAGTTAGGACTCTGTACAGTTTTATCACTGCTAACCAGTGCTAAAGTGCTTGTGCCCTCTTCTTTAAACATGGTAAAATTGACACATTTAGTTTGCTTACATGTCCCTAGTAAAGTGGTACTACATGTACCTACAGCCCATAAATTAAATGCAGCCAGTGGGCCTGCAGCACTTAATTGTCCCACCCACTTAAGTAGACCTTTAATACATGTCTCAGGTCTGCCCTTGCAGCATGTGTGCAGTTTAAACTGCCAATTCAACCTCACAAAATAAACCTGTTGCCAGGCCTAACCCTCACTTTTAAATACATATAAGACCCCTATGAGAGGCCCCAAACAGCCCAAAGGGCAGGGTGCATTGTATTTAAAAGTTAGAACGTGTTTTCTTAAGTGTTACCTGTCCTGGTTGTGGAAAACTCCCAAATTCGTTTTTCACTACTGGGAGGCCTGCCTTGTTCTTGAGGGGACGGCCCTGCTGCTTGAGACCTGCCTAGTTCTTCAGAGGACTGCCCTGCGGTTTAAGGCCTGTCGTGTTCCCCAGAGGATTGCCCTGCCGCTTGAGGCCTGTCTTGTTCTTCAGAGTACTGCCCTGTTGCTCGAAGACTGTCCTGCTCTTTGAGAAGAAAGACTGGACCTGCTCCCTTCATTCCAGACTAACCTGAGTGACTCCAAGAGTCAGTTGGCTGACCTGCTGTTCTGAGCTACAGGGACATAGCAAGCTCCAAAGGCGTCCCTGCAACTGCCTAGTTGCCCTGCTGCAACTGGATCTGGCTGGACCTGCAACTGAACCCGTATGAGCCCTGCTGATCTCTGCTCGTTTGAGTTCCTGATCCCCAAGAGGTTCCTCCCCAGGTCCTGGACCTTTGGCTGGCATCAGTTGAGCTCCTACTGAGAAATCCTGAAGTTTTGAACTCTGCGCACCGGACTTTGAGAATGTAACTTTTTCAGCGGGACTAACCTGCTCCCTGTATCCAGCCCACACTCCATTGTGGTTGACCTGAACTTGTGACTTTGTCCTGGTCTAGCACTATCAGATACCCACAGTTAGCGCTTTCTGCTACTTGGCGCTATTTTACTTAAACCTTTGAAATAGCATATCTGTGGTTCTACTGATTGGATTTTTGTTCTTTTGGTCTCATTTTATTGATTATATTTTACTCTATTTTTCTAAATTGGTGTGGGATATCTCTTGTGTTTTCACTTCATTACTGTTTGTGTACTCCATAAATACTTAACGCAGTGCCTCTACATTACACCTGACTGCTTTTGTGGCAAGCTACCAGAGGGTTAAGCACAGGTTGATTTTGTGACTTTTATGGTTCACCCTGACAAGGATTGTGGTTGTTGCTTGAGTAGGCCTTTCACCCCCCTCAAGCAATAACCCAATTTCCTAAGCAATCCAGTTAATGCTCACTAGGCCAGCCATGGAACCCCACCACATGTCAATTAATCTGATTTTGGAATTTCCTGACTCTTGCAGTTGAGAGGTTTGTAGAGGACGGATGAACGGCACATCAGAGAAGAATGGGTTTAGAGGCAGGGAGATTTGAGAATATTTTCTTCCATCTCTGCCACCTATTTGAATTAAGTGTATATATCATCTTAAACTTCTGGTAATTTAAGTGCACCTCATTGTCTTGACACCAGTACCAGGGATGAAGTATAGTTTGGGCGAGCTGTGGTGTATTTTGTCCAAAGCGTTGCCTGAACCAGCTGAGTGTTTCTTGATAAAAGAGTGAATTCATGGAGAACAACACATTGTAGGGCAGACCAACTGCCTTCTTTCCAACAGATTATTACAATGGGAATTAGACTTGAACAGCGTAAAGCCTGAAACTTGAGTGCAGAGCAACATAGTGTGTCTTTTAAACAAAACGTTCTAGGGTCTTGTCACTGAAAGGTTGTGTTTTATAATCAAATTCACAAATGTTATTGGGCATCTAAATTTTAATAAGCAATGCTGTGTCAGCTGTGAGTATAAATGTCATGTCCAGATTCAAAGAACTAGGGTCCAGACTTTGTACACAAAGAGGCTTATTTAGAAGCGCATTGCGCCACCAGTGTGACACCAGTGTGTCACTTTTTTGGACGCACCGGTGGCGCAGTGTGCCTGCCCATATTTACAAAGCTACGTAAGCCACCTTGCCTGGCTTTCCATGGCCTTGTAAATATGGCCCCCTTTCATGCATTACTTCCTTGGGTGTTGGTGTGGGTGTTCCTACACAACATCCATGGAACCTGACGCATTCCCAGATTTATAAGATTTCGTAAACTTGGGTATGCGTCAGCTTCCTACGCTTCCCCAGGAGAGGTGTAAGGGAGGCGCAATGAGGAGAAATACCTTTATTTCTCCTCGTTTTTCTTTTTCCTATGTGTGCTGCACTTTGTAGCACACATAGCAGTGGCGGCGGCAGGAAACAGAGGTGGTGGGCGAGGGGTACAAAATATAAAAAATAAAACCACTTACCTCCTCACAGCCACCAGCTGCCGTCTCTCCTCCGTTGTTGCTTTGACCCGGAAGGAGAAAGCACACAGGCCCCCCAAGCCAATCATAACACTGCAATGTAGCATTATGATTCGTCTGAGTGCTGTGGTTCAGCACTCAGATGGGGACTGGGATCCTGGGCATGTTCTCCATCCAGGTTGTGTATTACAGCCCGGTGGAGAATATGCTAAGTGCGCATGACTGTTTGGCCAGCCCAAGACAGCCGGCCAAGCAGTCATGCACACTTAAGTGAATGAACCACTCCTCCTCCCTGTGCTACCAGCCCCGCCTCGCCCTAACCCAGGCCCCTACTTACGAAAAGAAAACTATGATAATAATGATGTTATTATCATTTTATTTTTCCTTTTTCCTGCTCTGAGAGCAATGGGGCGACGCTCCTCCGCCTTAGCGGAGGAGCTGCCCCTGACACATAGAAAGAGGAAAACGCCTCTAGTGATTGTTTTTGTGCAGGAAGACATCCCTTCCTGCACAAAAACAAACACCCCTACAGGGCAGACACCCTTGTACCATGGCATAAGGGTGCCTGCATTGGCGCATGGCAGCCCATTGTGCGCCAGCGCAGAGGAAAAAGACAGGAATGTGCCGTATCTTGTAGATACAGCACATACCTGCCCTTTTCTTTTGACGCACGGCAACACAGCCGGAAGGCTTGCTGCGCTGCCATGCGTCAAAATATTGTAAATGTGGCCCAAAGGGTTTTTAGCATTTACAGACCATCTAATTTGGTAAGTCAGAGGGTTTACAAATACTAAAACCCTTTTTCAAATGTACTACACCCATTTAACAAATTGGAAAACCGTTTTTTAATCATTAAATAGCTTTGAATATCCCATACGAAATAGGTATTTGGATGGTGCGTTTTTAGGGCGTATGTATTAATGTTTTGCAACCGAAATTCAATCACAAATATTCATATTTTACCAACATCTCAAAGGAAGTGGTAACCCATTCACAAATTGAGAGGACTCTCCAAAGGACTCCTTCTTCTTTGTGAATGTTGCAAAAACATTTTTCAGTAGCAGCTTACTCTTAAAAAAAGATTTTGTGAAACGTTTCCATTTTTTTTTTTTTAAACGCATAACCGTTTTTCTTTAAGGAAAACGGGCTGCATTTAAAAAGAAAAATGTTGCTTTATTTAAAAGTAATCACAGATATGGTGGTGTGCTGAACTGGCAAAGCCATCATCCCTGTGATGGCAATGAATTGTAGTGGATCTCAATTTGCAATCCACCTCAAATTCACCATATTACAGAGTCGATTTTTGGTGGATCGCAAAAGTCAAAGCAATAAATAAAGATGTCTTTAAAATCTCTATTTATCTTGATCTGTATTTATCTTGTCACATTTGCTGCGCTTCAAAGAAAGAGGTCAGCCTATGTCTTCTGCTGCTTATGTTTGTTAACAAGTGGCTGGTGTTCGCAAGGGGGGTGACCTCCCACAGGAAAACCTTATTTTGTTAGGTGACTTTAATTGTCATTTGTGCTCTGAGATCGGACAGAGCTTGGGAGACACCCCCACATGCTTGGTACCAGAGGAATGGCATATGGAGCATTCCCCAGATGGCCGTGACTTAAACGCCCTTTTAAATACTCATGATTTAATATTTACATTACAGAAGGCAGTTAGGTCCCCTAATAGTTTTCACCCACCATCTTATAAAGGAAGGGGCTGTACCACAACCATTGAATTTATTTTTGTATCATCATCTATGGGTAGTATTATAACATTTTTTTAGGATTTTACAAAGAACCGCAGTAAATTGTGGTTGGTACTAGATGAGTTAGGTGTCGAGCGCGCAATAATAAATGTTTTAATGACTCTCTATGCCCATACATCAGCTACAGTCCGATTTACTCAAGAGGGGGGACTCACTGACAATTTTAAATGTTCAAGAGGTGTGCGTCAAGGGTGCATTCTTGCCCCTTTTTTATATACATTATATATTAATGGGTTAGAATCTGCCCTGATATCACTGCAGGCCGATACTCCGAGAATAGGCAGTAGACCAGTGTCAGTTCTGTTGTATGCAGACGACGCTGTGCTCATAGCACGTACTCCCAGAGCATTGCAAGTCCTAATTGATGGGTTTGTTTCCTTCATGAATGGGCTGGACTTGCCCCCCAATTTTATGAAGTCATTTGTGATGGAGCTAGGTTGCCGAGGGACAAGTTTGAAAACCTACAAGGCAGGCACTTTCAGCCTAGCCAAAGTCCCGGCCTTCACATATCTTGGTGTCCTATTTGACACCAAATTAAATTGGAATAACCTGAGGGCAGAGAAGCTAAGGAACATGAAAAAAGCCCTGGGAGCAATTGCAAATTATGCACACAGATTGGGCACATGGTCTCCGGGGGTGATCATAAAATTATATCAGTCCTTCTGAATTTCCAAGGCCTTGTACGGGAGTGAGATTTGGGGGTACAAAGCAGCTGACAAATTACAGACAGTGCAAAATAAATTTTTAAGACGGATCTTAAAAGTCCCACAGGGAACCCCTGCTTACTTTGTACATGAGGAACTTGGGGTTAAGTATATCACTGATTTAGTTGCAGTTATGCCTCTGCTTTGCTGCGTGAATGTTTGGTCTAACGAGGAGGCATCTTTTAATCAAACAATAATTTTGGATTGCCTTTCACTGGATCATGTTTTTAAAATACCTTGGTTAAGATATATTAAGGAAACATTCTGTGCCCTCAGAAGATCAGACATCTTTACGAATTATAACACAGTGAAGCGAGAGGATAAAAAATAAATTAAAGATTTGTTCTTTAAAACAGCTAGTGCAGAGCGTGAGGGCAAGGAGCTCAGTAAGCCTATGGTAAGAGCACATGCTTTAGTCAAATCAGTGCAGGGAATGGAGTCTTATGTTGCCATTTTAACCAGTGCCCACAATCGTTTTCTAATTACTCGTTTTAGATTGAATATGTTTCATCACTTAGTGGCCTCTCCTCCAGACTTTGTTTCACGAGTCGGGGATAGAGGTTCCCTGTGGTTGCGACAATAGTTCTTCACAGGATATTTTACACTTTGTTTTTTTATGTAAATATTTTACTCACCCCAGGCGACTGTATCTTAAACCTTATTTAAAAGAAATGGGATTCAGGCAGGCTCGTATTGCACTTTTGCACTTGCAACTTTTGCAGAATGACCGCACCCTGTTTGTTGTTGAGCACTTTTTGAGAGCAATGCTAAGATCAAGGAAATCCAGACACGATTGAGATAGAGAGGGACATTTGTGATCTGTTTTGTGATGATATATGGTTTTAATGAATTGGTCATGTTTTACGGCCGTGTTTATGCCACAGGATATTTTATATGACTGTATATTGTTTGTTGCTATGAATTTTTGAGAGCAATACTAAGTCCAAGTAACTCTAGACACGATTGAGAAAGATTGGGACATTTGTGATTTTTATTATGATGAAATATGTTTTTAATGTATTTATTGTTTTTAAATTATTGTATCTTTTATGGCTGTGTTCACTGCCGAATAACGATTGTTTATTATTATTATGGTGTTTGCAAACTTCTCTCACTTTCTAGTCAGAGAAAGTAAAGTGAATTATGTGACAATCATGCTGGGATACATGAAGTGTGAAAGGAAACTGCAGGATGCCTTTTTTTCATAACACACAGCAAAATGTAAATACCTATAAGGAAACTGCATGGATTCAGCAGTTAGGAAAGCAAAAATGCTGTACTTTTTTTTGTAATTCTGAAGTATGATGGAAGCAAAAATTTTAATAGGATCAGAACAAATCAAGACACTTTACACGTTGATGCACAAATAATAAATTTTCACTCAAACCCAATTTCCACACATTATCATTTGTGTGAAATATAGTTTGATTGTAACCATTTCAATGTAAAATGTTCTGTCTGTAAATGACAAAGCGCTACTACGCAATTCTTTAGTTACATTAAAAAACTTGCCCACCTTATATAGCCATTAAAGCTAGATGGGTCGTGAAAGTTTGTTGCACTAAAAAGTTTGGGAAGGACTGGTAAGAGTCACAATAAGAACATTTAATCAGGAGAACAACTGCTAATTACTTCACAGGGCTTTTTGCTCATTCACACGACCACAAACGGATTGACACATCTTCCTTCATAGCATCTTGTTCTCAGCTTAAAACACTTTTCTACCGGTGTGGATTAATGGCTGTCGGATCCTTAAAAAGTCTGGTGCTATCTTTTATTATACTGGCTGTTGGTCAAAATGAAGCACTGTGCTCGAGAATCCATGATGTGTTGTGACTCTGCCAGGGAAATGAATTGTATGTGACTGTGTTTGTAAACCTGAAGTGGATTTACGAGAACTCAGAATCAATTAGTGTATTAACCTGAACATCATCACGCTCTCCTGCATATGCCTATTTAAATCAGATCTGTGCGGAAACAGAACAGGCCTGGTTTGACCTAGTGAATGGTAAGCAGTGCCACTGGAATTATGCGGCACAGGAGAAAAACATTATAAAGCAGTGTTGACTAAATTGTTCAGAAAGAAAAGGCAAATTATGCCGCGTAAGAGCTTGTAAACAATGGGTCCAATTCAGCAAGATATTTTCAGACATTAACATTTGTTTGCAGGTAAAAATAACTCATTTACGCCTGTAAGGAACGTATAACAGAATACCTTGCAGACATAATGCATTCACTACTGCGGATGGTGTTCTTGCTCATTGTCACTTAAGTACTTTTATAGGTCTCACCTCAGACACCTCATGCGCAGCACCTTTCAAGGTTTTTGTTAATTTAAACTTAAAGGGGGCTTAGCGCCCGCCTACTAATTACCATTTGTTGACTTCATCTTCTCTCCCATTTCCTTGCTTCCCATTGGTCAGTGTGTGCCTGTTTCACTTTCTCTCTTTGTGTGTCTGTCTCTTCGATGGAGCATGGACCAAGTACTGATTAATGTCTTTATTAGTGTCCTTCTGCTGCTCGTGCTATGATTGAGGCATTTTGATACTGTAGCCACAGCTTTATTTAATATTTAAAAGCTCCAGGGCTATTCTACAGCGACAGACTTATTTAATGTTTTAAAAGCACTTTGTTGTTTTTTAAATGCAATCCTTACTACTACATTGCTTTTATATCTTACAGGGTGACACTGTAGTCACAGACTTATTTAATGTTTAAATGCATTTTCTTTCTTTTTAACGTACAATTTTACCTTTTCATTTAAGCAGTTTGTGCGACTGCAGGTTTTTCTCTGTGATGCTTTTCTCTGCGCTAACTCAGTAGCCAGGGATAGCAGTTCATGCCACTGCATGGTTTTGTCAGCTGTGCCTATGGACTTATTTAACGTTTAAAAGCTTCAGTCAAGTACTACAGATACAGATTATTTAATCTTTAAATACACTTTGTTAGTTTTGCAAATGTAATCTTTACTACAATGTTGCTTTTAGATCTTTCAGGGCGACATTGTACCTACAAACTTATTTCATGTTTAAAAGCATTTCCTTTTTTCAATGTGCAAATACACTTTGCTCGTTTTTCAAATACAATCTTTACTACAACGTTGAATTTATATCCTCCAGTGTGGCACTGTAGTTGTGGACTTAATTAATGTTTAAAACCATTTTCAATGTGCAATTTTACTTTTTTATTAAAGCAGTTTGTGCAATTACATGTGTTTCTCTTCTGTGGCTCTTCTCCTTGCTAACAGTGTAGCCATGGAGAGCAGCTCTATACCATACCATATAATACGAAAGGCCATACCTTACCAGACTATGCCATACCATACCATAATATACAATGACAGCCATACCATAGCATACAATAACAGGCCATATCATATACCATGCTATACAATGACATATCATCCCATACCATACTAGACAATGACAGGCCATACCATATTACCCCATCCCATAATATTCTATAAAATGACAGCCCATACCATACCGTACAATAACAAACCCTACCATACAACGACAGACCATGCCATACTATACAGTGGCAGGTCGTACCATACCATACCATACTATAGAATGGCAGTCCGTGCCATACCATACTGTGCTATACAATGACAGGCTACACCATACCATACAATGACAGGATATACCATACCATTCAATAACAGGCTGTATCATAACATACTATAGAATAGCAGGCCTTATTATACAATGATAGGCCATACTATACCACATTATACAATGATGGGACATACCATAACATACTGTACCGAAAATGATGGGCCATAACATACCATACCATACTATATAATCACATACCAAAACAAGCCATACTATACAATATAATCACACCACAAACCATACCATATAATAACAGACCATACCATACCACACCATACAAGGACAGGCCATGCCATGCAATGCCATACCATAACATACACCACTTTGGCCAGCCAGTTTTAGCATTAAAATGGGTATGAATGAGTTGTGCGCTTGCTCCCAGGAGCAAAACAATAGGCTGGCATCAATGAGCAGAGATGACCTATCTGAACCTGACAGAATATAAAAGGAGGGCTGGGAGGATCTTTTTGCCATTAAAGTGTCAAGTCCTGCTTGAATATCACATCCTGCTTGACAGGTTTGTGGAGCTTTTCATGTGACACTCGGGGCACCCTTTAAAGAGACCTTTGGGCAGAGTCCTGCTGTTGTCTTCCCAGCCAGTCAGGCCCCAACCACAGTGGGCGGCTTTTGACATTACAGTGTCACAGCCTGTTTGACAGGTTTGTTATGTTATGTTATGTTAATCGCATTTGTAAAGCGCACGTTTACCCTAGGGTGTCCTGGCGCTATGCACTGCCTGCTAGAAACGGTAGCCAGAGGATTTATTGGTTAAAAAGCCAGGTCTTCAGCCCCTTCCTGAAAGAGAGGAGGTCTGTAGTGTTCCTCAGCTGGAAGGGGAGCTCGTTCCAGGATTTGGACGCACAGTTGATAAAGCTTCTGCCTCCCCAGCCTGCTTTTTTGAAACAACGGACTGTGACTTGCATCGCCCCTGTTGACCGTAACAATCTCCTGGGGGTGTACCACTGTATTTTGCGTTGCAGGTAATCTGGGCCTTTGCCCTTGAGGGCTTTAAAAACGGTGCATAGTGCTTTGAAGCGTATTCTGTGTCTGACAGGGAGCCAGTGCAGCTGTTTGAGCTCTTCCTTAACAGAGGCAAACTTTGGAGTCCCCGATAGCAGTCTGGCTGCCGCATTCTGAACAATCTGAAGCTTGTTGATAAATTGTTTTTGAGCATTCAGATATAGTCCGTTGCAGTAATCCAGCCATGACATGATGAGAGCCGAGTTCACTGTTTTGAGGCCATTGTCGTTGAGGAAAAACTTAATCTTTTTTATGATCTTTAATACGTAGAAACAGGCCGAGGTAACTGAATTTATTTGGTCGCCGAGTGCCAGCTTATTGTCCATTATCACTCCCAGATTCCTTGCTTTCTCGGTAGGTATGGGACATGGACCCAGGTCGCCCGCCACCAGTCTGGGGTCCACACTAGAGGATTCTTCCCAAATTTTATGACCACAGTTTTGTTAGAGTTCAGTTTTAAGCAGTTTGCAGACATCCATTCGGAGATGGCAACCATGCAGTCATGGAATCGTGCCCCTGTTTCCTTTTCAGAGCCCTCCCTCAGTGACAACACTATTTGAGTGTCATCAGCGTAGGAGGTCAGCTGGAAGCCAAATGACCTAATCACTCCAACTAGGGGTGCCACGTACACATTGAAGAGTGTCGGGCTGAGGGAAGAGCCCTGTGGCACCCCACATGGAAGAGTGAAAGGTTTAGACTGGCAGTTGTCCAAGTCCACAGTTTGTACTCTGTCAGAAAGAAATGACTGCAGAAGCTTCCAGGCAGACCCCTTTATCCCGGCCCAAGACAGACGGTCCATCAAAACTTTATGATGGACCGTGTCAAAGGCCGCGGACAGATCTAACAAGATCAGTACAGCATTGCCTCCCCCATCCAGGGCCTCCCGTATTTGGGGTGCACATCAAAAGAGGGAAACAGAATGTGAAACAATTTGTGTGTTTCCGCTGTATGGTTGCTGAAAGCTCATCTTTGTTATACCATACGTCTGTCTGAGACTGTTGTGGAGGCATTAGATGGAGTGTACCTTAGTAGACTCCCCACACAACCCCAACCCTCAGAGTCCAGCTTTAGTGTGGCCAAAACTTTGGCCATCTTGAAAATGTCTAAAGTTGGTCCCAGGAACCTATACCCCACTGGGTAGGGCGTCTCCAGGAGTCATTCCACCCACTAGCTAGTGCCAAGCATAAATGTGGCACTTCTAGGCACTCACTCAGAACACTCCTGAACTTGTGGAAGATCAGAAGAGTACTGAACCTGCTGTCTGAGACCTGAGAAGAGCCTAGAAGACTGGGCCTGCGTTCCTTCTTGTACTCAGGACAAAGAAGTGTCATAAGGGGTCATAACGCTTACCTCCTGTTAAAGCTACAGGGACACAACAAGCTACAAGAGGCCTTTTCCTGCAACTGCCCACTTGATCAGTGGCAACTGGGCATGATCTGGACTCTGCCTGACACTCTGTGAGTCTCTAAGTGGCACCTCTGAGGTCCCGGGGCTTTAGAAATGTACTCCTGTGGTGGATTTTTACTTAAAGGAATAAAGTTAGAAGGTAAAATCTTTGGCCAGGACAGACCTAGTTATTGTATCTGACCTGCTGTCCATCGCCGTCAGCATCAAAATGCACCTAGCTCCTGGTCTACTGTGACCATTTGCTATCATTGGCATATTGTGCTTCTTGGGGCTATTCCTAATTAAACCTTCAAAAATGTATTTCTCGGTTTACGCTTATTGGATTTTTGTCATTATGGTATCATTTTGTTTACTACATTCTACTCTATTTTTCTATTTCATTTTAGGATAGCTATTTCATCTTTATTACTGTTTTAGTAGTGCATAAATACTTTACACATTGCCTCTAAGTTAAGCCTGTCTGCTCTGTGCTAAGACTACCAGGGGGTTGAGTTCGGGTTTGACTTTAGTGGTTCACCCTGACAATGATTGTGATTACTAATTGAGGTGTGTACTTACCCTCCCCTCAATTAATAACTCAATTTCTTACAGTGGCCTGCTTATTGCAGTAGGTTCAGGTGGCAGCAAGAAGTGCAGTGCTGTGAAGCCACACCCGATAAATTAGCGGCATAGCAAGAGAGAAATGGTCCCTAATGCAAACAATGAGAATGGGTCCTCAACCCTGACTTAGAAAATAAAAGACAGCTATAATTGGGGCATAGTGTGCCTTTTAGACCATAGACTCCTGTGTAACCGAACAAACTGTATCAGTGATAGCTGCTTGTCTGCCAGGAATATCTATTAGTGTCACATTCAGGGGCATCATGAACCCCCAGCTTTATCAACTACATCCGGGGAGGGATTTTATTTTGAGCCTCTTCTGTCCGCAACTTGGCAGATAAAGGCTCATAATTAACTCTATAAGGAAGAAAGAAAGATGGGTGGATAAAAAAGCAAAAGAAGGATGGATGGATGAATGAATGAGTGGATAAATGGATGGGTGGTTGAAAGGATGGACGGATGGATGGATGAGAGGATGGATGAATAAGTGGGTATATTGGTGGGTCGGTGAAAGGATAGATGGATAAGTGCGTGAATGGATGGGTGGATGAGTGTGTGAATGGATAGATGGATGGGTGGGTGGAAGGATGTCAGAGTAAATCGAAATCTGAGAGGATGGATGTATTGCAGAGTGAATGGAAAGGAAGGATGGATGGATGGGTGGGTGGGTGTAAGGATAGCAGAGTAAATAAAATCTGAGAGGATGGATGATGGATGGATGGCAGAGTAAATGAAATCTGAGGGGATGAGAGGGAAAAGAATGTCAGGTAAATAAAAATCTGAAAGGGTGGGTGGGTGGGTGGATCAATGAATGGAATGGTGAATGACTGAATGCTGGGTGAAAGAATGAATGGATGACAGAATGTAAAGGTGAATTGGTGGATATCAGTGGGTGGATGGAAAGGTGAAAGGATGTATTGATAGATGCTTGGATGGAAGAGACAAACAAGCTCTTCTAGGGAGGATCAGGCTCCCAAGCTTTGGTTCAACGTGGGTGATATTTAAATTTTCTGGCGACTCCCTTGGTCTGTAGCAGGCTTCAGTTTTCCAACACAGTGTAAATCTAGAGATTGACTGCAGTGCACGGGCTTTGGATTGCCACACGTGCAGTAAAACTAAGAAAAATACTATGAACATTCTGGCTCAATTAATCGTCAGGAAAGTTGGGAAACATATTAGCAATACAATTAATAAGTTCAAGAGCACTGTGGAGAGACAACTGTGGATTTGAAAATACATTCTTTTAAAAAGTGAATATGTATACAGCACAGTAACAAGTGCAAGGCCAAATCAAAAATAACTCAACATTTACCCTGGCCAGATGGATTAGAATGAACGATGCGCGAGTGGCAACGGCTGGCCGGCGTTGTACAGTGCTTATGTGCACTGGCACTGCTGGCAGATGTGCTACAGTGCTGATTCTGTGCACTGCACTGCTGGCTGATGTTCTGCACTGCTTATTCTGTGCACTGCACTCAGCCGTGTCCCTTGCAGGTAAGAGTGGTGGGGCGGTGGTTCCCGGTGGTGGGGCGGGGGATTTCGACAGACGACGACGCGGAAAAATTAATTACCTGCGAGGTCCGCGGCTCACTGCACTGCTGGCCGGTGTTCTGCTGTGCTTATTCTGCGCACTGGCCGATGTTCTACATTGCTTATGTTGTGCATTAGCACAGCTGGCCTGTGCTCTACAGTGCTTAGTCTGTGCAGTGCACTGCTGGGCTATGTTCTGCAGTGCTTTTTCTGTGCACTTGTGTGCTGGCCGATGTTCTACATTGCTTATGTTGTGCATTAGCACAGCTGGCCTGTGCTCTACAGTGCTTAGTCTGTGCAGTGCACTGCTGGGCTATGTTCTGCAGTGCTTTTTCTGTGCACTCGTGTGCTGGCCGATGTTCTACAGTGCTTATTTTGTGCACTGCACTGCTGGCCGATGTCCTAACGTGCGTATTCTGTTCACTGGCACCCCTGGCCAATGTTCTACATTGCTTATTCTGTGCACTGGCACTGCTGCACAGAGGACCAGTAATGCACATTGGAGCCAGATGGGAAGTGGTCCTTGTGTTCCATGCCTTCACCAGCGTAGCTTGTGAACCGGTGACTAACCATCCTGCACATTTTTACAAGTGTGATTTTTCCTCTCTAAACGCAATCCCTCACTTGCCTCTTAGCTCATAGCCTTCTTATAGCACTCAGATGACAAGCTCTATGCCCAGAACTTAATGTACACCTGCTAATCTGCCTGGGGCTCATTAAATGTACTGAGGGGGATATTTACAAGAAAATGCCAGAGCGCTGTGTTACACCAAATTTGGCAGCACCGCTCTCCGACATTTTCAAAACACAGGGATGTGCCGTATTTACAAAAACACGGCTCAACCCTGCATTTCCCCAAGGGTTAGCGCTTAGAAAGCTGCCTACCGGCAGCGCAGGCACCCTTGCGCCATGTTGCAAGGGTGCCTGTGCTGCAGGGGCGATTGTTTATGTGCAGGAAGGGACGCCTTCCTGCACATAAACAATCAATAATAGCGATTTGCTCTTTCTATGAGCGCTGCAGAGTGCAGCACACATAGAAAGAGCAAAAAATGAGGAGAAATTAATAATTTCTCCTCGTATTGCCATTCTAAGACCAGGTATTACCTGGCCTTAGTTTTTGGCACTGCCCCAGATTTGTAAATCTGGGGCAACGTCAAAAAGCAATGGATGTTGCGGTGGAGTGCCCACTGCAACACCCATTGCCCGCCCCTTTGCCTCAGCAGACAGCGGCGGAAGGGGGCATATTTGCAAGGTGGTGTTAAGCCACGTTAAGTGGCTTAGGGCCACCTTGTAAATATGGGGAATGGCGTAATGCCACCAGAGCTTCAGAAAAAGTGCCACTCCGGTGGTGTTAGGGGCATGTAAATATGCCCCTCAGTCGGTATACCCTTGCTTTGCCCATAAAATGCTCCCACCTAATAGTGGTGGGGTCAAGGGAAAAGCTGCAACACAAATGCTTGTTAGTTTGCAAGGTGATCAGGCGAGACCCAACCGCTCTTCCCTCGCCGGTTCACCACCCACCGTTCCCACAAGGACAGCACAATCAGGAAGTACCCAAAGAGCAATGTGCAGGCAGTAGACATATTTCATGACCACACTTTGGGCTGAGGCTGCATGTGCACAAACTGAATGCAGTGCATGCACTCCAGTAACACTGCCCTATCTGAGCACAGCGTGGTAAGCTGAGAGCTGCAGCCTGCGCAGTGAGTCACCACTGGGCGCGGTGATAGACTGTACATTTGCCAGTGCTCAGCTTTCCGCCTGCAGCCTCTCCTTCTTTAGCGCCACCCTTTCCCAGCCCGTCACAGGGTAGGGCGGATTCAGAGAGCCTTGTTGGACCCACCACACCATGTAATAGGTTACAAAAAGGTGGGGTGTCATGAGGGCCCCAGACAGCGAAGTCCAATGATTGATCAAAAGCCCCGGGCATCTTAGTGTTGAAGCCTACTGGGGTTTAGTCCATAGCGCAGAAGCATATGCCTTTACCGGATTGATGATGTCACAGACATCACGGATAGGAAATAGCCAGCCCGCCAATGGCCTGCTAACAGTTAGCTCGCATATGCATGTAAGTCAATGAGAAGTGACTAGCTTCACGCGGCTGACTTCTGCAGTAACTATTGCATAGAATTTTAGTGGAACAGTAATTTCGCTTCCGAGCTTGCAGGCACACTTAGATCAGATATAGAAAACCTTTTTTTGCTTTAAAACACATCAAAGGAAAGTATTAATCTTAATGGGGCAAAGAAGAGGTACCATTGCATTTTGATTACTGTTGAGGCAAGACGTAAATAAAAAAGAGAAAGAATGGGTAGATAAAAACATTGGCAAATTGAAGTCTTGGCTCAACAGCTTAGGCTCTGAAGTGCACTTTTTTTAGGCGGATGTTCACACGTCCTCTCTCACAATGCAAGTGAGCCAATGATGGCTTAAGTGGGTATGATGTGGTCACCCGAAGCAAAATTTGAATGCCATTTAAACAGACCACTGAATTAAATACGACCCAAAGCCCATCCATGTATGTATACAACTATTTATATTTTATTTAAGATTTGTTTTTTATCACAACAGCCTGGCAGACAGCTAACGCTGTCTAGAGGTCAGATCTAACAAGCATTTGCAATGCAATAGGTCTTGCATTAGTGACGGTTTGAGCTATTGGCATTGCAAATTAAACAAGCAAAAGCAAAAGTCAATCAGCAGAAGAGAGACTGTGGCGTAACCTTCACAGCTGCCGACTTCGGACCTGGGGAACCAGAGTCGAGTCTCGGCATCAGTAAAACTGTGCCTTTAAAAATAAAAAATAGAATGCAAATACATGACAATCGATCAACACTAAAACAATGGCAGAAATGCAAAAAACTAAAATAAAATATTCAGCAGGAACCGCTGAAAGCTACAGTCGTCGTGAAACCAGGAGGAACCGTGACTGCAGAGCGGGAGTAGCAGGAGTGACGACAGGCGAAGCACCAAAAACAAAACAAAATAAAATTAACATTGCGTGAAGCCTGCAAAAGTTTAAATAAACAAACACTAACATCCCGCGAACTGCGTGCAGAATGCGCAGCATCGGTGAATGATTCCTGGCCGTTAATGATTCAGCCAGGAACCTTTCAGCCTGCGCGAAGTAAAGACAACATGCACGAGCAGAGGCAGGCCAACAAAAAGAAAAGAGTGCTCTCCTAGTCACATAAATGAACATGAGGAGTAACAGCATATGTAACAGGGGCAGCCCTAATGGGAGGTTACAAAAGTAGAAAAGGAGGGACTACTAAGCATATTAACCAATGAAAAGAAGGAATTTACGAAGGACAGCAAGAGGAACCAATGAAAAAGATTGGTGTTTTTTCAAGCCCATATCCTAGATACAGCATTCTCGAAGAGACAGCGCAAGCGCTGCCTAGGCGAGACCTAAAAAGGGATATAAAGAGAGTTAAAATATTGAAAGGCAAACATAAATTGTATTCTTTTTCATGCTTACATTACTCTAATTTCCAAGCACGTCATTGACAGATTATACTAATCCTCATCCTACTGTATTTATTGACTGTTGAAGGTTGAATGACTGGATTACACCTAATAGGGCTGGATCCTCAGGCTGCAGACATAGATCACTCCAGCAGGTGTGTGAGTTGCAGAACTACCGTCCTCCCTAGCATGATCAAGAAAACATATAGTAAAAAGGGATCTATTGCATTGATCTTATTAATCAACTAGGAAGGATCGTGTCTAATTCTTGTGATTTCTTATAAACTGTTGTACTTTTATATCTGAACACAGAGTCCTTGCTAAAATGCAGGAGTTATTGATGTCACAGGATAAAAGCTCATAGACAACTCAACCTTTCATTGTTCAGAGAACAATGAAATGAGTATTGAGCAATAATAAAAACAACAGCAATAACAACATTATTATTATTATTATCATTTGTATTACTATCATTATTATTAGTAGTAGTAAAACTAAAATAAGTTCTTTGGCACTTTCGTACAAAGAGCTTTAGATGATTATTGATGTATTATTATTATTATTATTATTATTATTATTATTAGTAGTAGTAGTAGTAGTAGTAGTAAAACTAAAGTAAGTTCTTTGGCACTTTCGTACAAGGAGCTTTAGATGATTATTGATGTATTATTATTATTATTATTATTATTATTATTATTAGTAGTAGTAGTAGTAGTAGTAGTAAAACTAAAATAAGTTCTTTGGCACTTTCGTACAAAGAGCTTTAGATGATTATTGATGTATTATTATTATTATTATTATTATTATTAGTAGTAGTAGTAGTAGTAGTAGTAAAACTAAAGTAAGTTCTTTGGCACTTTCGTACAAGGAGCTTTAGATGATTATTGATGTATTATTATTATTATTATTATTATTATTATTATTATTATTATTAGTAGTAGTAGTAGTAGTAGTAGTAAAACTAAAGTAAGTTCTTTGGCACTTTCGTACAAGGAGCTTTAGATGATTATTGATGTATTATTATTATTATTATTATTATTATTATTATTATTATTATTAGTAGTAGTAGTAGTAGTAGTAAAACTAAAGTAAGTTCTTTGGCACTTTCGTACAAGGAGCTTTAGATGATTATTGATGTATTATTATTATTATTATTATTATTATTATTAGTAGTAGTAGTAGTAGTAGTAGTAAAACTAAAATAAGTTCTTTGGCACTTTCGTACAAAGAGCTTTAGATGATTATTGATGTATTATTATTATTAGTAGTAGTAGTAGTAGTAGTAGTAGTAGTAGTAGTAAAACTAAAATAAGTTCTTTGGCACTTTCGTACAAAGAGCTTTAGATGATTATTGATGCATTATTATTATTAATTTCAATAATAATAATATTTTTTGTTGTTCAATACATGTTATTGGTTTTCATAATAAAAAGCAGTACAGAGGAAATGAGGAACGATAAGAACATGATACAACCTCCAGCATCCGACAGTTGCATAATGTATACAATAATGTGGCACATACAGATACTGATGATAAAGGCATGAGATAAAAATAGACATAAATCCAGTATATAAGAAGCAACAGAAACATTTAATAATAATAATATGGAACAGAGTAAAGCAGAGAAGCCATTTAAAGAACATTAAAACTAAAATATGTTCTTTGGCGGTTTCGTGCAAAGAGCTTTAGACGATTATTGATGCATTGTAATTATTATTGTTATTGATTAAAGAATAAATTAATAACCAATAATAATAATACATCAATAATCATCTAAAGCTCTTTACACAAAAGCACCGAAGAACATATTTTAGATTTAGTTTTTAATGGCTTCTCTACTCTACCGTGAAAGTGTGATATTTGTGTTTCTTAATGATATGTTTTCTTTTTCGCAAAGCAGAAAAGCTGTCCCTGAACCCATTAACAGCAATTCAGCTACTCAAATGAGATCACCCTGCAGGCAATCGGAAGCGCCAAAGGCTGCTGCTCTCCTCTTTCAATCTATTTCAGTCCAGGCTAGTGACTTCAGCTTGTTTTCCACAAATAAAATGGGAGACGGAGAGGGTTTGTGAAATGACTAGTCCCGGATGTCCCCAGCGCACTTAAGCCCTGATGACTGTCCTCTGTAATGGAAGGAAGCTGGCACTGCTGCTGTGTATGTTTTAAGTGTGATGGAAACATGAATGTGTGTGTTCTGTACATCTGGTGGAATTACTGCTGCTGCCTTTACCGCTTCCGTATGTGTATGAGGAAAGATTGAACTGGTGCTGCTGCTGGATGTACTCTGTGTTACGGAAGCCTACACTGTGCATCCAATTGTGCTCTTTGGGTTGGCGAAGTTTAGTAAATGTTTTAACCATGCAAAAGCCAAAACTGTTGACTGTAATTTCTTATGTTTTTTGTTCTTACATCCAAAATCGAATATATCCAAAATTTAAGTGTGCTAGGACCTCCACCGCTGGGCAAGGGCATAACTAAATTTAGCTGCGGCTTACTCACAATTCCCTGCAACACACACCTAAACCTCTTGAGCTATCCTACCAGTGGAGGCATTTAATGCCTACCTAAATCACAAAGATCTCTGCAGCTATTTCCTAAGTTATTACAGTACGATAAACTTGGTCAGCAGATATAGCTGCTAAGAGCATAATGGGTTAATATTCTTAATGTGGAAACCTGTGCTCAACTTGCAGGTCACAAGTACAAATCTTCTTCTGATCAACTCTGTTTTTCATCTTTCTATGGTCGAAAAATGAGAACCACTGGGATCCTAATAATAAGACCTATTATTTTCAGAACTACAAAACAGAAATTCTAGGGTTTTATGTGGTATACCACTTATAAAGTCACATAGAAGCTGTGCTTTCCCCAAAACATGTTCTGTGTATTGGTTTCACCTAATTGGCTTGTTTAAATTTCGGGTACGGCTATGGAAAATGGTGGAAGAAATTCACTAGTAGTGTAGATATTAAATATCACGTGTCATACGTGGGCCTACATGCATGTAGGTATTTACACCACCTACAGGCATGACAAAAATATATAAAATCAGGGAACACCTTTGTCCACTCACTGGGCTGTAGTTTAAAATCACTGTAGTGACACATTGCAGGGGAAGACGCATTTGCCATGTAGAAAAATCTACTTTATATATTCACTAAGTCACCCCTATAGTGGGTTTTTAAGCCCCAGCATTGGATATTTCATATATACAATTGTGACGTACTAGACACTGGAAATAGTATGCACTCACAGTGAACAATTATCCAAAAAGCTGTTTACACTGTATAGGTAACGCTGCATTTCCAAGAACGGGCCTAGATTTAATTAAAGCCAGTGTTTCATAACTCTGTCAATGAAAATGCTAGAGAGATGGCTAAAAGTTATGTTTCCTTTATTTTCAAAGATCTAATGCAATGGAGAAAGTAGATTTTTGTATAACTTTAGTGGGAAAGTAACTTTACGAAAGTGTAGTCTAGCTGCCTCAGAGAAATCCAGTTTAGAACTGTTCTGCCTCTCAGCTCTGTTCTAGGACTGAATGCTTATCCTCGGGTGACAGCCAGCGACTCTGCTCTCGGAGATAAATGGCATGGCCTATGTGCCCAAAGACACAGCTTTGCTGTCAACAAATGGTCGCTTAGAAGGGATTAGCCATCTGGGAGGGCCACAGAAACCACTGGCTGAACAAAGGATAGTTTTCACAGTTCTTTCTTTGTCTTAGATATGCCAAATGGGTTTGTCATGAACTGCTGTCATTCATTCCTAGGGTCCCATTAGACTTTCTGACTCCAAGCTCAGGAAGAGGGAAAAACACTTCTGGACCTGACAGAGGGGAGGGCACCTAGTCTCCAAAGGGGAGTGGTTTGGAGAAGGACCAGAACTCCTTCAGGTGTAGGGTGGCAATAGCCATCTTGTGTTAGGCTCATAGGAAGGTTGGCAGTAAACCAAGAGAGGAAGTGCAGAAAAAAGAAGGTGGGGATTCTGCACAAAAGTACTCAGGATTGAATAGGGATTGACCCTTATCGGAGCTCTTGATGCTTGGATCTGGGGCGCCCGCGGATCTCCCCTATGTCATACGACATGTTGCGGAGGTATGGGAACAAGCGGTCCGCAGGGTGATACGACGCACGCCTTATGCCCCGGATATGCCGTTATGGGTGATGAAGCCCTTCCGGCAAATAGCGGGCTCTATGTCGATATGAAGGTGGCAGGCGGGGGCTGCCAAATGATGGGAGATCTCTATTACAACGGGCATTTTATAACCCTTACGAAGGCGAAGACCTCCTTCGCACTGAGGACGGGACAGTTCCTACAGTACGGGAAGATCTCAAGTGTAGCTCGCGAGATTTGGCCATCCTTTCCGGAGGAGCCCCCCTTCGCTAATGTGCTAAGAGTCATGCTATATATGGCTCAGGGCCGTCATCTGGTCTCACATTTATACTGGGTGCGCCAAGATGATGAGCCCGGAGGGGACCTTCCAGTACAGGCGAAATGGGAAGACATAATTGGGGTACCTCTTACTGCACAGGACTGGCTGAAAATTCATGAGGGAGTCAGGACCACGAGTACTAATGCAGGCTTCATACTCACTCAATATAATTTTATACACCAGATTTATCTTAGCCCGCGGAAATTACACAGAATTTACCCAGACCGCTCGGGCGAATGCCCCCATTGCGGAGATATGGAAGCCAAATTTATACATATGGTATGGACCTGTCTGACCCTGATGGTATACTGGGAGAAAGTGCTGACTCGTTTACTGGGAGCTACAGGGTGGGTACTGCCAAGAGAGATTTGATTAGTCTTGTTGGGGCTGCTCCAAGCACCCCAAAAAAAAGAAGTTCAGCAGTAAATCTGTTCTTTTAGGGCTGGTTTTGGCCAATTGCGATAACATGGCAACGCCATTTACCCTCCCTTGCAGAGACCTGGATGAAGGACATGTGTGAATGGGTGACTGCGGAGGCGGCGCGCATGAAAAATGTCTGTACAGACGGCAAACTTGAGGACGACCTCAGAGTCTGGGCATTGATGCTAACAGATCTACGAGATCCACAGACCTCAGACGAATCAGAAAACATGAACCGGGAAGGGAACAGAGGGCAAATTAACTAAGGGAGGGCACTAGCAGGGACTTTTTGAGTCATGGGCAATGCACATATGCAGTGCACCTTACCTAGACACATGGAAGTTCGACACAGGATGGGAAAGGGGAGGGTTAAGGGTGGAGTTAAATGTTAACCATTGGCATGGGCAAAAGAATGGGGCTACCACCGCGACCCTCCTCATTGAATGCAAAACGTGATCGTAATGGATTGTTTCTGTTGATGTAACGGGTGATAGGAGGGTGGGTGGGGGATTATCTCACTGATACTCCTATTCTGGAAACGTCTGTTCACAGCTTTGAAATGCCAATAAAGATGTGATAAAAAAAAAAGTAATCAGGATTGGGTGTAGGAAATTCTCAGTCACTGCCTGTGGCAAGAAAAGACTCACACCTCACAACCACCTCCTCAGAACATTTCTGGACTTTGGAAAGAAAACATTTTAAAGAAAGAAGACTCTACCTGACTGCCAGAAGAAGACACAAGGATTGTTGACCACTTTTGGCACCCAGGGACTAGAACTGCTCTCCAAGCATCAAGTGGTTGCCCCGTTACCTGTTACAGGGAGACAAAAAGCAAAAGAATGAGGACTACCCCTGCTGTAGCCCTGGCTGGAGAGACCTCATCTGCCTAAGACCTGACAGCTACAGGAGTGACCATGGGAACATCTGCAGTTGGAGAAAAGTAGGTCATAATTACATCTCCAGAGAACCAGGACTTGGTGCTGAGACTTCCCCATGTTCATCCCACTGTGAGCTTTTTGCCTTGATGAAAACAGGTACAGCAGGACAACACAGTACAGGTATCTGGTCCCATGCAGCCCTGCCCAGCTATATTGTTCACCCTTGTCCCACTGGGGGATTTTGAGAAGCAAAACAGTGTACATAAAACTTGGAATGTGGTGAGACAGCAAATCTATTCCAAGCGCAAAGTCACATTAGTGGCTACCAAATCCAGCTTTGTGACACTCAGAGCTTTTGGTGTAACAACCAGTGGTTTCAGAGGGAACTCAACGATGATCTATCAAACTTTGAGGGACCCTCGTTGGCTTCAGCATTGGGACATGCCCCACTGGAAAACTTTGCAATTCAAAAAGTATACTACATCTCAAGGCCAACATTTTAACCTGTGTGACCTGCTTATCTCAGCTGATCTCTACTTCATCACAGTCAGCCAGAAATCCCACCTTGTTTCTGGTTAACTGGGAATAGATACTTCACATTTACCCTTTACTTTTTCTAGGGTCCTTTTGTCTTTAAGTCCTAGAAAATTCATAACTCTAGTTCACCTTATCCAATTTTGATCATTTTGGTGTACTTTTGTCCATTAAGTTTGATATCTGATTTTCTAACTGATCTAGGAATGGTATTTTTTGTGACTTTAAAGTTGTTAGTACTGCTTTAACTTCAAAGAGATTTCTTTGCCTGTTGCTTGTGCCACAGGTAGCAAAGGTTTAGCTGAGTTTCTCTAAGAATTGTGTTGAGACTTAACACAATGTGTTTATTCAGTTAGTAAGTGTACTTTCTTCCCAAATTAATAACGCACTTTCTGACAATCACCATATAAAAACCAATTACAGATTTACGTGTGTGTGTGTGTGTGTGCACCATATTTATGTGTGTATTGTGAGTGAAAAAGGTGATGGAAAGTGATATGTAATTTTCACATACCAGCAGGATCTCAAGTAAGCATTCGCTCCTCAACCATGGCAATACAAAGACATTTTAAAACTGATTCAAATCTTTCCTCATGCCAAGGTCTCAGCCTGTGAAAATGGACTCCTATACAGCTTCAGCACTTCCCCTAAACTGCGATGCCCACAAGGTTACATTTTCCCACCTTACCTATTCATCCTATAGATTGAGCCCATTACCGCCATGTATATGTTGAAGTATCCATTGATCAATATGTAGATGATACTCAGCTGTACCTTTAAATTTCCAACCCTTCAAAAATAACAAGCCAAAAAAACTTCCTAGAAAATAAACTGAGGATGCCTTTATTGTTGAAACTAAACCCAACTAAAATAGATTTCCAGCTCCTTCTCTCTAAAGTACTCCAACTCCCAGACAAAATGTCTTACAATACTAAGCGCTGAAGGCATTTTTCCATCATTGGTTCCCTTTGCCAAATCTCTAGGCTTGATCATTGACCAAAGCCTTAATATGACACAGTCCATTGGAAAACTGCATCATTTCAGCTCTGTCTACGTACAGAACTAAAGACCTCATGGCCACACACAGACAGGGCACCAGAATAATATTGGTAGTGTTGTATGGTAAAGCATTCCTTGCTGGTCAAAGGTGCAAAGAAGTCACATAACCCCCATCCTAAAAGATCGTCTCCCTCAGAAAGCCGGAATTAACTTTAAAGTTCTTACAGAACCCGCAAATGCCTACACTCCACTTTACATACAAATCTAAAGGACAAAGTTATTACCACAGGAGGCAAAAAAACTCCAGATTTGAAGTTAATTAACTCTTGAAAATCTAAAAATGGCAGAGGTGTAGAATCCCTGTTGCCTAGGACATATTGTTTTGGGTCAATGACAACAAGTTCTAATATTTATTGTGTCCACTGGATGAGTATGCTTAACCCCATGTCTCATAAACCCTGTGGTTGCCAGTTTACAGCACCAACCTATGGTTGAGGGAAAGAGAATATCCCCACAAAGACAAGTTTTATACCCCAATGTCTAAGCTTTTCAAGCTACATATAAGATTCATTAATGCACGCATTTTACATTTAGGCTCTAAGGAAATGCTGTGAGTTATAAGTTCAGCTTGAAATGCTGACAGTTATTTTTCAAATATAAAAAAGTGTACAAGTGTTTACAAATGTTAGCAATTTGAGGCTATTTGATTTTTATAACATCGTTTTCTTTAGTTTTGGTATAGACGCAAAGCAAACACACACATTGCGGGCCCTCGTAGGGGATCCCCAAAATGTTATCCATGATTTCCTGCAGTCAACCTTCACCACCCCCTGAAATTCACTCAAGTGCGGTGCCTTGCCCATACTATGCCCACTGTTTTTCCAAAATCTTCTGGTGTTTCCCGGGGCACCCCGAAGCTGAGTAAATCGGTTCCTCACACTTTGCAAAACTGTCCATGCCAGACTTCCATTCCCTCAGCGGTGGGGCTTCTGGTGTCCTCCAGTATTTAGCAACATCTCTTTTGCCTAGTAGTGTGCCCTGCTCCACTAATGCTTGGTCCCCCCTTATGGCTACCATCTCGTTCACCTGGGTGAGCAACATGACTCTGGGTGTGGCCTCAAGATTCTGGTCCAAAACCTCTGACAAAGTTGCAAGTATAGACCGCCAGTATTTCTAAATAATGGGGCATCCCCATACCATGTGGTGGACGTCACCTATGTCCCCAAGGCTTCTAATGCAGGCTGGGTCTGGAATTTTGTGGGCCTTCTGCAGATGTTTGGGTGTGTAGTAAGTGCAATGTTTTATTTCAATTGGACAAGACACAGCCGGCTGAAATGGCAAGAATGTGAAGTGCCATGAATACCTTCCTCCATTCTGCCTCTTTCAGCAGGCCTAGCCACCCTTCCCACCCACTCCTTCAGAGGCACCAATGTACATGGAGAGTGATCAACCAGGGCTCTGTAGATCTGGGAGATGTCTCCCTTGGTCAGTGGGCCCATGAGTAGCTGAGCCTCAAATGGGCCATAATCTTGAGGTCTGGCCAGCGCCTTCTGGTACCCGTAGAGCACTTGTCAGAGTTGTAGATTTCAGAAAAATTGAGATTTATGAAGGGAAAACTCTGTTTGGAGGTCTTGAAAGGATTTCTTACGGTCGCCCTCCCAAATGTCACCCAACCACGAAATGCCGAAGTTGGTCCACCCCTAAATTATTTGAGTCATGCCACCCATTACAGCCACCTGTCCACCCACGGAGGCATCTCCTGCATCACTCACCGGTCCCACAATGCCCATCGCAGGGTGGCCCACCAGGCCCGAAAGGCCACTCAAGTGAAATCTGGGAGCGGCTGGTGGATCAACGTGCCATACACCATACACATAAAATTGTTAAAGCCATTCACTGATACCTCCACCCTAAAGGCAGGATCTGCTAATCCCCCGCACAACCAGTCGTTCACCATTGTGCTGTGTGCCAACTAGTAATAAAGATGAATGCCGGCTATGGCCAGTCCCCTATCGAAGGTGGAGCGGACACATTTATCAAAGGAGATCCTGAGAGGTTTCGTTGGTCCAGAGAAAATTCTGCACCCAGAAGGTTTTGGCAGCAAACCAGTGGTTGGGAATGGGAAAGGGGAAGTTCTGGAGGACATAAAGGAGTTGCAGTAGAACCATCATGTTATATACGGATGCAGTGCCTGGTGCTGCGACGGGGAATAAAACCACATTGGTCCAGATGGACCAATCTGCTGAGCATCTGAGTCAGGTGCCTCGCTAACATTTTGGTGTACATTTTAACCTTGGGCCGGTAAGAGGCACACCGATCCGGGAGCTTGTTGGGCTTCAGTAGGACCACTATAATGGGCAAGTCTATACGCAGCTGGAAGTGGCCGCAATCTACCGCTTTAAAAACCATTTTTTTTAGTTTGGGATGTAAAATAAGTTTTTGCAGCCTACACTAATATTCTGCGGGGAACCCATCTGTGCTGGGGGGTTTTGCTTGGGTTGATATCTGAGAGGGCGGCACTGAGCTCCTCCAGCATCAGGGGCTGTTCAAGAGCTTCTGCACTTGGGCAGCGGGAGATCACCAAATAATGTGCTATGTGTCTCATGTGGGGGTCGAGGGCTCACAGCATTGAGGGACTCGTAGTAGCTTGCAAAGGACGCGGTCACAGCTGGACCAGTCACAGGACATGTGTCGTGTGGATTAATTATATTGAGTACTATCCTCAAAGCTGAGTCCCTAGTGGCCAGCCAGTACAGGAGCTTGCCAGAATTGTCCCCCATTTATATACTCTTTCAGACACAGTTGGCGCAGGTCAGCACTCTCAACAGCCAGGCGGTGGCTCAGTAGTTCTGTCAGGTTGCCCCCTCCATGGGTTTCGAGTCTCAGAATCAAGAACTTCAACTGTGCAATTCGGGTCTGTGTCTCGCGGGCTTGGCCCCTAATGCAAGAATGAACTTTCACTTGCATAGTGGCCTTGCACCCCCCCAGAGCAACAGTCAACAGTACCCTGGTTGATATCAAGGAAGACCTCCAGGTCTGTCTCCAGGGCCCGGTTGAGCAGACTGCCCGTGACGAACCATGCGTTGAGGAGCCACATTTGTCTTCCCACTCCCCCCCAGCATCTCCCAACTGAAGGTTGACTGGTGCATGGTCAGATATACCCCTAGTGAGGATGCAGGACCCTCGCGTGTATAAGAGATCAGTTGCTGGCAACAGGAAAAGCCTGTACAGGAGAGGGAGCCATGTGCTGCTGACTCATGTGTGTATTCCCGTGCTGTGGGATTCAACGTCCACCATGCATCACACAACCCCAAACTCAAGGCTTACTTGGCCAGTCCCCTGCCTTCCCTGGGGTCCACTTCAGCCATCCTAAGGGATTCTAGAGGACCCGGGATGCCATTAAAGTCACCCCCCATGATGATCCTGCCAGCTGAGAGAGATAATACCTAGTCCCTAAGTGAAGGCAATGTGGAAATGGCGAGCAGTGGGGGATGTATATGTTTACAAGGTTGTATAGGGAGCCCTCCACTGAGCCCTGAGCCCTCCACCAGCACGAATCTCCTCAGAGCGTCTCGGGTCACATGGGATACTACCATTAGCCAAGAGCTGTGCAGGAGAATTGCTACTCCCCTGTAGCCACGGCCAAAGCCTGCGTGGTAAACTCTGGTGTTCACATACCTGGCTAGAAAGGTGCCGTTGGTCCCCATGAGATGCGTTTCTTGCAGCATCATGACCTGAAGGCTGTGTATGCAGAGAAATTTCAGGACAACTCCCCGCTTAATGTGGTCTAACAGGCCGTTTACGTTCCATGTCATGGCCGTAAATGCCCTCATGGTGGGTCATGAGGAATCATTAGTTGAGGGTGGTGAAACACTTTATGTCATTTCCGGGGTCTTGGCCGTCTCCCAGTTTATTGCTACTGTGTGGGTGGGGTCTGTGGTGGATCTGCAGGCTATAAAGTGTTGTAAGGCATGCCCCCCTTGTGTGATGCCCGAAAACTAACTACAAACTAAACAGTATAAACAATTAAACAAAATCCCTTCCCCTCAAGGCTCCCCTTCCTATACTTCCCACCAATAGAAGTATCTGTCGTCCGAACTCAAACCTCGTCACAATATTGGGCAGTGATAAGAGCTGATCACAAGGACTCCAGCCTGAGACTCCCGGCTTCTAAGAATCGTGGATGGATAAGATGGTGCTGGTGTGCATAGGTGTGGTATAGAAAATAAAGGTTCCATATTCGCACTTCATTGTTTATTCAGTTTAGCTGGGTCTGGTGGCTTAGTGGACTAATGCGTCCACTGGAGGTGCCTGTGTTCAACCTCATGGTCACAGGTTCAAATCCCGGCAGGTCCACTCAGTCTTTCATCCTTCTGAGGTCAATAAAATGAGTACCACTGAGTTGGGTAACAATAAACATCAGCACTTTGATACACTTGGGTGATACGTGCACTTTACAAATACACATGTTATGTTATCAACATCATCCTGGGGCAAGGTCTTTTCAGCGTTGTCAATCTCTGATGAATGAGAGGACCTTGTGCCCTCCTTTTCTGAGTTCGAGATGACCGATGCATCCTGACGGTCGCTACAGCCCCTGTGATATCGTTTCCTGCGCCTGGGATAGTGAACACAGTGGCGTTCGGGAGCCGCATTCCTTTGGGGTTCACGAGCTGGGTGGTCCTGCCATGGTGGCGAGAGCCACTGACACAAGGGGCTTGGTTCGGTCAAGCATTTCCAGGCCTCTTCTGGAGTGTCCAAAAAATGGGATTTGCCCTCAAAGATGACCCGGAAGAGAAGCATGTATTTTAGCACCTTAGTTTTTAATTTTGTGTTTTACCTGGTCATAAGATTTGAAATAGGCCTGAACCTGTTTAGTGTAGTTTGGAAACACCATCACCCGGCCCGACTGGTGCAGTAATTCAGGATCATGGCAATCATGGGGGAGGGTGGGGCATGCGCAGGGGTGTTTGGGGACAGGGACCTGTGCGCTCGTTCAACAATTAAACATGTCAACAGTCAAGTAGGGTCAATATCCAGGTTGTGATCCATTGCTCCTAAAATACTTCAGGTGTCGATCACTCCACTCCTTCAGGAAACCCCAAAAAACGAATGTTGCTTGTGCAGTATAGGTTTTTGGCATCTTCGGCTCTTTCGGTGATCTTGGAGGATGAGTTCAGGAGAAACGCCTTTGTTTTAAGTTCATGGACCGCATCCTCCAAATCAGAGATGCACCCCTCGGCTTCAGAGACCCTTGCCATAGTATTGCGGAGATCCTGGTTCAAGACGGCCACATGCACCTCCCTTATCTTGGATTTGAGTGCCATGTGGGAGTCCTGGATCACCTGACGGATTACTGTGGTGTCCCTTCTCCCTGTGCCTGGACCGCCTGAGTCTCTACGCCCAAGGCCCCTTTGTGTCCTCCTGTGGGAGGCCGTAAATTTATCAATTTTTGATTGAGCTGTGGTGGCTGAGGTCTGTTGTGCCCTATATTGATGCTTGGAGTACCACTGTGTCCATCTGGTTAGTGCCCAAGTGGCCCCAAAAGGCCGGGAGCATGTGGATCGTGTAGAATCCGGTCCGCCTGTCCTGCGGCAGCCAAGTTGCGGTGCGGCACGAGCAGCCGGACACTGCTCGTGATAGGTCCCATGTGGCACAGGCTAGGGATGACATCCACCCCACCGCCCGCTCCTGCTCCCTGTGCCCCTTCACATGCTGTCGAATGGGCTCCCTACGAGCACCTTTCATCACTCCAGCATAGATCTCTGTTCCTCATGCGCTCTCCACTGCTGCCGCAGCTCCGGTTTGCTCTGCCTCGCTTCTGGTTTGGCCAGCTCCAACAGCGGTGCCGCATCCCGGTCCTTTCAAAGAATGTGCCACCATGTGTAATGTACGGCTGGCCACCCTCTGCCATTCCCCTCACATCCGCTGCTGAAGGGGCCCATGCTGCATTCCTGGGGGCTGGGCCCAGTTAGTTGGGGCAGCCGTCCCATCCCAGGCACGGTGTCCAGGGGTGTAGTGCAGGGGCCCAGCTGGGCAGGGGGTACTCCAGCTCCAACTCTGGCAGCAGCCATGGGCAGCACAGACGGGACCACAAGCCAGGCTAGCCACCTCATTGCCAGACCGCTCGTCTGCTGCGCAGTTGTCCACAGCCACATCAAACTGCCTTGGCCAGTCAGTGTCCTCCTGAGGCTGGGGTTTTTAGGGGCTGCCCAGCGAGGGTGAGTCGCGCGTCAGCACTGCTGCCATAGGCTGTAGGCTGGGAGCCAAGCAGGAGCTCAAGAACGAGCGGCTGCCATCTTAGCCACCCTGGCTCCGCCCAACCCCAATTTGACACTATTTATATAGCTTCCAGAATGCACTGTAATTATATTCAATTTCATGAAGAATCAGAAAGGCAATGTTGGTGATTGCTTTCAAAATAAAATGTACACAAAAATATTTGCAACTTTAATAAAACATTTTGACAAACTCTTTGGAAACTTTTAACTAAACCCATTATGGCCAACATTATGGGAAACATGAAAATAAATTAGGTGCCACATTCTTAAAGGAAGCCACAGAAGCACCCCAAAGTTTCCGAATTCACAATTTTCCAGAAGTAAGCCTAGAAACCCTAGTCCTAGCAAGGTTTTGTGAGTTACATTTTCACATGAGCAAATATATACATGTATATTTATTTATTTTCGCGAAAATTTGCTCAGTGATTGCAAAATCACTTGTTAAAAGTTGTTTTAATTTTCTTCTGCGGTAACTATTATCTGCCTATAGAAAAAAAAACATTCCTACATCCTTGTCGTTTTCCCCACCCTGCATTACGTTTTCCACCTGCCCTTGTCAGAAGTAAATTTCGGACATTTACCAGTGTGGGGCGTTATTGGAGAGGAGACGGAGAATAAAGAACCATTCTGGAATCCATAACTTGATAAATATGAGCCATGGCTTAATCAGAGTGGCTATTATCAGAGTTATCATATAAAGAGAACGTAGTCATATTTCACCGCCTCAGTGCAGGGCACACTACATGGGACAACTGGATTTTGTTTTTTTTCAGAAGAGGATTCCCTTGGACAAGTAGATGGTTTATACAACTCCACACCTCTGAGTAAGAAAATAAGCAAGACTCTAAGTGAAATCTTCTCATGCCAAAGGAGTTACCTCCTGGAACACCGCAGGTTCAATGCTGACCTTTTATCTTTTAGAAAAAACTTACCTCTTCTGAATACACTTCCAAGACTACTGGATGTGATGCTTCAGTGTAACCATGCCTTTCCCAATATCTGATTAAATGTATCTTTTGTTATATTTATTTTTTAAAGTGCTTCATTGACCACATTCTAAAGTACCAAAAATGAATAAATTGTAGTTGACCATCATTTTCTACTTAATGTGTTGGGAACCCATAGGCAATGAGCATCAGGCTGAAGGAGAACAACTATAGGATGTTCACGACCGCGGGAAAGACCAAAACGTAGACAACTTTATGTCACCACCAGCTGAAAACCACAGAAGCACACACATCACCCAAAATAGATGTATGAGTCTTTTAGTGAGAGTTTTTGCACCGACTGTGGTGCCTGTCATGAAAATTACTGAAAAAACCCAGCTACTGGAAGGCACATTATCAGAGACCTGGGTAGCAAGAAGAGAATACTGAATTAACATCCTGTCTGGAGAGGATGTACACAGTCTGGGGGTATCCACCCAGTTTTAAGATGAACAACTAGGTGGAGCGTGGTTGATACCAAATGAACAATCACACAAAGTGGTAGATTGAAACATGAATGGCATGGAGACACTGGTACGAAATATTTGAGTGACAAGAACTCATAGATCAGGGTGTGGGGCTAGGCATCAAGCATGATAGGCACCTCTCGTTTGCACTCTTATCAGAAATCCGACAATTGGGAGGATCTGCACCCCAGGGAAATACTTCAGATCGACAGAACACCATGAGCATGGGTGGCAGAAGCAGAGTAATTTTGAAAAGGCCCTCTCTATAAGAAGCTGTGAATCCAAGGGTACTTAGGCACTGCAGAGCCCTTCCCCCAACCATTAACAAAGAAAGCAGAGTAGGAAGCTAAAATGGACGCCTGAGATCTCTGTGCTGAATGAGCCTGAGGGCAGTAGCTCTCCCTAAAAGGAGGCTGGACAATGCTGCTGCCAGCCATGGGTGGTGGCTGAATCTTGCATTGCATTAAACAGTGGGTGCGTCAAACCAGATTTACTTTTTGACATCTGCTCAGAACTGGAGGGCCACTAGAGGACTGAGGAGACAAGTAATTACGCCCGGGGGAAAGAGGGAATGACCATTAGTGCACCCACCATTAGAGGTCATCTATGCCTAGGGATATTTGTTCATTGCCTCCAATTTCGAAGGTAACCATGGAAGATTGGCCAAGTGCTGATAGCACTGTCAGCCTGAGGTGAAAATGGGGGAAATCATCGTTTTAACCTCTTGAGCTACAAAATGGTCAACGCTTCACAGCTGGCCGTGAAGTTTGATTACTTTTAGGCCATAGGCACTAAGCTGAGGATACTGGTCTAGCAGCTAAGGCTTTAACATTAGAGAGCAGAGTCAATCTGGAGGCCATATCTGGCACCAACATGGAGGATTGGATGCAAGAGACAACAATTATAAATGAGGTAACAGTGTTAGTCCTGGACAATAAAGTTAGGCAGCATGATACATCTGTGAAGCCGAGGGAGATAATCATTAGGGGTGCATAGGTCACACTGGCCGCTCCCCGGAGAAATGGTTTGCGGTGTTATTGATTCATGCATGTTAAGGCGAGAACTCCAAGCACTTCACTCATTGAGGTTCTTTGAGGGATGGATTTCTTGTACTTCCATAGACACCAGAGGATGAATATAGGGATGTACCGGAGAAGTATAGTCAAACGTGACAAGGTTAATCAATACTGAAGTACGACCAAGCCTGTACTGCTTACACTGGACAACACCCAACTGTACCATCCAATTAGATGTTGGAGTCTTATTAGATGAGCATCTGTCTCCTATTTTAAGTGTGACTGGGGGCCATAAGAGATACAAATGTTTTAGATACTGATTGTCATCCTATCCCAGTGGCGGCTGGTGACATTTGAAAGTGGTGAGGCGTAAAATTATTGTCGTACTGCACTGCAGCGAGCGAGCGTAGCGAGCGAGCCGGAACAACCTATGGGGGGTTCGGGCGGTTCTCCCCCTGAGAAAATTTTGAAAAAAGAGTGGACAAATGATGCGTTTTCAAGCAAATTTGAGAAAGCAGGCAGGTTAATAAAGCAATTGCAGTTATTACATTAATAGAGAGATGTCATATAACAACATAGGTAGCTGCTTATTCAGTTTAACCACAGAGCTTCATAACAGACTTCGAGATACAATGCATTGCTGAGTACATGCCATCTGTTGTGTGACCTGTGCTCTGATCATTCTGTGTACTGTTAGAAGTTCCTGGGCTGTGAACTGTTAACATCTAAATAGTGACTACAGTCTTGTATACACTCCGTGTAGGCAACAATTTGAAAGTGGATTAATCCATTTCGTGCTATTGAAGAGCAAGAAAAGCATGAAGAGCATCAATGAAAGAAGCGCTATATAAATGCCATACAGTGCAATAAAATTGTGAATAATGTACTGACGTACACTAAAAGAGCCAAGGGCAATACAACTATAACAATGCATCATTCAAAGTCAAAAACGAATTGACTCAATTTTCCATTTGTCCCTCAAAACTAGCACCAGTATAGCTTGCCTTGGTGATACTTGCCTTTGTGCGCTCATTTTCGATCAGAAAACGGAAGAAGTTGTTTCCCTGCATTAGCACTAAAACTGCAAATCTGCTATTTCAAAGCACAGGAAATAAATAACAGATGTTGCCAGTACTCAATCTATGGTGCTCAAATGACCATGCTCGAAAAGACCGGGAGGCTGAGCCTCGGTCTGCCTTGCCTGAATCGAGAATTAAAGATCATTTCAGATGGAAAGGGAGTGAGAGAAAATGGCACTTCTTAATCTTAGGCCTGGAAAAAAATAATCACACTGTGACACCGGAGAACACCAACTGCAGTTGAAAGCTATTTCTTACACCGAATGCAACAGCCCATAGCACAAACGCTTAAACTTTGCACTGTGTGTCTGCCCCCTCTCCCTACCCCGGCCGACATCCATGGCATCCATGCGACCGCATCCAAGAGGGCAGGGTATCCAGGCGCTAGAAAGCACTCCAAAGTAAACCCTTTTTTTTTTTTTATCCCAACCCTTATCTGAAGCATCAGGATATCAGCAGGAAGCCACGGCTTCTCCAAACATACTCACCCCGGCCGGAGAGTCATGAGACCATTAATTCCACTAGGCCCCAATTAGCTCACAAAAACCCAACACAATATCACGAAGAAGGGTGTCACTCGGCCAATTTCCAACAGGCGTGATATGAAACGCCAGTTAAGTCTGCCGAAAAGACCTATATTTAATGTGGAAACCATGGGCCAAAATCGCCCAGATAGGCTATGCTTGAAGTCCAATCAAAAGCCAAAACTGAAAATACTGGCAAGCAACGTCATTATGAAGTTTGCCTTAACCCTCGTGGCCTGAATGCCATGATGAAACGACAGACAAGCGCCTACATCATTGAGGTACAGCTCACGGCTGCTGCTGGCAGTCCTGGCCCTCACTTGACATGCACAATAGTACATCACCATGATCACCATAATAGCGCCGAGAGCCCTCACGGTGTGATAACGGCACCTACATCTCTGTCCCCAGAGGTACCTAGCCGCTCTCGAGAACACTATTGATGCAGACAGGTCCTTTGCAGGAGGAACGTGCAGCCTCCCACAAACACACGCACAGTCCGGGCTCTAAACGGCATTGCCAGCACGAACACGGCAAGGGCAACATTGTACTCTGGCATATTAAAGCGGCACTGACTGTCAATGGCGAAAAAAAAGCACCACCCCCGACACACACAAACGCGCGCGCACGGTCTTGCAGTGTAAGTGCTTCACCTACCATGACATATGTGGCAGTGAGCACCCTAACAGGAAGACCAACGTGCGCACCTTAAAGGCGGACCAGGCAGTGTCGCAGCAGGTGCAGTGGCACCGGGACTCACCCTGGATATTGCTGTATTTCACAGTTCGAACAATGGCCAGGGCCCCCATTTCCCTCCTTGCACTAGTGCCCTTGACACACCAGCTACGCCCCTCACAAGACAGCTCGAAAAAAGGTAACCCCTGACACACTACTGACTGAGATCGAATGTGTCCTCCTCCTTCCACGCCGCCAGCACCCCGAAAAAGAACACACTTGTCCTACACCCCTTCTAAAGTTGATAAAATAGATAACATTAAATTGGGTCACAGAAATGCATGTTATTTACACTTTATAGAACTATCAAACGGCAACTTCTATGATGGCAAACTGCACGCTACATTTATTCCACAGCAATACACTGCTTGGAGGGCAGATGTACAAATGTAAGCCCCCCCTCCCACCCCCCCCCCGCTATGGTGCGAGCTTTGCAAACGGATCTGAAAGTACAGTGTTTTTTTCTTTTTTTAACAATCAACCCACAAAATACATATATCTACATCACATATCTATGCTGTCTACCAAATTATTCCGAAAGCATTTTTTTCTTTTTCTCTGAAGACGCTACAGCAGAATTTGTTCATATGGGGGAGGGCAAGGTAGGAAGGGAAATGTGCGCATTTGGCTGGCATGGTGAAGGACTTCCAAAGAATGAATGCCCAAGCACCAACCCACCAGGGCTGCTGTGTTATGTACATGTGTCGCTCGAGGAGGCCCGCGGGAACAGGTGACCGGTTCTGATTGTCACTTTCACAGCTTTTCTGAAAGCCCGGCCATTTCAGAGGGCGCTTGGAACTCTGTGTGCTATTTAGTGACTGGGTTGAGAGATTTACTAACAGTGTTAACTATTGTGAGAGAGAAGCTCAGTTTGCCAAAGGAGGCCCCTAGCTGGTAACAGTCGCGGCTGGCAAAACGGGCGGGAGGGTTAGCGCGGGGGGGCTGACGGTAATCAATATAAAATAATAAACTTACCGTACTTCCTCCGTGACCGCATCACGCGCCGCCGCCTTAGCTCCTGCTGCTCCTGGCGCGTTTTAGGCAGCCTCCCTCCTCCTGCTCCCCTAAGCCAATCACAACGATGCAATGGCAGCGTTGTGATTGGTGCGGCGCAGTGGAGAGCGCCCCAGCCGGGCGCCTGTAGGGGGGCCATTTTCTCTATGTAGGCTACATGCAGCCTACATAGAGAAAATGGAGAGTGCGCATGACTGCTTTGGTCGGCCCTGGGGCCGACCAAACAGTCAGGGCCCATAACATTGGGCAAGCCATTCCCCCCCCTGCCCGCGAGCAGGACCGCCCACCGCCCGCCCCCAACCAGGCAGCCAGGCACTTCTGCTTTCTCGCAGTACGAGAAGCAGAAACATAAAATGGTAGTTTTACCATTTTATGCTTCTGTTTCTTGCACTTCGAGAAAGCAGTGGCGCAACGCCCCCACGCCCCCATGGAGGAGCCGCCATGCCCCCTCTTAGGTCACTCAGCATGTCCATTTGTCTCCCACCCCCCACTCATTTCCCCCTTTCCTTCTAGTCTCATTTCTTTATTCTTCCTTAGCTCATTGGCTCCACCATTAATTAGAGGAGCTGGACCAGAAACCCTTCCTACTCTCTTTATCTCCTCCGTTACCCTCCATTTTTAGTTACCTCACCTTGCAACTGTCATCCTCTCTTTCAACCCTCCTAAACCCCACTGAGTTATTTCCCCATGCACAGTCTGAAGCCGTTGGACATATCCAGGTTTGCCGTTCAAACGCCCTCCCTTCTTGAGAAAGGACCAGCCCCACCGGTACCAAGGCCAATAAACATCACTCTTCATAACAATCAAAGGTGATCCCCATTTGAGGACTTATTATTGTGTTTAAGATATTCTATGAACAAGGGATACATGTCTATGTTTTTTCTTCTGATGCAGTCTATTCTAGAAAATGTGTGACATGCTTGAATACTAAAAGGTTCTTTAAAAAAAGAACTCACTTCTACTCACCATGCGCATGCAAAAAACAGCCAGATCAGAATATCGGGGAGCTAATAGGGAGGCGAGTGGGAAGGCAATCAAGTGAATTGTATGTACCAAACTGATGTAGAAGTGAAGTAGTAATATAGGTAGCTCTAATATCGCCTTGAGGACAGCATATGTTGTATATAATCAGTTGGGATCCTGCTGCTTTGCTGCGACTGAAGCTAATTTCAGTCAGCACCATCTACTCTCTGCATCAGAACTGCTCCCACTCTCCTGCAGTCTAGACATAAATGGAAGACATATATCTTCAAAGAGCATCACCTCCACAGCACACATCAGGGGCCCAGTGTTATTATAACTATCTTAAGTCTACACCTTAACTCTGGCCGGGAGTTCTACACTTTGTTCACACTACATAGGTACCTCTACATGCAAACAGGGTGCATGCATACAGTTTAACAAGTGAGTAGGTGAACTCATCAGATTCATGTGCCTCTGATGGTCTTTATTCACAGTGTGTGTTTTTGTGTCCTCTCTGGTCATGATTTCAATGTGACAGTTAACTCAACAGGAGTTAAAAAGAGAATGTAGGCTCTAGTGGATTTAGGGCCAGATGTACAACCCTTGTTTGCGCTCGCAAACGGGAGATCGGCCCGTTTGCTACCGCAAAAAACGGTCATGGCATGTGCAAACGCTATTTTGCAAGTCACTGACTCGCAAAATAGCGTTTGCGACTCTTGCTATTAGGAAGGGGCGTTCCTTCCTAATAGCGAGACTCACTCTATTGTTTTGCGACCGCATTTGCGGCCGCAAAACACTCGCAGTTTACCACCTACTTCAAGTAGGTAGTAAACCACTCGCAAACGGGAAGGGGTCCCCAGGGGACCCCTTCCCCTTTGTAAGTGTGTGAGAAAATATTTTTAAGAGCAGGCAGTGGTCCCAGGGACCTGCCCTTAAAAAATGAAACTGAAAAGTTTAATTTTTCTTTTTTAAATGCATCCCGTTTTCCTTTATGGAAAACTGGCTGCATTTTTTTTTAAAACTGCTTTATTTGAAAAGCAGTCCCAGACATGGTGGTCTGCTGACCACAGCAGGTCACCATCCCTGGGAGTGCTAGCCATTCCCAATGGGGTCGCAAATTGCGCTTGCCTCATGAATATTGATGAGGCATGCAATTTGCGACCCCATTGGGAATCGCTAACAGTGTCTGTGACACTGATGTACATTGCAGTTTGCGAGTCGCAAATTGCGAGTCGCAAAGCAACGCAATTTGCGAGTCGCAAAATGTAAGGGTCGTACATCTGGCCCATAGATCTTCTATCATTAATTCCGATAAGGCAATATGCTTGTATAAGATGTTTATGACATGATATGTTTGTCAGATGATATTTAGGCCGCGGTATTCTGGTGCCATACTCTAAAAATCATAGGTACAAACTGCACACAATTCTGGTTTGCACACCCCTTGATAGAGTGAATCTTGCAAAAATTGCAAATCGTCCCGGGGCTGTTTAAGAAAAAATAGCAATTTTCATATTTTTTACAATAGCTATTAATAGCCAAATAAAAGATGACAGTGCACAAAGTGGATGATATTCTGGTCTTGTAGGTAGCTTACAAAACTACAAGAATGGCTGGAAAAAAAAGCAATGCATGTGTCGGTTGTGTTTTTAATATTAGCAATACATTACATATATCTCCCGGAGCCTCCTGAAAATATTCTGCAGCAGAGTGTGTTGATATAATGCCTGTTTATACTTTACATTTTCATAATTTGCACCTGACAATTTAAAGTTCCGCCAGGAGTTATGCTTTAAAAAGAGCGACTTTGCATGTACACACACCCCTGTAGACAGAGAGGTTTGGCCGTGGTCCAGGATATGAAAAAGAGTGTTTATTTTTGTTACCGAACCTGGAAAGAAAAGGGCCCTCGGTATGCTACTAGTACAGTTTTTACATTGTGAGTCATTGGTATTACACAGCAGGGAAGTAAATCCGGAGTCTTTACATCGCAAACAAATTATTTTTAACTGCTTAACTGTATCTGTTTGAGTGTTTTAGCTTTCTATGTGGGTATATGTAATATGTGCATATATATTATATATATATATATATATATATGTGTGTGTGTGTGTGTGTGTGTGTGTTTAAATAAAAATAAAACTTACACGTATATAAGGGCAAGGAAATGCATAAGATATTAATGTAATTACCATAATTAATATATATTAATATATATGTAAGTTTCAAATAATATAAATGGAAATGAAGTTGTTATTTAATAAATAACATAAAAAGGGAATATTAATGTATACGAAGTTTGCATTAATATTATTTTTTAAATATTTACTTTAATTTATAGGTATACGATTTTATTTTTCTTCTTTTAATGTTTGTGTTTTAAGAGTGATAAGGGGTTTTTAGGGTTCATGATTGGGTAGTGTTTGGGGTCAATTCACAATTTTTACGGTTCAGCGACGGTTATTGTTTAGAGATAGTTATAGTCTTTTAAGGTTCAGCGATGGGTAGTGTATAGGGGTTGTAAGTGCCTTTTAAGGTTCAGGGATGACAAGTTTTTAGGGGCAGTATGGAGTTTTGGGGGTTAAGAATAGGTAGAGTTTAGGGGTTGTAAGAAGTTTTTAGGATTCGGGCAAGGTAGTGTCTAGGGGTAGTAATGAGTTTTAGGGTTCAATGCTGGATAGCATTTAGGGTTTGTGAGGAGGGAGTTTTTATGGTTCAGGGATGGATAGTAAGGAACTTTTAGGGTACAGGGACGGGTAGTGTATAGGGGTAAAAGTTTTTAGGGTTTAGAGATAGGTAGGATTTAGGGTTCAGGGATGAATACTGATAAGGATTGCTAAGGGTTTTTCAGGGTGCAGGAATAGGTAAGATAAAATTTAATTATCAAATAAAATTCAGTGAATTAAATTAATAACTAATAATATAATTTAAAAAAACGAAATTTAATTAAAAGAACATTTAAATTATTTTAGTATTAAAACGTGTTAATTTTGAATGAAGTGTGTGTCTGTGTATACTTGTGTGTGTGCATTTAATAAACACCTATATGGATATAAAATTGTGTGTGTGTATATCTATATATGTATAGATATACACACACACACACACACATACATATATAAACATATGTGTGTGTGTCTGTATTTGAATATATACATATAAATCAAATAGGTGTTCAAAATAATCATTGCGAATCTACCTGCGGAGTAAAGGCACTCCCAATGTAAAACAAGCATTGGCATAGCCAATAGGTCTAGCTTTTGGGATATTGTAAGTGTTTAGCCAGAGCTATTGGCTTTGCTAGTGTCTTTAAGTTATGTTGTAGAGCAGCGCGGGTGCTGTGTAGCATGTTGAGATGTTATAATAAAGTAGTGTTATAAGCAGTTTCGTTACCTTATGTATATCCAATAAGACATTTTTGTCTAGGTGAGGCCTACAAAAATGAGGTACTGCTTTTTTCAACGCCGATGTACGGTTTTCTTGGAAAGTCTGCATCAGGAGTTGGTGATGATCACTGGGCCAACACTGCCCAGACTCTCAGCTGGGTTTACCACACACGTAAGTGAAGGGATACGTCACATGCATGCTGCAAAGACTGAGTGAAGACCTAATAAAACTAAAGTACAACAGAGGACACGCAAAACAGGCATACCCCTATCCTTCTGCAGGGTATGCCTGTGCACTTGTTCGCTTGTGTATGTAATATGTTGTCCCCTATACACTGTTACTAAATGTACCACGAGATTATGTGAGTGTACATAAAGACAGCATATACACTAGCGCAAGGATACATTACTAAGGAAGAGACAGGTGTAAACCAGCATCACAAATCATGACTGTAGCCATTAGAAACACCATGGTAAAACGTGATACACAGCGCTCACTGGGAGAAATGTTAAGATCACCCCTGGACTGCAGTCAGAGACCCCGAAAAGATTTCACAACGGTGGGTGGGAGAGGGGGGGAAGAGTTCGCATGAATGGGGTCCAGAAAGGCATCTGGCAAGCCAGGTTTTCAGGATAACCACTGTATGTGAATTTATGCTGTGTAATATACTGAACATCTGGCATGGACCCAGCCCTCGTGACCAAATGCTGGACTTGTTGATAGTTAATAAAGAGATGAAGTAATGGTGGCTGGCGCGCGCATGGCTTGTGGCTGCGGCCCTTGACCTCAGCTTTACTCGTGGTGAAACAATTAGCCCCACTGACAACCCGAGCGCCTAGAGACTCTTGGGTACCGAGCACTAAACCGGGGATATTAAACCGTCAAAAAAACTCCCCATCAGTAATTACTGCAGAGGCACAGGCGTTTTATTTTTCATCCAGGAACAATCCCAGAAACATAATCCCCTTTAATGAGTTACAGCCCACTGACTCTGAAATATGTTTGGTTAAGAAGAGTATGTAATATTCTGCACAGTGGCTCCCTGTCACGTCCGACACCTTAGCCAGTCATTTTCTTTTTTTTTTTAGGTCTCGCCTGAGCCAGCGCATGCGTTGCCCTGGCGAGTCATTTAGTCAGTGGGCTTTAAAAAGCAGACCACAGCTTTTTGGGTGGCATAAAGCGTGCGGTTACGCGCACAGGTACGAGTAGAGGCGCCATCTGGCTTTCCTCTCGCTCTCCCAGGCGCGCGCACCTCGCTCTGCCTCTCTGTTTTGCTCGCGCTTCAACTCCCTCCCCCTCCCCCACCACAGAGCGTGTCTTTCAACTTTCAGCCCCTGGCAACTGCGCGCGCCGCTCCTCGCTCCCAGTGCCACTCTCTCCTCATTAATATAACAAGCATTGGCATAGCCAATAGGTCTCGCCTTTGGGACCTTATAAGTATTTAGTTATGCAGCACAACTGTTGCATGGCTAAACACTTATAATGTCCCAAATGCGAGACCACTATTTTATTTATCAACACATTCATTAGCAGTTTTTTATAGTGTGTTCATGGCTCAAGGGATGACAAAGCGCTTTACAGAAACTAAAAAGGAGTAGACTGAGCCACATAAAAGAAGAGTCATCAATTATTTGAACTGTGCATTAATTTCAGTAAGGGTTTGGATACAATTAAAGAATGTGCAGTTAAGTGTACATAAATGATGACATTGCCAAACTAGCATTATATGATTTTTTGTTTTAAATGCTCGCTCTATGTTTTCTTTTTTGGAATGTCTGCCTGAGAGCCTAGATAGATCTCTGTCTGTTTACACTTGCTCCGGAGTCAAGTAGACACATGGGGCTCTGTAGTGCAAGAAGAAGTGCAGAACAGAGGAAATGGGAAAGGTGATTGGAAGGCTAGGGAATGAAAAAAAGAGAAGTGTTGGAACGGGAAGAGAGGAAAGGCAGAAAGATTTTTTCGAAAAGAGAAATAAAGCGATAGTTGGAGGGAGGAGCTCTGGAGCAGGAAGAGAAAGTGAGATAGGAGACAGAGTGTACAGAGAAAATGGAGGGCAAAAGTAAACAGGGGAAAAAGAAGTGGAGGTATGGAGATGATGGGAAGTGAAAGAAGAACAAGGGAAGAGAAGATAGTAGAAAAACGAACAACAGAGAGGAAATGGGGGACAAAGGGAGAGGACGGTAGCAGGGAGAGTAAACCGTGTGAGAAGAGGGAACGGGGTGATGGCCAGAAAGCAGAAAGAGAGAGATAAGAGATGAAAAGAAGCGTGCGCGCCTCGCGCTAAAAGTTAAAAAGCAAGCCAAAAAGACGCGCGGCCGCGAGACGCGCTCTGTGGTGAGGGAGGGGGAGGAGCGGGAGAGCAAGTGAGAGGAAAGCCAGATGGCGCTTGTCTCTGTCTGTTTACACTTGCTCCGGAGTCAAGTAGACACATGGGGCTCTGTAGTGCAAGAAGAAGTGCAGAACAGAGGAAATGGGAAAGGTGATTGGAAGGCTAGGGAATGAAAAAAAAGAGAAGCGTTGGAACGGGAAGAGAGGAAAGGCAGAAAGATTTTTTCGAAAAAAGAGAAATAAAGCGATAGTTGGAGGAAGGAGCTCTGGAGCAGGAAGAAAAAGTTAGATAGGAGACAGAGTGTACAGAGAAAATGGAGGGCAAAAGTAAACAGGGGAAAAAGAAGTGGAGGTATGGAGATGATGGGAAGTGAAAGATGAACAAGGGAAGAGATGATAGTAGAAAAAAACGAACAACAGAGAGGAAATGAGGGACAAAGGGAGAGGACGGTAGCAGGGAGAGTAAACGGTGTGAGAAGTGGGAACGGGGGGATGGCCAGAAAGCAGAAAGAGAGAGATAAGAGATGAAAAGAAGCGTGCGCGCCTCGCGCTAAAAGTTAAAAAACAAGCCAAAAAGACGCGAGACGCGCTCTGTGGTGAGGGAGGGGGAGGAGCGGGAGAGCAAGTGAGAGGAAAGCCAGATGGCGCCTGAGCGATGCGAGGAATGCGCGTTACTGTGCGCGTAACCGCATGCTCTAGGCCAGCAAAAGCTTGTGGTGGCATTTCTAAAGCCCACTCACTAAATGTCTCGCCAGACCAGCGCATGCGCTGGCTCAGGCGAGACCTAAAAAGGGATGCAGTAAAGGTCGCGTTTCAACGTGTTCTTAATGGTTTAACCTAGTTTTTTTGTTAATGTATGTTTCATGTATTGTATTGCAGTAGCGAGATCATTTTCTCTAAACAGCCAACTTCAATGGCTTTCAAGATGAAAGTCACAAAATATTTTTTATTTTGTGTAAAGACATTGTTACGCTTGCATGTTTCTACCAGGAAACTAAGAGACGATTACATTTAATTTCATGAGGTAAGAGTGTTTAGTTCATTGGTGGAGATTAGGCTAGCTGGTCAACATACAGAATTACATTGCTGCACATAACATCTACTAGCCGCTTATTTGCACAAGATCCTTGAATACCCAGTGCAAAAGTTGTATTCTCAAGCACAACACAGGACTGGCACTGTGAAAGGGCTTCTACTAACTAACAAGAACCTCTACTACCCCTCTACTACCCCTCTACCCCTCTACTACCCCTCTTCTACCCCTCTTCTACCCCTCTTCCCCTCTTCTACCCTCTACTACCCCTCTACCCCTCTACTACCCCTCTACTACCCCTCTACTACCCCTCTACCCCTCTACCCCTCTTCTACCCCTATACCCCTCTTCTACCCCTCTACCCCTCTACTACCCCTCTACCCCTCTACTACCCCTCTTCTACCCCTCTACTACCCCTCAACCCCTCTACCCCACTTCTACCCCTCTACCCCTCCACCCCTCTACCCCTCTTCTACCACTCTACCCCTCTTCTAACCCTCTTCCACCCCTCTTCTACCCCTCTACCCCTCTTCTACCCCTCTACCCCTCTACTACCCCTCAACCCCTCTTCTACCCCTCTACCCCTCTTCTACCCCTCTACCCCTCTACCCCTCTACTACCCCTCTACCCCTCTACTACCCCTCTACCCCTCTTCTACCCCTATACCCCTCTTCTACCCCTCTACTACCCCTCTACTACCCCTCTACCCCTCTACTACCCCTCTACCCCTCTTCTACCCCTCTACTACCCCTCTACCCCTCTACTACCCCTCTTCTACCCCTCTACTATCCCTCTACCCCTCTACTACCCCTCTACCCCTCTACCCCTCTACTACCCCTCTACTACCCCTCTACCCCTCTACTATCCCTCTACCCCTCTTCTACCCCTCTACTACCCCGCTACCCCTCTACTACCCTGCTACCCCTCTACTACCCCTCTACCCCTCTACTACCCCTCTACTACCCCTCTACTACCCCTCTACCCCTCCACTACCCCTCTAACCCTCTACTACCCCTCTACCCCTCTTCTACCCCTCTACTACCCCTCTACCCCTCTACTACCCCTCTACTACCCTGCTACCCCTCTTCTACCCCTCTACCCCTCTTCTACCCCTCTACCCCTCTTCTACCCCTCTACCCCTCCACCCCTCTAACCCTCTTCTACCACTCTACCCCTCTTCTAACCCTCTTCTACCCCTCTTCTACCCCTCTACCCCTCTTCTACCCCTCTTCCCCTCTTCTACCCCTCTACTACCCCTCTACCCCTCTTCTACCCCTCTACCCCTCTTCTACCCCTCTACTACCCCTCTACCCCTCTACTACCCCTCTACTACCCCTCTACCCCTCTTCTACCCCTCTAACCCTCTACTACCCCTCTACCCCCCTACTACCCCTCTACTACCCCTCTACCCCTCTACTACCCCTCTACCCCTCTCCTACCCTTCTACCCCTCTACTACCCCTCTACCCCTCTACCCCTCTACTACCCCTCTACTACCCCTCTACCCCTCTTCTACCCCTCTACCCCATCACCCCTCTACCCCTCTTCTACCACTCTACCCCTCTTCTACCCCTCTTCTAACCCTCTTCTAACCCTCTACCCCTCTTCTACCCCTCTTCCCCTCTTCTACCCCTCTACTACCACTCTACCCCTCTACTACCCCTCTACTACCCCTCTACTACCCCTCTACCCCTCTTCTACCCCTCTACCCCTCTTCTATCCCTCTTCTACCCTGCGGTGGACTAAGTGGCAGCCGGAGCCTGATAGCACTGCTTGTCCTTTAAGAAAAAAAAAAGCATTGGCATAGCCAATAGGTCTCGCCTTTGGGACCTTATAAGTGTTTAGTTATGCAGCACAATATCCTTGGTACAACAACTTCAACTGTTGCATGGCTAAGCACTTATAAGGTCCCAAAAGCGAGACCTATTGGCTATGCCAATGCTTGTTTTACTTGCAGTACTTTGCATTCTGGGACATTTCGTTTTGCTTTTCCCATTAAAATAATGGAGGCGCCCCGTGAAAAGCGATGTTCCGTAAAAAGGCGCGACTGGAGAAAGGTGTCACAAGTTACGTCGAAATATTTGGCAGCCAGGGCTGTATTATATCTGTATCTTTATTGAAGTTAGTGTAACTAGACCTTCACAACTAAAACAATGCCAGTAGTGTCTTTAGAGCGCTACTGCTGCACACCCACTGCTTTCTCAAGGTCTCAACTGCCTGGAACAGTTGCAGGCCACTGGCACACAGTGTAAGGAAGCGCACTGACACGTGGCCCGTCATTGCCACCTCACATCCTCAAGCAACAGTCTCTGCTGGCCAACAAACAACAAACCCTGAACTGTAGGGGGGGAAGGGTACACCTCCTCTCGCACAGACGGAGTGCCGTGAACGTTCTGTGTGCCAACACACACACACTGTGTGCCAACACACACACACTGCGGGCAAGTACACAGGCCCACTGTCACCCAATCACCAATGCTACATAGGTAAAGAATGTGTGCACCGGCTCCAGGTAGCCATCAAAGCAGGTGAAGAGGTCAGAGCAAAATAGCCCGCTTTGCGCTACATCATATATGGTGAACAGGGCAGGGATATGATGGTCCAAATACTCAGGCCTCTGCCCACACTTGCTTAATGCCAGCAAGGTCTGAGGCAGATCTATGCTGCACTGAGAGATCTCTACCACTGCGGCCGTGAAAAGTGCGATGGCCTTCCCTGTCTAATTGTGCACTTTTCACCCACCTACCCTGTCTGAGGCTGCACTCCACTGTGCACTTACCTTACTAATGTGACAGAGCACTGTAGCTCACCTTTGGTCAATGGCAGAACATAGCACTATGCATTACCATTACTCATCGTTTAAGATGGGACACCCTACAGTGAACTCACCGTCCCTATCACATGGCAACATAATTACACTTCGCTACACAGCAGGACACTGCTACTATGCACACACACACTGCGTGGCGGAGCATTGTAGCGTGAACGTGCATCCTAAGAGATGGAACAGCTGAAAACTGTAGTGTACGCTCACCCTTTCTATAGGACGGGGCACTGTGCCTTGGACTCACTCTCTCAATGACCAAGCTGTGTAACTCATGATCGGTACACAGCAGGATACCGTGCAGCTCACCCCTCAGATATGAGGGGCATTTTATGATAATCCTTTAAAAAAGCAGCGAAACAAGTCTAAATTTTGGGAACCCCTTTTCAGAGTTCCAATTGTGTAAACACTTAACGAGTCAGTGGTTGCCATTTTTGTTTGTGAAGTTGTAGCCTTGAGCAGGAGGGAGGTGGCGCTGAGTAGAGCTCAGAGTAACAGAGGGAATGTACTTCACCGAGCGCAGCAGACTACCTGGACAACGTGCACATCCTCAGGGAATGGACACCAGAAATACGGGCACCGAAGCTGAACAAAACCCACAGTATATCTGTTGGCGGGAAGACGCACACTGGGGTCTATTGTAAAACAAACTGAATAATAAAAACATTGCGGCAAGTTTATCCGTAAACAGCTTGAAGTCTCCAGGGTCATGCTCTGCCTACTGTCTTCGAGCAAGTGTTGGAACTGCTAGCCCCTCTTCAGTGTCTACGGCTGGCCGGCCCTTTGCTTCTTGGTTCGTGCACTGCATTTCTATGGATACCAGTGTCTTGGTGGACACACTGATGTCTCAGCATGGAGTTAGCGACGAAACATTAAGATGGCTGCTCGATCAGTCCTGTCAATGTCAATGTGGCGTAATGACTAGAGCGGCCGACTTTTAAACTGGGGAACCGGTATCGAGTCTCTGCGGGATGCTCAACATCGTGTGTAATTGTTAAGAAAAAATAAAAAATAAAAATGCGATTAAGAGTTTGATATGTCAGGAGGCGCAAGCAGCGATGAGGGGGTTGAGAATATGGTGCAACATGCTTCAAACAACTGCACAAGGACTGCAATCAAGGGCATGAAGGTAGGTCGTTACTTCACAGGTTGTTTCAGTGGGAGTCATTACATCTCAGTTAGTTCATTGGGAGTTCTTTTACATCGCATTTTTTAGGTCAAGCTTTCAAGACCTCTTGTATATAATTTAGTATACTTCTTTGTGGGCTTAACTGCTTTTCATTTGTTTGTTTCAGTGTCCTTTAAAAACACTTGCCTGCTAGTAGTCAATCCTTCTCTTTGTCCCTCCTTTTTGTCTTTCTGTTACCTCCCACGGAGCAGATACTAAGTACTGTATCTTTACGCTTTAGCTGTTTATCTGCAATAAAGGTGCATTGTGTGCAAAAATAGGAACAGAGCTAGTTTTTGGCATTGCGTCATATAAAGTAGTGTGAAGGACAGGAGGGGCGACAATGTATGTTTTAGTGGCGTACACATTTGCGACTTACAGTTCCATTTTAATAAACTGTGTTTTTGTTTTGTGCGATTAATTACTCACAATAGCAACAAACATTGGCACAGCCAATAGGTTTTATCTACGCAAGGTATTAGCTTTGTCAGTGTTTTTAGCCATGGTGTACAGCAGCACAGCAGCTGTGCAGCATGGCTGAAATTGTATTTAAAAAGTGCTATGCATAGCAAATGCTGGCCCTATCATAGTGCTTTTGTTATTGAAGGCGGAAGGGAGGGCTTCAGCTATACTGCACAGCAGCGTGGCTGCTGGGCAGCATGGCTGAAAGTAAAAAAAAAAGGCATTATGACAGCCATAGCGCTTTTTTTATTCCTGGTTGGAGGGAGGGCTGCGTAGGAGGCAACACAGAGTTAAGGATGGCGTGTGGGAGGGCAACACAGCCAATGGGGGGAGTGGAAAAAAGCGCTATGACTCTGCCAGCGCTGGCCGCCTCACAGCACTTTTCATTGTTATTCGGGTGGGTTGACAGCATGGACAACAGAGTGAAGGCAGGTGGCAGTGGCAACACGGACAACAGAGGAAGGGAAGGTGGCAGGGGCAACATGGACAATGGGGGATGGGAGTTGGGAGGGGCAAAGCAGTTGTGAGGTGCAACTGGGATAACAGAGCGAGGGAGGATGTGCAGGACAATATTGACAGTGGTGGGAGGAGCATATGTTGAGGGAAACACAGACAACGGGGGGGAAATCCTAGACAATGGAGGAGAGACTGATGGGAGAGAAAACAAGGAAAAAAGATGCAGGGCAGGTGGGGGGGGTAACATGGACAATGAAGGTAGGGTGAGAAGGGAGCAACGCAAAGAACTGTGGAGGGTCGGCAGGAGGACTGTCCGGGGGTAGAAGTACACAAGGAAAACAGCTGACAAAGACATGCTCTGGTAGAGTGCTTAAACACAAAGAAAAAATTAGCGCCTAAAAATATGAGGAGTTGAGTAGTAGAAGTGCACAAGTAATGCGTCCACCTGACACCAGTGCCTGACACCAAGTGAACTTTAGCTGTATGCCATACAGTGTGCAGCGAGGCACAGGAAGCACAGCCAGAGCTCCAGTAGTGTTTTGTGCTGTTTTAATGCAATTATTTTGACAAATCATGTCATACATTTCGAAAATCTTGTCACATTACATTTTTGCAAAGAAGCATGTTACATTTTCACTTTTCCTATTCGCTCCTTACTCTGAACGGGGTTAACATACCTGTCGACCTCTTGAATCAAAAATATAGGCAGCCATACATTTTTGGGAGGGTGATAAACATTTGAAAAGTGTATGACCCGTTAAAGTCTATGGAGGCATTTTGTTTGTCAGACGGGTGAACAGAAATAAAAAGAGGGTGACACCCACCAAAAGCATAGAGTGGATTGGTATGGGTAGCTAAGGAAAGTATTCTTTGCTACCAAGGGTAGAAAATACAGCCGGGCTGAACAGCCATGTCAATTTGGACGAATTCACATTGCAGAGAAATGCAGCTCTTGCCTCGGAGTTTCCATCTTGCAGTTCATCAACCGTACACCTTAAAACCATTGTTCTCCTCATTTTTCAGTCTTAAAAGGCTGTTAGTTCTCCATTTTCTTTATTTCCATTTGAAATGTGTGCTCTTTTCCACAAAACTCAGGTTGCGCATACCCATCCAAATATTTTCTAGTAAACCAATTGGCAGAACCAAAAGGTCTGACTTATGACTGAAAGTGCCCCTTCATTGATGTGTGTTTGAGAGAGTGCGTCTTAGTTACTGTGGATGGGCGAGTATAGTTCTCCAATATGCCATGGATCTATTGCTGTAGAACTGTAGTCATCTGAACATTTGTTAATTGTTCTAAGGAAAAAGAAGTAAAACTATGTCTAATTTAATTTTTTAGCTGAATGGGGACTCTCATGCAAAAGTGCAGCGGGTACTGAGACTGCTATCCGGCGGAGGCCTGTCCATAACTGGATCGCACATCTTATGTGGAGATTTTCTCTTCAGTGGCCATACTGTTGTGCTGACCCTAACCTACATGTTCATCAAAGAATGTAAGGACTTTACAGTTACTCTACTAATCATATGCATTGAAAGAGGACTTGAATGTTGTTTTTTGCCAAATTTGTACCTGAATCACAGAAACAAAGCAGAAAAACAAGCTCAGAGTGATACCATTAGGTGCCATTATGGCTTGAGTGCTGTGAATAACTAAAACCCTCAATAGAATACTGACATAGGATCAGCAAATCAAAGAGTTTATAACGTGGGTATTACCTAATATTGTTGACCTGTATTGAAAGGCTATTTGACTCGTGCCACTAACTGCAGTGCATACAATTAAGAGAGATTAAAGCCTTAGCAGGGAGCAAAACAAAGCTTGAGATCTAAAAGGCATTTTGGCTTAAAGCCAAGAGCGAATTCATTGTAGAAAATTCAGATGAATGCATGAACAAATTTGGAGCTGGAGTCCTGTGAACAACTAGAATACAGAAATTGAAGAAGGATAAATAACATGCGGGGCATTAGAGTCACAAAATAGAAAAGTAAATAGGGAAAACATGAAGGATTCATTTATGATCTCAGGGTATTCAAGCTCAACCCAAAGAGGAATAGCTATTCTGAATTTAAAAGTGAATTGAGGACTAAAGGGAATAGACACAACAGTTGACCAGCTGAATATCACCAAATACCCCTTACAACAAAGCTAAAGAGAAGTTTTCTTAAGTGACACCCTTGTCATTGTGAAAGGACAGGAAAGACCACTTCGGGCATGACGAGCTCACGTCATGAGGCTCAAAAGGCTCTTCAAGTGATACATTAAGCATGGTGTTAATAAAAGAGTTTCACATTAGAAAATGGCCATAAAGAGATGACAGGAGGAATCACTCGAACTTACTAACCACATAAAATTAATTGGGATACTATTAAAAGATTAAAAATAAACAAATGCACATATCTGAAATAAATGCAGTCACCTGGGCTAAGTAAACCTTTCACAAACTCTATCAAATCTTGTTATATTCGATAAAAACGAGTTTATGAGGTCACACAGTATTCTGATGTAGAATACTTAAAGTAGGATATATTAAGTACTTCCTTTAAGTATGCCCACACTATTCTGAATTTGGGTTCACATCAGTTAAATCCCACCATGCTCCTCTGGTGTACGTGGCCAATTGATCAACAAATGCTTTTTTGTGGATAAAACAGATCCACATATTTGGCACTTTTAGTAATTTAGTTTTAACTGGCTTTGTTACTCTTCCAAAACAATTACAATCCTTCATTATACAATGTGAAAGTAAGGATCTCTCAGCACATTGTAAAACATTTTTAGTTTATCTGTATTATTATAGTAAGATATCTTGCTTAGACCCATATAATCTTGGAAAGACCATAAAAGAGTCCAACCTCTACAAGCTAGTTGTAATTTCCATTTTACCTCTGAAGATGTGCTCACAAAAATAAAATATATTTTTTATATCACGGATGATCTGAAAAAAAGTTACCAGACAGGCATGCTGAAATGGTTTCTAAATAATTTCTAGTTTTTGGTTTGCTTTGGGTGGGGTTTTTATGCTTAGTGTTTCTTTTTCTTTTTTTCTGTTCACTTTACCTACATTTTAACTCGTCCAGTATTTTTAACTTGAATGGGACATTTTATTATTGTTTTTATTTTATCATCTCATAATGACATCTTTACTTGTATTTGGAAATCTTCGACAATATATCGGCCAATATATTTTTAAATGCTGGCTTAGTTGTGACAGATGGCTTTTCTGACTACACTCAATGCCTCGGATCACAGCACCTCCGATTGTGCCTTTTGTAAAAACCTGACACCCAGACCATCTGAAAACGACACACTTGAGATTTGACTTGAAAAGTAACAGCATTTGGATACTCTCCTTCTTGCTGCCACTTATAAGGAGAGGCAAATTTAAGACTTTTTGTTTTAGAGCTCCGGCAATAATGAAGTAGATCTAAGGTTCACATTATGTTGAAGACGGAAACTCAAAACTTCAGAGCTTGTAAGATTTTTGTCGTTATTTCCAAACTCTTAGGCGTTGTTGAATTTCAGGATCTGCCGTGCTATTGTAATCCATTTTGGCTTTTAACCCAAAGGTATCTTCAGGTGATTGCGCTTTATAAGAATTAAGAATGATAAAAATGAGAGTTTTATCAACTAGAGTCACAATACAGCTTGTTCCACACTGATTAAGTATGTACTTTTATAAGAACTGTGGTTATATGTCCAGACCAGTGAGCTGAGTTAATATTCCTTGCCACCTAACTCTCTACCTTTATGCAGTGTTGCCTAATCCGTGTTCGATGCTGATAAGTTTCTTTTTTATAAACTATTCTTTGTTTGGTGCCTATATATTTTGTTCTCGAAAGTACAAGCATTTTATTTCAAGTTTGACAAAAGATGGCGTATCCTGAGTGTGAAGAGCAGTGATAAGTGATTTGGGTAGTCTAAGAGTAAAAAATTTCATATTCAGTATTGCATTAGGAAAAATAAATTAAGATTAACTTTTCTTCCTTGAGAGAATTGTCTCTATGAGAAGATACAATGTGAGGTATTCTCATGTGCTGCTTCTTCCAGCTTGCACAGGCTTATTCAATGCTTTTTTTTTTTTTTTGGTGTGACAAATTTTTATTTTAAGATATTGATCTCCTCGCCATCGATTGAGACTACAACTGGGTTTCACACACTGAGAAGTCTTAAATTCCATACATTTGCTAAACTATTTCTGTGATTGTCATTTTTTTTTTTTTTAATTTTTCAAAACCTTTATTGAAGAAATTCAAGTCAGACACATTACACTGTGCTACACAGCAGCTCAAAGTGACACATTACAAACCCAGTCAAGCGTTCGGAAACGAGTCGACTACACCTGGCAAGAAGCAGAGATACATTAAGGCAGAATCACTACATCAGTACACTGGAATCCCTCCCCTCATGGGGGTCACATGCTCTGTCAGGACAACAGCAATGAGTACCACAGGGCAGGGGAATCTACGTGGAAGCGGGAGGCACTCACCGAACAGCGCCGGCGGCCGCCGCGGACCCAGGGCCGGCGGGGAGCACGGGAGAGGCAGCGCCACTGGAATGGGTGCGGGAGAGGAGGTAAGTTACCAAAGGGCCCCAGATGTCAACCGGACGGGACCTGGCAGGTAACAAGTCCCAAAACTCAGATAACAGAGTCTGACATCGAGAGGCGTCCTCCAACCAGCTCTCAACTCTAGGAGCAGGTCTGCGCCCCCAGCACATGGCCACCCTACGCCTGGCAAGTACTAGCAGCATTGCAATCAGGCGTCGTGAGGCGTCTGGGCAGAATTTTACAAAACCAAGAAGAGACAGGGGGGGGGTCAGGCTGCACCGTGGTACTAGTAATGTCAGAAATCGTGGAGCACACTGTCTGCCAAAATTCGGATACCTTGGGGCATAGCCACGCTAAGTGAGCGAAGTCAGCGGCGGGGGCAGCGCAGCGCATGCAAGTGTCACTTGGTATTAGTCCAAGCTTGTGGAGCTGAGCAGGGGTGCGGTACAGCCTGTGCAAAAATTTAAAATGTATCAGACGAAGCCGCTAATTTGGTTACAGCTTCCTCGTCTGATTACAGCAGTATAGCCAGTCAGCCTGCGCAATGTCTATACCCAGATCGGCACCCCACGCCACCCGCGCCCGGTCAGCAGAGATGGAGGTGGACGTTAGCGTAAGAGCGTAGAGTTTGGTGACTAATTTGTGTGGGGACGGGGAAGTATACATGAAGTCCAGGGCCGGCATAGTGGGTGGGGGCTGAGGAAATGTAGAATGAAGCTTCCGGCATATAGCTCGCAGCTGGTAGAATAGAAGCGTGTCCAGGGGGCTCGAGGAATCGGGTAGGGAGTAGAAAGTATTCCCTGGGTAGAGGTCCGCAACTGTCCGCAATCCCAAGCGCGTCGCATGCCTAGACATGCCAGAGGGCTGGAGAGGGGGAAAGTCAGGGTGGTTCACTATTGGCATAGCATTTGCAGAAAGTGAGGGAAGACTAGAGAGCCGGCGAAGGCCGGACCAGGCCCAGCGCAAAGTCTCGACTGTGGCAACCTCCGCTCGCGGACGCACCGCCGGCGCGAACAGAGCCGTGGACAGTGGCCAAGGGGATGCTATATCCGTCTCAACTGCAACATGAGGTTGATAGGGGGTAGGATGTATCCAGAAGTGTAAAAACTGGCCTGGGCGCACAAGGCGTAGATCTGGAGGTCAGGAGCGCCCATGCCTCCGACAGACATGGGGAGGGTGAGGATGTCGTACGCGACTCGTGGCTGTTTCCCCGCCCAGACGAGCAAAATGATTAGGGATCGTAATTTGCGAAAGAAGTGAGTAGTGAGTGGGATAGGAACGTTTAAGAACAGGTAGAGAAACTTTGGCAAGACCACCATCTTAGCCACTGCGATCCGGCCAGCCAGAGACAACGGGAGCCGGCTCCAGGACGGGATCTTGGATTCCAGCCAGTCGACTGCACGGCCGAAGTTGGATCTCCAAAGTTCGTCTAAGTCCCTGCTCAACCAGATGCCTAAATAGCGCGTGGGGACCGAGGCCCACACAAACGGGAAATCCGGAGTGAACGACGTGGTGGCATCGGTCAAGGGGAACAACACCGATTTACTCCAATTTACTTGAATGCCAGAGAGCCCGCCGAATCGAATGATCTCCCGGACCAGAGGGCTGAGATTTTCCTGAGGATGACGGACGTATAAGGTTACGTCGTCAGCGTACATGGATACGGGAAGGGAGCGGGCCGAAAAACCAATGCCCCTGTGAGTGTGGTGCTGCCGAAGCCTGGCAGCCAAGGGCTCCATTGCAATAGCAAACAGCATGGGCGATAAAGGGCACCCCTGCCGGGTGCCACGAGCAATGCTGATGGGGTCAGAGATCTGGCCGTTGATGCGAAGACGTGCCGAGGGATTGGTGTATAGTAGCCTGATCTTGCGAATAAACAGTTCGCTGAAGCCCATGCGAGGTAAAAGGTAAAATAAAAAGGGCCACTCAAGCGTGTCGAACGCCTTAGTAGCGTCCAGCAAGGCAGCCACCGCGGGAAGACTAGGGTTAATTTGATGTAACATGGAAAAAATAGTACGGAGGTTGTGCGAGGTAGCCCTACCGGGAATGAAGCCGGATTGGTCCGGGAGGGCAATGAGGGGCATTAGTAACTGAAGGCGGGAGGCAATCAGTCTGGCGAAAATTTTGTTGTCTAAGTTTATTAGGGAAAGAGGGCGGTAGGAATCTCGACGATCCGCAGGCTTGTCGGGTTTAAGGAGCAGAGTGATCACGGCTTCACGGAGCGACTGCGGAAAGAGGCCAGAATCAAAGGATTCGTTATACATGGCCGCCAAGTGTGGTACCAGGATATCAGCATACATTTTTTAGAATGAGGCCGGTAGGCCATCCAGGCCCGGGGTTGTCCCCGGGAAGTCCACTGATGGCTGTAAGTATTTCATCCCTGGAAAATGGTTCATTTAAAAATTCCCGGTGATGGTCCTCGAGCCAGACCAGCCCTATAGACTCGAAATATTGGTGAAAGGTCTCATCTGACGGAGGGGTGCCGCGGAGTATAACAGGCTTATTCAATGCTTAAGGTCACGGAACGCCTGACGTGATGGACTACTGGATATCATGGAGTAATGCAGTCCATGTAGAGTATTATAAACAGAACTGGTCAAAACCTTTCCACTAAGTAATACTTTTCATTACATGATTCTGGCACACCGAGGCCCCTTCGGTGGCACATCAGTGTCTTATGAAACATGCAAAATCAAGGGACCATTAATGTCATATAGTACATAATGACACAGGGGCTATTCACAAACTGCATTTTGTAGTTCGTTTAATAGCTACAATAGCACTACTCATGTACTACAAAATTGTATTCACAAACCTGCATGCGGAGGTCTCCCCCTCCACCTCTCCTAACTTTTTTGTGCATAGATCGCCCCCATTGCCCACACGTACGCCTATGTTGTAGTAGTAAATGGCATAAGGATGGGAGAGTGTCTGAGAAATGGGGAATACTTACTAGTAAATGGGAGAAGTCAGAGGAGGAGTAAGTAGGGGCTAAGGGAGGGATAGGGAGGGCTTCAGAGAGGTACATGCACCCACCCACAAAAGAGTGAGCTCATTCTTATTCACAAACTGCACTTCTTAAAGTTACTACAAGCAAAAAAGGACCCTAAACAGTGGTAAATGTACTCCAGATCAGTCCTGGAGTACATTCAGCACCACACCTGGCCAACCACAGGTACTGCAACACCCTGCCAAAGAATATGCCCCTGGAATCAAGCTATCCTGGCTGAAGAGGGGTGAAAGCCCGAAACCGGTCCTAGGATGCTTGTTTCCAGTCCAGGGAGGACCTGGCTTGGCAGTTCGGGCTGGACTGTTCCCATGAGGCACAGGGTCAAGACTGATTTGCATATGGCTGGGTTCAAACTGGAATGGCATGGTGAGCAAAAAACGATGGATTTAGGCCCAGATCTCTGTACTGGGGTGAATGTATGACATTGTTCTGCATTCTGTCCATCAACTGTTGTTTTTGCAAGAATATAATGGAGACAGGGACTTAAAATAACACCTGACAGGAAATAATGTCAAAATAAATTAATGCATTTTGACTTCTTGAAAATATATATAAATTTAATGAAATGTTCAATATATATATATATATATATATATATATATATTATCTACTGGCGGTCGCCAGTAGATAGTTATAGTTACAACCTATTATCCATAGGAAATCCGCGACATTCTATTTGAAATAACTCTCTTGCCGGTTGACGTATCTTCGCAAAATTTTCAAACTTTGTGGCCCGCTCCGGTCCGCTCCTACCCTGAAAGTCTCAGGGGATTCGTCAGCGGGGGCCGAGAAAAAGGGGGTCCCAAAACGCGTTTTCCCCATGCAATTTTCCATAGGAAACTTTAGACACGGCTACAGCCCGAACTGCTGAACGGAATTACACCAAATTTGGCAAAGAGGTAGTTCTTGGTTCAGAAAGAACCCTTTTGTTAAATGGTGTAAATCCGTTCAGTAGTTGCTGAGAAAATCAAAAGTAAAAAGATAGTGATATCTATGGCCGAGTAGGGTCCGCGTACCCTCCCGATCCACGAGCTGCATGTTAATTGGCTGTCAGCTGGCTGTCAACATTCCGATTCAGGAAATGTTGGCAGCCATTTTATCCCTCGGTAGAACCGAGGGACAGAAACAAGTGCGCAAAGCGCACAAAGGGGGCAGGGTAGAAACACCCTGACCCCTAGGTTTGCTCAGGGGTCCCACAAGGACCCCTGGGCAAAAAAAAAAAAAATTTTTTAAATCGGCAGGATGCGCTCAGGGTGCGCGAATCCTGCCGAGAAATCGAGCGCGGTCTCCGCGCTCGATGTAGTGGCCCCGGGTGGGCCAAGTCCCGGGGGCATGCTGGGGGGTTAATTTTATGTGTGGGGGCCTCTAAGGGCCCCCAAGCCCGAGGGACCACCACCCCCGGGGCTTTATGTATAATGGTGCGGGAGGGCTCTGAGCCTCCCGCAGCCCCGGGACCACCACCTCCCGGGGCTTCTTTTTTAAATTAAAAACCTGTGTGGGGGCTCCAGCCCCACACGCCCGGGACCACCACCTCCCGGGGCACTAAGAAAAATTAAAATGGGGGTCCGTTTTGGACCCCAAGCCCCGGGGACCACCACCTCCCGGGGCTTTCAAAATGTAGGGAGGGGGCCGCGCGGCCCCCTCCTGGAGCCTGTGGTGGCCCTGGGGACCACCACCCCCAGGGCCGGCTCCTGCAGTGTCCCGGGTGCCTACCCCGGGACACTGCTGTTTGCAATGACAGGACGGGAGCCTCGCGGCTCCCGTCCTGTCATTGCAAACTTGCTTGGATATTGGAAGAGAGTGCAGGAAAACCTGCTCTCTCTTCCAATATCCAAAGCCGACTGCTTTCCACATGGGGAGCAGCATGTTAGCTGCTCCCCATGTGTAAAGCAATGCCGGCTCCTGTAGGACACGGGAGCCGGCGGGACTGTGGGGGCTTGGGGACCCCCACAGTCCCCAACGAGAGGCCAGGCCCCGGGGATGGGGTCCCCGGGGCCATAAGTGGCCACGGAGGGGGCCACGCAACCCCCTCCCCAAAGGAAAAAAGGAAAAAAAAGTGCAAGGCCGGCCCGGGGATGGGGTCCCCGGTGCCTTAAATGGCCTGAGGAGGGGGCCACGCAGCCCCCTCCAAATAAAAAAAGAGGCCATGCCCCGGGGATGGGGTCCCCGGGGCCAATACAGGCCCAGGGAAGGGGGCCACGCGTCCCCTTCCCGTTTTTTAAATTTATTTTAATTTAAAAGAGGGGTAAGGCCCTGGGGGATGGGGTCCCCAGGGCCTAAAAATAGGAAAAAGGAAGGGGGCCACACAGCCCCCCTTCAGAGGAAAAAAACAAAACAAAAAAAACGATCGGGCCCATAGGCCCCGCCCTTCCTTCACCACTCTGCAAACGCGCCCCTGGCGCGTTTGCAGAGAGGGAACAATTCCCCTTGAATACTGGGGGTCCCTGGGGGCCAACTAGCCCACCAGGAACCTCCAGTATGCGCCAGGGAGCTGCCTTGCAGAGAGGTGTACAGAGGCCACGTCCCTTTTACACCTCTCTGCAACGCAGCTCTATGGCGCTTTTGGAGGTATATGGTGGGCTAGTTGCACCCCAGGGACCCTCAGGATTCAAGGGAGTTAATCCCCCGACTTAAAACGCGCCACGGGGCGCGTTTGCACAGTGGTGAAGGGAGGGGGCGGGGCTTCAGGTGACATGTGTGCAAACAGGCCCCGTGGCGCGTTTTAAGATGGGGAATTAAATCCTCTTCAATCCTGAGGGTCCCTGGGGGCCAACTAGCCCAACAGGTACGTCCAGAAAGCGCCACAGAGCTGTGTTGCAGAGAGGTGTAAAAGGGGTGTGGCCTCTGTACATGTCTCTGCAACGCAGCCCCTGGCGCATACTGGAGGTTCCTGGTGGGCTAGTTGGCCCGTAGGGACCCTCATGATTCAAGGGGACTTAATCCCCAACTTAAAACGCGCCACGGGCGCGTTTGCACAGATGTCACCTCAGGCCCCGCCCCTCCCTTCACCATTGTGCAAATATTCCTCTAAAATCAGCCGAAATACGAATTCTGATTTACTCACCTGTTATCAGGAGAGACCTCAGTGCTGCATCTTTCAGCCCAGTACTAATCCTGAAAAGTAATTTTAACCGTACTTACCAGTAACTTGAATTTCCTTCCATAGGCTAACATTGACTGGTTTCACTTGGAAATTCTTCTAAGTGTGGAGTTTTGGAACTTTAAAATATTCCTCTAAAATCAGCCGAAATACGAATTCCGATTTACTCACCTGTTATCAGGAGAGACCTCAGTGCTGCATCTTTCAGCCCAGTACTGATCCTCAAAAGTAATTTTAACCGTACTTACCGGTAACTTGAATTTCCTTCATAGGCTAACATTGACTGGTTTCACTTGGAAATTCTTCTAAGTGTGGAGTTTTGGAACTTTAAAATATTCCTCTAAAATCAGCCGAAATACGAATTCCGATTTACTCACCTGTTATCAGGAGAGACCTCAGTGCTGCATCTTTCAGCCCAGTACTGATCCTCAAAAGTAATTTTAACCGTACTTACCGGTAACTTGAATTTCCTTCATAGGCTAACATTGACTGGTTTCACTTGGAAATTCTTCTAAGTGTGGAGTTTTGGAACTTTAAAATATTCATCTATAATCAGCCGAAATACGAATTCCGATTTACTCATCTGTTATCAGGAGAGACCTCAGTGCTGCATCTTTCAGCCCAGTACTGATCCTCAAAAGTAATTTTAACCGTACTTACCAGTAACTTGAATTTCCTTCCATAGGATATCATTGCCTGCTTTTTGCTGAAAAAGTTTCTAAGTGTTGATTTTTGAAACATACAAATATTCCTCTAAAATCAGCCGAAATACGAATTCCGATTTACTCACCTGTTATAAGGAGAGACCTCAGTGCTGTATCTTTCAGCCCAGTACTGGTCCTGAAAAGTAATTTTAACCGTACTTACCAGTAACTTATATTTTCTTCCATAGGAATCCATTGTCTGGTTTTCAGCAGAAAAGTTTCAAAGTGTCGATTTTCACAAACTACAAATATTCCTTAAAAATCTCCTGTATGACTTAAACGCATTCTTTCAACTGTTTACAGGAGATGCACCAGTGCTGGATCCAGGATCCAACACTGAGTAAGAAAAAGTAACGATAACAGTTTTTACCTGCTAAGTGAATTTCCTTCCATAGGATAACATTGGTGATTCTATGAGAAAAAGTTTCTAAGTGTCAACTTTTAAAATACAATAATATTCCTTAAAAATCACGACTGTAACCAAAACGCTTTTACTCAACTGTTTACAGGAGATGTACCAGGACTGAATCTAGGATCCAGTCCTGTGGTTAGAAAAGTAATCCATAAAGTAACTAATTGCATTTAACTAGAAATTCACATTGAGCTGAATGTTGCATTGTGTATGAAAATGTGTTGCCCATTGCAACAACTGTAACTACTGTACTTAAAAGTCTATTGCCTATGTGCAAAGTATTTAAACTAAAGTAATTCATTCTGAGAAAGTATTTTTGTAATGTAATGTATAATGTAATTACAATGTAATTTAAAAAATAAAATATGTAAAAGAAATTGTTTCTAAAAATGTAGTAAATCAGTGTGAAAAAAATTAATATAAAAATTAATACATTTAAAAATTGTCATTTAAAAAACCTTTGAAATTCACTGAAAAAACCGTAGGTTTCAGGCACGTTATAGTTACAAATTAGCATTTTAAAAACCTTTGAAATTCACTGAAAAAACCATAGGTTTCAGACACGTTATAGTTAGAAATTAGCATTTAAAAAACCTTTGAAATTCACTGAAAAAACCATAGGTTTTAGGGACAGTTATAGTTAGTTGGACATTGCACTCGTACAAAACCCGTGAAATTCCCCGTTATAGTTAGTTCAGCTAACTATAACTCGCGCCCCGCAATGCACTGCTGATGACGTCACATATTACATCACTCATGACATGGTCAGTGACATCACTGATGACATCACTGATGACATCTCAAATGACATCACTGATGACATCATCCACGTGATAATCTGATGCAGCTCCTCACACCCTAATATAACCTTTGATACACCCAATCTAAATTACAGAGTGCCATTCGCAAAACCATAGACACTCCAACACCAATAACTACATACCCACTCACTGATTCTTAGGTCTACACACACACATCCACTCACTCACCCGTACAGTCACTCATACTTATGGTCACTCAGTACAGGACTATCATATGCACTCTTACTCCTATATAGACACTCAAACACCGCCACTCATCCATAGAGGTACTCACACACCTAGTCAGTCATGCAAATAATTAAACACACTGCCATTTACTCACCTATACAGTTATACACACACCAGCTCACTTAATCATACAAATACTAGCACATTGTTACGCTCTTATACAATCACTGATACAAGCACACACTCATCCATACAGCCACTATCACAATCACTCACTCTCGCTTATAGCTATTTATATACTCCAATACACATATATACTGCCTTTCACATATGTAGTTACTCACACATGTACCACTGGGACATACATTCACTCACTAACACACTCTTACACACACTTACCCACCCATACAGTCTATCACAGATGCACTCTTGAAACCATCCACCCAGTGAATCACCCACTCACACATCTATGCACAGTCGCACACACCCCATCCACACAAACACTCAGGCACCCATACAGATACTCATAGAACCAATCAATAACCCATATAGACACTCATGTAGCTATTCGCAAATCCATGCATCCACTTACACACCAACAGACGGATACAGACATTCACACAGTTTAGTCACTAACCCATGCATTCAGTAAGATACGTTTAATCACTCACTTGTAGAGTCAGTCACGCACGTACTAAATCATCCATTCAGACACTTATACACCCACTTTTTCTTCAATACGCCTTTCCCTATATATATTAAACATATTTAAACTTTACAGAAACACACAGTCACTGGATGATGTCATCAGTGATGTCATTTGAGATGTCATCAGTGATGTCATCAGTGATGTCACTGACCATGTCATGAGTGATGTAATATGTGACGTCATCAGCAGTGCATTGCGGGGCGCGAGTTATAGTTAGCTGAACTAACTATAACGGGGGAATTTCACGGGTTTTGTACGAGTGCAATGTCCAACTAACTATAACTGTCCCTAAAACCTATGGTTTTTTCAGTGAATTTCAAAGGTTTTTTAAATGCTAATTTCTAACTATAGCGTGTCTGAAACCTATGGTTTTTTCAGTGAATTTCAAAGGTTTTTAAAATGCTAATTTGTAACTATAACGTGCCTGAAACCTACGGTTTTTTCAGTGAATATATATATATATACATACACACATCCATATATATTATATATACATATAATTAAAGCTTTTTATGTACTTATAAAATATTTTCTTTTTTAATTTAAAAATAGATGCAATTTCAGTTTATGTCAAAATAATGTTTTTAAGTTAAATTATTTACATAACTTTTAGTAATGTTTACTACTTAAAAAATAAATATAAACATTTTACTTCAGGCAGGGTTTTTAAAACAAGTGTCTAAAAATAACTCAAATGTAATTCAATATATTTAAATTAATTAAATATTTAATTTAAAATTAAGTTAATAGTGCTGTGGGATTTTGCTTGATGTTCTATATGTACAATAAATGCATAGATATAATTGACATTAATATTTAACATAAAAATATTTTAAGCAAATATATTTTTTAAGATTATTAAACATTTTAACCTTTCCCTGTAGTTTATCATAGGGAGATCTCTGCCTGGGTGGAGGAATTCTCTGCCTACTTGTGAAAATGTACTGGTAGTAACTTTACACTTGTAGATTAGACTGCAACTCCTGATTTCAAGGGGAAGACATGCAAGTCTATACTTTGTAGTACATTTTCACTCTTAAATGATGAATAGCCAAAAGTTGTAAATTTACTACAAAGTATAAGAGTAACTTTAAACATGTAGATTTACTCATGTGTAAGCTTACTTTGTGAATAGGCCAATAGAGCACAATGAACTATGGGTTGCTCAATGTCTATAGGGGTGTGATGTGGTTGAGTTACCAAATTGCTGATTTGGAACATAGAGACTTATAGTTGTATAAACGAAGCGTACATTCCCTTTTTGCAGTCCCAGGGCATGTCTTTATTACAGCAGGGGCTGCAGACTCTTGTGCAGACCTTGCGGTAATACCAATCGAGTGAGTGCAAATTTAGCGCAAGCGCAATGAGAAGGGGTACATTCCTAAATTTGCATTGGGACATGGACCATGTAAAAAAGGGAATACCTTTGCCCCTACTCCTCATACAGTATTAGAGATGCACACACTGGCGCTAACAGGCTCATTGGGGGGGCTTAACTGTGTGCTATTTAGGAAGTGGTATATAGTTAGTGTGCACTCTGAGGGTACCACTTGAGAGAGAAGTAAGGGTCACCATGCATTTTGTCTCTAAAACCAGGTGGTCCTGAAGTGGAAGACGGACCAGTGGTTTGAAATGGCTGCTCTGTGTTTTACTTCTGTACTCTCACCAGTGCAGGCATTAGTTCATGCCTGTAGTTAGGAAAACACTTTTTTTATTTCGAAATATGGTGCATCATCTCAGACCAAATACTAGTACACTTGGTGCAGATGGGACCTACTATACATGTACATAATCGGGCCCCTGTTTTCAAAGCCTAGCTTCCAAACTTAATTAAAAAATAACCACATTCTAGACAAATCACTAAGGCCCTCATTAGAAGCAGCTCAGTTAATTGTGATGCGTGTGGTAACGGTTGTTACTGCACATATTGCAATTATGAGTTTTGTGATAAATATCTTCAGGTTAAATCTGCTGATATTTAGCAGTTGAAATGTCTGTGTTAACCAGAAAATGAGGGTTTTGTTGCAGTAAGTACCAAAATCTTCATCTTATTACCTAAAAACTAGTAATTAGGTGGTTTTTATCACACCCTATAAATTCCATCCCGATGGATTCGGTTTTTATCAGTCCTGATAAACATTGCATCATTTACCCAGCCACTATTAATGATGGCCTTAATCTCCATCTGCTTAAAAATCTGTAAATATGTGAAATTTAATATAAATATGTGAAGACCCCAATAATAATCTTATTTTTTGATACCAGTCAAGATCCACCTTTAGGTAAGCACTGCTTTGTCTTCCAGTTAGGTGCACACTGTATAAATACGAGCACATAATTGGATGACTTAGCGCAGAGGCATTCTCCTCACATATTCTTTTGGAAATTATTAAGAGCATCTGATTTTTTCGGTCACAGATTATGAAAATAAATGACAATAAGACCAAATAGTCCAGAATTCAAACTTCTTCCATTCAAATGTGTGATATTATTTCTTTTTCTAAATTTATGTAAGGCAAGACTGATACCGTTAACATTGCCTCACAGGATACAGATAATAAAGAAGCTTCCTTTGACACAGTGAAGCCTCTACCTTAGATACTTTCTGCAGCCTTTTTATTTTCTCCACTCTGTCAGTGTCAGAATGCTTTGAATGCAACATGATTGGCTTGGATAGAACGAAGGGAGGGGCTCAGCCAGCAGGTGACATCTAGCCACTGATGAAGGAAGACTTAAGTTAGCTGCGAAGGAAGGGTGGGTGAAGATATGAACAGGTTTTAGTTCTTTATTTAAGCCTCAAGGTTGCAGGCTCCCCTTTGTCTAGTCTTCTTCAGCTGCTGATGAACCAGAAAAAAGCAAGAGTATTCAAAACATTTGACTTGATGCGATTCAGAATGCACTATGGAACTCATAAAAAATCAGCAAAGAATTTACTCTAGAAAAACAACAATTTAGGAAATTATCATGTGGTCTCCTGCATTTGCAGTCCAGTAACTGCCCAGCATTGAGGGGAGCTCTGCTCATCTGAGGGCCTTTGTAGATCTGTGAGGCAATGTTATTGAGTTTCTCATAATTGCTGTTAGGTAAATTCAAAATGTTTACCTTAACAATTTTTCATAGATATCCAAATATTATAGTCTTATAGCCTGCTGTCAACAGGCCATAGCTCTTGTTAAAAGCTCTGAGCCGGAGTTATAGGCCCTAGTCACACGCTGTGTGTAGAATGTACTAAATTAAAAAGGAAGAAACATAAAGACAAACATTAGCATGTTGGATCCACAGGCCTAAATCAGTCATTGTTGACTATGAGCCACTCCATTATCTTTAGTGGAGCTCTCCATATTCCACTGTTCTAATTGTCGTAACACGACTGCAGAATTTCAGCACAGGCTAGCAGCACATTTCCATGAAACTCGGTTGGCTAAAAAAATCAGACTGTAACAGGAAAATCTTGTTTAATAAATAATAAACCTTCCTTCTCTTTAATAACCAGTTCATTATATAAGCATAATTTCTTGTAAACCAAGGCAAGTAAATTATGCATGAACGTTAATATATGCTAAACATCTTCTTTTGTGCACTTGTGAAAAAACTGGTACAGTGATGCTTTTTCTTTTACTAGTGCATATGCAGCCACAAGATCAACTGTACATGTCTTTTAGCTTATGTTGCTCTATTATTTCCATGACGATATGCTTTTCTAGTTGAGGTCGAACTTGGTAGATATGATTGCAGTGATGAAGCAACACATTAAATATTATAAGGAGGAATATGCATTTCTTTTAAAGTGGATCACATTCACAAACTTTCACGGGTGGTAGGATTTCATTAGATTTGAAGTAATTTTAGTTCATTATTTATGAACACATTGTTCTGACGGGCAAGTGAGGTCATTTAGCTATTCCTGTGCTTAAATCCAGTTTTGCACCAACCAGAGCAGCACATTGTCCCTCATAACTGACACAAATTTTACTAGGCACATTTATTCTAATTACCAAAGACATTTATTAACAAAGGACAGAGCTGCACACCATGGGGGTTAGGTCTGGTAGAACCACTAAAGGTATTTCTGTAGCTGTTGCGTCTCTGTTTAATGATGTGACTACCAGTGGCAGCCGGTAAGTTTAGGAGGGAGGGGGGCGGACCGGACACACACGCACACATGTACACTCACAGCCATGCATTCACACACGCACACACACAAACACATCCATTCACAACACTCATTACCAAACATTCATACAAACACGCATGCACGCACCAAACATTCATTAAAAAAAAAAAACGCCTGCAGCTCTGCCTCAGAGGTCCCAGGAGGCTTGGGACTGCTGCCTTCCCTCACTGGCTGACCTAAGGTCAGCCAATGAGGGAAGGCAGCAGTACCAACATCATCACAGAGTGGGATGGGGTCAGTGAGACTGCTGACACCCACCCCACTCTGTGATGAAGTGTCACTGATTGACACTCGACCCTGGGCGCTTCAGGGCTTAAATCTGAAGTGCCAGGTGCGAGGCAATCAGTAACGCTACCCCTCGTCACTGAGGGGAGGGCGTCAGGGACCTTTGCTGAGCTGAGGAGGTCACGCCCACAGGAGCTGTGACTTCCTCAGCCCAGCAAAGTTCAGCTCAGGCAGCCAGGAGCCTGCACATTTAGCGCATGTCTGTTTCCTGGCTGCCTGACCTGAAAATGAAAAGTGCCTGTTAGGCTGACCTTTGTTCAGTTTATGAGGGGCAAAAGGTGGGGTGCCTGGCCCCTCAGTCCCTTCTGTAATATCAATAGCGCTGGTGCACATAAAGCGCCAACGCTATCTTCAAGGGGGGTTGCCCCCATGCAAATGAGGGAATCCCTTTGCCTCTGTGCCCGCGCCCTAATACAGACGCGGGTGCAGAGGCAAAGAAGCCCCATATATATATATATATATATATATATATATATATATATATATATATATATATATATATATATATATATATATATAGAGCATGCTCTGAGGAATATATACATGGACCATATGAATTCTTTTAAAGCTTTCAGTAGCAAATACTGCTCCAAGAGCCTGGAAATATCTCCTCCAGGGGATCAAAATAGTGCCCACAGAGGATGCAGGTTGGAAACATGGTGATTGGTTGGGGACTGGGGTGTGGAAGTTATATTTCTGAGCCTCATCGTGTGTCAAAGTACTCTTAATGTCGTTTTCGCTGCAAAGGGCTACTGCTGCAGTAGCAGGTAGTTTGTGCCGCCACAGCTGAGATTTCATCTCCAAATCACTATTGTGCCCAAGAACACCTTACTTTTCCCTTGCACATTTGTTTTTAATAGGCCAATTAATCAGCTACAGAATCAACCAAAAACTAAATGTCAGCACATCAATATCTTTATTTCATCAGAAATGCAATGCTTGGGGGCGTGGCTTGGATGCCGAACATGGCGGACGCGTCTCGATAGAGCTCCGTCGTCCGCCCTTGCCAATTTCATCATCCGTCCTTCATCCTGGTCCCCACTGACCGAAATTGTGGTGCGCCTTGGGGGGGGCCGTGTCGGGCTTCAGGTGGTGTGCCCCTGTGGCTCGTGGGGGTCTGCTTCGGCCGCCAGGCCGGACCCCCGCCGGCGGGCGGTGGACGAGGTGCCCGGGGGGGCGGAGGTGCCGGCTGGACGCTGAGGCCGGGTTCCCTGTGCGGCGAGCCGGAGGGGCCATTGCCTGGTGTGGGCGGCCCACTCGGGGCGTGCCGGGTGCCCGGTTCTGTGGTTGGGGGCCGCTGTGTGGCTGTTGCGGCGCCCATCCCCCTTGTGCATGCTGCAGTGATCGGCCGGCGGCCTGGACCACAGAGTGCTGCCCGGATGAGTCAGCCTGGAGGGCGCACATCATCGGAGCGGGCCTGCTACTGAGGAGGAGTGAGTGGCGGCGGCGAGACCCCTGCCCCCCCGGCCCACCAGGGACCAGACGGACCGCGCCACGCGCCGAGGAGGTGAGCCTGAGTCGGGGCCTAGACGCCATAGGTCCCCCTGCAGGTGGCTGCCGAGCTGTGGATTCCGGCGTGAGGTGGGTCCTGCATTCCGCGGCGTCCTCTGTGCGGGCGGAGTCAGCTGCCGGGGCCTCTCCGGGACCAGGGGCCCCCTGTGGCGGGGGCTGGGGCTGTGTCGGGCCCGGGAAGCAGTGAGGCCTTGGTCGGCGCTGGCTGTGGCCCCCTGGGGGTGCCTGCTGCCCGGATGAGTCAGCCTGGAGGGCGCACATCATCGGAGCGGGCCTGCTCCTGAGGAGGAGTGAGTGGCGGCGGTGAGACCCTCGCCCCCCCGGCCCACCAGGGACCAGACGGACCGCGCCACGCGCCGGGGAGGTGAGCCTGAGTCGGGGCCTGGACGCCATCGGTCCCCCTGCAGGTGGCTGCCGAGCTGTGGATTCCGGCGTGAGGTGGGTCCTGCATTACAGCCGCGGCATCCTCTGTGCGGGCGGCATCAGCTGCCGGGCCTCTCCGGGACCAGGGGCCCCCTGTGGCGAGGGCTGGGGCTGTGCCGGGCCCGGGAAGCGGTGAGGCCTTGGTCGGCGCTGGCTGTGGGCCCCTGGGGGTGCCTTGGGCCGGGCCTGGGTCTGTGACTGCGCCGCCATCGTAGTGCCGCCCCCCCTGCGGTGGCTGAGGAAGATCCCCTGGTGGCGGCTCACAGGCGGGCCTACTTCTAACAGTGGAAGCTTGCGGACCGTGCAGGGGCCGGGCCTACATCGTGCTATAGCCGGGGGTGCCCTACCTGCCGCGCTGCGGTGCCTGTTCTCCTTTCCCTGCTCCTGGGTCCTGTGGTTAACTTTGCCCTGGTCTGCCGGCGGGTGGCCCTACACACCATCATGGGTAAGAACAACCCTAGCACAGCGGCGCCTAAACAACCTACCATGGACCAGTACACCACGGCCGTCCCAGCCGGGAGGGAGGCCGTTGGGGCGTCTCCTCGGACACGGCGATGCTCCTAGAGGCCATCACGCAGTCCCGCACGGCCCTCGAGGCCCAGATCGGTGCAGTGGGATCCGAGGTGTCGTTTATTCGCCAAGACCTCCGGAAGGCGGTTGACCGGATCACGGAGGCCGAGACGAGGGTCTCCACTGTGGAGGATACTGTGTCTGCCCTTCAGAAAAAGGTCGACAAACTGGCCATGGTCTCCAGGGAGCTTGCGGCTAGGGCTGAGGACGCCGAAGGGAGGGCCCGCCACAACAATATCCGCCTGGTGGGCTTTCCGGAGGGATGCGAGGGGTCCTCGATGGTAACTTTCCTTTCAACCTGGCTCAAGGCGCTGCTGCCTGCAGAAGATATTTCGCCCTGCTTCCTGATTGAACGAGCACATCGCGCCCTGACTAAGAAGCCGCCGCCGGGCGAGCGCTCGCGTCCGGTCATTGCCCGCCTCCTTAATTACGCTGACCGCGATGCCGTTCTGCGCTTTGCCCGCATGCACAAGGAGAGCATGGTCTATGAGTCCCACCCCATTATGGTCTTTCCGGACTACACCCGGATCGTCCAGCAGCAGCGACAGTCCTTCGTGGCGGCGAAGCGGCGCTTGCGCGACCTGAACCTTTCCTACGCTCTTATGTTTCCAGCTCGCATGAAAGTACTCTTCCAATCCAAATCCTACTTTTTGACACTCCGGAGGAAGTCTTTGCATGGACAGACGAACACCGGCGCCTCAAGCCACACTCCCCGCCACCTCTGGACTCAGATTCCTCTCAGAGCTCACGTGTGAGTGGCCGTCAGGGTGGGGACACTTCGCACCGGCGACATCGCTCTCGATCCAACTGGCGTTCCCAGGACAAGACGGACGCAGCGAAGTGAGGTCCTGTGGGGTTGGCATTATCCTGGCTGTTTTGCAGTTTTGTAATATGTTGTTTGCACCGCACTGTCCCACATACATAGGTAGGCATCCGCGTTTTGCTCCACCCATGGCTCATGGCCCATGCAGCTAGGACCACTCCTCCGGGGGACCTCAATATAGTGTCCTGGAATGTGCGGGGCCTGCTGAATAGGGTCAAGAGAGGGGCAGTACTGACCCAAGCCAAGCGGTACTCCGCCGATGTTCTGCTCCTACAGGAGACCCACCTGCTCGGCAACAAGGCCCCGTGCCTGTCCAGGTTCGGCTACACTGCAGTGCACCACTCGGGTTTCTCCAGGGGCGCACGCGGAACGGCCGTGCTCATACACCGTAGGGTCCCCTTCCAGGTTACGAGACAGTGGCTAGATCCCGGTGGCCGCTTTACGGTCGTGTCTGGTACCTTGGCGGGTGAGCAAGTAACTCTTGGTAGCATATATGCCCCACCCCCCCTTAGTCAGATGTTTGTGGACAGACTGACGCAGCTCTGGGGAGAATTTCCCGATGGCCTGATCATACTGGGGGGAGACTGGAATGACACTATGGCCCCTCTGGACAGATGGAGGGCGCGGCCCCCGACCGTCCCCCCCTCTAGAACTAAACTCAATACCCTTGCGTACACCCTGGGCTGGACGGACACATGGCGGGCCCTTCAGCCTTTCGAGGCGGGATACACATACGTGTCGCCGGTACACCCTGCGCTGTCCCGCTTAGACTACCTGTTCCTCCCACATAGTTATACCCATAGGGTTGTGACCGCTTCTATCCTCCCACGTGGCCTGTCTGACCACTCGCCTACCCAACTCACGCTCAGTCTGCAAACTAGTCGCCCCTCCTATCGCTGGCGCATGTCACTGTGGCTGCTTCGGGATCCCGAGTATCGGGAGGCACTTCACCGCGCAACGACAGATTACTTTGCCGCTAACGTTGGGTCTGTCTCCTCCAAGATTTCACTGTGGGAAGCCTTCAAGCCCACGATACGTGGGATAGATATTAGTTACCGCACGGGAGAAAAGAAACGTCGTCTAGCGCAGGTACTGGACCTGGAAGAGTGACAACGTGCTCTCCAGGATGCCGTGGTGGAGGGTTCGGACGGGGGTGCCCGCCGCAATCTGCTTCAGGTTCAACAGCAGCTGCACCAGTTGCTTACAAACACGGCCAAGGACGCCTGGCTGGCGACTCAATACCGGATATATCAATGGGGCGATAAGTCCAGCCAGATGCTCCATAGACTCTGCCAAGCGAGGTCCTCCCCGACTCAAGTCCCGGTACTCCGTTCCTCTACGGGCGCCTTGTGCTCCTCCCCGGAGGCAGTTGTACAGGTTTTCGCGGAGTTCTACGCCGCGCTCTACAGTGCCCTTGGGGAACTCGCCGACTCGCCCATCGATGCCTTTCTCGTAGATATCCCTCCGAAGCGCCTTTCCGATGAGCAGCGAGACGCCCTAGACAAACCTATCTCGCTGGATGAACTACAGGCTGCACTCACCAATATTCACCCAGGCCGCGCACCTGGCCCGAACGGGTTCCCCAGCGACTTCCTACGTCCCCACATGGGGACCGCTGGGCCTCATCTTCTCGGCGCACTACACCAGGCGCTTGAGCAAGAGATCTTACCCCGGACTGGCGCCACACCGAAATTGTTGTTTTTCTCAAGCCGGGCCGACCGCCGGAAGACCCGGGCTCTTATCGCCCCATATCCTTGCTGAATTTTGAGCCGAAGCTGCTGTGGAAGGTGTTGGCTGATCGCCTTCGTACATGTATCCTTGACCTTGTCCACCCGGACCAGTCCGGCTTCATGCCGCACCGCTCCACTAGGCATAACATACGACGCGTACATAATGCCATCGCCGGGGCCCATCGTCTGGGACGCCCAGCGGCGGTCCTACTGGCCGACATCGACAAGGCCTTCGATTCTCTAGGTTGGACGTACCTTTTCAAATTATTGGAGGCGGTCAATTTGGGGCCTCGCTTCCGCGCTTATGTTAAACTTTTATACACGGACCTAACGGCTTCTGTTCGGGTGGCCGGGTTTTGCTCGGACACCTTTAACATTCAGCGGGGTACGAGACAGGGATGTCCTCTCTCCCCGCTTCTTTTCGCCTTGGCAATTGAACCTTTGGCAGCTTGGGTGCGTCTGGATGCAGTATACAGGGGCCTGGATTGGTCCCCGAATATTCGGACAAGATAGCATTATATGCGGATGACACATTATTCCTTTTTTCAGACCCCTGGGTCACCGGACCAAGGGTGCTGCAAATTCTGCGGGTGTTTGGTGAAACTACAGGGCTCCACGCCAACCCGTCCAAATCGACGCTCTTCTCGATTTGTGGTGATCAGGGGAGTCTGGACTGGGCCTCGCAGCTGGTCAGGGCACAAGACGGATTTAAATATCTTGGTGTCCATGTTACCAGAGACCCCACCATGGCGTGGTCACTCAACATTGCCCCTCTGCTTCCTAGGGTTCGGGAGGAGACAACGGTATGGTCTCATCTCCCCTGTCTTTATACGGCCGATCTGCTATTTTTAAAATGGTGTCCTTGCCCCGCTTGCTTTACCGACTACAGAACTACCCTTACCCCATTCCGCCGTCCTGGTTTCGCCAGGTGAATGCTCTTCTGAACGGTTTTTTGTGGGATGGCGGGGCGGTTCGGGTGGCCTTGGCGACCTGTGTCCAATCTACCTACTGCGGGGGCATCGCTGCGGCGGACGTGCAGTCCTATTACTGGGCGTCCCAGTTGCTGGTCATCAATGATTGGTGGTACAGCCAGCAAGACGATCCGGCTTACGCGGTGGAACGACTCTTCTTGGAGGTGTATCCGCTATTAGATCTCCTGTATAGTAACTCGGCCCTAGAGGCCCTCCTGCCGGCCAGTCGTACGGTGATCCAGATATGGAGACGCGTTTTGAGGTCCATGGGGTGGTGGGGCATGCTAACATGTGCGACGCCCCTCTGGCGGGGCACGTACCTCCGACCGGTCTCGGCTCTGCCCGGTTTCCGTCATTGGGACACTATAGGGATCTCGACATTGGGGGATGTGATGCGCGGACCCACACTCAAAACCTTTCAAATGCTACAGGAGGAGTTTGATTTACATAAGTCCCAATTCTATAAATATCTTCAGCTTCGCCACGCCTTGTCTCCCCAGATTAAAACCCTTACGACACTACCAGAATTTCACCCATTAGAGGGTAGACTATTGATGGGGGACCTGGGGGACACAAAATCCGTCAGCTCTATCAGACACTGACCACACATGCCAAGACGAACCTGGGCCGGACGAGGGCGGCATGGGAGGCGGATATACCGACCCTTTCTGATGACGACTGGACTGAGGCCCTGGCCAGCCCCAGGGGCTCGGCTGTGTCCACCAGATACCGACTGATCCAGTTTAAATATCTCCACCGTGTGTACTACACCCGCCTCCGTCTTTGGAGGATGGGGGCTATTTCATCCCCCACCTGCCTCAGATGCCAGTCGGATGATGGCTCCTTCGTGCACACGGTCTGGGGCTGTACAGCGCTGCGGCATTTTTGGTCGGGTGTGTTGTCCTGCCTAGGGCTAGTTCTGGGTTGGGATCTCCCAGCAGACCCCCGTCTAATTCTCCTACATAGCACTGACGACATAGGGGGAACATATACAAAAGACACCTGCTCTTCTTAGGACTCACAGTGGCCAAGCGCGACATAGCCCAACAGTGGAAGTCCTCTTCTCCCCTGGGGTAGCGGCTTGGAAGTCCGCATTAGACAAGTGTATGTTTGCTGAGGTGGCGGTGTTTCAGGCTCGAGGTTGCCCGCAGAAACATGGGAAGATCTGGGCTGTATTGGCTAAATTCCGTGGCATTGACCTTTCTATCTTTCCCACGTCCACAAATCAGGATCTCATAGACATGCTTACCATATAAGGACTTTTAATTCCTACTGAGGTCTAGCTGGTGCGGAAATATGCCTATTTGTTTTTACATCTGTATAATGTTTCAAGCGGGAAGTGCGGTGCAGGGGAGGGGGGAGGTGGGTGGTGGGGGCTGTTGGTTTGAATGTTTTATATATCCTCAAGGGTTACCCTCCTCAGCGACTCATGTCTCATTGATCCGCGTTATGTATATACACTGCCTGTTGGGGGCTCACCCCGTTGGATGTAAAATTTCAATAAAATCTATTGTCAAAAAAAAAAAAAAGAAATGCAATGCTTCCTGTTAAAAAATAGGTTTACAGACTAGATTATTCCACATGAGTTGCATGCCATTATGGCTCTAACAAGCAAGAATAAGATGCTCTCTTATCTAGTGTATGTATAGTCATACATGACAACTCACATGGTGACACGCGATATCGGCTGCCATTACACGGTCTCCGGTGTGCAGCCGATATCACACAGTGGCAGGGAAAACAATCTGAAAACCACTGTAAATAGGGGTTTTCCAGCTCGTTTTCTGAGGCTTTGAACTGCCGACGTCCATTAAGGGGTGTGAAAACACTCCAGGACATCGGCACCAGCCTCAGCAAGCTTTTTTTGGGGGGGGCTTAGAGGTGGGGGTTCAAAAGTGACTCGTAGGTACTTCTCGGCATGAGGCCCCTCCCCTTTCAAGGCCCTGCCCCCTCCTCACACAGCGAGATTGTTCTTCACGTTGGCAGGTATGGTATAGTGGTGTGGAATAACGGCAGATTAGTTCCCACCATTGGCAATGTATTAAACTTTTCCACAATGCAACACCAGGGCACCACTCAACTTGTCGAACACATAATGTCAAAAGACGTAGCTCCCTAAGTAATTTTCTTAGTGGAAATATATATCTGATAGAGACTTCTAGCTGCAGATTCCTTACCTTTGAATTTCCCAGGCGTCAGGCTGGATCCGGAAACTTTTGCTGAGCAATACCCCTTGAGCACAGCTTTGGGTGGCTCCATTCGGCTCTGCGTGACGTCGTCAGCAGCGTCAGTTATGACGTCGCGGTGCCTATATACGCGCCACCCAGGCGTGCGGACGTCAGTTCTTTTCTTTCCGTGCCAGTTAAGCGCCGATCCGGGAAGAGCTACCGCTGCCACTTTTTGGCAGGCTTTTTCCCGACTTTTGCCGACATTTTTAGATTCCAACTTCGTGTGTGAGGGATGTCTTTGAGGAAGACAGGTTTCAAACCATGCAGGACTTGTTCCCGCATGATGTCGGTTACTGATCCCCACCGCGTAAGTCTTTGGTATCTCGAGCGCGACCACGACACAAAGTCGTGTTCGGACTGTCGGGCGATGGCTCCGAAGACCTTGAGGGAGCGAGCGATGAAGCTGCTCGCAGCCCGGCAGTCGACACTGTCAAGTGAGACTTCGAGGAGGTCACGATCCGGTTCGAAGAAGAGGAGGTCGCGGGACCGCTCCCGGAGCCCAAAGTCCTCTTCCTCCCATTCGAGGTCCTCGGGACACTCGGGGAAGAGGCACAAGAAGAAGAAGAAATCCAAGCGGACTTCATCTTCACCTCAACTGGCGTCCGTCATCAAGAGAGGTAAGGAGCACCGACGCTCTAAGCCCGGTTCTGTGGAGCCGGAGCCAGAATCGATTTTGCGCCTCCCCCCCTTTACGGGAGCCAGAGCGACTCCCGCTCAAATTAAAGAATTTTACGAGGCCATGTGCCGCGCATTTGACCGGAATGACCCCTCTGGTGAGCCTTTGGGCCCCGGGGGTCGGAGGGGGCCTTATTGGGTTTGACGCCGTCGGCTCCGGCCACTACACCGGTGGGGTCTCAGGGATCCGAACCTGGATCCGGTTCAACACCAGTCGTGCCAATGTGACCTTCACCGGCGCCGAACACGAAGTCGGTGCCTGTGATGTCGCCGATGCTCATCGGTGGTGCAAGCCCCATCCTCATCCCCGATGACATGGAGCCGGAACAGCGTAGATCAACGCCAGTTCCGGAGTCGACAGAACCCAGAGGTTCTATGTTGTCGCCTGAGCACTTTGAAGACGTGCTAGGCTCAGGAGAGGAATGGGAGGGGTCTGGAGACCCTCTTGAGAACAAGGATGTCTCTGAGGAGAATTTGGACTGGTATTAGGAACTTAGGGAGGCCAGTGGTCTGGATACTTTCCCAGACACTGGCATGCTCTCTCCACCTACAGTGGCTATGGAGGAGGGAGTGTCCTATGCCATGGCGGTAAAGAGAGCAGCCGAGGTCCTAGGACAAGAGCTGCCCTCAGTGCAGGTCAGGACTAATCTCCTGACTGAGGTGCTTCAACCTGGGGCTTCCACTTCTGACCCCTGTTACCCTTTAATGAGGCACTTACGGACGTCCTTCTAGGAACTTGGTCCAAACCTAGCACAGGGGCTCCTGTGAATAGGACGATTGCACGCCGCCCTCACCCAGCTCCAGGTGACCCAAAGTTCCTCAGCCTACACCCCACCCCAGAGAATTTGGTGGTGCAGGCCTCTACGTCCTAAGGCGCATTCCCTTCTGCCCCTCCGGATAGGGAATCCAAGAGGCTGGATTCACTTGGGAAGAAGATGTTTTCTTCCTCCAGCCTGGCATTGCGGTCGGTGAATACTGCATGCTTATTGGGCCATTTCTCCCATTCCCTTTGGGAGATGGTTGAGCAAGTGCTGCCACAAGTCCCGGAGGAAGCCCGGGCTGTGCTCTCCCAAGCTGTCAAGGACGGGAGTGATTCAGCAAAATTTGCCATACGGTGTGGGATAGATACGACCGATTCACTGTGCAGATCGATTTCAACGACGGCGGCCCTGAGATGGCACGCCTGGCTTCGTACTACTGGCTTCTCGTGTGATGTCCAAGCCAATTTGATGGACATGCTCTTTGATGGAACCCACCTTTTTGGGGAAAAGGCAGACTCGGCCCTGGTCAGGTTCAAGGACTCTGGTGCTACGGCCAGATCCTTGGGCCTTTCCTCTACTCCTCGTGGCCAGTCTTCCTTTCGCCCCTTTCGTGGCAACGGAAGGGGTTTCCAACCGTGTCAGCCCTATCCCAGCCACCGTTCCGCACAGACTGCCCAAGCTGTGCGTGGACGTGGACGCGGTGCATTCCGATCTCGGAATGGAGGCCAGAAGTTGTCTACCAGACTGCCCCCGGCAGCCGCAACCTCCAAGAAGTCCTAGGCTGATTCTGCAGGACCACACTACTCCAGTTGGTGGAACAATTCGTCATAATCTCCCCTACTGGAGATCCATAACATCGGACAAGTGGGTCTTGCAGATCGTCCAGGAGGGCTATTCTCTACCTTTCCTTTCTTTTCCTCCTACCATTCTGCCAAGTCAGCAACGGTTGATGGAGGATCATTTGAAATTGCTACAAGAGGAAGTTACAGCTCTCTTGGCCAAGGGAGCTATAGAAAGGGTCCCAGTTTGAGAAGTAGGCAGTGGCTGTTATTCCTGCTACTTTCTGATTCCGAAGAAGAACAAGGGGCTAAGGCCCATTTTAGATCTTTGGACTGTAAATATCTTCCTCAGGGAGGAGAAATTCAAAATGCTCACTCTGGCTCAGGTCTTGTCTGCCCTAGACCAAGAAGACTGGATGATAGCGTTGGACCTGCAGGATGCGTATTTTCATATCCCCATCCTGCACTTTCAGTTTACTGTGCTCCCCTTTGGCCTTACCAGTGCCCCTCAGGTGTTTGCCAAGGGGAGATGGCGGTGGTTGCAGCACATCTGCGCAGGTTAGGGGTGTCGGTCTTCCGCTATCTAGATGACTGGATGTGGAAGGCGTCTTCATCCCAGGCAGTCGTCTCCCACCTTCAGACTACGGCGAACCTCCTGCATTCGCTGGGGTTCTCTATAAGCGTGCTGAAGTCACACCTGACTCCTTCTCAGACGCTCCCTTTCATCAGAGCTGTTCTGGACACAGTGCAGTTTCTGGCTTATCCTCCCGAGCAGCGAGTCCAGGATATTCAGGCTATGATTCCGATTTTCAGCCTCTATCCTGGATTTCGGTGAGACTGACTCTGAGGCTGATGGGTCTCATGGTCTCCTGCATCCTGTTGGTAAGACACGCAAGATGGCGTATGCGGTGTCTGCAGTGGGACTTGACGTTCCAATGGGCATAGCATCGGGGAAATCTCACTGACTTGGTTCAGATCTCGGAAGGAACTGCAAAAGATCTGCAGTGGTGGTTGACGAACTGAGAATGGGTCAATGGCAGACCCCTCTCTCTTCCCAACCAGATCTCATGGTCATGACAGATGCATCACTTCTGGGATGGGGCAGCCAGCTGGGAAAGGTGGAGATCAGGCGACACTGGTCTCTGGCGGAGTCGGAGCTCCACATAAATTTATTGGAGCTCCGGGCGATTCGGTTGGCATTGAAAGCATTTCTTCCCTCTGTCAAGGGGAAGCACGTGCAGGTGTTCACGGACAACACTACCGCCATGTGGTACTGCAACAAGCAGGGTGGGGTGGGGTCGTGGACCCTTTGTCGAGAGGCCCTGCGTTTCTGGACATGGCTGGAACAGCAGGGCATACCCCTGGTGATTCAACACCTGCCAGGTTCTCTGAACACCAGGGCAGACAAACTCAGCCATTGATGCCTAGTGGATCACGAATGGCGTCTCCAGTCGGAGGTGACGCAAGGTCTCTTTCAGCAGTGGGGAGAACCTTGGTTAGATTTGTTCGCCTCCAAATAGAACGCGCAGTTTCAGCAGTACTGCGGCTTGAGTTTCCAAGGTGGCTATCGCTCGGCGACGCTTTTCGTCGCGAGTGGAACTTAGGCCTGTTGTATGCCTTTCCGCCCATACCACTCCGACCCAACAGACCTGAAAAACTACCAGCCCATCTCTCTCCTCCCATTCGCGGCCAAAGTCACCGAGAGACTCGTAAACGCACAGCTGACCGCCTTCATAGAAGAGAACTCCATCCTGGACGCCTCCCAGTCTGAATTCCACAGCAACCACAGCACCGAGACAGCCCTCCTCGCCGCCACCGACGACATCCGCATGCTACTTGACAAGGGACACACCGGGGCCCTCATCCTCCTAGACCTCTCCGCAGCCTTCGACACCGTTTCGCATCGCACTCTCGCAGCCAGACTGCATGACGCGGGAATACAAGGAGCCGCCCTCGACTGGATCCAATCCTTCCTCTCCGGCAGAACCCAGAGGATCCGACTCCCTCCCTTCCTCTCCAAACCTACCGAAGTCAACTGCGGAGTACCGCAGGGATCATCACTCAGCCCCACGCTCTTCAACATCTACATGGCCCCCCTCGCAGCCATCGTCAGACAGCATCGTATCCTACGCCGATGATACCCAGCTCATCCTCTCGCTCACGAAGAATCCCGAAGACACCAGACTCTGTTTCCAGGAAGGTATGAAGAACGTGGCAGCCTGGATGATGGACAGCTGCCTGAAGCTAAACTCAGAGAAGACCGAGGTCCTCATCCTCGGCCCCTGCACCTCCGCCTGGGACTACACCTGGTGGCCCTCCGCCCTCGGGATCCCACCCACCCCTACAGACCACGTTGGGAACCTCGGCATCATCCTTGACTCCTCCCTCTCCATGAACCGCCAGATCAACGCCGTCGCCTCCACCAGTTTCAACTGCCTTCGCATCCTCCGTAAGACCTTCAAGTGGATCCCCGCCGACTGCAGAAGGACCGTCACCCATGCACTCATCACCAGCAGACTAGATTACGGCAATGCCCTCTACGCCGGAATCAACAAAACTCTTCTACACAGACTCCAGACCATCCAGAACGCCGCAGCCAGACTTGTCCTCGGTATACCACGCCATGAGCACATGACCCATCACCTACGAGGCCACCACTGGCTCCCCGTCGAGAAGAGGGTCACCTTCAAACTCCTCACCCACGCCTACAAATCCCTCCACAACATCGGACCCAAATACCTCAACGAGAGAGTATCCTTCCACGTACCCAAGAGGAACCTCCGCTCCACCGACCTCGCCCTGGCAGAGGTCCCCCGCATCCGCAGGAACAGAACCGGCGGAAGAGCTTTTTCCAACATCGCAGCCAAAACCTGGAACGAGCTCCCGTTGAACATCAGACACTCCCTGACCCTGCACACGTTCAGGAAGGACCTCAAGACCTGGCTCTTCGACTGATCCGGAGCCGCCCCCCCACCCCCACAGCGCCTTGAGACCCTCATGGGTGAGTAGCGCGCTATATAAACCCCTGATTGATTGATTGATTGACTCCTACCCAGGGTTCTGAAGAAGATCAGGAGCGACCGGGCCCAAGTCATTCTTGTGGCTCCAGACTGGGCAAGGAGAGTCTGGTATCCAGAGCTTCTGAGTATGAGTATCGATCCTCCGATCACGCTGCCCCTTCGGGAGGATCTTCTGTCGCTGCAGCAGGGGAGGGTTCTCCACCCGAACCTGTCAACTCTGCGCCTCCATGCGTGGAGATTGAGGGGTGACAGTGGATAGCTTTTGACCTTCCTCCCGAAGTCTGTAATGTTATTCTGGCAGCCAGGCGGCCCTCCACTAAGACGGTATACACTGTACAGAAAGGTCCATTGACCCTCTTTCTGCTCCTCTTTCTACTGTCCTTTTATTCATTCTAACCCTTGCCCAGCAGGGCTCTGCCTTGGGAACTCTCAAGGGTTACTTTTCTGCTCTGTCTGCTTTTTTGCGGCTGCCATGCCAGCCTTCTCTCTTCAAATCTCCTATTGTAAATAGATTTCTAAAAGGGTTGGCTCACTTATTTCCACCCACGCCCTTTATTATGCCGCAGTGGGACCTTAATTTGGTCCTCACCTACCTGATGTGCGCTCCATTTGAGCCTTTGCACAACTGTCCCCTCCGGCTGTTGACCATCAAAACAGTCTTCTTAGTGGCGGTTACATCAGCCCGGAGGGTGAGTGAGTTGCAGGCATTATCCAGCTCGCCTCCTTATCTTATGTCTTTTCCGGATAAGGTGGTGCTTCGCACCAGGGCATCTTTTTTGCCAAAGGTTGTGACCCCTTTCCATCTGGGTCAGTCCATCACTTTGCCCACCTTCTTTGCTCCCCCACATTCCTCTAAGGAGGAGGAGCGTCTCCACCGTCTGGACCCAAAAAGAGCGTTGTTGTTCTACCTTGACCGCACTAAAGAGTTCCGGTTGGACGACCAACTCTTTGTGGGGTATGTGGGAGCAAAGAAGTGAAGGGCAGTGCAGAAAAGGACCATCTCTCGCTGGGTCATTCTCTGCATCGAAATTTGTTATGCCTTGGTGAAGAAGCAGCCCCCTGAGGGATTAAGGGCCCATTCCACCAGAGGAAAGGCTGCGACTATGGCCTTGGCTCAGGGTGTCCCAGTCCAAGACATCTGTCAGGCAGCAACGTGGGCATCTTTGCACACTTTCGCAAAACATTACTGCCTTGATGGTCAAGTGCGCAGGAACTGACATTTTGCCTGTTCAGTCCTGCAAGACTTGTTAGTCTAAGAAGTGAGTCGGCAACCCACCGCCGGGATGGTATGGCTCCGGTATCTGATTCAAAGTTAAGGAATCTGCAGCTAGAAGTCTCTATCAGATGAACAAGTTACTTACCTTTGGTAACACATTATCTGGTAGAGGCTCTATCTAGCTGCAGATTCCTTACAGCCCCACCCATGCCTCCCCGCTTTGCGGACTGATATTGTAGGGCTAGGGTTGTTCCCCTTCTCAGGGCCCTAGTTTTGCACACTTCTACGTCAGTTACTTCGTGGCACTGCGCTTCTGGTGTGGAAAGTATGAAAAGTACTGATGTCCCCACGCCTGGGTGGCGCCTATATAGGCACCGCAACGTCATAACTGACGCTGCCGACGACTTCATGCGGAGCCGAATGGAGCCACCCGACGCCGCGCGCAAGGGTTATTGCTTGGCAAAAGTTTCCAGATCCAGCCTGATGCCTGGGAAATTCAAAGGTAAGGAATCTGCACCTAGATAGAGTCTCTACCAGATAATGCGTTACCGAATGTAAGTAACTTTTTCTTATAGCACCTCCTGCTCCCTGTGGAGGATTAATACTTGTTCTGAAGCGTTGTGTTGCAGCCCATGCTTATGGGTTGCACACTGATGTGCATTTCTGTACTCCGATAAACAGAAGCAGTGCTGAAGGCCACAGGCAGCGACTGTAGATAACTATATGTGCAGATACAAGTCCTGTCCCGGTCTGAGGGAGGATAATACGTCTCCGTTATGAGATCCTTATCACGTGGTAAGCGATATGAACGATGAGCAGATACCAGGGCCTGTGTTCAGGAAATTGTCACCAAGGAATCACCGCTCGCTCGATTCATACTTGTTCTCAACACCTGTTTTAGCATAGTTTGATTGCAACAACCTTCAACATGACCTACCACAACAAGATATGTCGTTATTATTTACAAATATTTAGAAAGAAATACAAACCAGGACAGAATCCTAGCTCAAATGTCCTCACGTATTAATATCCCAGGTCGGGACATTAATGGTGACGTGGTAATTACCCCTGTGAAAGCTATTTCTCAGTCGGCTTTGGAGTCTTGATTTCATCTGATTGGTGCTTATGAGCGCTCTGCTTCCTGTATTCAGAAAATGCTTTTGAAAAGCCGCCCAGAGCACTTATCATTGCCTCAAACTAAAGACTCCATTTACTGCCGTGTGATACAGCAACAAGCACAGCCTTTCCCTCCTTTGGCTGCTAGAGCCAGAAGCTGATAGATACAGTCAGCATATGCTGATACCACATTATTCTTGTGGTCACTCATATTTTTCAGTCTCACCTTCAGTCTTTCTCTCTTTTAAGCTTCTTTACTCTGGCAATTATTTCCACTGCACTCACTGGTATCTGCCACACCGCCTTAAATTATTAGCGTGAATGTGGCAGCTGTGCAGTATTAGTGAATGATGAACCCTCTTTTTCAATTGTCTTTCATAGTTTCCCAAAATGTGTTAATCTCCCTAAAAGAGCCACTCCATTTGCAGCATATTTTTCGGACAATCCTGATTTTCATTTTCATGCCTTTTTTGAAACATGGTGAATACCAAACATAACAGGTTACTGAGGGTTATGTAGCACCCCTTTTCCACCAGGAGATGCTTTAGTGTAGTGTAGGGTCAATGGAAAGGGTTTAAAAGGGTGTCATTATCCCATCTGTTAACACAACTAAAATGAGAGTGAAAAGTTACTCACTAGCTTTCTGTGATCTGCATAGGAGAGGGGCAGTTACGAGTTGGCGATGAAGCTGTGAGTCTTTCTCTTTAGTCCCAAGGCCCAAGCTCATCGGGTGCACAGCTCCTAGTCTGGTGCTCAATCCGTGGATCCATTTCTGTTGGACCAGGGAGCAGCTACATCTTCATATGGTGGTATGCAGCTGGCGAAGGAAGCCATGAAAGCAGCAAATGGGCTGGAGCGCATTTAATTACAGAAGGATTTAAAGCAAGCAGAACTCACCACTGGGGAAAGGAGGACTTTCCAGTTAATAAAATGCCAATCTTAAGAAAGATAACAACAGGAGGAACTTCCAGTATATGAGCAGTTGTTTAAAGAGAAGATAGTAAAGAAAAAGAGAGTCTCACGATTTTTCGGACGGCCTTTTGGTCATGGATTAATCACATATGAACAGTATCCTCTCTCAATTATTGAGCTATACATGAGAAGGCCTGCTACTGTGTTTTATCTCTCTAGCTCATTGAATGGTCAGGATACAGCGAGGTTGCTCCTTGTATTTCTTGTGCCAGCTGCAATGGATAGTTCAACTTTAAAGTATGAGTGTTAGCCTAGTCAGGAAGCTTGCTTTAAAAGCCATTCTTCAAATCTTGCAGTGGTGCATGTTCAGAGGAGAAACCAATGTGGTTTGATAAGTAGAGGATTGATCTTGTTGAATGAGCTTGTTGAATGTTGACTCTCCGATCAGTCAGTCAGTCAATCAAGGGGCTATTCTGCAGCACTTAAGAAACCCATGGCCAACCAAGAGACTCCCTCCCACATCAACAGAACAAATGTCTTTAGATCTTTTTAAAAGAATTATAGCTGATCTCTTAGACATAAAGGCTGTGGTAGGTTTTCCGTAATTTAGAGTCCCTGAATAGAAAGACCCAGCCTAAAGCCTGACAGCGACTTTTCCAATCTAGATGTTGTTCCAGAAAATTCCATAGTTGGATGTTGTCAGTCTTCTCAAGTACATGTAGTGGGAAATCTGTGTTAGAGATGGGACAATAGTTCTTGAGGTCTCTTCTCTGGACCTACCTGATCATACAATTCAATAAACCAATAACCATTTTAATGTACTGCATATCCCCTCAGCTTGGTCTTATGGATTAGGAGTCAGTAAAGGGTATGTTCAATGATATGCGTCGACTCCTTTACTCAGACCTGAATCCTTAAAAAAAGCCATGTATCTTTTCCATGCTTGTCCAGGTTATCTCGTATCCAGAAGGTTTAAAGTCCTTAGAAGTGCATTTAGATCTGATACTGCATGTGTGGAATTTTGGTAAGAATAAATTCCCTTACAAAGCACTCATTCACTTTAGGTCTATGGTATACCAACACAAACCAGTATGATTTTCATTGGAGATAGAAAGACATTTACCATTTCTCGTTTAAATGCATAGGGTGTCACTGTTTTGGGGTACTGCAAAGTGCCTTCTATAAATAATTGCACCCCGTTTCCGGTTACAAAGAGAATGAGTGAGTTAGGAATTGGTTTGATTGTGGCTAGGTTGGATTTAGCAAGCCTTTCCAAAAGGCGTTGCTTTCATCAAAACCTTGAGGAATAGTTGGCCAGATTTATCAAGGAGCTGCATTGTTCTTGCATCACTCAAGGTGATGCAAAACAGTGCAATTCCTTAATTCAGATTTATAAAACCACGCAAGGGGTGATTTGTTCCACACTGTGAGACTTTGTAAAGAAATGCAATGCAACACAGCTGCTTGCACTGCATGACATTACATTTCGAGCAGGGAGGCATTCCATGGGTGGAGCATGAGATTTCCATTGCAACCAGCCATGTATTTGACACATTTCCAGATTTGTAAACCTGGGATTACGTCAAATTGGTACGCCTCCCTGATGATGGCGAAAAAAGGAGAAACATGTTATTTTCTCCTTGTTATTTCCTCTTTGGATTGCTTCTGTGCAGAAAGGTATCTTTTCCTGCACAAAAACAATCTTGCCCTTAACGCAGGCCCCATTGAACTATGGTGCTTATCTTTGTAAATATAGAGCATTTCTGCTCTCTCCCTTTCACACAACGCAGCTGCACCGCGTTGCAGGAAATACTAGTAAATGTGCCGCTGATGGTTAATTCTGTGAAGAAAGTACAGTGTTAGACAACAAAGTTTGTGATTCTGTCTATGTGAGGTTGTAGATCTATGTCAATGGTAAATCCGAAAGGGCTATCTGGGTGGGAGTAACCCCAAGTGGAGAAGTACTGTTTTGGTGTGATTAAATCAAGAATGATGAATCACTACTGAATAAGAAGGTAAATTTGTTTTTGTTCCAAAGATAAGTTTGAGGGAAAATGCAGCAATCAGTTTCTCTAGACCACCCAGATACAAAATGAGGACAGAAATATTACATAAGGTATTACCTTTTAGACATTGCCGCTTTTCATTTGGTTATCAGTAGTTTAAAGAGTTTGCTGACCTGAATTATATAGCCTAGTGATTTTAGGTCATTTTTGAATATTACAGGGGACAGGATAGATTCCAGAGGCACTCTACACAAAAGGGGAAGAGAAGGTGCCTTGGAAGATTCAGTTTTAAGAAATTGTTTCTTCCATGCAGAAATGATGTGACCCATTTTAGAACCAAAAAGCTGATGCCCATCAATCGTCCAGAATAGCTAGAAGCATGTTGTGCTCAACCACATAGAAGAAACTGGAATGGACTAATAGTACCAACAGACAGGCATGAACATATTCTAGAATGTTCAGTGCATAACTAAAAACCTGCCAGTGCTTGGCCATGTCAGAACTATACCTAGGTGGGACCCAAGCCAAATTGATATGATGTTGGTGGTAACATGCAGAAATGATGGGGTTCGCCTGCTTTCACCTACTTTCTCAAATACTTTCACAGAAATTTGGATGGGTTAGTAGTGATTTGTTCCACCTTTAGAGGTGTAGGAAAAATCTCTTGAGATAGGGATACATTTATGATCTAAAGGATTCAACCTCTTTTGTGCATGTTTTGATCAGAGGCTGTGCTAGAATCATTACAATAAGCGGGCGGTTTGATGGGGGATGCCATTTAGTCTTTGGCAGATTAGCCAGGTCATTGTACCCATCAAAACATTGTTGCTAAACTATGCTGAACATGAATATATTGGATTTTGATTTACTGTGAGACTGCTTCACCATCTGCAGTCTATTTTCTTGGCAACTAAGCGGAATATGTGAATATGTTTCTTGTTGCCAACAGATTCCCCACGTCATTTCTGGTGGTATCATTGGATCTGCTGGTTGCTCAGTGCTGCTGGGGTTCTTTGTATCTTAGTCGGCCATGAACACTACACCGTTGATGTAATAATCGCTTATTACATTACCACCAGGCTTTTCTGGTGGTACCATTCAATGGCTAATGAAAAGGTAAGAACACACACATCCTATAAATGTATTACTGTGCTAAATGATTGTAGACTATAAAACATGCAACATCATTTTTCTTAAATACATTTTATACGAAGTTATACATGCTTTTATACTTGTTAGATAGTAAAAAAGCATTTAGATTTTTCAGCTTCCATAGTTTTATCACAATGTCTTGACTTTAGAAATGAATACCTACTTATATCTGCTGAAAATCCTAAGCCTCTTGATTTTCAGATTTTTTTGTGTGATCAACCTAGTATAGGCCCTATTTCCTCCTGCAACAGGTGTGCTGATTCTGCTTCCTGGCCTCTAATCGCTGGAAGTGAAACGCAAGACCCCTCTGCAACAAACTGTGTTAACACTCACAGCAACTAAGTATGTGTTCTCTCTATGAAAGTTACAATATCATGGTTTGAGGAGGATTGTCCTAAGTTTTGTGGATATTTAGCATGTTACTATTTGATGCATGATTTTGTAATAGATTGTAATTATAATTCCATTTATTTAGTGCTTACTACCCATGACGAGGCGTCAAAGCGCTTTTTTGGCGAGTAGCACGCTACTCTGGAACCCAAAAAGGATTAGTGGTGAATTAGTATAGGGAGATATTAAATTCAATTCAGCAGTGGACATGTGAGTTTGTTATTTGGATTGAAAAAGGACAGTGGAAGGGTAGATGATAAAAGCTCTTGGTTTTATTTAACTTGACAATTGTGTGTACCACTCGTTCTAAACTAAATATGTTCTAGGTTCTTCACTATTTAGAAATGTAGCTGAGCGGTGTACACGAAAGTCATTCCCCTCTACAAGAAAATGAGTTTTCTCCACTGCTTATCACAGTCCATTCAAAATGAAAATGATCTAGCCAATGGAATGATTCCTTGTAACTGAACACTTTGCGTTTTACCACTACTACCTCCATAGAGGAGGTCTCCTCATCATGTGACTGGATACTCGCTGCGTTAGACTACTCTAAACTCAAACATGACCCCAGAAACTCCCTGAAATAAACGGTATATCATTGTTCAAGTGCCTGACTATGTCCCATCAAAATCCATATGTCAGAAAATATAATGCCTAATGCTTTCCTTTCTATGCAAAGTGCTGCCATCGTAAACAGAGTTACTTCCAATATGCACTAAGATTTACTTAGGCTTTGCGATGTCGCAATGTGAGTTATTTTGCTCTGGATATGTGCAAAAAATGCTTTGCTTTACTCTGCATCATTTTGCGTCAAGAATTACTGGGGCATTGCTTGGGCGGACCAGTGCAAATACCCATAGGTTTTGACACAAAGCCTGATGTACTAAAAATGACAGGCCAACCTTTACCGCAAAAAACAGCTCCTCCTTGAAGCTGGCGTTAACAAGGGGCAATGTTTTCATTTCTACAAAAATACACGCAGTGCATTTGTGCTGGAGTAGAAGGCACACATTCGAAGAGTGGGATCCTTCTGAAATGTCTCTGGGCATAGGAATTTGTAGGAGAAGGATATGTTTCCAGTACAAATCGAATGCTAGACTGCGCACACTCACCTCTGCACCAAGGTGGAAAGGCTGTAGGCCCTCAACGGCACCCTAAGTAGAGCGCCAGCGCACCGGAGGACTCCAGCAGCAGGGCAATCTTAGTACACATGGTACTGTGCTTTGTTTTGTCCCTTCTGTAACGCATCACGGCAAATCTGGTTGCTGCACTGCGTTTTGTGAAAAATTTGTAAATCTGCCACCTAGTGTTGTTTCAGCATTCCAGTAGTGCTCCCCACAACATTGCAGAGTTACTCAAACCCTCAAGCGTGCTGTTCATAAGTTACCATGCCTGTTTCTTGAATGTCACGGTATTTGCCACATTCTTACGCTAGTTTCACATTACTGTAAGAAGGTTCTCATGTCAGTTACCACATTCCTCCATTTAAACATGCATCAATCCAGTGTTTGCATTGCATTCTTGAAAATTACTAAACCGGTTTTAATATTTCCAAGCTCTTTTAAATGTCATGCTAGTTTGCATTGGCTGCCAGATATGCCATTTTCCAGTTAAGTAGGCACTTGGTTGGAAGTTTCTGCATTGTCCCCATAAAATGGACATGCCAGTATAATGTTACACTATTAAGTATATATTAACACAATAGTTGTATACTGACACAAGAAAGATGCAATATCATTTTCACATAACCCCCAGTTAAGTACCATATTGACAGCTGTGGCCTGTGCAGCTAAGAGCGGTGGGGCCGGGTGGGGGCGGCTTTCTACAGACGACAACAAGGGACAATTAAATAAATAATGAATTTCCCCTCATCATCGTCAGTCGAAATCCCCCCACACCCGGCCCCACCGCCCCACCCCTCTGACCTGCACAGGCCGCAGCTGAACATTGACATACGTTTCTACACTGGCCCCATTAAATTATCATGTCAGTGCCCACATTACCATATCACTTTCAGCAGTATCCCTAGATATTCATGGTTCAAATTTCACTTGCATCATTAAGAGCCAGAGCCTAATCCGCCATAATATTCCTGCCACCAACCGGACTTGTACCCAAAGACCATCACCTGTGCCCTAGAAGCCCAAGCAACATATTTGGCCATCGCTGCCGTATGGATCCTCTTCTACCAAATCGACATAACACTTAAACAATCGCAATGCACTAGCTGATTCAACCAGCAACCTCACCTAAATATTAACCTCCCATTATATGGAAAGAAGACTTTAACTTTGAAAATAACCAGATGACGTGTATATTTGAGGCATGGCATGGCACTTTCCCCAAATAAAGAGTTTTACATAAAAAGCAAATAATACTGGACCATTGCATTGGTTTGTGGGTTTAATGTCTCAACCATTACGTATTTTAATGCAGGTTTTCCCAATTACATGCACATATATGTGTCTACCATTGTTCATTGACCTACTCCGTTTAGTCCCTCCTGTTAACACTATCTTTCTTTACTTTGCAACAGTCTTTAAAAACATCTTCGCCAACGAATTTCTTGTCCCGAGCATGGTGGTTCCCAGCGTTCATCTTCTTCGAGAAGAATGTGCAAGGCACGGTTCCATGCTGCTTCGCCTGGCCAATATCCTGGCCACCCAGCTGCTTCAAATCCTCCTGCAAGAAGTATTCTCGCGTCCAGAAGACAGGCGAGGACAACGAAAAATCCACCTAAAAAAACCAAAAACAGACTATTTACCAAAAAAAGAAAAAAAAACGTTATGCTACAACCAAAGTCTTTGAAGTGACAAATCTGTAAATGATGTAGTGGACCAAATTTTGTATGACAGATTCCAAAGACAGTTGTGCAGCGAAAAACAAAATAGTATTACTTTATCACAAGTGTATTTTCCAGTATAAAATCCACACCAAAGGCCTGTGAGAGTGCTAATGCAATGCAGACTGTAAATAGAAACTGCTCCCTCTGAACAAGAGCACATCATAGAGGCGCGCTAATGGGCTTTGATAGGAGGTGCCAAAAACACGTCACTTGTTTCATTATTAATTAACCACCAGACACAACACAGCTAAAGCAAGGTTTCAGAGCCAGGGTTGAAAGCATGTTGATGGAGGGAGAATCTCTTGGCATTTCCCGGTGTACCACCATTTCCCGAGCAGCTGCTACCTCGAGAAAGGATTCCAAGAGGTGTGAAGGTGGGGGTCGAGAGAGTATATTATTTCTCAGATATACAGAGGAGTAGACCCATGTTGATGTAATATCCCAATACCTTTATTTATTGGTGTCTTCCTTTTGATATCAGACACCAGAATCTTACTTTATATATTGATATCATTTTATTTACTTTTTCATACAAATTGTGCTTACGTTTTTTGTAAGGTCTGAAACATTATCAATAGACGAATTTGCTGCAGTTGCTTCTGAAAAGGTTCTGCAGGTGCATATGTATTGCATGACAGCTGACGCTCCCGGACACCTTAGTAAAGGGTGCAAAATAAGAAAACTAATTTTGGCCTGGAGTAGCATTGATCTTCCATGACAATAGAAGGAGGAAACTTTTGTTGTTTTTCAAGGACATTATACCTACCTTCTGTGGCCAATTGGTCAAACACACCCATTTTGTCTATTTGACTTAAAAAAAGGAGCGTGGTTTCTTTCAGAAAGGTAAAGTTCGATTGAAAGGCCAGTGTGTTTGAGTCTGTGGAACTATGTGTAAATGTGTATATGAAAGCAACTCTTGAGTCCTATTAGGGTCTCCACCCTCTTCTCTGTTTTCCTCGACATAGTTGCATTTTCCTGATACACTGTTCCAGATTCAGAAGATACCTACTCCATGCTTTGCTGTGCCCGTCATGGGCAACTGTTCAGGAAACCCAAGCTTACGTTTGGGTAACTCTGGTGCTAGTAGACATTCCTGGATTTGTTGTTTGAAATGTTACTGTGCACATCGTAAAGTTTTAAAGGCTGCAACTCTGCATGGTGTCTTTGAGGGGCCATAAGAATCTGCTTTTGTTCCTTCACAGAGACCTACCTTTATATGTCTGCCTCTTAAGATGTTGCCTAACTGGACTTCCAGAGCACCCGCCTGATGTAGAACATGTTGTTAACAGTTGCCTATTTACTATTCCACAACACTATTGTCCCAGAGGACATTTGGTGACAATCCATCCAGGTAGAAGATTCTGCTTTGAGACTAGAGTGGTGTTTTGTTTTCAGCACAGATTACTTATTGAGTTAAATGTTGACCATTACTTCTGGAATGGAAAGAAGAATGGCCAAATTGGTGATACTATAGAGTTCAAAAATACAAATGCATAAAGTGGGAAGGAAAGAGCCCATCAGTCACCATGGCCATCTGTACGCAATCGGACACTGTTTTAAGACAGCAATATTAGGAATCCCCCTCTGTCCTTTGTGTAAAAGTAGCAGAACTATCTCTACGCGTTCAGAATACACTCTTCGCCATCAGCTTGTGGGAAAGGGAACTCCATGTGTCAACTATTGGGCAGGGCATCAACCACAGAAAACAATATGTTTGTGAGCATCATGCTAACTGCAGGCTCTGCACATCCCGGCTGTTGCATTTTGTTTTTTCTCCCCCTTATTTACCAGGGGTGAGCTGAAATAAGCTGTAAAAATGTATAAAATTATACTCTTTAACTTAATTAAAAATCAGCAGAATCCTGAAATGTGGCTCGGGAGATGCACCATATTGTTAAAGAAATCATGTTGGCAAACATTGAGAAAAGAATATCTTTTGCACCTTTACTAATACTTCAGAATTTTCTGATGTTGAAATGTGGTGAGCAATTTCATCATTTATTTGGTGCTACCCATTTCACTGGCAATTTTAGTGAAAGCCACTGAGAAGGCATCCTTGGAAAGTGGCCTGCACTCCTCGTCTCGCAATAGTGTTGCTACAAGAGTTTGGAGAATTCAAGATGTCCCAGCCAACAGGGAAAAAGGTATGGTTCCTGGCTGGTGGTGTCAATCAAAGCATACTTTCTCGCTGTTGGAGCACAATATTTTTAAACATGCCTATTTCTGCATTGCCCTCAACGGGTTCATCTATAAAGAGGGATTTTCAACCACGTCGACCAACAAAAATCTTAGAGACCCCACCGCACAGGTCCTTCTTATTATATGTTGCTAGGGAGACAACTCACTTGTACAGGTAGGTGTACAGAGCAATGTTGTAAATACATATCTCATTATTTAAGATATTTGTAAGTCAGACACAGTGGTCTTGAGTAGGTTGTTGAAGTATCAACTGTTAGCTGCAAGCTACAGGCAGTAGAAGCACGTTATTGATCTATAATTCATAGCCAAAGATATCCTGCAGGTGGAGCCGAGTTCTTAGTTTAGCTTTGCTTCGCAGGGTAAAAATTGATCATCTGCAATATGGCAAACGTGAAACTACATGCACCAATGTCCTCCCAGAGCAAGTATGAATGGTGCTCACATGGTTTGGCTTGGAGTACAAGAGTGTTCTGAATTGAAGGTGTATTCATCCTACATCATAATTGCAATGGTAGTGTTTTCCCAATTGACTTGGGCAGCATTTATAAAAAGACCTGCTTTTGTCCTTCTTTACCCTAGTGTACCTCACGAGCGTCCCAGAAGTTTGAGCCATATCTGCCCCACCATATGATCACATTGACCTCTTGCATATGAAGGATTGATAACTGCCCTCCCAACAGTACTTATTTAACTATCATCCTTACACACTGGTGATACTTGAATTCGTAAAAAAAGGGAGGTCCTGATTTCCAGTATTGTGAATCAAGAACCACACACTGCTCTTTGTTATACAGAGACACATTTTAGTTTTCTCACTTTTAAACGAGCAATATATTGTGGTTCCTGTTTTATTCATTTATTACTGTACGTGCATTTGAAATAATGAAAAGGATCATAAACATAGCAGCTAAAGACCTCAGAACATAATATTGTATTTTTTAAAGGGGGTGTATTCCAAAAGCTAGTCTGCTTGCCAAGTCAGATAGTGCATTTCATTTACTATGCAATGACTAATGCTGCAGAATCTGGGGACATGTTACAGTGTAAAGCAGTAAAATATGTATTATTGTCTGAGAAATGCTATTTGTATTCCTTTTAAAATAAATGCTGTTTTAATGTAATTTAAGTGCCTTGTATAGTACAATTTTAATTCTCCTGTATATACTGTGTGTGATATTTTGACATTTTGTTTGACTCCTGTGATATTGTTTATTAAAAATAAAAAATATATATTTAAAGTATAGCAACTAAATATACTTGCTGTTGCAGCTAACATTCTAAACCACAGACTTTGAAAATTTCTGTTGTTTAAGTGCAATGCGACTTCCTGTAAATGCTGAGCTTTCGTCTTTGTGAAATATGTCGTACCTCTGTTTTTTACCGATTGTGTACATTTAGGTTTGCATGTCGAAATACGTTTGCACATTCATACTTATGTCGAGTTTACATTTTATTTGCGCTGGGCTAGATATGTTGCTCCTGTGAAATTCCTCAAAATAAAGCTATGCAAATGTATGCCAGGTGTTTTAGCAGTTAAATGGTGATGAACTAGCTAGCCTGTAGGCGAAGAAAATGATTAGGTAGTCCTAAATGATGTGCAATGTCTACATATGGAGTGGCGTCGTAGAAACAGATGTTATAGAAAATGGCTTCACAGATATATCGTAATGCTAGGTTTACTGGGAATAGGTGTCTTCCATTCAAAGACTGAAAACAATAAGTACCATATCTGCATCTACGTGCATTTAAAGCGAACACAAGGAGATCATGGACCGAGCGCTGAAACTTTTCAGACACTCACCCCCAGTCACAGATCTGGGTTGAATCCATCATCGTTCATTAGCTCACTTTGCCACCCCAGTTCAGACCCAGCCATATGCAAATCAGTCTTGACACTGTTCCTCATGTGAACAGTCCAGCCCGAACTGCCAAGCCAGGTCTTCCCTGGAAAGGAAACAAGCATCCTGGGACCAGTTTCGGGGTAACACCCCTCATCAGCCAGGCTAGCTTGAATCCAGTGGCAAAGTGAGCAAGGGACCCACGTCTGGGCATACCCTGCCAACTTAGGGCAAGCAAAGCAAACACAAGGAGATGATGGACGGAGCGCTGAAACTTTTCAGACACTCACCCCCAGTCACAGATCTGGGTTGAATCCATCATCGTTCGTTAGCTCACTTCGCCACCCGAGTTCAGACCCAGTCATATGCAAATCATTCTTGACCCTGTTCCTCATGGGAACAGTCCAGCCCGAACTGCCAAGCCAGGTCTTCCTTGGAACGGAAACAAGCATCCTGGGACTGGGATATGTGCATTTGCACAATGTATATATTCATATGAAAACTATTCATTCATGACTGAGGCCCGATTACAAGAAATGCAGTATTATTTCCTGGGGATACCGGGTGGCCAGATATAACATTTCCAGTCAGTATCCCCATGTATAAATCTGGCTATTACAAGTTAATCCCAGGGAATGACGAATCACTGAGTGAGGATGGTTTTTCATGGAGAAATTATAAAACGAATTCCCAGTTGTAGGGAATTAACGCTCCCTTTACCACCTACTCTGGGAAGGTGGTCAATTGGACCAGGAGAATGTCCAGGTTAAAAGGTGAGTGGAGAGGTGATGAGGATGGTAGAGGGAAATATGTGGTTTTGCGGGGACGAGCATGCATGCCCCCCTCCGCCTTAGAAGGTAGTTGGACGGGAACTGTTACAGAATGCACTTGCAGCCCAATGTCAAAGCAATTTTATTGGCCAGATTTTATGGGTAGCAAAATTGGGTCCACTGTTCCTGCACCCAGGAAATTAAAGTATGAGAAGACCAGGCAAGCCATGATCGGCCAGAGCAGTATCCTATCCGGAGTGACTGTTGCGTCTAACTCATAATCAGCCCCTATGTGTCTGTGAATTCAAAGCAGTCAATCTTTGGGGCTGTACATTTGTAAAATAATTCATTCATGTGTTAAAATTCAATACATTGCACAACTTAGAATTATCAACAAATGTAAATACTTGCCTCACAATACAACACAAATTCAGAAATACATAGATTGGTTTCAGAAGCTATGCTCTCTGATGCTGTTATCATTTTATCTGGAACTCTTCAAATCCATATGAGATTACATGAACTGATACATTTAAAAAAAGTGTGACACGATGCATAAAATTTGTTATTTTGTTTTTACTAGCTCCCTCAAGCAGCCTCCCAACTGTGTGAGCTCTATGGCCTCTTGACTGCGGGAGTGCTATACAAAAACAAGCACAGGCAAAGCCAAGTGTTCTCGCCTATGCAAGAGCTATTGGCTTTGCCAATATGTTTTAGCCATGTTATACACGGGCGTGGCTGCTGTTCAGCATGGCTAAATGTTAGTGGGGTAAAGGAGAGTGGAGTGGAGTGGATTGGCGTAAAGTGGAGTAGACTGGTATGTTATGGAGTGCCGTAGAGAGTCGTGGAGTGGAGTAAAGTGGCATGGATTGGTGTTGAGTGGTTAAGAGTAGAGTTGAGTGGAGTGAAGTGGAGTGTCATAAAGAGGAGTGGTGTAGAGTGGTTCTGGAGTGTTGTGGAGAAAGCAGAGTGTCAGAGTGGAAGGGCATATAGTGGAGCAGAGTTGAGTGGCATACAGTGGAGTAGAGTGTCAGATTGGAGTACAGTGTTGTAGAGTGGAGTGGCATATAGTGTCGTGGAGTGGTGTAGAGCAGATTGGAGTGGCGTAGAGTAGAGTGACACACAGTAGATTGTTGTAGAGTGGAGTGGCATAGAGCAGAGTAGTGTAGGAGAGTGGAATGGCAGAAGAGTACAGTGTTGTAGAGTCGAGTGTTGTAGAGTCGAGTGGTGTAGAGTAGGGTGGAGTGGCATAGAGTGGAGTGGAGTGGTGTATAATGCAGCAGAGTGGAGTAGTGTGTCATAGAATGGAGTGGAGTACAGTGGCATGGAGTGGCATTGAGGGAGGTGCTTAGAGCGCCACACAGTGGAGTAATCTTGTTGTAGAGTGGAGTGGCATCCATTGGAGTAGAGTTTAATGGAGTAGAGAATCATTGATTGGAGTGTCATAGAGTGGACTACAGTGAAGTTGCGTAAAGGAGAGCGGTGCAGAGTAGAATGGCGTAGAGTGCAACGGTTGTGAGTAAAGTGGTGAAGAGTCCATTGGCTAGAGTGCAATGACGTAGAGTAGAGTGATGTAGAGTAGATTGTAGTGGTGTAGAGTGCAATGGCATAGAGTGGAGTGGCGCAGAGTGGTGTAGAGTATGATAGAGTGCAGTGGCATACATTGCAATGACATAGAATAGATTGTTTCAGAGTAGAGTGAAGTACAGTGGAGTGGTGCAGGGTAGAGTGGAGTAGTGCAGGATAGAGTGCAGAGGTATAGCGTAGAGTGGCCTAGAGTGCAGTGGCATAGAGTAGAGTGGTGTAGAATGTAGCGGTGCAGAATAGATTAGAGTATCGTAGTTTAGAGTGTCATAGAGTGGAGTGATGTTGAGAATAGTGGCTTAGAGTGGATTGGCGTAGAGTGCAGTATAGTGGTGCATATTTGAGTGGTGCAGAGTAGAGTGCAGGGGCATAGAGTGCAGTGACAGAGTATAGTGACATAGAGTGCAGTGGCATAGAGTGCAGTGGCATTGAGTTCAGTGGTGGAGAGTGCAGTGTTGCAGAGTAGAGTGTCAGAGTGCAGTGGAAAAGAGTGCGTTGGCATAGAGCAAAGTGGTGCAGAGTACACTGGTGCCACAGTTAAGAGTGCAGTGGTGCATCATAGAGTGGGGTAGAGTGCACTGGCAGAGAACAGAGTGGTGCAGAGTAAAGTAGAGAGGTGCATAGTGAAGTGACATACAGTGCGGTGTGAGAGTGCAGTGGTGCACAGTAGATTAGAGTAGCATAGAGTGCATTGGGATAGAGTGCAGTACAGTGGCATAGAGTAGAGTGATGCCGAGTAGAGTGCAGTTGCGCAGAGTAGAGTGGCATAGAGTTCAGTGGCAGAGAGTGCAGTGTTACAGAATAGAGTGTAGTAGAGTGTAATGGTGCAGAGTGGTATAGAGTGCATTGATTTAGAATGCAGTCACAAAGAGAGGTGTAAAGTAAAGTGGGGTAGAGTGCAATGAAGTACACTAGCAGAGTGGTGTTGAGTGCAGTGGCGTAGAGAAGAGTGTTGCAGAGTAGAGTATAGTGACATACAGGGCAGTGGTGCAAAGTAGATTGGTGTAAAGTGCAGTGATGTAGAGTAGAGTGGGGAAGAATGGGGGTGAGTGGTGCAGGGTAGGTTGCAGTGGGGTAGAGTGGAGTGGCATAGAATGGAATGGGACAGAGTGGAATAGGGTGCCGTAGAGTAGATTGTTTCAGAGTAGAGTGAAGTGGCGTAGAGTGCAGTGGCATAGAGTGTCATAGCGCGCACTGTCATGCAGTGCAGTGGTGCAGAGTAAATTAGAGTGGATTGGTGTAGAGTGCAGTGGTGAAGAGTAAAATGGCGCATAGTAGAGTAGTGTGGGATAGAGTGCATTTGGCACAGAGTAGAGAGGCGTCGTGTGAAGTGGCGTAGATTGGAGTGGTACAGTATAGACTGCAGTGGCGCAGTGTGATGTGGCATGGAGTGGTGTGGCGTAGTGTGAAGTAGTACAGAGTAGAGTGCAGTGTTGTGGACTGATGCAGGGTAGAGTGGAGTGAGGTAAAGAGGAGTATGCATGGTGAGGTAGTGCACTGTTATTACAGACAATACATCTTCAATTGAAATGACAATTACACTTGCACAGACTTACTGTTTTACTGACAGAAGAATGCAGCGCACAAACGATAATGTATGAAAATGCCATCACCTAGTGTATTGATTTGTTTTGAATGTATTTGTTTCCACCACACTTCAGAATTACCAAAAAATGTGCTACATTTATGCTTTCCATATTTTGAAATACCTGCACAGTTCATTTACAGACATTTAAATTTGGTTTTGTGCTAGAAAAAAAACATCAGACAGCGCACTCCAAGTAGCCAGTATGATTGTCACATAAATTATCTCACCGAGAAAGAAAAGTAAACACGAAACTACCTGGAAGACAAAGCCTGACATTTGACCACTGTCTTTGAATGCACAGTGAATGTGATAAGATAAAAACAAGATTTAAAGGCCTGTTTACAGAAATTCAGTACTTGTGGAAGAATATAGTAAATAGGGTTTGGGCAAGGGAAGGGACAAACTCAAGCTGGACAGCCTAGAAACAAATAAAGCCAGCAAATAGAAAACAAGCAAATGCGAGTTACAAACCACAAAGCCAATGGTAAGCAATGGACGGAATGCATTTCCAGGGAAGCTTTCCGAATGTCCTCAAGATGTCATTAGCAACCCAGACAGCTGTGCTGTCTGGTAGGCTTCGACCTAACAAGAAAATAAATCTATACACAGAAATGGAGAATTTAAAAATGCTCCAATGACATTTTCAAGTTGTAAACCTGGTTAGTACTTAAAAAAAGTGCAATTTTTACTGAGTAATTAAAATGTATGTTTTTTTTCTTCAAAAGAAATAATGATTTTGTATTACCGCTCATATTGGAGTGCGAGGTGACCATCAGCCAGAGACAGGTATGTGCAAAACCATCAGTCTTAAGCCGAGGCATCCCTCATTTGGAGCATTTATAAGTCTTGTTTTTTTTAAAAGAAAACAAGCCCCCACTACACCTCCACATTTCGCAATAAATGTGACACCATCCTCTAATGAGACACCAGTCCCTGCTCTCTCATTCTCAGTCTAAAGGGGGTGGGTCCTTTTCCAAAAAGGTGGGTATGCTGGCCATTCACATCTACTGAGACTGGACACAGAGCACTGAGACCAAGAGGACAGTGTAGACAGATGAGTCCTGCTGCCCTTATACGACGTCAGTAAATGTGTTGACTATAGCTTTGAATCTGTTTCTGTTTCATTGGTGGGGGCATTGAGAAAAAGAGAGTAAATGAGAAAGAATGTAAAAAGCAGAAGGAGGAAAATGAGAAAAAGCTTATAGGACTATACATCTTTCAGACTTCTCTCAACCAACAAAGGTGCACTTAAAAAGAAAAATAACTACAACGCACAACTCAAACTCCCACTCTGACCTATCTGTGTGGTCAAAATATGCTGCCTTGAGCATTCGAACAGAGACTCACCAATACTTCTTAGCCATGCATGGTAAGCAAGCTGGTACTCAAAAAACTCACAGTAAGACCCCGGAAACAAAAAAGAAGCAGATACAGTGCAAAGCACCGTAGTGCTAGAAGTAAATGGATGAGCCTCTAGACTGCAGTTGGGCTCCAGAGCCTCAATAGATTGTTGTGGACTGGACATATGCAAAATAAGTTAAGTATGAAAATGGAAAGACATTCTTCAGTATTAAAAAAAAACTGCAAATGGACAGAGCTTACTGCTATGTAACATCTGCAAGAAAGCATGGGTAAAAACTGACATACAATTCGTCCTTCCCTCAGACTATGGCAGTGTCCAGGGGCGGTTTCTCCATTAGGGCTCAGGGGCCGCGCCCCTCTGAAATTCCTACACATTTACATAAAAACATATTAAAAAGATCGATTTATTTAGAGATACAATCGCATCTCTAAATAAATCGATGTATTTAAGTCTGGGCTGTTTGTTTCAGGCTGCCTGCATCGCCTCGCTCTGAAGCAGGAGACGGAAGCCAGGCAGTAAATCAACTTTCAGAATTGCAATGCAGGACTCATGGCTTTCTGTTTTAAAGCCCTTCATTGCCATTGTGGTATATGGTTGTATGCACTCTGTAGGTCGGTGACGCAATCAGCATCACGGTTTCGGGCGTCAGAGACTTCAGACGTCCATCATTTAAAGGCATAGATCCTACCCTTTTGTCATACGTGAGAGTGGATGCAAGTACGTCTGATTTGGTGCCTTGTTCTCGGTACTAGTAAGTGTTTGCATGCTAATGTTGTGTTATGTATATTGTGCTGAGACCCATCATCACGCTAACCTCCCCCACTGTGACACCCAAGGCCCTCGCTGCAGATCGCTCGCTCCGCTCCGTTAGAAGTGGAGCTGCTGTATTTGTTCCCCCGCGAAATGGATCCACATAATGAGCAGGGTTCTTGTTCCATTGCGAAGTTGATCCAAATATCCGAGTCAAGCAAGGCGATTAATATGTGCTTACAGTGGACAGTTCTCTGATGTATGACATTAAAACTGGCGTGTCTTCATGCTACTAAGTTAACACTGATGCCAAAAACATGGATTGACTTGCAAACAATGAATGTTAAAAATGTTAAGGGAATGCATTTCAGTGCCTCTCTTATTTCACATGCTTTACTTAATTTTGCATTCCCCAAGAGTTAGCTATTTTATAATTTTGTTGTTTATCTGTATTTTGTTCTGTGCATACTTTGAGGCTTGAGCCATGCCAGGTGAATATGAGGGGCTTTGATTGAGTGCACAGGTGCTAAGGCTGAAGCCAAACAACGTGCCTGCCAGTGGGTTGGCCTCTCTGTAGAGCACACAGAACAATGTTTATGCATTCCATTTGCAACTGAAATTCTGTGGATATGTGTGTGAAGGGGGTACACAGATATCAAAATATTTGCAAGGCAAAAGTAAGAGAAATTAAACTGCTTACATTTGAGGGAGTGAAGTGCATGTTTGGGGGCAGTGAAGTGACAGAGATGCGAGGAAGTGCATTGGGGGAAGAGTAAAAAGAGGATGCTGAAGAGGAAAGAGAGGTGGTTGAAGATGTGCAGATGGGCAAGATATGCAGAGAAAAAGAGAATACATATCTAGCATAAAGCACACAGGCCAAAACTCCTTCCACAGGCCTCAATGCTATTTAATTCACAGACACACAGTTTCAGAACTGAAACATTTCCAATGTTAATTATTCAAGACAAATCATTGTTGTTACTCATTTATCTTAAACAACTAACACCCATTGACAAAGTCAATTGTACTGAAAGGCTTTAGGTGTATGTCAGTTGTTGTATCATTTATCTGGATACACTTGCATCTCAGAGAGAAACCAAAATACCGGTCAGGTGGCAGACTATGGTAATCACAGACATTTATTTGACGTGTTCCTATATAGAGAGCCCCCACTTTTTTCACCCCACTTAAGGACCTGTCTGCACATATTTCTATAAGACTGGTTGCAGCCAGCAGATGTGGGTGCTTCTCGAAGTCTGGTTAGAGCATATTATTTCCAAAGTTAATGCTGCATGCAGTGCAAGACACTGGGCAAGCATACATTTTAAAGGGCTAAAGTTGTCATGCTGTACAATTTACACATTACAGTAACTGTTGAACATATTAATGCAGGAAGATATGGGGCAGTTTTTACTGTATTTAATATTTCAAGACTATACGTTACCACTGCTTTATAAGCCTTACTTTATCATTACATTCATTTGCTTAAAAATGCACCATTTGCCAATCGTTTTTAAAAAAAAATCCCGGAAGAGGGACTCACCCTGGACCTCAGGTTTGTCCATTGAACTTGTTCACATCGCTCGCTATATTAAAGTCATGTCCAATGTTTACGTCACCACTTTGAAATGTAACCAGCCGCCACTGGCAGTGTCAAAGCCCAGTTGGGGGTTAGCGGGAAACACTTCATAAATGTATGTGCTGACATTTATGATGAGGAATACAGAGGACATATGAGTGCAGGACATTTGAGTTTATGAGAAAGAAACACTTCAGGATAAAAAGTAGACTAACTGCCCAAATAAATTGTAAATTAATCTTGCCTTCAATGCTGCAAAGAGTGGTGTAATTAAAACGTACAGATCATGGAGAAAAAATCAGTTGTCTTCAGGAGTGATCATGGAGTTAGATCATCACTCTTTTCAGGGGTTTAGAACCAGGGCCGGACTGGGAACAGAAACCGGCCCTGGCAAACTGCTCAGCCGGCCCCCCCTGGGGTGAGGGGGAGTGCAGCCGAGCAGTTTGCGAGGGCCGGTTCCGGCTGATTTTGTTACAGGGGGCCGATATTGCCGACCCCCGGTAACAAAAATGGCCCCCCAGGGGCCCAAAACCGGCCCCCACCCAAGCGGCCCACCGGGGAAACGCCCGGTGCCAGCTATGGCCAGTTCGGCCCTGTTTAGAACCTAATATCAAAGATAATCAACACCTTTGAAAACGGAATAATCAGCAGACCAAAAACAAACTATGAAGTTCTGAAGCATATGAGATGATTTAAACACTCAAACTCAGAATAGCCTAAAGCCTTTTGTGCAATCCAAGTGGTTGGTAGACTTACAAGGGCTATGGTAGATAGCAGCCACCATCAAAGGGTGTTAAGCTAATATTTACATCCTGCCTACCAAGGAAAAGAACCAGAAAGACAGCAAGAGATACCTGCATAGATGGTGCGACCAAACTGTATCCAACCTGAAAAACTGAAATATAATATGTGTCACAAAAAGACCAATTACTGTAGATGTTGTAGACAGGCTCACAGAACTAATAGTGATGGGAACAGATCTTCCAGGGTTTTGTGAGTTGCTAAACGATTCGCAAGATCTATATGAATGGTGAAAAGAGATCACATATTCATCAGTGAATATTACAGTGGCTCACAGAAACCCAGTATTGAGAATGAAGAATGGAAAGAGTAAAAGGATCTAGGGATTTTGCAAATGTAGGACAAGTTAAATGCATCAATAGATGTTTAGATATAGCAAAAATGTTCAGAAAAGTTCAACAGACTGATAATTCACTACACCTTTCCTATAACGGACACAATGAAAACAACATGAAGAACCTGTTCCGTGAAGTCCGTTTTTTCAAATGAAAAGGGGGGTCTGGTTTACTCCATCAAACCTTAGCCTGAAGAACCCCATAAATATATGAACTCTTCCTAGCAAAAAGCCTATGTGTGGCTAACACTTATCGGCTGGCAAAACTCACAGTAATGTACTAAATTGATTCTACTGACCTGGGATATAAGCTGAGTTCTGCCAGCAGGGCCCCACTTCTCTACTCAAGAACTGAGGATGGATGCTATGGGTCCTTCAAACAACGCTTCTAGTTCAAGAACCGTTTCAGCAGACAGGTAGTGGCATCATCGGTCCGTTGGACTAACCCAGCAAGGTTCTCAATTACCTGTGATGAAAAACTACTTTGTGTTTCTCTGGGACTTTTTCTTTATACAAATCACAGGAAAAGAATCATGAGATCTACTGACTATGTATGCATCCAGTTGCTGAAGGGAATTGATAGTGGGTACCCATTTCTCAGACTTTGGTACCATTATGAAGTCTGTCACGATTCTTTGAAAGGCTTGTCATGATACACAAAGCTTTGTAATTACCATGCTAAAGAGGTCCTAACAAAGTGAGGGCAAGAGGCTTCAAATCTGTTACCTGTCAGTGCACATTTCTCTTCTAGGAATAGATTTATAATCAGAGGAAGCGCAGGTAATGTACTCAAAGTTGCTGAAAGTTGTAATACATGTTTTAATGTGCCATTTCGTTAAAACTTTCCATGAAAAACGTAAGTTAAACATAATGGAAAAATGTTTTCTTGGCACAAGGTGTGTTGTATGTAAAACATGTTATTGCTGTTACCAGACCCGGCATGACAGGGCAAAATAGGGGTTACTGCGCTCCAACCGTAGAGGTCGTTTGCCATTGGTGTCTAGGGAGTGCATCCTGCTACGGCTCTGCAACTTGGCCCAAGTTAAAACCTTTCCACACTTGACTCTCAAGGTAGTGAGGATGAGCAGTCACAGGTTTCCTGGGGAAAGTGTGGAGTCACGAGCTCAGAACTCAATAGTCAACCAATAGACACAATTTCAATGTTCAGACTAGTACTTGTCTTTTTAGAAAATAAAGTACTTTTTAATGTTGCAGCAGTACTCGGGTAGTGAGCCTGGTCACAACTCTCTTGTGGGTGCTATGTCCACATGTTCCTCTGTGCTGTCTTCCCACTCAGGTGACCCTAGACAAATCTATTCCTGCGCAATTATCGTAGAATCATGAATAAGGCTCAGGTTCAGATTTTAGTAAACCATAAGTCAAATGCACAATCAGTTCACTCATTTGCTAGAATTCTTACCCCTGGTGGTCAGTAGCAGCTAGTAATTCACTGTTTTAGTCTTTTGCACTTGATTAGCCAAAACTTGGGGGCTTGATCTCAGTGACAGGGAAGATACCCGTATACCATGTAGGGGACATTCACGTTCCAACATCTATATTAACAGATATACCAGCTAAAAATGTGCCGTAGTGCATACATTTTGATTCCAAAAGGGTGCTAGCCAAGCTGCCTTTCTAATTCGAATCTGTGGTCTTATAGTGGAATCAACAGCATTTAATTACTTTATTTATCAAACATTACCAAAATCAAAATTCTTGTTCTTATATTGCGTGCGTAAAAGCCCAGACCTAGAACTTAACACACCTCAAAACGTCTCTTCAAAATTATAAGTCCATTCTTCACCATCACAAAAGCCTCATCTTTGACAGCCCCTAATGTAAATGTCATGATTTCATAAATTTATTAGAGGAATCCAGTGAAAACTCTTTACCACAAACGTCTGAGCTTCCGCTTAGTCTCAATAGGAACTTTGAAGCTCGGAAAACTTGTTCTAGTTTTTCAGAAATTTCAGAAGGTGACTTACTCAATATGATTGTCATGGTGAAACTCTCGAAACTATTTCGTTGGTGCAGTAATTGGTAACATTTCAAGACATTTTGGTAGGCAGATTTTACAATCCTAAACCGTTTTAGTCATTTCCTATCTGGCGCAAGGTGTGTTTCCTGATTGTTTTAAAACTGTCCAAGTCTCAACCCTTGACAGATCCTAGTGATCTCAAAAACAACCCATCAGGTGTCCACCAGGGGGCGTGGCTAGCAGCCGACAGGAATGGCTGCGCACTAGCGAGGCTCCGGTGCCCTCGCCGTATATCCTGCAGATATCCTGTCAGCTAAGCTGCAATTCTCCGAAAATGAGGTGGACCCCCGGCCCCTGACTCCAGTGGCGACGAGTGTCGCAAGGAAACATCCGGAGATACGATCGGGGAAGTGGAGCTGGGCTGCCGTGACCGGAGCACCGAGAAACATGGTGGCGGTCTAAGAGACGAGGAGAAGATACAGGGATCCCCACGGAGCCTCCCAGGCGTCCCCGGCTCTCCGGAGGGGCAGAAACACAGTGCGTGAGCGGATGCGCTGGTCGCAAGTAGCGCATGAGACCGCCGGCACCGCGGAGAAGGACTCAAAGCGGCATGCGGAAGTGAGGTGAGCCGCAACGAGCAAAATTGAGGCCCCGGCTTTGGAGGCCTGCAGGGCCCAGTGAAACGGCGATCCGGGCGAGGTCGCCCCTGACACTCGCTAGCGGCGGACGATGCCGCGCAAGTGTCCCCCGCCTGAGTGAGAGCGCCAATCAATATTTGGCCAGGACGCCTGGGGTAAGTGAGGCTGCAGAGGGCAGTATTGGCAGAAGCGCCGACTGAGATCGCCTAAGCCATAGCGAGGCCTCACGAGACGCCAGCATTGCACGGCATAATGATTCCATGAGAGAGGTGCCCCTAAGCCCATAGCGGGAGGCGGAGAGCAGCGCAAGAGACTCCTATACTTTAAGGGGAGCTCTGTAAGGCATCCAGGGCCCAGCTCAGTGGCATAATAGCGTCTGGGAAGGAGGACAGGAGCCTGGGCATTAGGAGGCGAGTGCCCATACCCCAAGAGGCCTGCAGTCACACGAAGTGCCGGGGGTGGAGAAGGGGCTAAGCTACTGGGAACTGGAACCCAGGAAACCCAACAGGCCGCTAGAGGGACGGAATCCCCCCTGGGCAGGGGGCGGGGACTACTGGGACTGGGCCCAGAGAGCCTGCACGCACCGACACAGTGCTGCCTGGAAATGGCGAGCGGAAGGGGGCCCAAACCAATAGCCCAAAACAAACTGGCCAAATTCGCCTGGACTAAAGCGGGGGAGGGGCAGGAAACAACACAGCTAGAAGCCCCAGAGAAGCAGAAAAACACCCAACCGCAACCAGACCCAACTCTCCATGACATTATGGAGGCAATAACGGGAGTGCGTACATCCTTAGAAGCCCGTATTGACACAGTTAATCTTGAAGTATCCCTTATCCGTGCGGATCTCCGCAAAATGGATGCCAAGGTGAAAGACCTGGAAGATACGACCACGGAACTCCACAAAGACACTTCCCTGCTCCAACAGCAAGTGAGCCAACTACAGGACCAACACGCCGCGATGGAGAAACAACTCGATGAGTACGAGGGCAGGGCCCGCAGAAACAATGTACGCATCCTTGGTGTTCCGGAATGAGCGGAAGGGCCGGCGACGGATCTCTTTGTAGAGGATCTGATCCTGAAGCACCTGCAGCCCAAGAGACTCTCGAGCTACTGCTCTATTGAGCGGGCCCATCGGGTCCCGGGAGGGCGACCTAAACAGGGGGCGCCCCCGCGACCAATTATAGCACGAGTCTTTAATTATAGAGACCGGGACATAATACTTCAAACTGCGCGGGCCAACCCTCCGCTCAAATTCGAAAACAATGTGGTCACGTTCTTCCCTGACTTCACCACGAAAGTCCAAAATCAGCGTCGTAACTTCCTAGCAGTGAAGAGAGCATTGCGAGACAGGGGGGTGAAGTACGTCATGCTTTTTCCAGCAAAACTCCGGATAGAATCGGAGGGTAAGACGTGGTTCTTCTCCTCACCAGATGACGCATGGGATTGGCTGGAGGGATGGCGCCGAGTTGAAAAACCGCACAAAGGAATGAACGGTGGCCTCCGACCAAATGAATCCAACCGGGGGACAGAACAAGGCGAAGATTCCTCCCGTGCGGAGTTGGAATCGACAACGCGTAGCTGAAAGGATGACTTCCAGAACATGGAAGGGGGCGCACCGACCACAGATAAGTGACTCAGAGAGTGTACAATGTGCACTAGGGACATTCAGACATTTCCCCCCCTCCACTCGGGATTTGGGCATTTAGTGACCTGGTGTCTCTGCCGTCTGCTTGAGAACTATAAAGAAACAAAGGGACGGATACTGATGCGAGGGGGGCTGGACTCACACCCTTAGGCGCGATGAAACAAATGCCATTTCAGCTTAGGGTGAGGGAGGGAGGGCTGATAGTCAGCACCTACTAGTATTTGGGGGGGGCAATAGGCACTCTGCCTGGTTGGGGTGTGGGTAGTTCAAAATCCACTTGCAGGGGGGCAGGGAGGGGGGAGGCACAGGAGTTGAGGGAGGGGGGATGGGGGTAAAAGTTTATTTGTGTTTACGAGTCACAAAGTGTAACAAGTCATATTTAATTACAGTCACTGCTACTAGCCATATAGGAAGCAGGGTCACGGTTTTCTCTGTTGTTTGTGCGCCCAACCACGTGGAAAAATGTATGCAAGTGTTGCTAGGACAGCGAAATACAAGGGATGAGCCCTGGGGTCACGACGACTGCTCCTGTCCTTTTTCACCACCCGTATGACAGAGGCTAAGATAGAAACATCACTTGCTGTGTTGACATGGAACGTGAAGGGGATGGGGGACAAAATCAAACGGGGTATAGTGCAACACTATCTTAAAAGCCAAGCCCCCGATATCGTGTTGCTGCAGGAGACACATTTAGTAGGTCACAAATGCAAAGCTCTCACACGGTGGGGATACAAGCTCCTGATACATGCGGACTATTCTTCAGGATCCCGAGGGACGGGTATCCTGGTTAAAAAAAGTCTGGCACTTACACCGACACGTACATGGGCAGATCCGTGGGGCAGATTTGCAGTTCTGGAGGCGCAGTGGGAAGGGAAAGCGCTTAATGTAGTCTCGGTATACCTCCCGCCGGCGCTAGGTAAAGAAGCATTGGTAGACCTGGGGAAAATCATAGTAGACCTTCCCGTGGGCACCCTGATCTAGGGGGGCGATTTCAACATGACAATGGACAACCAACGGGATAGGCATCCACAACGACCTCAGACACGACCCCATACGCACATGGCAGAGTTCATGAAGGCAATGGGCCTCACAGATATATGGCGATCTCTACAACCAGACGGGACCCATTACACTTACTACTCTAATGCCCATAGGAGCATGTCCCGCATTGACTATTATTTGACACATTCTGCAGAAATCGGACACTTCCGCAATCCTCGTGCTCTACCGAGAGGTATCTCGGATCATTCCCCAGTGTGGGTCGAACTCACATATTTCAACCAACGTCCGCGGGCCACCATAGTCCTTAGTCCATGGCTGCTTAAAATCCCAGATATCAGAGCGAATCTACTTACACAGACCGTTAATTACTTCAAAGAAAATGTCGGATCAGTAGAATCAGCACAGACCATATGGGAGGCCTTCAAGGTGGTACTGAAGGGGCAGGCACTGGCGCTCAAAGTGGGCTATAGTAAAAAACGACAGCAACAGATTTCACAGTTGGAAAGCGAACTCCAACAGCTGGAAGAAGATAGCATAAGTGTTGGACTTGGCCCTTTTGCCCTGAATTTTTTCGCTTGTGTAACAATAAAATATGGTGTGTCTGAACAGAACATAACAAATGCTGTGTAATATGGTACACCCTGTTAGCGCCGCCATTTTAGAAAAGCACTGTGGAAAAATGTCACTGTTAAAATGGACGCCATGCCTGCCTGCCCATGTGACGCCTGACTGAGGTGGGTTGGCAGCCTAGTGGTTTGTCCCCCAGCGCCCCCTGCTTTTGGAGGGAAGCGTCGCACCGAGGGTGCTCTACTCCTCCCCTGAACCAGTTAGAACCGGTTCCAGAGAGAACCTTCTAGGCTGCCATGTGAGGAGACAGAGGCAGTGCAGAGCCTGGACTGAAGGGGAAGGGACCTTCTGCCAGGGGAAACCGCCACATTGGGCCTGTGTGCTGGCCCCTGTGCCCATCTACACCCCCTGTTGGCCCCAGGGCCAATGAAGAGACATTGCCGGAGTGGAGGCTGCTGTGCTGACAGGATTGCCACCCTACCGGAGGATGACCGTTCTGAGGAGCTGCTGCTTCGGGACTGGTGAGCCGCCCTCCTAGCCACTGATCTCGCCCTGCATTACATGTCTCTTGGCCTCTAGCGCCTGTGGAGCGCTATATCTGCGGTGCCAGAAGAAGGGAGAGGGTGCCTGCAGCGCTGGATTGCCAGAGCGCTACTTACCCTGGGGGACCCTGGAGGTGGGAGCGCTGCCTGTGCCTGCCTGCATGAAGAGGAGGGCTGATGCCTGCACCCTAGCGCTGTGCCCTGGAGTCTGGAGAGCGCTGTAACCCCCTGAAGACACTGTCTGCAAAGCGCTGTGGGGGACTGTGTAGCGCTAAGAAGGGGAGCGCTGCTCATGTGCTGCTGAGGGGAGCCGATTCCTCCAAGTGGCGGGTGCCCACCCCGCTGGTGTGCTTATACTAGGAGGGAGCCTACCCCTCTGTGAGGAAAAGAGGTGTGTGGCTGAAGAAACGGGTGCCTACCCCGAAACTTGTCCTTGTTGGAAGGCGGGAGCCCACCCCGCGCTTCTAACGTGCCCAGGATCACCGCCGCGGCCGTGAGGGGAAGCGCTGACAAGGAGAGCGGGAGCCCACCCCGCATTTGTGGTCCTTCGCGGGTGCCCACCCCGCGTTATTACTGTTAACATACAGCGGGAGCCTACCCCGCGTGTGTGCTTGTGCTAGGAGGGAGCCTACCCCTCTGTGAGGAGAAGAAAAGTTGCCTGGAATCACCGCCGGCCCGGGAGACCCAGGAGCGCTGCGCGGGCTTCCCCGTGACGTCAGGGGAGCCGCGCTGGGATTGGCGCTGGTGAGAGCGCCTGAGGGAAGTCCCGCCCCGCAAGCCAGCGGCTGAGGGAGGCCGTCGGGAGCCTCGCGGGCTCCGGAGTAAAGTCCCGGGCCCCACGAGGGGTGGCCCGGGTGAAGAGAGTCTCGGGGTCGAAGAACCGGAGCGGGAGCCCACCCCGCCGGTCCGTGTCCCGCAAGAGGAGCGGGAGGAGTCGGGAGCCTCACAGGCTCACCGTCGAAGTCCCGGGTCCCAGGAGGGGGCCCGGGTGAAACCGAGAGAGGCGCTGCTGACGGCGGGGCTCCCAGGAGCTTGGAGGACCCCCCGACGTCAACCAAAAAGAGAAGGAAGTGGAGGGGGCTCCCCGTGACTGGAGGAGAGCCCCGGGCGCCGCCGGAGTCGTGTGGAGCCACGCCGGCTCCAGGACCAAGTCCCGGTTCCCAGGAAGGGCCCCCGGTGAAGAGTGAGTGCCACGCCAGCAGGAAAGCCGGTGAGTGGGGCCAAGGCTGCTGGTGGTTGGGGGTGACGTCGGGGCACATTGTCGGTGCCCACCTCCCCCCTTGTTGCTAAGAGGGCACCGGTGTGCCCGCGCTGACTTCACAGCTGCCCCGTATAACAGTGGGCAGCTGCAACGTGTTGGGGCCTACCTTTACACCCCGAGTCCCGGAGGGGGGGCTCGTAGAGAATTGCGGGTGCCAGGAGGGCCTCCAGGGGGGCCCATTGTGAAGCTGGGGGGTGCGTCGGGGCACATTGCCGGTGCCCGCCCCCGTTGCCGTGCGGATCCCTACAGCTGCCCCGCTTGGCAGTGGGCAGCTGCGACGTAGGAGGCACTTGCTGTTTAGGGGGTCCCAGAGGCACCGAAAGTGCCAGTGACCCTTGGGGACACACAGCGGCACCGCAGTAGCGGGCAGCTGCAACGATTGGGCATATGTACCCTGCCCTTGACTTGGTCGGGGGGGTGGTGTCGGGGCACATTGTCGGTGCCCGCCTTCCCCCTGTGTTGCACTGTCTTTACAGCTGCCCCGGATCACAGTGGGCAGCTGCAACGTTGAGGGACATTGTCTTGCCAGGGGCCCGGGAGTCGGGCTCCCCTGTGTAGAGTGGCGCGCAGGCTAATCTGCAGCGAGGGGCATGCCAGGCTTGTAAGGCCTATGGTGGTTACGCTGATGATTCCTGCGCCATGGTCTATGTATATCGCATCTATGCTAGCAGGGCCTATGGTAATGGGGGTTATGCTCATGATTCATGCCTGTTTATTTTCTAGGGCCAATTCCAGAGTGGTGTGCCTCCGATTGGGGCATGCTGTGGTTATCCTTGCGCGGCCTGTTGCCTCACATGATTCATTGCTGATATGAGACTCTAATGTGTTTCCATACCTCATGTTTTCAGGCTACTGCATGGATGCTTTATTCCTACGTCTATTGGTTCCAGTGAACTCACACATTTATCCTGTACTTATAATGATTCCGGCAGCGACCCGATTGGCGCTGCCCTGTACATAGTCCCCACTGTTTTATGTATACCGGGTGCCGGTTGGCGCCGGGTTACCAATGTGGTTTACCATCTGCTAAGCTGTTGCCCAATACAGATGCTATTTTTCTTACTCCAACTGGTGTAGTCTCCTTTTTGTAGTGTGCCTGGTGTGTCGCCTGTGTGTGCTGCGCGGATGCTTCACACATTTCCTCTGGAGTTTGGCCTGCCCGCTCTGCACCACGCTACCCGTTTCCAACATTGGTGCTCAGCGGTGGGATAGGACTTGTGTTTGCGCAGTACCACAGCGACAACTGGTTGCACTACAAAGGGTGCACCTGAGAGTAATCGCAGATGTGGGGATTGTTTTTCCTGATTGGATTTCCCTCCTAAAAGTGTTGTGTTGAAGTGTGTTCCCCTGTTGCACTGTGGGAGGGGTATCCCGGGTGTATCTCACCAGGATGGGGTTAACCTACGATGAGGATTGCGTGGGGGAGTACACCGAGCAGGAGGTGATAGACCTCTGCCGAGAGAGAGGGATACCCACGGTGGGCAACACCCGGAGGAAGTTGTTCCTCTATGAGGCCCTGAAAAGGGGGAACCCTTAGAGCCCCACGGGGACCTTTCCGATTACCCCTCTGCATATTTAAGGGATGGATTTGGTAGAGACCGTGAGGAGGACTCTGAGAGTGAGGGGTCCCGGTCCATAACCCTGGAAGGTGGTGACTTTGAGGAGGAAGAGGATGTGAGGGCAGAGACACCGGTAGCGAGGGAGGACACCATAGAGAGGGAGTCCCGTGCTGGGTCCAGCCCCAGGGGCACTGCCCCACCCCTTTCCCTATCCCCAGAAGAGTGGGTAGATAGGAGGGAAGAAAGGGAGTATCAGCTGGCGCTGGAAAGGCTCAGAGTGGAGCTAGCGCAGCTGAGGGTTGAGGAAAAAAGGCTAGAGACTGAAAGGGTCCTAGCACAGGAGAGGATGGCTAAGGCGGAGAGGGCCTTCGCCAGGGAGAGACTAGCTCAGGGGGTAGGTTGTCCCCTGAGAGTGGTGTCTGTGGTCTGGATTCACCAGTGAGGGTGGGATCCAGTGGTGGCAGCGAGAGTGAAGCCAGTGCAGGAAGTCCCACTCCCAGAGCCCGGGAGATGGTGCCTGATCCCCAGAAGGAGGGGGCAGGTTGGAGTTCCAGGGCAGGGGAAAACTGTCCCATCAGTCTTGGGGGGAGTATGTGGACGGGTGTTGGACTGCACTGGAGGAGTGGATGGTGGGTGGCGCGGTGACCGATGGGGAAGAGCTGTTCCGCCTGATTATCAGGGAGCATGTGCTCAAGAGTTGTTTTCCCGGGTTGCGCCACCACCTGTTGCAGTGTGGGCTCTCCGACCCCAGGGAGCTTGCACGGGAGGCAGACCTTTGGGTGAGTGCCAGAGAGTCTGAGAGGGCAGTGGGGAGTGATCCTGAAGGGAGTGGTGCAGGGATCTTCCAACCCAGCGAGGTGGGAGAGGTGAAGAATCGCCCAGCTAGGTCCCAGGAAGGTGAGAAGGTTGTAGGGCCTCACATCCTATCCATGGGAAGGAGTGAGACGGGGAGGTGTCCCGAGGTGCCCCAACCGCAGTCTCAGGGCCTGGCGAGTTCCATAAGGGAACCCCAGGTTGGGAGCCTAGGCTGTCCCGATGGGCCGTCCAGGGAAGGGGATCCCCTAGTGTCAGGAGAACCCGGGGCGTCGGTAATCCGAGCTCCAGGGGTTCTGGGGTCTGCCCAGCCACAGGGTTTAGATCCTGGGCTGGGGTGCCAGGTTCAGGGGCTGCCTGACCTGGCGGGAGGGACGTCTGTAACCAGTGTCCCTCCGGAGTTGACTTCCAGGGGTACTTCTCCAGGTGGGAGGGTGCGGAACTCTGGAAGGGGGTGCAGGGGAGGAAGGACTCGCCTCTGGCACCGGCTCAGCCACAGGGCTTAGATCCTGGGTTGGGAGGCCAGGGGCAGGTATTGCCTGACCTGGCGGGAGGGACGTCTGTAACCAGTGTCCCTCCGGAGCTGACTCCCAGGGGTACTTCTCCAGGTGGGAGGGTGCGGAACTCTGGGAGGGGGTGCAGAGGGAGGGAGGACTCGCCTCTGGCACCGGGGCAACCTAAGGGTTTAGACCCTGGGTTGGTGGATCGGATGCAGGGTCACGGCCCTGGGAGAGAGTGGTGTTCTGAGGGTGCCCCGCACAGGAGGAGAGGGCGGAACCCCAGAAGGAGAGGTAGGGGGAGGAGAGCCTCGCCCCTACCTGGTGGACAGTGTGAGAGTGTGGTCCCTAGGTGGGAAGACCATTGGCAGTTTGGGACTGCACGGAGGAGGAGGAGAGTGGTCAACGGGTACTACGGGCCTGGGGCTACTGCCCCCACTCTGTGAGACAGCCAGGGCCAGAGACATCTGGATGGCCTAGGGCCCGGTCCTGGCTGCAGCCAACTAGGGAGCACCAGTGGGGTGGCCTAGTTGGGTCAAGAGGAGTTGAGAGAGGGAACCATCGGGTTCCAGAGTGGAGAAGAACCTGCGGGTGTTCCTGCAGTTGTGGGCCCGCGTCCAAGTTCTCTCGCTCTAAGCAGGAAGCCCATCAAGGCATTGATCGGTCTACCCTGGCTTTTGGCTGGGAGGGGTTGTGTTGGACTTGGCCCTTTTGCCCTGAATTTTTTCGCTTGTGTAACAATAAAATATGGTGTGTCTGAACAGAACATAACAAATGCTGTGTAATATGGTACACCCTGTTAGCGCCGCCATTTTAGAAAAGCACTGTGGAAAAATGTCACTGTTAAAATGGACGCCATGCCTGCCTGCCCATGTGAAGCCTGACTGAGGTGGGTTGGCAGCCTAGTGGTTTGTCCCCCAGCGCCCCCTGCTTTTGGAGGGAAGCGTCGCACCGAGGGTGCTCTACTCCTCCCCCTGAACCAGTTAGAACCGGTTCCAGAGAGAACCTTCTAGGCTGCCATGTGAGGAGACAGAGGCAGTGCAGAGCCTGGACTGAAGGGGAAGGGACCTTCTGCCAGGGGAAACCGCCACATTGGGCCTGTGTGCTGGCCCCTGTGCCCATCTACACCCCCCCTGTTGGCCCCAGGGCCAATGAAGAGACATTGCCGGAGTGGAGGCTGCTGTGCTGGCAGGATTGCCACCCTACCGGAGGATGACCGTTCTGAGGAGCTGCTGCTTCGGGACTGGTGAGCCGCCCTCCTAGCCACTGATCTCGCCCTGCATTACATGTCTCTTGGCCTCTAGCGCCTGTGGAGCGCTATATCTGCAGTGCCAGAAGAAGGGAGAGGGTGCCTGCAGCGCTGGATTGCCAGAGCGCTACTTACCCTGGGGGACCCTGGAGGTGGGAGCGCTGCCTGTGCCTGCCTGCATGAAGAGGAGGGCTGATGCCTGCACCCTAGCGCTGTGCCCTGGAGTCTGGAGAGCGCTGTAACCCCCCCTGAAGACACTGTCTGCAAAGCGCTGTGGGGGACTGTGTAGCGCTAAGAAGGGGAGCGCTGCTCATGTGCTGCTGAGGGGAGCCGATTCCTCCAAGTGGCGGGTGCCCACCCCGCTGGTGTGCTTATACTAGGAGGGAGCCTACCCCTCTGTGAGGAAAAGAGGTGTGTGGCTGAAGAAACGGGTGCCTACCCCGAAACTTGTCCTTGTTGGAAGGCGGGAGCCCACCCCGCGCTTCTAACGTGCCCAGGATCACCGCCGCGGCCGTGAGGGGAAGCGCTGACAAGGAGAGCGGGAGCCCACCCCGCATTTGTGGTCCTTCGCGGGTGCCCACCCCGCGTTATTACTGTTAACATACAGCGGGAGCCTACCCCGCGTGTGTGCTTGTGCTAGGAGGGAGCCTACCCCTCTGTGAGGAGAAGAAGAGTTGCCTGGAATCACCGCCGGCCCGGGAGACCCAGGAGCGCTGCGCGGGCTTCCCCGTGACGTCAGGGGAGCCGCGCTGGGATTGGCGCTGGTGAGAGCGCCTGAGGGAAGTCCCGCCCCGCAAGCCAGCGGCTGAGGGAGGCCGTCGGGAGCCTCGCGGGCTCCGGAGTAAAGTCCCGGGCCCCACGAGGGGTGGCCCGGGTGAAGAGAGTCTCGGGGTCGAAGAACCGGAGCGGGAGCCCACCCTGCCGGTCCGTGTCCCGCAAGAGGAGCGGGAGGAGTCGGGAGCCTCACGGGCTCACCGTCGAAGTCCCGGGTCCCAGGAGGGGGCCCGGGTGAAACCGAGAGAGGCGCTGCTGACGGCGGGGCTCCCAGGAGCTTGGAGGACCCCCCGACGTCAACCAAAAAGAGAAGGAAGTGGAGGGGGCTCCCCGTGACTGGAGTGAGAGCCCCGGGCGCCGCCGGAGTCGTGTGGAGCCTCGCCGGCTCCAGGACCAAGTCCCGGTTCCCAGGAAGGGCCCCGGGTGAAGAGTGAGTGCCACGCCTGCAGGAAAGCCGGTGAGTGGGGCCAAGGCTGCTGGTGGTTGGGGGTGACGTCGGGGCACATTGTCGGTGCCCACCTCCCCCTTGTTGCTAAGAGGGCACCGGTGTGCCCGCGCTGACTTCACAGCTGCCCCGTATAACAGTGGGCAGCTGCAACGTGTTGGGGCCTACCTTTACACCCCGAGTCCCGGAGGGGGCTCGTAGAGAATTGCGGGTGCCAGGAGGGCCTCCAGGGGGGCCCATTGTGAAGCTGGGGGTGCGTCGGGGCACATTGCCGGTGCCCGCCCCGTTGCCGTGCGGATCCCTACAGCTGCCCCGCTTGGCAGTGGGCAGCTGCGACGTAGGAGGCACTTGCTGTTTAGGGGTCCCAGAGGCACCGAAAGTGCCAGTGACCCTTGGGGACACACAGCGGCACCGCAGTAGCGGGCAGCTGCAACGATTGGGCATATGTACCCTGCCCTTGACTTGGTCGGGGGTGGTGTCGGGGCACATTGTCGGTGCCCGCCTTCCCCCTGTGTTGCACTGTCTTTACAGCTGCCCCGGATCACAGTGGGCAGCTGCAACGTTGAGGGACATTGTCTTGCCAGGGGCCCGGGAGTCGGGCTCCCCTGTGTAGAGTGGCGCGCAGGCTAATCTGCAGCGAGGGGCATGCCAGGCTTGTAAGGCCTATGGTGGTTACGCTGATGATTCCTGCGCCATGGTCTATGTATATCGCATCTATGCTAGCAGGGCCTATGGTAATGGGGGTTATGCTCATGATTCATGCCTGTTTATTTTCTAGGGCCAATTCCAGAGTGGTGTGCCTCCGATTGGGGCATGCTGTGGTTATCCTTGCGCGGCCTGTTGCCTCACATGATTCATTGCTGATATGAGACTCTAATGTGTTTCCATACCTCATGTTTTCAGGCTACTGCATGGATGCTTTATTCCTACGTCTATTGGTTCCAGTGAACTCACACATTTATCCTGTACTTATAATGATTCCGGCAGCGACCCGATTGGCGCTGCCCTGTACATAGTCCCCACTGTTTTATGTATACCGGGTGCCGGTTGGCGCCGGGTTACCAATGTGGTTTACCATCTGCTAAGCTGTTGCCCAATACAGATGCTATTTTTCTTACTCCAACTGGTGTAGTCTCCTTTTTGTAGTGTGCCTGGTGTGTCGCCTGTGTGTGCTGCGCGGATGCTTCACACATTTCCTCTGGAGTTTGGCCTGCCCGCTCTGCACCACGCTACCTGTTTCCAACAATAAGATTTCCCACAGATACAGCTGTACACCGACTTACTATTAAACAGCTAGAATATAGGACTCTAGTGAAGGAACAATTGAGGACCAAACTTTTACATACCCAACACAAGCTCTATGAAATGGGGGACAGGGCTGGGAAATTGTTAGCCTGGCTGGAGAAAAGAGAGCAAGGGGAGAGATGGGTACCCAGGCTGACCCTCCATGGAACAAAGCAGATCTCAAACCCACAAGATATAGCAAACGCATTTGCAGATCACTTAGAAAAGATATACACCCCATCAACAACATACACGGCAGAGGACTCTCGTCAACTGCTAGTAGATATTCGCTTGCCTACACTTTCAGAAGAAGACAGAGATTCTCTAGAAGAAGAGCTTCCGGATGACGAAATTCGGAAGGCCATTAACACTATTCAGTCAGGGAAGGCGATGGGACCAAACGGGATGCCCATAGAATTTCTGAAAATGGTCGCCTTCCACGCCGCGCCTCACCTGCGGGCCATGTATGATGAAAGCTACGATAAAGGGGTCTTGCCAGAGGATCAAAGGCTGGCCTCGATAGTAGTTATCCGTAAGCCGGGGAAACCCGCTGAGGACTGCGGCTCTTACAGGCCGATTTCCTTAATCAACGTCGAAGCGAAAATCCTGGCGAAATTGCTGGCCTCACGCTTGGTCTCGGCGATTCCATCTTTGGTCCACCCTGACCAATCTGGCTTCATGCCAGTGAGAAATACGGCGCTAAATATTCGTCGCCTTCACAATGTCCTAGCGAGACAAAAATACATAGAGGAAGACACAGTGGTGCTCTCCCTAGACGCATCAATGGCGTTTGACTCTATCGAGTGGCCGTATCTGTTTGAAGTCCTGAGACGCCTGGGGTTTGGCCCGAAATTTTTGGGTTGGGTAAAACTGTTGTACACGGATCTGCAGGGTCAAATACGGGTTAACAATCATACGTCAAGAGTATTCCAGCTAAAGAGAGGCACTAGACAAGGCTGCCCCCTGTCCCCCCTAATTTTCTCCTTGATGCTGGAACCACTGGCATCCTGGGTGAGAGGGGATGTAATGCTGAGAGGGTTAAAATGGGCAGAAGGGCACGATGATCGAATATCGCTCTATGCTGACGATATCCTGCTATACCTCGCATCCCCATACCCGTCCCTACACAGAGTTTTAAACATTTTTACGAACTTTGGGAAATACTCTGGGTATGCGATCAACTGGAGTAAATCGGTACTATTCGTCCTCCGGGGCCCGACTCCCCAGCTCCTCCCGGGTTGCAAAGTAGAAGTGGCCCAAGACGGATTTCGATACCTCGGAGTTTTCATAACCCCGGATCCCCAACTCTTCTATGATCGAAACCTAGTGGCACCCTTGGACAGGTTGCGAAATGATGTCAAACACTGGAGATCCCTGCCCCTATCGTTACTGGGCCGAGCTGCCCTGTTTAAGATGTTAGCCCTTCCGCGCTTTTTATATATCCTGCAAAATTGTCCGAATAAGGTCCCGGACGCGTATTTCTTAAGTGTGGAAAGTGAGGTCAGAACGCTATTGTGGAACGGAGGATCGCCTCGTATAGCGATGCGAAAGTTGACTAAGGGGTGGTACGATGGGGGGATCGCTTTCCCAGATGTGAGACTCTACTATTGGGCCTCGCAGTTGGTGGTGGTAAACCACTGGATATATCGCTCCCCGATGGATCCGGCCTACATGCTGGACAGATATCAGATGGGCAGAGAGGGATGTATGGGGGCGCTATATACAAAAGCCCGAAAAGGAAAATACATTGGCCCAACGGCCCACACAGTAGCGATATGGCACCAGGCGACTAACCGCCTCGGATGGTCGAACGTGTTAACCCAAGCCACACCACTATGGTTCACCCAACAATTAGGGTTACTATGTCATCAGCCTGGGTTTGATAAGTGGGACACCATCGGAATTTCCACTATAGGGGACCTGGTGAAAAAGGGAAAAATCCTCATTCCAGGAATTGAGGGAAAAATACGAATTAGCTCAAGGAGAGACTTTCAGATACTTGCAGATCCGACGTGCCCTTACTACAGCACTCCCGGACTTGAGTAAGATACCGGAGTCGTCCCCCTTGGAGGATCGGCTGCTGGATGAACCACTTTTAAATAAAGCAATATCACTAACATATAGGTAACTGTGTAATAACCTACCGGACCCATTCCACGCACTCCGTGAAAAAAGGCAGACAGACTTAGGGCCCATTGATGACGAGGACTGGCAGGCGGCGCTGATGTCCCCGAGGGAGGCGGCTATTACTCTCCGGTTCCGCTTGATCCAACTAAAAATCTTGCACAGATCGTACCTTACTGGAGTTACGCTAGCGAAAATAGGTTCAAGACCAGACATGCTTTGTCTTCGTGGTTGCCATCAAGAAGCAATCTTTTTTCATACCATTTGGGACTGCCCGAGCATTCGACCCATCTGGGAAGGGGCCACAAAACACATCCAAGAAGCACTTGGGAAGGCACTCACCCTTACACCACAACTTGGCCTGCTTAATATATGGGGAGATACTGACCTCACAGAAGTGGAACAACAACTGACCACATTGGGGTATACTCTAGTGAAACGTGAAGTTGCCAGAAGGTGGGGAGAGGCGGACAGACCGTCTCAGGGAATATGGGCAAAGGAACTAGACAAGTGTATCATTGCCGAGAAGAAGGTTTTTAAATCAAGAGGGTGCCCCAAGAAATGGGATAAAAAATGGGGCAAGTGGAATGTGTATCGGGGGGACCTGTGTATTTCCCCAACTGTCGAAATGGAAATGCAACAGAGACTGGCGCAATCATTGGAAGAAATGTGACTGAATTTGTGTATTTTTGGGACGATATGAGCATGCTCTGCAGATGACAGTATTGTAACCTGGTTTAAAATTGTGACTTTCAATGTTTTGAAACTAATAAAAATATTTTTCGGCACTGACGGACGCCGGAGCCCCGTGGCTGGAGCCGTGGCTCCACTCTGCTCGACCATCTCTCTCTTCCTCCCCTTTCCTTGAGCCCTGCTCCACGCTCATCGACGCTTCCTGACTTCCTCCCCGCCGCCTCTCTGCGGACTCCATCGCAACACCGCCGATGCCTTCTGACTCTATTTTTCAGGTTGGCCGCTGAGGAATCGAGCCGAGGCCGAGGCTCTTCCCCCAACCCACCCTCCGCCTCCGGACTTTACTACTGCTGCTTTTCCCACTGCCATCCCGCCTGGTTTGCCTCCCGCTAAACGCTTGGAACAACTTGGAGGTTTTGAATGGAGGTAAGAGCTACTCCACTGGACTTCTTTTGAACTACGTCGCACTTGCCCCCCACCATTTTGTGTCCATCTCCGGTGGTCACTCCTGTCTCGTTCCGCCATCTTGCGACCTGGTCCGTACCTCCGGCCCCACTGATCCCCACCTGGACTATTTTTGATCTTCTCTCCCCCCCACTGATATACACATCGTCTAAGAATTTTACTGATACCTCTGTTCCCTCCACTCTTCTTATGTTATGTCCAACCCCCCTGATTATTTACATGTTCTAATACTATGGTTCCTATTGTGCAACGCTGCATCTATCCTTTGTTTACTCTGTGTAATTTTGTTTCTTATCAATACCCTTGCTAGCACGCTGACTCCTCAGGGTTTTTCCAGCACCGATGACTGTCCCTGTTGAGTCTGCCTGTACCGACCTGACCTTAAAATGGCGGCTGAACTCTCCCCCCAGGCCACATCTTCCCTTTCCCTCCGCATTCATTTGTTCCCAATGTTTCTACGATCTCCTTACTCTGCCTACGCTCTTTCTCCCGTTAACTCGCTTTTTACTGCTAGCCCCCTCATTTTAGACCATGATGGGAACTGATTTTGATCTAAATGCGTTCAGTTTGGCAGATTACTTATATTGTCTTGGCTTTTTCCTACTACCTTCAATGTTAGCTGCTCTAGGGCAGTTGGCGCCTAACGACCTCCTTCAATGTGCCCCTTGCCAAAGCACTCCCTCTCCCCTTGTTGGGGAGGGATCCAGCATTTTTGCCCAGGAGTCTCAGATTCCCCTCTGAGAGAGTCCACAGTGTTTAGGGATTCACATATAGGGGAAAAGGCCTTAAAACGGCCTCCTTGAATGTGCCCCTTGCCAAAGCACTCCTTCTCCCCTTGTTGGGGAGGGATCCTGCACTTATCCCCTGGAGTCTCAGATACCCCTCTGAGAGAGTCCACAGTGTTAAGGGAATCTCGCATAGCGGAGGTTTAGGATTGTTCCCATTATCGCTGGGAACTCAGCACCTCACACCGTGAAAGGCGCTCTCTTTGTAACCTTTTGAAGATCCCTCTAGGCTGTTGTCTTAACCCTATGTTGTACTTCGGCGACCGAGCAACCTTTGGCCGATGACCGGTGGAGTTGCCCTACGCAGCTATTGAGGAGTTTGGCTCTGGTTCCCCCCCTTGGCCGTCACCTACCCGTCCGTTCGTCAGACACTGTTTCTTTTCTAGTCGCCCTGTTGTGTTATCTACCCCCTCCCTCTCCTCTTTCCTCCCTCACTCTTTTTCTTCCTCTTCTATTCCCTCCCTCTCTTCCCACAATTCTCTCTCCCCTGCCTGCTTTTCCTTTCCCCATACCTGATCCATGCCTTTATAACTCTTGTTTCTCCAGCAATTACGTACCTGAATACTGTTGTAACTAAGTAACTATGTTCTTGAAGCAATTGTGCCTCCTCATGTAAAGCGCTCTGATACCTCTGGGTTTAGCCAGCGCTATATAAAACTTTTCAAATAAATAAAAATAAATGTTTTTAAAAAAAAAACAACAACCCATCAATATCTGGACTTTGGGGCATATTTACTAGAAACTGGCGGAGCATAGTGTTATGCAAAAATTGGTAATGCCCCCACTGTTCATTTGCAGTAAAACGTTTTACCACATCATCTTTTCCTACTGAAACCCCTGCAGTAACTGACTGGAGTTTTGTTGCTGATTTTAATACAGGGCTTTAAGTGGAATGAAAAAAGGTTGGTTAGGGGGGTCTCTAAGGAGGGCGCAGCCTATGTAATTAAGGGCGTGACTTAAACATGTGGACATTTCTAGGATTCATTTAGTGTGCCACCCGACTGGTATTTTGGTTCCTCTCAGAGTTTTTTGTTTGTGCTTCCAGATATATAACACAACTGACATGCACCTAAAAGCAGCCAGCACTATTGGCTTTGTCAAAGGTTGTTAGCTGTGTACCTCCTTCACACAAATTTGTACAGAATCACAATGGCAACTGGAATACTTGGAATAGGTGATCATTGTCCTGTGCGTTCTGTAGAGAGGCCAACAATTGGATGACCATGTATTCTGAATGCCTTTTTTACCCACTGACAGGCGCTGTGAGAAATTCGCACTGTCTTCAGTCCCAACTTCAGAGCTTTCAATCGTGACCTCTTATAAACACCTGGAGGCGACTCAGTTCAAAGTATGAACTATACAAGAGTATATTCTACATGACAAGAAATACAGAATCACCACGTCCTGGAAATAGCTTACTTAATCTTGCATTCTCTAAGAGTGTTGAAGGTGAAACATAAACAGGAATCTAATTGCTGACAGGGATTAACTGAACGTTTTTTTCATTCACTTCTCAGAAATCGATCAGTGTGTTTCCCAGTTAGGTTAAGGACATGAACATAGGGTGCGATAGTGACCCATTTCAATGTCCGTTTCTAATTACTACAGGATCTGAGACCCGGGGGACCCGGCCCACTTAAAGCCCTGTTTTAATGTTGAATGATGAAATTCTTTAGCAGTCTTACAACTAACTTTCTCATACCTATGTACCACACTGTGTTTCCATTTCAATCCTGAAACAATTTGAGTTGACTTCAGTTTTTTATGAAAGAATTGTGCCGGACATTGTGATAGGTCCATCTGACCTTCCTGGAAAGCATAATCATTCGGCTGCGTTCTTGAGCTAGCTTACTAGTGTTCTTTCACTTGTGTCTTTAATGAGTGCAAACCTCTGCATGAGCCAAATGAAACAACGTTTACATATTCTTTATTAGAACATTGGAATGTTTGGAGCTCCATTGAAGACAATGGAGTTGCTCTGGGCTTATAATGGCTGGTATAAGCCCAGTGCTCCAACATTCCAATGATTGTCTTTTTGTTTCTCCATTTTTAATTTAGAACATTCCACCCTTAGTGGGTGGAATGTTCTAATAGCCTTATAGCCCTTCTGCCTCAGGCTATACCGGTTGTTAAAGGCTCTCTCCCTCGTTATAGGCCCTCGCCTGCGGCTCGGGCCTATAACTCGGGATCAGGGCCTTTAACAGCCGGTATAACCCTCGGCAACGGGCTATAAGGCTATATTAAAGTCCCGCTCCCTTGTTAAAGGCTTCGCCTTCGGCTCGGGCCTTTAACGCTGGAGCGGGCCTTTAATAGCCTGTATAGCCCGCTACGGCGGGCTATAAGGCTATAATAAAGATTGTTTCCATTCCTCCGAAAGCATCATCACCAGGATACCCTCCCGGGTGAGTTGTGCGCTGTAAAAGGCTTTAAGTGGGCCGGGTCCTGCCGGTGCTGAGGGCTGGCAGTTCTAAAAAGCAGGTGCTGAGACGGGTCCCTATTGGGCTCTCCATTTCTGCCCTCACCCACAGGGTAAAAAAAAAATCTTAGCTCTGCAGCAACCCCACCCTTCACTACCTTTGATGTAACTTCAAAGAGATTCGTTATACTTCTTTCACAGTCTCATAATTTCAGAACTGAATCATTTTCAATTTTCTATACAACGAAGCCATAGTTGTTGCTTATTTATCTTAGGCAAATAACAACCATTGGCAAAGCCAATAGTCCTGGGTTTTTGTAGGTGTAATGTTACTTGTTATATTATGTATCTGGATGCAATGACAGAAGCAGCAAATTACTAGTCAGGCGGCACACTATGCTAAACACAGATTTTTAGCTTATGTGTTTTTAAGCCAGTTCCTCAATTACATAGGCCACGCCCCTTTGAGACCCCCCTTCCCCCAGTTTTTTCATCCCACTTAAAGCCCTGACGCTGTATAAATAAACATCGCAATAACATACACCTAGAACAATCCTTTATACTTTCTTTGGCCTCAATAAGAGTCTGCAATCGCCCGTATTGCAATGTGGAGCTCTGCAAACTAGTGGTAAATATTCTGCCTCATTTTGACTTCTCTGCCATAACGGTGGAAGTGTAGAAATGCCACTGGTGTCTATAGTGAAAGATACATTTGTCACTCTCAGTGCGGCCACTGAAAATGTGGCCAAATGTGGGGCATATTTTCACTACCCACAAATCTAGTCTTCTTAACATGCTACAGATGTTTCCTGCGGGTTAGGTACACAATACACATCTTCCCAAGAGACTCCACACTTTTCATGGTGGTCTTTCACAGGGTTAACTCCGCCAGAGCTTATGGCAGGGCAGTCACCATAGATTTGGAGGCTACTTCACCACCATAACAGAAAGAGCAGTCACAGCATCTTGGCAGAGAAGATGATGGTGACATTTTATTTATTTTTAATATGTCATGGATTGTTATAGACAGTGCTTAATTTGTAAAAAAGTTAAGTGCCGGGGCCCTCGTCAAGAGGCCACTGCAGCTTGCACCATACATTGCACCTGCAAGCGCTGCCAATGGCAGTATCAACACAACTACTAACCGTTCACACCCTACAAGTGTGACGATTCCAAGCCCCCAAAGCTATAAGAATGGCTTTTGCAGCAAGTATTAGTCATTTTAATGGATATTGAATGAAAAAAGAACTGTAGTTGTGCTCATCTCTAATTTAGATAAAAAGTGCCACCATGTGCCGGTGTTGACAATTAAGTGCTGGTGCCAAGCACCGGAAACCACAGGCTCAAATTAAGCACTGGTTATAAGGGACAACACACATCTAGGGAACCTTACTGGATCCGATAAAAAAAAAAAAATCAAGACATAGAAAATTCTTAAAAGATGAGATTCCAGCCAGTTTCAAACCCAGGCCATTCCAGAGTTTAATTTCGGAAAAGAAAGTTTAAAAATCAAATGAGCCAAGGAGGATTGAATGTTCCCAGTGTGGCGGGAAGTGGCATGTCAATTTCAGGAGGGAGCCAGGAACATTGCCCTTTTAAGTTTTGTGCAAAATGAAAAGTTTTTTTAGCTTATTTACATCGTGCACGGCAGAGCTTTAGTGTGAAAGAAATGTATTGTGTGTGCAAGACAGGCCTGATTACTACTTTTAATATCAGAGAATGCATGGAATTGGTGTAGAGCCAAAGACCAGGCCCGCTGCTGGAATGATAATGCTAAAACAGCACGTGCTTGACTGTCATAGTTTTTTCTGTGTGGAAATTCCACTTTTTTTACACCATTCTTGACACCATTCAAACTAACAGGACAGGGAAGGTGAGCTGTCCACTTCTCTGGTGCGTGTGTTGTGACTGCAAGGAAGGTGACCTTTGTTGAAACCATTTTAGAAGGAAGAGAGAAGGAGCATTTGCTTCCATTTCTTCTCTAAGCTTTTGCACAGGGGCTTTTTTGCACATTTGTGTAGCAAAGCAGGGGCAGAACACGTGTGGCCCCTCTGTGCTCCATAAGACACCATTGGAGATTAAGATATATATGAGCTAACGATGCACGGTCGGGATTAGTCACATCGACTGCTTTCTGTGGGGAGACGCTGTTGCGCTGAAATCCGACTGCTGACATGATGACAGCATTAAGTATACGGGAAACCTATCCATGGCTTGGCATATATGTCAATTTAGTGAACTAATTCAGACACGTAAATTGGGTTGCTGACAATGTTTGGGTACTTGAATAGGGAATAAACTCACAGGTTTGAGATGTCTTATGAAATATGATCGGGGTTGCTTGAGCATTCACACTGATCTGTACATTGTATGCTGATTTGTTTTTAACAATTTTTGCTTTTCTGATACACATGATTTGTAGACAAACACTGCAAAGTAAATAATTTTATAATGGTAAAATACCAATCATTTTGTGTGCATTCTCATTTAGGGCTATAGGGGCCAAGCTCTGTCTATCATCACCTGCAGATAAGAGATTCTCTGGCAGGACTGACTCCAAGCCTACCAGAGCGTAACTTACTTAAAGAGAAGTGAGAGGCACCTGCCGGTTCCCCTTATCTCTTTTGGGGAGAATTGGTTAATGTGAGCGTTAAAATTACAATCCTGAACTCATCCTGGGGCCAAGGGATAGATTTCAGAGCTGACTTAATATGGTCTAGTTTTCATGCATGCAGGCATATTGTGGCTGCCTGATTTTAGTGTTTGCAGTCTAGCAATTAATGTTTTGGGGAAGACAGTAGCCAAGTAGGGCCATGACCACCATGTGTGTGAGCTCTATATGGTGGTCAACTTTGAAAAGTGAGAATTTTGTGGAGAAGAGAAAGTTCCATCACTGATCAGTTCAAAAGGAGACAACTTTCCTTCATTCAAAAGTAAACATGGTCAAGGCACTGTGCAGACCTAGTATGCTTTTATGCTCGGTTCTAGGAGCATGTAGATATTGAAGAGAAGCGGGGGAGGGAGGACCCCTGTAAAACTCTGCACTGCACTTTTCATTATGATGAGACAGAGAAATGTAAAAATTCATTCAAAGGCTTTGGTGTAACTGCTGACTTTGGAACTGGGGATACAGGTTTGAGTCTCGGCATCGACTCAATATCCTGTGATTCTGGGCAAATCACTTAGGGCCATATGTACGAACACATTTTCCCATAGACATAGAATGGGTAAAACCCTTTGATTCATCTGGCCCTTAATCTCCCCGTGCCTACCAAAAAATGTATGTATCCTTGTGTAACATAACTGGTGCTTAATGTAAAGCGCTCCAATACCTTCGGATCGAGTTTGCGGCATATAAAATTGCACACAAAAAAAGGCTGTCCATGTTACCCATTCAACGAGCCTGTTCGGCAAGAAGGTGTGGTCTACTTTGTCATAAGCAGCTGAGAGTTAAATAAGTATCAGAGCCGCTTGCTATTTTTTTGGTTGACAAAGAACTCTTCTCTGATGTTTGGCAACGTTGATTCTTTGCCATGAGTAGGTCTGAATCCAGACTATCGCTCATTCAGGATGAGGTTCTGTTCCACATACCCTTGCAGTTGTCTGGTAACTTATTTTTCCAAGATTATGCTTGGATGTGGAAGGATTGATATTGGACCATAATTTGCCAGCACGTGAGAGTTTGCCGTCGGTTCCCTGGTGACGTCTGCGAATGTCAAGGAATCTGACTCAATCACTTAGAAAGGAGACATCAATAATACCCATGATATAAGCTTTGAGGGATAGGAGAATGCATCTGGGTATGGCTTCACTGGGCTGCTGGAGGGCTTGGATTTCTTTGACGACTACGTAACCACCTTTATTCACATACGCTGAAAGGAAGAGAGGAACAACTGGAGGAGTGAGGCAGAAGGCAGTTCCTAAGGTGATTACATTGTATTGCTAATAATGGGTTCTCAGATGTTACAGATCTTAGCCTGGAAGAAGGCCTTCATTTCTTCAAATTGTTGTTGGGAGGTGTTGCTGGAATCTTTCAACACTCTAACATGGGATATCTCTTAGATGTTTACAAGATTCCTCTGTACATTTTGGAGGCTTGATTGACATATTTACTACAAAAAGGTGAGATTCTAGTGCATGAAACCAGACTCCTCCACCAACTGCCTTGGAAGTGACTCTGAAATGGGAGCCTTCCTGCACTCTGAGTGGGGATGCAATATTATCCTGGTGTGGTGGAGGGATGTTGAAAAGGCTCTGCCTGTTGCTGGCAGATGGCGATTCACTTTGATTCCCAAGATCGCTCAAAGGGCTCGAAGAAGACAAAAAGATTAATGAAGTATGACACAGCTGACTAATCGGGTCTTTTATTGACCAAAAGGGACACTGCTCTGAACTGGAGGAATAAGGATGTCCTTTGTAAACATGAAGGGCTTATAGGAATGGATTGTTGCATGTTGCCTGATGCATTTATCCAGCCAGTGGTTGCATGCAAAAACATAACATAACTTGGTGCCTATGGAACGCCCATTTCTAGATACATATGTGGTAAGGTCATCCTTATCATGTTATGGAGGTGGAATATACTTATTCTTCTGCCAGGTAATCATTGGGGTATCTTGTATTTAGGCACGTTGTCTTTCTTACACAATTGAATATGTTATCACACTGTGTGCAACAAAATGCCATGTCTCTGCTGTCATGGTTCTTTTAATTGGACTGTCTTTAAGCTTTTTTTGCTATTCCACTAAAGTTGAGTATTTAAAAAAATGATAGCTCCCTCATGACGAGTGGGTTTTTGTAATACTTGAGATGTCATTGTGAAAAAGTTTCGTGATTATCCATAATGCAAAGTTTGGTGTGATTTTTGTAAGTGGGATATCTGATTGAGTAGAAAATGCCTCGATTGATGTCTTCATCTCGTATTAGATATGTTGTCCTGTATCCAGTCTACTGCTGGTGATTCGTGTTACTTTTTTGAGTGACGTATATACCCTCTTAGTGAAAAGTTACTCCAGATCCGACAGAAAATATTTCACATAATACATGCAATTTCGCAAAAATGCCCTGCATCTAAAAGAAAACAATCACAAATGTAACGCACCGCTTGATGTGGATAGTTTAGTTGCTGCAGCACCCTTTTTGTGATTCAATGCAAGTTAAGATTGTCCATAATTTTTAGGGGAAATATTTTCTCTATATGCCCTTATAACCACCTGGCAAGATCTTGCTCTGCAGCAGTTGTAAAAATGTTCAAAAGCAGTACACTTTATTTTGCTTTATTAAGGAATTCTACAGTAGAGTTCCTCAAATTCATAATATGTATTTTTCCAGTAGCCACTCCAAAAGGTGAAGGACCAAAACTAACCTAACTTCCCAAGCTACCCACAAGGGGGCACTATTAAACAATAAATATCAGCTCATCCAGCTTCAGTGTTCTTTACAAAACTGTCCTAACAAAATCCTAGGCACAATGAACTGTGCGCCCTGAAAGAAAAACTGACACAAAAATGATTCTCTGCAAACCTTGAAGAGACTTTAGTAAAACCACAAAGCCTTCACTCAAGAGAATATACGATTAGAAAGGCCTTTTCTGCAGTGAAAGCTATTTCTGGTCATTGAAAATAATCCTGAGGTGCCGCCTAATATATGGGTGTTAGATAAATGTACCTAATGTCCACAAAACGTAAGCACTGCCCCTGCATTACCCAAGTTCTGCTCCAGGGAGCATACAGTATTATTGAAAAATGAGCCCTATAGCAAATGTTATGTTGTGAGGCGCCCAAGGATCAGTTGTGTCCCTTTGTTCTTGTTTATTAATCACTTTTGAGAAATGCGAGTCTAATTTAGACTTGTGTTCTTGTTGGTATGAAATACATGACACTGCTCTCATATTGAGAGTTAGGGCATGAAGGACCATTAGTAATAATTCATTATGGGGGCCCAGGCAGACCGCATAGTTCTCTACAAGTAAACGTATGTCGGCAGTGACAGCAACACTCTACAGCAGTCAAAAACATTATACACAGGTTAACCCTTTCGCTGCTAGACCTTTTCCCCCCCTGTGCTAAGCCTTTTTTGGCTATTTGGGGTAGTTCGCGCTTAGGCCCCTGTAACTTTTTGACCACATAAGGTATCCACGCCAAATTTGCGTCCTTTTCTTCCAACATCATGAGGATTCTAAAGGTACCCAGGGTTTGTGGATTCCCCTGGAGGGGACCCAAAAATTAGCCAAAATACAGCTACATTTTAGTTTTTTTGGGAAAAATAGGAAAAAAGTGCTGCAAATGAAAGCGTCTGTTTTTTTCCCTGCAAATGGTATCAACAAAGGGTTTGTGGGGCTGAAATCACCCTTTTCCCAGCTTTCAGGGACTGACAGACTTTTGTCAGAAAACTAACATTTTTTACACAGTTTTGGCATCTTACTAGGACATAGCCTATTTTTGCTATTTTTTGTGCTTTCAACCTTCTTCCAGTTAATGGTAGAAATGGGTATGAAAGCAATAATGGATCCTGGAAAGCTATACATTTTAGAAAAGTAGACACATTTCTGAATTCAGCAAGGGGTCATTTGTGTAGATCCTTCAAAGTTTCTTTATAGAAACTAACAGTCGAAAATAGGAAAAATTGAAAATGAGTTGAAAAAAACAGCCATTTGTGCCAACGTTTTCACCTGTAACTTCTTCTAATTATGACAGCTGTTTGAAAGCAATATACTGTTACATCCGCTGGACCTTTCTGGTTGTGGAGATATATAGAACTTGTAGGTTCACCAAGAATCCGACAAACCCAGAGCCAATAACTGAGCAGCGTCTTGCAATGTTTTTTTATTATGTACCGGGTATATAGCAATTCATTTGGGAAAATATATGCAGCGAAAAATCGGAATGAAAGACACATATGTATTTCTGAAATTGGAACAAAATATAGAGTTTAGAAACACTAGCTACTTGCACATTTCCGAAATTGTGAGTACCCATACTAGCATGAGAATTATAGGACATTTTTCAAAGTGACTTCTTTTTTACACATTGTCTTTCATTTGGAAGGCAGAAATGCATCGAAAGTCAATAGGTAATAACAGTTGCTCTACAATTCTGTGTTACCCTAAGTCTCCCGATAAAAATGGTACTTAACTTGTGTGGGTAGGCCTAGTGCCCGCGACAGGAAACGGCCCAAAACACAACGTGGACACACTTTATTTTTACAGTGAAAATTGACCCTTTTTTTGCAAAGTGCCTTGCTGTAGATTTTGAACCCTAGCTCTGCCAACACCTAGGGAAACCTAGCAAACCTATACATTTTTGAAAAGTAGACACCCAGGGGAATCCAGGATGGGGTGACTTGTCTGGCTCTCACCAGGTTCTGTTACCCAGAATCCCTTGCAAACCTCAAACTTTGTCAAGAAAAACACATTTTCCTCATATTTCTGTGGTGGAAAGTTCTGGAATCTGCATGGATCCACATAATTCCACGCACCCCACATTCCTCAAACTCTTCCAAGAAAAATGGTACCTCACTTGGGTGGGTAGACCTAGTGCCCGCGACAGGAAACGGCCCAAAACGCAACGTGGACACACCACATTTTCACAGTGAAAACTGACCCTTTTTTTGCACAGTGCCTAGCTGTAGATTTTGAACCTTAGCTCTGCAGGCACCTAGGGAAACCTAGCAAACCTATACATATTTGAAAACTAGACACCTAGGGGAATCCAGGATGGGGTGACTTGACTGGCTCTCACCAGGTTCTGTTACCCAGAATCCCTTGCAAACCTCAAACTTGTAAAAAAAAAACAAATTTTCCTCACATTTCTGTGGTGAAAAGTTCTGGAATCTGCGTGGATCCACAAAATTCCACCCACCCCGCATTCCCCAAAGTCTTACAAGAAAAATGGTCCCTCACTTGTGTGGGTAGGCCTAGTGACCGCGACAGGAAACGGCCCAAAACGCAACGTGGACACACCATTTTCACTGTGAAAACGGACCCTTTTTTTGCAAAGTGCCTAGCTGTAAATTTTGAACCCTAGCTCTGCCGGCACCTAGGGACAAATAGCAAAACTATACATTTTTGAAAACTAGACACCCAGGGGAATCCAGGATGGGGTGACTTGTCTGACTCACACCAGGTTCTGTTACCCAGAATCCCTTGCAAACCTCAAAGTTTGTAAAAAAAAAAACACATTTTCCTCACATTTCTGTGGTGGAAAGTTCTGGAATCTGCGTGGATCCACAAAATTCCACGCACCCCGCATTCCCCAAAGTCTTCCGAGAAAAATTATACCTCACTTGTGTGGGTAGCCCTAGTGGCCGTGACAGGAAATGGCCCAAAATGCAACGTGGACACACCACATTTTCACAGTGATAACTGACCCTTTTTTTGCAAAGTACCTAGCTGTAGATTTTGAGACCTAGCTCTGCCGGCACCTAGGGAAACCTAGCAAACCTATACATTTTTGAAAACTAGACACCCAGGGGAATCCAGGATGGGGTAACTTGTCTGGCTCTCACCAGGTTCTGTTACCCAGAATTCCTTGCAAACCTCAAACTTTGTAAAAAAAAAACATTTTCCTCACATTTCTGTGATGGAAAGTTCTGGAATCTGCATGGATCCACATAATTCAACCCACCCCACATTCCTCAAACTCTTCCAAGAAAAATGGTACCTCACTTGTGTGGGTAGACCTAGTGCCCGCGACAGGAAACGGCCCAAAACGCAACGTGGACACACCACATTTTCACAGTGAAAACTGACCCTTTTTTTGCACAGTGCCTAGCTGTAGATTTTGAACCTTAGCTCTGCAGGCACCTAGGGAAACCTAGCAAACCTATACATATTTGAAAACTAGACACCTAGGGGAATCCAGGATGGGGTGACTTGACTGGCTCTCACCAGGTTCTGTTACCCAGAATCCCTTGCAAACCTCAAACTTTGTAAAAAAAAAACACATTTTCCTCACATTTCTGTGGTGGAAAGTTCTGGAATCTGCGTGGATCCACAAAATTCCACCCACCCCGCATTCCCCAAAGTCTTCCAAGAAAAATGGTCCCTCACTTGTGTTGGTAGGCCTAGTGACCGCGACAGGAAACGGCCCAAAACGCAACGTGGACACACCACATTTTCACAGTGAAAACGGACCCTTATTTTGCAAAGTGCCTAGCTGTAAATTTTGAACCCTAGCTCTGCCGGCACCTAGGGAAAAATAGCAAAACTATACATTTTTGAAAACTAGACACCCAGGGGAATCCAGGATGGGGTTACTTGTCTGACTCACACCAGGTTCTGTTACCCAGAATCCCTTGCAAACCTCAAAGTTTGTAAAAAAAAAACACATTTTCCTCACATTTCTGTGGTGGAAATTTCTGGAATCTGCGTGGATCCACAAAATTCCACGCACCCCGCATTTCCCAAAGTCTTCCGAGAAAAATGATACCTCACTTGTGTGGGTAGCCCTAGTGGCCGTGACAGGAAATGGCCCAAAATGCAACGTGGACACACCACATTTTCACAGTGATAACTGACCCTTTTTTTGCAAAGTACCTAGCTGTAGATTTTGAGACCTAGCTCTGCCGGCACCTAGGGAAACCTAGCAAACCTATACATTTTTGAAAACTAGACACCCAGGGGAATCCAGGATGGGGTAACTTGTCTGGCTCTCACCAGGTTCTGTTACCCAGAATTCCTTGCAAACCTCAAACTTTGTAAAAAAAAAAAACATTTTCCTCACATTTCTGTGATGGAAAGTTCTGGAATCTGCATGGATCCACATAATTCAACCCACCCCACATTCCTGAAACTCTTCCAAGAAAAATGGTACCTCACTTGTGTGGGTAGACCTAGTGCCCGCGACAGGAAACGGCCCAAAACGCAACGTGGACACACCACATTTTCACAGTGAAAACTGACCTTTTTTTTGCACAGTGCCTAGCTGTAGATTTTGAACCTTAGCTCTGCAGGCACCTAGGGAAACCTAGCAAACCTATACATATTTGAAAACTAGACACCTAGGGGAATCCAGGATGGGGTGACTTGACTGGCTCTCACCAGGTTCTGTTACCCAGAATCCCTTGCAAACCTCAAACTTTGTAAAAAAAAAACACATTTTCCTCACATTTCTGTGGTGGAAAGTTCTGGAATCTGCGTGGATCCACAAAATTCCACCCACCCCGCATTCCCCAAAGTCTTCCAAGAACAATGGTCCCTCACTTGTGTGGGTAGGCCTAGTGACCGCGACAGGAAACGGCCCAAAACGCAACGTGGACACACCACATTTTCACAGTGAAAACGGACCCTTATTTTGCAAAGTGCCTAGCTGTAAATTTTGAACCCTGGCTCTGCCGGCACCTAGGGAAAAATAGCAAAACTATACATTTTTGAAAACTAGACACCCAGGGGAATCCAGGATGGGGTTACTTGTCTGACTCACACCAGGTTCTGTTACCCAGAATCCCTTGCAAACCTCAAAGTTTGTTAAAAAAAACCACATTTTCCTCACATTTCTGTGGTGGAAAGTTCTGAAATCTACGTGGATCCACAAAATTCCACCCACCCCGCATTCCCCAAAGTCTTCCGAGAAAAATGATACCTCACTTGTGTGGGTAGCCCTAGTGGCCGTGACAGGAAACGGCCCAAAATGCAACGTGGACACACCACATTTTCACAGTGAAAACTGACCCTTTTTTTGCAAAGTATCTAGCTGTAGATTTTGAGCCCTAGCTCTGCCGGCACCTAGGGAAACCTAGCAAAACTATACGTTTTTGAAAACTAGACACCCAGTGGAATCCAGGATGGGGTGACTTGTCTGGCTCAGACCAGGATCTGTAACCCAGAATCCCTTGCAAACCTCAAACTTTGTAAAAAAAAAACACATTTTCCTCACATTTCTGTGGTGGAAAGTTCTGGAATCTGAGTGGATCCACAAAATTCCACCCACCCCGCATTCCCCAAACTCTTCAGAGAAAAATGATACCTCACTTGTGTGGGTGGGCATAGTGGCCGTGACAGGAAACGGCCCAAAATGCAACGTGGACACACCACATTTTCACAGTGAAAACTGACCCTTTTTTTGCTAAGTGCCTAGCTATAGATTTTGAACCCTAGCTCTGCCGGCACATAGGGAAACCTAGCAAACCTATACATTTTTGAAAACTAGACACCCAGGGGAATCCTGGATGGGGTAACTTGTCTGGGTCTCACCAGGTTATGTTACCCAGAATCCCTTGCAAACCTCAAACTTTGTAAAAAAAAACACATTTTCCTCACATTTCTGTGGTGGAAAGTTCTAGAATCTGCGTGGATCCACAAAATTCCACCCACCCCGCATTCCCCAAAGTATTCCAAGAAAAATGGTACCTCACTTGTGTGGGTAGGCCTAGTGGTCATGACAGGAAACGGCCCAAAACGCAACGTGGACACACCACATTTTCACATTGAAAACGGACCCTTTATTTGCAAAGTGCCTAGCTGTAAATTTTGAACCCTAGCTCTGCCGGCACCTAGGGAAACCTAGCAAAACTATACGTTTTTGAAAACTAGACACCCAGTGGAATCCAGGATGGGGTGACTTGTCTGGCTCACACCAGGTTCTGTAACCCAGAATCCCTTGCAAACCTCAAACTTTGTAAAACAAAAAACACATTTTCCTCACATTTCTGTGGTGGAAAGTTCTGGAATCTGCGTGGATCCACAAAATTCCACCCACCCCGCATTCCCCAAACTCTTCAGAGAAAAATGATACCTCACTTGTGTGGGTGGGCGTAGTGGCCGTGACAGGAAACGGCCCAAAATGCAACGTGGACACTCCACATTTTCACAGTGAAAACTGACCAATTTTTTTGCTAAGTGCCTAGCTATAGATTTTGAACCCTAGCTCTGCCGGCACATAGGGAAACCTAGCAAACCTATACATTTTTTAAAACTAGACACCCAGGGGAATCCAGGATGGGGTAACTTGTCTGGGTCTCACCAGGTTCTGTTACCCAGAATTCCTTGCAAACCTCAAACTTTATAAAGAAAAACACATTTTCCTCACATTTCTGTGGTGGAAAGTTCTGGAATCTGCGTGGATCCACAAAATTCCACTCACCCCGCATTCCCCAAAGTCTTTCAAGAACAATGGTACCTCACTTGTGTGGGTAGGCCTAGTGGCCGCGACAGAAAACGGCCCAAAACGCAACGTGGACACACCACATTTTCACAGTGAAAACGGACCCTTTTTTTGCAAAGTGCCTAGCTGTAAATTTTTAACCCTAGCTCTGCCGGCACCTAGGGAAACCTAGCAAAACTATACATTTTTGAAAACTAGACACCCAGGGGAATCCAGGATGGGGTGACTTGCCTGACTCACACCAGGTTCTGTTACCCAGAATCCCTTGCAAACCTCAAACTTTTTAAAACAAAACACATTTTCCACACATTTCTGTGGTGGAATGTTCTGGAATCGGCGTGGATCCACAAAAATCCACCCACCCCGCATTCCCCAAAGTCTTCAGAGAAAAATGATACCTTACTTGTGTGGGTAGGCCTAGTGGCCGCGAAAGGAAACGGCCCAAAATGCAACGTGGACACACCACATTTTCACAGTGAAAACGGACCCTTTTTTCGCAAAGTGCCTAGCTATAGATTTTGAACCCTAGCTCTGCCGGCATCTAAGGAAACCTAGCAAGCCTATACATTTTTGAAAACTAGACACCCAGGGGAATCCAGGATGGGGTGACTTGTCTGGCTCTCACCAGGTTCTGTTACCCATAATTCCTTGCAAACCTCAAACTTTGTAAAAAAAAAACAAATTTTCCTCACATTTCTGTGGTGGAAAGTTCTGGAATCTGCATGGATCCACAAAATTCCACGCACCCCGCATTCCCCAAAGTCTTCAGAGAAAAATGATACCTCACTTGTGTGGTTAGGCCTAGTGGCAGGAAACGGCCCAAAATGTAACGTGGATACACCACATTTTCACAGTGAAAACTGACCCTTTTTTTGCAAAGTGCCTAGCTATAGATTTTGAACCCTAGCTCTTCCGGCACCAAGGGGAACCTAGCAAACCTATACATTTTTGAACACTAGACACCCAGGGGAATCCAGGATGGGGTAACTTGTCTGGCTCTCACCAGGTTCTGTTACCCAGAATCCCTTGCAAACCTCAAACTTTGTAAAAAAAAAACACATTTTCCCCACATTTCCGTGGTGGAAAGTTCTGGAATCTGCGTGGATCTACAAAATTCCACCCACCCCGCATTCCCCAAAGTCTTCCGAGAAAAATGGTACCTCACTTGTGTGGGTATGCCTAGTGCCCGCGACAGGAAACGGCCCAAAACGCAACGTGGACACACCACATTTTCACAGTGAAAACTGACCCCTTTTTTGCAAAGTGCCTAGCTATATACTTTGAACCCTAGCTCTGCCGGCACCTAGGGAAACCTAGCAAACCTATACATTTTTGAAAACTAGACACCCAGGGAAATCCAGGATGGGGTGACTTGTCTGGCTCTCACCAGGTTCTGTTCCCCAGAATCCCTTGCAAACCTCAAACTTTGTAAAAGAAACCACATTTTCCTCATATTTCTGTGGTGGAAAGTTCTGGAATCTGCACGGATCCACAAACTTCCACCCTCTCCGCATTCCCCAAAGTCTTCTGAGAAAAATGATACCTCACTTGTGTGGGTAGGCCTAGTGGCCGCGACAGGAAATGGCCCAAAATGCAACGTGGACACACCACATTTTTACAGTGAAAACTGACCCCTTTTTTGCAAAGTGCCTAGCTATATACTTTGAACCCTAGCTCTGCCGACACCTAGGGAAACCTAGCAAACCTATACATTTTTGAAAAGTAGGCACCCAGGGGAATCCAGGATGGGGTGACTTGTCTGGCTCTCACCAGGTTCTGTTACCCAGAATCCCTTGCAAACCTCAAACTTTGTCAAAAAACCCACATTTTCCTCACATTTCTGTGGTGGAAAGTTCTGGAATCTGCGTGGATCCACAAAATTCCACCCACCCCGCATTCCCCAAAGTCTTCCGAGAAAAATGATACCTCACTTGTGTGGGTAGGCCTAGTGGCCGTGACACGAAACGGCCCAAAATGCAACGTGGACACACCACATTTTCACAGTGAAAACTGACCCTTTTTTTGCAAAGTACCTAGCTGTAGATTTTGAGCCCTAGCTCTGCCGGCACATAGGGAAACCTAGAAAACCTATAAATTTTTGGAAACTAGACACCCAGGGGAATCCAGGATGGGGTAACTTGTCTGGCTCTCACCAGGTTCTGTTACCCAGAATTCCTTGCAAACCTCAAACTTTGTAAAAAAAAACACATTTTCCTCACATTTCTGTGGTGGAAAGTTCTGGAATCTGCGTGGATCCACAACATTCCACCAACCCCGCATTCCCCAAAGTCTTCCGAGAAAAATGATACCTCACTTGTGTGGGTAGGCCTAGTGGCCGTGACAGGAAACGGCCCAAAATGCAACGTGGACACACCACATTTTCACAGTGAAAACTGACCCTTTTTTTGCAAAGTGCCTAGCTATAGATTTTGAACCCTAGCTCTGCCGGCACCAAGGGGAACCTAGCAAACCTATACATTTTTGAACACTAGACACCCAGGGGAATCCAGGATGGGGTAACTTGTCTGGCTCTCACCAGGTTCTGTTACCCAGAATTCCTTGCAAACCTCAAACTTTGTCAAAAAAACCACATTTTCCTCACATTTCTGTGGTGGAAAGTTCTGGAATCTGCGTGGATCCACAAAATTCCACCCACCCCGCATATCCCAAAGACTTCCGAGAAAAATGGTACCTTACTTGTGTGGGTAGGCCTAGTGCCCGAGACAGGAAACGGCCCAAAATGCAACGTGACACACCACATTTTCACAGAGAAAACTGACCCTTTTTTTGCAAAGTGCCTAGCTGTAGATTTTGAACCCTAGCTCTGCCGGCACCTAGGGAAACCTAGCAAACCTATACATTTTTGCAAAGTAGAAACTCAGGGAAATCCAGGATGGGGTGACTTGTCTGGCTCTCACCAGGGTCTGTTACCCAGAATCCCTTGCAAACCTCAAACTTTGTAAATAAAAACAAACACATTTTCCTCACATTTCTGTGGTGGAAAGTTCTGGAATCTGCGTGGATCCACAAAATTCCCCCCCCTCATTCCCCAAAGTCTTCCGAGAAAAATTGTACCTCACTTGTGTGGGTATGCCTAGTGCCCGCGACAGGAAACGGCCCAAAACGCAACGTGGACACACCACATTTTCACAGTGAAAACGGACCCTTTTTTTGCAAAGTGCCTAGCTGTAGATTTTGAACCTTAGCTCTGCCGGCACCTAGGGAAACCTAACCATTTTGGAAAACTAGACACCATGGGGAATCCAGGATGGGTGACTTGACTGGCTCTCACCAGGTTCTGTTACCCAGAATCCCTTGCAAACCTCAAACTTTGTAAAACAAAACACATTTTCCTCACATTTCTGTGGTGGAAAGTTCTGGAATCTGCATGGATCCACAAAATTCCACCCACCCCGCATTCCCCAAAGTCTTCCAAGAACAATGGTACCTCACTTGTGTGGGTAGGCCTAGTGGCCGCGACAGAAAACGGCCCAAAACGCAACGTGGACACACCACATTTTCACAGTGAAAACTGACCCTTTTTTTGCAAGGTGCCTAGCTGTAAATTTTTAACCCTAGCTCTGCCGGCACCTAGGGAAACCTAGCAAAACTATACATTTTTGAAAACTAGACACCCAGGGGAATCCAGGATGGGGTGACTTGTCTGGCTCTCACCAGGTTCTATTACCCAGAATCCCTTGCAACCCTCAAACTTTGTAAAAAAACCCAAATTTTCCTCACATTTCTGTGGTGGAAAGATCTGGAATCTGCGTGGATCTACAAAATTCCACCCTCCCCGCATTCCCCAAAGTCTTCCAAGAACAATGGTACCTCACTTGTGTGGGTAGGCCTAGTGGCCGCGACAGAAAACGGCCCAAAACGCAACGTGGACACACCACATTTTCACAGTGAAAACTGACCCTTTTTTTGCAAGGTGCCTAGCTGTAAATTTTTAACCCTAGCTCTGCCGGCACCTAGGGAAACCTAGCAAAACTATACATTTTTGAAAACTAGACACCCAGGGGAATCCAGGATGGGGTGACTTGTCTGGCTCTCACCAGGTTCTATTACCCAGAATCCCTTGCAACCCTCAAACTTTGTCAAAAAACCCAAATTTTCCTCACATTTCTGTGGTGGAAAGATCTGGAATCTGCGTGGATCCACAAAATTCCACCAACCCCGCATTCCCCAAAGTCTTCAGAGAAAAATGATACTTCACTTGTGTGGGTAGGCCTAGTGGCCGTGACAGGAAACGGCCCAAAATGTAACGTGGACACACCACATTTTCACAGTGAAAACTGACCCTTTTTTTGCAAAGTGCCTAGCTATAGATTTTGAACCCTAGCTCTGCCGGCACCAAGGGGAACCGAGCAAACCTATACATTTTTGCAAAGTAGACACTCACGGAAATCCAGGATGGGGTGACTTGTCTGGCTCTCACCAGGTTCTGTTACCCAGAATCCCTTGCAAACCTCAAACTTTGTAAAAAAAAAACACATTTTCCTCACATTTCTGTGGTGGAAAGTTCTGGAATCTGCGTGGATCCACAAAATTCCACCCACCCCGCATTTCCCAAAGTCTTCAGAGAAAAATGGTACCTCACTCGTGTGGGTATGCCTAGTGCCCGCGACAGGAAACGGCCCAAAACGCAACGTGGACACACCACATTTTCACAGTGAAAACGGACCCCTTTTTTGCAAAGTGCCTAGCTATATACTTTGAACCCTAGCTCTGCCGGCACCTAGGGAAACCTAGCAAACCTATACATTTTTGAAAAGTAGACAGCCAGGGGAATCCAGGATGGGGGGACTTGTCTGGCTCTCACCAGGTTCTGTTACCCAGAATCCCTTGCAAACCTCAAACTTTGTCAAAATAACCACATTTTCCTCACATTTCTGTGGTGGAAAGTTCTGGAATCTGCGTGGCTCTACAAAATTCCACCCACCCCGCATTCCCCAAAGTCTTCCAAGAACAATGGTACCTCACTTGTGTGGGTAGGCCTAGTGGCCGCGACAGAAAACGGCCCAAAACGCAACGTGGACACACCACATTTTCACAGTGAAAACGGACCCTTTTTTTGCAAGGTGCCTAGTTGTAAATTTTTAACCCTAGCTCTGCCGGCACCTAGGGAAACCTAGCAAAACTATACATTTTTGAAAACTAGACACCCAGGGGAATCCAGGATGGGGTGACTTGTCTGGCTCTCACCAGGTTCTATTACCCAGAATCCCTTGCAACCCTCAAACTTTGTCAAAAAACCCAAATTTTCCTCACATTTCTGTGGTGGAAAGATCTGGAATCTGCGTGGATCCACAAAATTCCACCAACCCCGCATTCCCCAAAGTCTTCAGAGAAAAATGATACCTCACTTGTGTGGGTAGGCCTAGTGGCCGTGACAGGAAACGGCCCAAAATGTAACGTGGACACACCACATTTTCACAGTGAAAACTGACCCTTTTTTTGCAAAGTGCCTAGCTATAGATTTTGAACCCTAGCTCTGCCGGCACCAAGGGGAACCGAGCAAACCTATACATTTTTGCAAAGTAGACACTCACGGAAATCCAGGATGGGGTGACTTGTCTGGCTCTCACCAGGTTCTGTTACCCAGAATCCCTTGCAAACCTCAAACTTTGTAAAAAAAACACATTTTCCTCACATTTCTGTGGTGGAAAGTTCTGGAATCTGCGTGGATCCACAAAATTCCACCCACCCCGCATTTCCCAAAGTCTTCAGAGAAAAATGGTACCTCACTCGTGTGGGTATGCCTAGTGCCCGCGACAGGAAACGGCCCAAAACGCAACGTGGACACACCACATTTTCACAGTGAAAACGGACCCCTTTTTTGCAAAGTGCCTAGCTATATACTTTGAACCCTAGCTCTGCCGGCACCTAGGGAAACCTAGCAAACCTATACATTTTTGAAAAGTAGACAGCCAGGGGAATCCAGGATGGGGGACTTGTCTGGCTCTCACCAGGTTCTGTTACCCAGAATCCCTTGCAAACCTCAAACTTTGTCAAAATAACCACATTTTCCTCACATTTCTGTGGTGGAAAGTTCTGGAATCTACGTGGATCCACAAAATTCCACCCACCCCGCATTCCCCAAAGTCTTCCAAGAACAATGGTACCTCACTTGTGTGGGTAGGCCTAGTGGCCACGACAGAAAACGGCCCAAAACGCAACGTGGACACACCACATTTTCACAGTGAAAACGGACCCTTTTTTTGCAAAGTGCCTAGCTGTACATTTTTAACCCTAGCTCTGCCGGCACCTAGGGAAACCTACAAAACTATACATTTTTGAAAACTAGACACCCAGGGGAATCCAGGATGGGGTGACTTGCCTGACTCACACCAGGTTCTGTTACCCAGAATCCCTTGCAAACCTCAAACTTTTTAAAACAAAACACATTTTCCCCACGTTTCTGTGGTGGAATGTTCTGGAATCGGTGTGGATCCACAAAATTCCACCCACCCCGCATTCCCCAAAGTCTTCCGAGAAAAATGGTACCTCACTTGTGTGGGTAGGCCTAGTGCCCGCGACAGGGAAACGGCCCAAAACGCAACGTGGACACACCACATTTTCACAGTGAAAACTGACCCTTCTTTTGCAAAGTGCCTAGCTATAGATTTTGAACCCTAGCTCTGCCGGCACCAAGGGGAACCTAGCAAACCTATACATTTTTGAACACTAGATACCCAGGGGAATCCAGGATAGGGTAACTTGTCTGGCTCTCACCAGGTTCTGTTACACAGAATCCCTTGCAAACCTCAAACTTTGTCTAAAAAAACACATTTTCCTAACATTTCTGTGGTGGAAAGTTCTGGAATCTGCATGGATCCACAAACTTCCACCCAGCCCGCATTCCCCAAACTCTTCTGAGAAAAATGATACCTCACTTGTGTGGGTAGGCCTACTGGCTGCGACAGGAAACGGCCCAAAATGCAACGTGGACACACCACATTTTCACAGTGAAACCTGACCCTTTTTTTGCAAAGTGCCTAGCTGTAGATTTTGAACCCTAGCTCTGCCGGCACCTAGGGAAACCTAGCAAACCTATACATTTTTGCAAAGTAGACACTCACGGAAATCCAGGATGGGGTGACTTGTCTGGCTCTCACCAGGTTCTGTTATCCAGAATCCCTTGCAATCCTCAAACTTTGTAAAAAAAAAACACATTTTCCTCACATTTCTGTGGTGGAAAGTTCTGGAATCTGCGTGGATCCACAAAATTCCACCCACCTCGCATTCCCCAAAGTCTTCTGAGAAAAATGGTACCTCACTTGTGTGGGTATGCCTAGTGCCCGCGACAGGAAACGGCCCAAAACGCAACGTGGACACACCACATTTTCACAGTGAAAACGGACCCCTTTTTTGCAAAGTGCCTAGCTATATACTTTGAACCCTAGCTCTGCCGGCACCTAGGGAAACCTAGCAAACCTATACATTTTTGAAAACTAGACACCCAGGGAAATCCAGGATGGGGTGACTTGTCTGGCTCTCACCAGGTTCTGTTCCCCAGAATCCCTTGCAAACCTCAAACTTTGTAAAAGAAACCACATTTTCCTCATATTTCTGTGGTGGAAAGTTCTGGAATCTGCGCGGATCCACAAACTTCCACGCTCTCCGCATTCCCCAAAGTCTTCCGAGAAAAATGATACCTCACTTGTGTGGGTAGGCCTAGTGGCCGCGACGGGAAACGGCCCAAAATGCAACGTGGACACACCACATTTTTACAGTGAAAACTGACCCCTTTTTTGCAAAGTGCCTAGCTATATACTTTGAACCCTAGCTCTGCCGACACCTAGGGAAACCTAGCAAACCTATACATTTTTGAAAAGTAGGCACCCAGGGGAATCCAGGATCGGGTGACTTGTCTGGCTCTCACCAGGTTCTGTTACCCAGAATCCCTTGCAAACCTCAAACTTTGTCAAAAAAAACACATTTTCCTCACATTTCTGTGGTGGAAAGTTCTGGAATCTGCGTGGATCCACACAATTCCACCCACCCCGCATTCCCCAAAGTCTTCCGAGAAAAATGATACCTCACTTGTGTGGGTAGGCCTAGTGGCCGTGACACGAAACGGCCCAAAATGCAACGTGGACACACCACATTTTCACAGTGAAAACTGACCCTTTTTTTGCAAAGTACCTAGCTGTAGATTTTGAGCCCTAGCTCTGCCGGCACCTAGGGAATCCTAGCAAACCTATACATTTTTGAAAACTAGACACCCAGGGGAATCCAGGATGGGGTAACTTGTCTGGCTCTCACCAGGTTCTGTTACCCAGAATTCCTTGCAAACCTCAAACTTTGTCAAAAAAACACATTTTCCTCACATTTCTGTGGTGGAAAGTTCTGGAATCTGCGTGGATCCACAAAATTCCACCCACCCCGCATTCCCCAAAGTCTTCCGAGAAAAATGGTACCTCACTTGTGTGGGTAGGCCTAGTGCCCGCGACAGGAAACGGCCCAAAACGCAACGTGGACACACCACATTTTCACAGTGAAAACTGACCCTTTTTTTGCAAAGTGCCTAGCTATAGATTTTGAACCCTAGCTCTGCCGGCACCTAGGGAAACCTAGCAAACCTATACATTTTTGAAAAGTAGACACCCAGGGGAATCCAGGATGGGGTGACTTGTCTGGCTCTCATCAGGTTCTGTTACCCAGAATCCCTTGCAACCCTCAAACTTTGTCAAAACAAAAAACAATTCCTCACATTTCTGTGGTGGAAAGTTCTGGAATCTGCGTGGATCCACAAAATTCCACCAACCCCGCATTCCCCAAAGTCTTCCGAGAAAAATGATATATCACTTGTGTGGGTAGGCCTAGTGGCCGTGACAGGAAACGGCCCAAAATGCAACGTGGACACACCACATTTTCACAGTGAAAACTGACCCTTTTTTTGCAAAGTGCCTAGCTATAGATTTTGAACCCTAGCTCTGCCGGCACCAAGGGGAACCTAGCAAACCTATACATTTTTGAACACTAGACACCCAGGGGAATCCAGGATGGGGTAACTTGTCTGGCTCTCACCAGGTTCTGTTACCCAGAAACCCTTGCAAACCTCAAACTTTGTCAAAAAAAACACATTTTCCTCACATTTCTGTGGTGGAAAGTTCTGGAATCTGCGTGGATCCACAAAATTCCACGCACCCCGCATATCCAAAAGACTTCCCAGAAAAATGGTACCTTACTTGTGTGGGTAGGCCTAGTGCCCGCGACAGGAAACGGCCCAAAATGCAACGTGGACACATCACATTTTCACAGTGAAAACTGACCCTTTTTTTGCAAAGTGCCTAGCTGTAGATTTTGAACCCTAGCTCTGCCGGCACCTAGGGAAACCTAGCAAACCTATACATTTTTGCAAAGTAGAAACTCAGGGAAATCCAGGATGGGGTGACTTGTCTGGCTCTCACCAGGTTCTGTTACCCAGAATCCCTTGCAAACCTCAAACTTTGTAAAAAAAAAACACATTTTCCTCACATTTCTGTGGTGGAAAGTTCTGGAATCTGCGTGGATCCACAAAATTCCACCCACCCCGCATTCCCCAAAGTCTTCCGAGAAAAATTGTACCTCACTTGTGTGGGTATGCCTAGTGCCCGGAACAGGAAACGGCCCAAAACGCAACGTGGACACACCACATTTTCACAGTGAAAACGGACCCTTTTTTTGCAAAGTGCCTAGCTGTAGATTTTGAAACTTAGCTCTGCTGGCACCTAGGGAAACCTAGCAAACCTATACATTTTTGAAAACTAGACACCAAGGGGAATCCAGGATGGGGTAACTTGTCTGGCTCTCACCAGGTTCTGTTAACCAGAATCACTTGCAAACCTCAAACTTTGTAAAATAAATAACATTTTCCCCACATTTCTGTGGTGGAATGTTCTGGAATCTGCATGGATCCACAAACTTCCACCCAGCCCGCATTCCCCAAACTCTTCTGAGAAAAATGATACCTCACTTGTGTGGGTAGGCCTAGTGGCTGCGACAGGAAACGGCCCAAAATGCAACGTGGACACACCACATTTTCACAGTGAAAACTGACCCTTTTTTTGCAAAGTGCCTAGCTGTAGATTTTGAACCCTAGCTCTGCCAGCACCTAGGGAAACCTAGCAAACCTATACATTTTTGCAAAGTAGACACCCAGGGGAATCCAGGATGGGGTGACTTGTCTGGCTCTCACCAGGTTCTGTTACCAAAAATCCCTTGCAAACCTCAAACTTTGTCAAACAAAACACATTTTCCTCACATTTCTGTGGTGGAAAGTTCTGGAATCTGCGTGGATCCACAAAATTCCACCCACCCCGTATTCACCAAAGTCTTCGGAGAAAAATGGTACCTCACTTGTGTGGGTATGCCTAGTGCCCGCGACAGGAAACGGCCCAAAACGCAACGTGGACACACCACATTTTCACAGTGAAAACGGACCCTTTTTTTGCAAAGTGCCTAGCTGTAGATTTTGAACCTTAGCTCTGCCGGCACCTAGGGAAACCTAACCATTTTGGAAAACTAGACACCTAGGGGAATCCAGGATGGGTGACTTGACTGGCTCTCACCAGGTTCTGTTACCCAGAATCCCTTGCAAACCTCAAAGTTTGTAAAACAAAACACATTTTCCTCACATTTCTGTGGTGGAAAGTTCTGGAATCTGCGTGGATCCACAAACTTCCACCCACCCCGCATTCTCCAAAGTCTTCCGAGAAAAAAGGTACCTCACTTGTGTGGGTAGGCCTAGTGCCCGCGACAGGAAACGGCCCAAAACGCAACGTGGACACACCACATTTTCACAGTGAAAACGGACCCTTTTTTTGCAAAGTGCCTAGCTGTAGATTTTGAACCCTAGCACTGCCGGCACCTAGGGAAAGCCAGCAAACCTATACATTTTTTAAAACTAGACACCTAGGGGAATCCAGGATGGGGTGACTTGACTGGCTCTCACCAGGTTCTGTGACTCAGAATCCCTTGCAAACCTCAAACTTTGTAAAAAAAAACACATTTTCCCCACATTTCCGTGGTGGAAAGTTCTGGAATCTGCGTGGATCCACAAAATTCCACCCACCCCGCATATCCAAAAGACTTCCGAGAAAAATGGTACCTTACTTGTGTGGGTAGGCCTAGTGCCCGCGACAGGAAACGGCCCAAAATGCAACGTGGACACATCACATTTTCACAGTGAAAACTGACCCTTTTTTTGCAAAGTGCCTAGCTGTAGATTTTGAACCCTAGCTCTGCCGGCACCTAGGGAAACCTAGCAAACCTATACATTTTTGCAAAGTAGAAACTCAGGGAAATCCAGGATGGGGTGACTTGTCTGGCTCTCACCAGGTTCTGTTACCCAGAATCCTTTGCAAACCTCAAACTTTGTAAAAAAAAAACACATTTTCCTCACATTTCTGTGGTGGAAAGTTCTGGAATCTGCGTGGATCCACAAAATTCCACCCACCCCGCATTCCCCAAAGTCTTCCGAGAAAAATTGTACCTCACTTGTGTGGGTATGCCTAGTGCCCGCGACAGGAAACGGCCCAAAACGCAACGTGGACACACCACATTTTCACAGTGAAAACGGACCCTGTTTTTGCAAAGTGCCTAGCTGTAGATTTTGAAACTTAGCTCTGCTGGCACCTAGGGAAACCTAGCAAACCTATACATTTTTTAAAACTAGACACCAAGGGGAATCCAGGATGGGGTAACTTGTCTGGCTCTCACCAGGTTCTGTTAACCAGAATCCCTTGCAAACCTCAAACTTTGTAAAATAAATAACATTTTCCCCACATTTCTGTGGTGGAATGTTCTGGAATCTGCATGGATCCACAAACTTCCACCCAGCCCGCATTCCCCAAACTCTTCTGAGAAAAATTATACCTCACTTGTGTGGGTAGGCCTAGTGGCTGCGACAGGAAACGGCCCAAAATGCAACGTGGACACACCACATTTTCACAGTGAAAACGGACCCTTTTTTTGCAAAGTGCCTAGCTGTAGGTTTTGAACCCTAGCTCTGCCAGCACCTAGGGAAACCTAGCAAACCTATACATTTTTGCAAAGTAGACACTCAGGGGAATCCAGGATGGGGTGACTTGTCTGGCTCTCACCAGGTTCTGTTACCCAAAATCCCTTACAAACCTCAAACTTTGTCAAACAAAACACATTTTCCTCACATTTCTGTGGTGGAAAGTTCTGGAATCTGCGTGGATCCACAAAATTCCACCCACCCCGCATTCACCAAAGTCTTCCGAGAAAAATGGTACCTCACTTGTGTGGGTATGCCTAGTGCCCGCGACAGGAAACGGCCCAAACGCAACGTGGACACACCACATTTTCACAGTGAAAACGGACCCTTTTTTTGCAAAGTGCCTAGCTGTAGATTTTGAACCTTAGCTCTGCCGGCACCTAGGGAAACCTAACCATTTTGGAAAACTAGACACCTAGGGGAATCCAGGATGGGTGACTTGACTGGCTCTCACCAGGTTCTGTTACCCAGAATCCCTTGCAAACCTCAAACTTTGTAAAACAAAACACATTTTCCTCACATTTCTGTGGTGGAAAGTTCTGGAATCTGCGTGGATCCACAAACTTCCACCCACCCCGCATTCTCCAAAGTTTTCCTAGAAAAAAGGTACCTCACTTGTGTGGGTAGGCCTAGTGGACGCGACAGGAAACGGCCCAAAATGCAACGTGGACACACCACATTTTCACAGTGAAAACTGACCCTTTTTTTGCAAAGTGCCTAGCTGTAGGTTTTGAACCCTAGCTCTGCCGGCACCTAGGGAAACCCAGCAAACCTATACATTTTTGAAAAGTAGACACCCAGGGGAATCCAGGATGAGGTGACTTATCTGGCTCTCACCAGGTTCTGTTACCCAGAATCCCTTGCAAACCTCAAACTTTGCCCGGGGCCAATAACCCAGGTGACCCCCCTAACAAAACCAGGTTGTTTTGTGATAGGTACTTTTGATGTCTCCTCAATACATTTTGGGCCCTTGCCTGTCGCGGGTACTTGACCCACCCACGCGAGTGAGGTACCATTTTTATCGGGAGACCTGGGGGAATACTGGGTGGTAGGAAATTTGTGGATCCACGCAGATTCCAGAACTTTCCCACACATAAATATGTGGGAAATGTGGTTTTTCAGCTAAATTTGAGGTTTGCAGGGGATTCTGGGTAGGAAAACGTTGGGGGATCCACGCAAGCCATACCTCGCTGGACTCCCCCAGGTGTCTAGTTTTCAGAAATGTGTGGGTTTGGTAGTTTCCCTAGATGGTCGCCGAGCCCGGGGCCAAAAACCCAGGTGACCCCCCTTGCAAAACCAAGTTGTTTTGTGATAGGTACTTTTGATGTCTCCTCAATACGTTTTGGGCCCTTGCCTGTCGCGGGAACTTGACCCACCCACGCGAGTGAGGTACCATTTTTATTGGGAGACCTGGGGGAACGCTGGGTGGTAGGAAATTTGTGGATCCACGCAGATTCCAGAACTTTCCCACACATAAATATGTGGAAAATGTGTTTTTTTCAGCTAAATTTGAGGTTTGCAGGGGATTCTGGGTAACAGAACCTTGTGAGAGCCAGACAAGTCACCCCATCGTGGATTCCCCTGGGTGTCTAGTTTTTAAAAATGTATAGGTTTGCTAGGTTTCCCTAGGTGCCAGCAGAGCTAGGGTTCAAAATCTACGGCTAGGCACTTTGCAAAAAAAGGGTCAGTTTTCACTGTGAAAATGTGGGGTGTCCACGTCGCGTTCTGGGCCGTTTCCTGTCGCGGGCACTAGGCCTACCCACACAAGTGAGGTACTATTTTTCTCGGAAGACTTTGGTGAATGCGGGGTGGGTGGAATTTTGTGGATCCACGTAGATTCCAGAACTTTCCACCACAGAAATATGAGGAATATATGGTTTTTTTCGACAAAGTTTGAGGTTTGCAAGGGATTCTGGGTAACAGAACCTGGTGAGAGCCAGACAAGTCCCCCCATCCTGGTTTCCCCTTGGGTGTCTAGTTTTCTAAAATGTATAGGTTTGCTGGGTTTCCCTAGGTGCCGGCAGAGCTAGGGATCAAAATCTACAGCTAGGCACTTTGCAAAAAAAGGGTCAGTTTTCACTGTGAAAATGTGGTGTGTCCACGTTGCGTTTTGGGCCATTTCCTGTCGCTGGCACAAGGCCTACCCACACAAGTGAGGTACCATTTTTCTCAGAAGACTTTGGGGAATGTGGGGTGGGTGGAATTTTGTGGATCCACGCAGATCCCAGAACTTTCTATCATAGAAATGTGAGGAAAATGTGTTTTTTTTAACTAAGTTTGAGGTTTGCAAGGGATTCTGGGTAATAGAACCTCGTGAGAGGCACACAAGTCACCCCATCCTGGATTCCCCTTGGTGTCTAGTTTTCAAAAATGTACAGGTTTGCTAGATTTCCTTATGTGCCGGCTGCGCTAGGGCCCAAAATCCACAGGTAGGCACATTGCTAAAAACAAGTCTGTGCCTAGTGGGCTTTCTGCCACCCTGGGGAGGGGGGAAATCGGGGGGGGGGGGGGTTTGCCCCGATATGCCCTCAAGGGGGGAAGAAAGACTGTGGCTATTTTTTTGGGGGGTGGGGGCATTGGTGTGCCCACTCTGGGCAGCTCCCAGGCATAAAAAAAGCCAGCGTAATCGCTGGCGCCTAGTGGGCTTTCTGCCCCCCCGGGGGTCAGATTGGAAGCTACTGCCCCCATCTGCCCCCGGGGGGCAGAAAGACTGGAATTTCTCTGGGGGGACAGGTGGGGGCATTGTCATGCCCATTTTGGGCAGCCCCCTTCCCTACATGAAATCAAAAAAAAATCCCTGGTTTCTAGTGGGCTTTGTGCCCCCCGGGGGGCAGATTGGGGGCTACTGTCCCCATCTGCCCCCCACGGGGGGCAGAAAGACTGAATTGGCCAAAAGTAATTGGGGGGAGCAAAGGCTGCTCCCCCCTCCCTGGTGTCTAGGGGGTGGATCCCTGCTTGGGGATCGCCCTCCTGGGGCGATCCCCAAGCAGGGATCCTCTAGGGAGGGGTACCATTGGAAAGGAGAGATTCTTCCCTTTCCAATGATACCTCTCCCATCTTTCTACGTGCTCGGGGGGCTGAGATAGCCCCCTGAGCACGCAGAAAGTGAAACTGAAATGAGCCTATTGGCTCATTTTAGTTTCGGTTTCTGTGCAATGAAGTCAGCGCGACGTGCACGCTGATCTTCATTGCACAGACACAACAGAGACAGCCTCGGGAGCTGGGGAAGCCCTTCCCCAGCTCCCGAGGCTGTCAGGAGGAAAAGGAAATCCCTCTGGTGCCCGCACCAGAGGGATTTCCCCTGCCATGTGCGAGGACGGCCGGGAGCCGTCCTGCGCACATGAGCACCATGGCGCAGGACGGCTCCCGGCCGTCCTGCGCATGGAAGGGGTTAATATATGAACAGATTGCTTTACGTAATTAGGCATTGTTTACAAATAAGGAAGAAGGAAAAGAAGAAAGACAGCAATATAGCATTGTTTCACATAAGCACATACAGGAAGTTTGAAATGGATTATATGAAGCTAGACATGTAGGGGCTATTCACGTAGGTATTGAGTAAATCTACAAAGGTAAGTTTTTTCTTACACTTTTGAGTAACGTTACTACTTTTTACTATTCACCATTTAAAAGTGGTAAGTTACTCAACGTGGTGGAAAGTTCTGGAATCTGCGTGGATCTACAAAATTCCACCCACTCAACAGTGCCACCTCACCTGTCCCACCCCCTCAATTCGGGGGGGGGCTAATTTAGGAGTGTAATGTTACTACTTGTAAGTTTTCACACGTAGGCGGTGATCCACCGGGGCAGAGATCTCCTTATGGTAAAGCATAGGGAATTGTTTAAAAGTTTATTAAAGTTTGCAAAAATAACAAAAACTTTAAGATAACTATATGTAAATTAGTTTACAAAATATCTTTTGAATGTAGAACAAAATAAATACTACTGTGTTAATAACTTAATTTTTAATTAAACATTTCACTACATTAAATTATATTAAAATTATTTTTCTTAAGACTTAAATATAAAAATCCCACCTAACGGATAATATTTATATACATTTATTATGTAGTAAAAATGATTGAAAGTTATGTATAGAATAAATTTACAGTAATTTAATTATTTTTTATAAACAAAATAGGTAAAATTAACGTTTACATTTAAAAACATTATTAACATATTTTATACTAAACTAATTTAGATTTTATTTATATATATTTTCTATTATTAAATTAAATGTATTTATATTTTTGAAGTTAAACTAAGTTTTGGGTCCTATTTGGCTGTTGTAACAACCATAGAAATGCAGTTTGTGATTAGCAACGGGCTTACTCTTTTGTGGGTAGGTGCATGTCCCTTCCTAAACCCCTTCCTAGCCCACTCAAAGCCCTCCATATTCCTCCCTAAACCCAATCCATTTATTCGAATATATTGCCCATTTTCCAGCCACTACCAGTGCCCCTCCCACATTTACAATTAAAACGTATATGAAGATGTATTAAAACGACGTGTATGAAGATCTCTGCAGTCGGGGCACAGATCTCCGCCCATAAAAGATAGGAGAAGCATAAACCTTGACCTCCACATGTAGGTTAGTGAATAGCATTTTATAGTATGTTAGTAGTACTATTGTAGTATACCAAAGCATACTACAAAATGCGGTCTGAGGATAGGCCCTATAGAGTTGGCCTGCCTTTAGAATATGCCTCTTCCTAGGTTGGGTCCATTTCTTTAGGAGGGTGGAAGAGGAACATGAAAAGTTTAACATCTTTATTTTTTATTATGAAAAAGAAGCACCACTAAGCACCACTAAAACTGTCTACGGGCAGGCCAGCAGCGCTATGAGATTTAAAAGAGCATCCTGCCATCTTGAAAATCACTAAAATAGAGATTTCTTTGATTCTTTTGACCAAATGTTGGCAGTACTGCAGAGAAGAGCAAAATGTGAACACTAAGCAAGGACATGCTAAGAGTCGTCCACCAAACACTGCTAGGTTCTTACTATTTCTTGGAGCTCCTAACACATGCAACATGGAAAATCACTGGACTTGAAAAAGACAAAGAAGGAAGAGGAGAGGAAGTCTAACTAGTATTTGATGACTGCCTGGGAGAAGATTGAAGCTTTGTATCCAGCTCGTCCTCGTTCCAAGACGTTCCTTGGAGCTGCTTCTTTAAGGGTCAGGGAAGCTGGCATCCTGTGGCTCACAAAAAACAGAGACAAAAAGGGCACCTTGGAAAAAGGAACATGCAGGTCCACTGGTACTAATCTTTAGCAGTGACACTAAAGATGTAGAATAGAGATTTCTGTCTTTCTTTATGGAAACCTCAGATCAACTAGATGTTTGGGAACTGTTGGGTATCCAGGACAAACTTGTGAAACTTTTGACAAAGTTGTAACTGGACTCTTGATTGCAGACTTGAAGCAGAGGAATAGGGATGCCTGCCTCCCTGTGGAATATGCACATTTGGGAGCATTTTAGTGTATGAGGCGGCAAGGTAACTTATGCTTCCCTCCTCTACCACCCCATGTAAGCTAGAGCAGTTTGCAGATAACTTTATTTAATCTTTGGTATGAATGGCTGCTTTTGGTAATGCACCTAAATTAACATTGACTTTGGCTCTTTGTGACTCAGGCAGTGTTAGAAATGACCATCTTTTGGTAGGGCTGTGAAATAATACAGGCTTATTGGAAAACTATTGTAACAACAATCTAAAAAGTGACTAATTTCAGGCAAGTATTGAACCTGCAGACGTTGGTTCTGGGCACTAGGGGGAAGCACTCTGAATACCCCACAAAGGCCCCTTAGGTAAGCTCCTCACCCATTTACTTACAGCCACAAGACTGACTATTGTTCAGTTTGGGAAGTCAACAGAGGCTCTACCTATAATCGTGTGGTGGACAAAGATCTGGGGTGTATACGCTATTCAAAAATTAACGGCCTTGATACAAGACAAAATGGTGAAATTCGAGAGGATATGGGCCCCCTTTTGCATGTATTGGAAGACTCAAGGATCCATAGCACTAGGCTGAGGAAGACGGCCCTTGATTTTGCAAGAGAATGGGATCTGTGACCTCAGTGAGTCTGGGAACTCCCTTCCCCTTGTGGAGAGGACCCCACCGACTCGCAGGGTTTCGATTGCAAACCGTAGCAACTATTGGGCCTGCTAGTGTCATTCCCATTGTTCTAGTGCAAGATGGGAGGGGAAAGATTTATGTTGATTTCTCATTGTGGGGTACATTGTGTCGATGGGTTGAAACATGCAGAGAATATTGAGACTCTAATGCTGATACCTAGTTTTGTATCTATATTAACTTTGGTTGTTGCATTTCTTGCATGAAGCTTTTATGTTGACGACTTTTGATTTCATTGTTATTATGCTCTACCTGCTTACATCGGTTAGCCTCAACAACACCAACTCATATGTCGCTCGGAATGTCAGAAGACAGAAATACCACAGCACATGGTTGATATGTCTGACACCTTGTTTGTCTTTATTATTGCAAAATGTATTTAAGACAGTCTTTAAAAAAAAATAGGCATCTCTTGCGTGGTATTCCCCCAGATTTCTTGTGTTCTGTAGCTGGAACCATTTTTGTTGGCCATAGGACTCTGCACACTTTACTCCTGCTAACCAGTGGTAAACTGCTTGTGCTCTTTCTTTTAACCCCCATAAAAGTGGCATATACATAATTGGCACATTTATTTTACCTGTAAGTCCCTAGTATATGGTACAATGTATACCCAGGGCCTATAAATTAAATGCTGCTAGTGGGCTGCAGGACTCATTGTGCCACCCACTAAAGTGGCACTGTAAAATATGTCTACAGGTCTGCCATTGTAGCCTGTGTGGGCAGATTTTAAACTGCCATTTCGACCTGGCAAAGTAAACCTTTTGCCAGGCCTAAACCTTCCTTTTTAATACTACTAGGTCACTCCAAAGATAGGTCCTGAATGCCAATAAGGCATAGTGAATGGTATTTAAAAAGTAGGCCATGTGTGCTTAAGTTTTACATGTCCTGCCAGAGAAAAGTCTCCAAAGTAGTTTTTTAATGTAGCAAGGCTGGCTCTCCGAAACAAAAGCAGTGGGTCATATTATAACATCTTATGATGCATAACTTCAGTTTAGGAACAGCTAGAACAATGATTCAAGGACTCAAACTAGTATCAATTTAAAATCTGATCTAATGGTCAAGTCGAATTTTAAATTGCTATTTTGCAAATGCTACTTTAAGAAAGTTAAATGCAAAAAGAACAATTGATTGGCAGAATGCTGAACAATGTCAAACGTTCACCCCAGTACAGAGATCTGGGCCTAAATCCATAGTTGTTTTGCTCCCAATTACCATTCCAGTTTCAACAGGGCCGGACTGGCCATAGCGGGCACCGGCGTTTCCCCGGTGGGCCACTAGGGTGGGGGCCGATTTTGGGCCCCTGGGGGCCGTTTTTGTTACAGGGCCGTTTTTGCAGCATAGCTGCAATATCGGCCCCTGTAACAAAATCAGCCGAAAACGGCCCTGGCAAACAGCTCGGCCGCACCCCCCCCCAAGCCGCGGGGGGGCCGGCCGAGCACTTTACCAGGGCCGGTTTTGGTTCTCAGTCCGGCCCTGAGTTTCAACCCAGCCATATGCAAATCAGTCTTGACCCTACTCCTCATGGGAACAGTCCGGCCCGAACTGCCAGGCCAGACCCTCCCAGGACCGGAAGCAAGCATCCAGGGACCGGTTTCAGGGTATCAACCCTCCCCAGTCAGGCTAGCTTGAATCCAGTAGCACAGCGAGCAAGGGACCCACGGCTGGGCATACCCTTGGCCACTTGAGGCAAACATAGAAAACACAAGATGATGGACGGAGTGCTGAAACTTTTCAACCACTCACCCCCAGTCAAGAGATCTGGGTTTAATCCATTGTTCTTTTGCTCACCATGCCACCCCAGTTTGGATCCAGCCATATGCAAATCAGTCTTGACCCTGCTCCTCATGGGAACAGTCCAGCCCAAACTGCCAGGCCAGGTCCTCCCAACTTTTTGCCCACTATTCCTAAAGAGAACTGGTGGGAGGCTGAGACCGCCACTGAATGGAAATTGTTGAAGTTGCATCGCCAGGTGGTTTGAACTTGCTGCTTTGCTCCCCCCTTGAAGGAGATCTGACTTCAGAAAAGTTTCTAAGATTGAAAGTAGAGGACTCCATCGGGACCGACACTGAGCAGCAACACGTCGACTTCGGGGCTTTTCTGGGCATGGACTTCAGACTTCGTCCGACCTGAACCTTCCCTTCTTCGTCGATGACTGCAACAGGACCCTGCTCACTAGCAACCCAAAGTCATCGAGGCCTGCTTCAGATCCAGCTTGCAGCTTGCCCCACCGACAACCCGTCGTTGACCACTTTTGCTTCATAAAAGTTTCTAAGTCAGTAGGTAAACTTCTCACTGGAACAAACCTGGTACCTATACCCGACTCGCGCTCCATTGTGTTTAACCTGAACTTTTGGCTTTGACCCAGTGTAACGTGACCAGATAACTGTAGTTGGTACTTTGTTTTTTTTGTAGTTATTTTAATTCAAATTTAAAAAAAGCATTTCTCCAGTTTTACTTACTGGATTTTTGTTGTTTAGGTGTCATTTATTAAAATGTACTCTATTTTTCTAAGTTGGTTTGGTATTTTTCTTGTCTTCTGTTTTTACTTTATTACTGTTTGAGAACTGCATAAATGTTTTACACATTGCCTGTATGTTAAGCCTAACTAATGGGGAGAACACGTTTTGGGACCCCCCCTTTTTCTTAGTCCCTGCTTGATGGATCACCCCAAATCTTTTCAGTTTGGAGCTGAGGTGGAAGAGCATTTTTGAAAAGTTTTGTGAAGATTAATCAAAGGGCGTAAACGTCATTAGGAAAAGAAAAATACTACTCCCATGGAAACACGATCCTAACTATAGGTTGCCACTGGGATGGATGAATATGTACATGCATATATGTGTGTGTGTGTATATATATATATATACATACATACACACGCACACATGTACAATTCGACACATCCATCCATCCATCTCAGTCGCCACAAGGCTTCCCTCCCTTTTAAATTACATGACGCCCTGGAGACTTGGGGAGGGGGGGCTACGCAGCCCACTTCCCCTTTATATCACATAAGGCCCTGGGGGATGGGATCCTCAGGGCCTAATGAGGCTCAGGGGAGTACGCGGTCCCCTCCCCTTTAAAAACAAAAAAAGGTTCCTGGGGAATGGGGTCCCAGGGGCCTAAAGAGGCTTGGGGAGGGGGGCCACGTGGGCCCCCTCTCCTTTATAATACATAAGGCCCTGGGGATGGGGTACCCAGGGCCTAATGAGGCTCGGGGAGGGGGGCATATGGCCCCTCACCCACCTTATATTGAATCTGACCCCAGGGTAAGCGGTCCCTGGGGCCTATTAAGGCTCAGAGAGGGGGGGGCTGCATGCCCTCCTTCCCTCTTTAATTGTATATGGTCCCGGGGCGATGGGGTCCCGAGACCAATTAAGGGTTGGGGAGAGGGCTGCAACCCCCTGCTGTGTGGCCGAAAAGGCTGAGGATAAGGCCCACTCCATGTTCCTCGAATAATGGATTCCAGCAACTCTCTGCATTACCTTCACAAAAGACTTTGAACTTGAACGTGCCCATCATATCCTAACCTTCAAATATAAGAACCCAATGACACCAAAAGCCCTCATTTTCAAAACACTTCACCACCAACACTCACAGTGGCACATATGAAGAAAATTAGGTCACTCTCATGGCAAGGCTTCAGAGGCTCTATTTCTCAGGAATTTGCCAGAGACCTGGTTGCCAGTAGGAAGGGATTCCTGGCACTGCGCAAAACTCTTTCGGACAAAGCGATTCAGCACTCATTTGAGGGCCCCTCGAAATTCAAGATCATTGACCAGGGCCAAGCCCATTTCTTCTTGAAACCTACAGATCTAAAATCGTTTTTGTACAACAAGTTTGAGGCACGGATGGACGACAGCCAGGTCAATCCCGGATAACCCCAGTGTGAGCCAGGTGCTCACACTCTGTTGTTGCAGAGCTGATCCCCATTGGGAACACATTGCTTATCCGCTAATACAAGGACTTTTTTTCATAGTTCTTTTGCTGTTGGTTGCCACTTGCTGACTTATTCCTACCAGAACTCCATGTGGTGGTAGCATCACTATAGTAGGTGACTGTGTTATCAATGGTTTACTCTGCTAGTAATGTCAGAGGAGATCAGACTGACATCCATTGCTTTCAGGTGGTTTCGTAGCTGTTGTCACATGGTTGTATTTTAACGGCCACTCAGCGAGATGGACTCCTGCCCAAATGTGGCATATGAGGTTAATATGCTTAGAGCACTCAAATTCACCAATTGCACTCATTTTGCTTGATGTTCATCGTTGCACGAATGCTCACAAATGTGTCGCTGTTTTAATATGTAAACTTAGCTAACGGCTGCCTTATGATGGCCTTCACCTTCATGTTCATTATAAAGCTGTATTATCATGATTGGTTCCGACAGCCCTAATATCTTATGGGAATTCAACGGTCCCAATCTAACCTGGGTCTACTTCCCTTATCCTTCTTATATGTAGGGGGCTCTCACCCATCTTGTGGTGTGAGACTTCCACTTCCCCGCACACTGTACTTCATCTCATTGAGGCTTACACCCTGAATGTTAGGGTATGTTTAAGTTTGTATATTTATTTTCTTCCCTGCACTCTTTTTCATCCCTCTACTATTGCTGTCCTCTCCACTTCCATTGTGATGTTCCTCTTTTTTCTCACGAGCATTCTGAATCTGCCAACTGTCCTCATAGCCCACATAGAGGGGCCCCTCATCGCGATAACTCACATGATATAGAGTTTCCCCACTGCAATGCCTGCCCAGCTCTCTTTAGGGGTAATAGTCATGTCCCTCAAAGCCAAAGGCCTTAATCACCCGGTGTAACACAGACAAATATCTGAATACTGTCATTCACTAAAGGGTGACCTGGTCTTTCTTCAAGAGACCAGAATTGGCTTCAAAGAGGCACTGGCTACACGTAACGGTTGGGTATCCGACCTATCCTGTTCCCCAGCAATTTCTAAAAGGAATGGAGGGATCACCTTAATCTCAAAACACTCTGGCTTTGCAATCATTTCCTCAGAACAAAACGATCATGGAAGACGGCTTATCACTCGTCTACAAAGTGACGATATAGAATTGGCAGCAATTAGCATTTATGCGCCTACGGCAGACGACCCTCAATTCTGGGCATCATTATCAGCTAAACTGTCATTATTACCACCTGACACTAGGATCATCTTAGGGGAGATTTCAACCTGCCAATGGATGTCATCCTAGACAGACAGTCAGCCTTTAAATACAGAACTCCCAAAGCCCACAAGCAATGAGTGCTCTCTGTTCCACACATGGCCTTATGATGCATGGAGACCCCATAACCCAATGACTAGCAACTTTAAATTCTTTCCCTGCCCACCACAACAGCTTTTCAAGAATTAACTACATTCTAGTAGAGCACTCCCTTCTACAGAACACACTCCTCTCACATTGAACCGATCACGTCCTCTGAACATGCCACCACAGAGATTTTGCACGAAGACTCAGTTGTACAAGACATTCACCAAGGATTACCATTATTCTTACAGGAAAACAGCATCTCAGTTTCCTCAGCTGTCACACTATGGGACATACTTAAATGTTGTTTACGGGTCAAGTCATAAGTTGCACGGCAAAAATAAATAAAGACATCAAAAACTCATTAGACAAGTTAGCAACAGAGATTAAGTCTAATGAAATAACATACAGACACTCCAAAGTCCCATCTACCTTAATAACCTTAAAATGACTTAAGTATGATCACAACACAATCATCAGTAAGCGTGCACACTTGTGGGTCCACGTCCAAAAAGGTAAAAAACTGTTTTATCTGAACAAGGCAGGAAAGTCTCTGGCGACCTTTCTGAAATGTAAAAAGATCTTCAAGTAGAACACATACAAAAATGAAGTAAATTCTTAAGGTCTTTCAGCAATTCTACGCCAAACTATACACCCCCTCTGTATCCACTCCTAAAGACATAAGTTGCAAATTCCTCCAAAGCCTGCCAATAAAATCCATCCCTGCAGTTGAAAACCTCAATCTCAATAAACCTATTGAAAAACATGAAATTCTGAAGGCAATTAAACTCATTCTTTCTGGCAAGACCCTAGGCCCCGAAGGTCTCTATCAACTTTTATAAAACCTTTGCTGCCATGCTCATTGCCCCTTTGGAAGCAATGCTGAACTACTTCGCGTCTTCAGGGTAAGTGCCTGGTACAGCCTCGGAAGCCACCCTTTTGATTATACCAAAGATGGAAAGGACCACTCTGATTATAAGAGTTTCAGACCGTTCTCACTTTTCAGCATGGAGACTATAATATAGGCTAAAATACTCCCCCTCCCCCTTCCCCCTGATTACTAGATGAGTTCACACCTCTTAAATGGGCTTCATAAAGGGTAGGTTATCATGTGACAACTTACACATGTTTTGTCATGTTAATGAGAAAACATCTTAGGTGCATTCTCCTGAAGCACCGGCAATAGTGTTAGACACAGAGAACGCCTTTGACAAGGTCTCCAGGCCACACCTAGAGGCCACTCTACACCGATACAATCTAGGTGACTTTTACATTAGAAGGGCCATGGCCCTATATGCCAGCACCTCAGCTAGGATTAGAATTAATGGAGCGTTATCTGCCCCATTGACCATGCAACAAGGCTTCCCACTCACCCCCTACTCTTCCTTCTTGCCACTGATCCTCTACTAATAATGCTAAATGAATCAACAGAAATTGCTGGAATAAAATTTGGCGAGTCGACTTTCAAAACAGCCGCATACGCTGACGATATACTGATATTCACAGAGGCACCAGAGATTGCGATTCTTGCCATTATAAATATAATCAATGCATTTTTCAAATTTTCAGGTTACTTTCTGAATAGGGATAAAACAGAAGTCTTACAGTTAAATATACACGCTCACTCCTCCTGTTTGGGAAACTCTGACTTTTCGTGGCAAGCCAAGTACATTGAATATTTGGGCATCTGGTTTTGCAATGATCTGTCTGAATCTATAACCCCGAACGAGTTCAAGACAATCAATAAATTTAAAAACCTTCTGCATACATGGTCATCCAAACATATTTAATGGTGAGGTAGACTGGAGACAGTTAAGATGCTGGTGAGCCCATCAGTTAACTTCTTGGCTAGTATTCTCCCTGTCCGCCTTTTGCAGGAGTTTTTCTCGTCCACTGGCAGAGCTATCTCTAAGTGACTTTGGTCTCGTAAGAAAGCCAGAATCAGCCTTAATAAACTAAGGACTAACTTTAAAGGGGCAGGTTGTAACCTGCAGAATTGGTTTAAATACCAAACTTCCTTTTTGGCTGCTCAGGGCACACGCTGGCTGGATCTGGATCCTCTCAAAGCTCCGGTTTGTCGTGAAATAGAAAGGCTTATCTGCCTCTCCCTACCACTAGTAGCAAATTTGACTATGTCCCAGCATTCATATGTGCACTCCAATAAGATTTCTATGGATACGAGTGCAGCGCTATTAATACTAGCCATAACTCTTTCTTCTAATAATAAAAAAGTACTACTCCATTTCTCTATGAAATAAAGAAAAGCTTCCGTTTGCAGAATCTTCCAGATTTGGCCCATATTGGGCAAGCAAAGGCATCTTCAATGTAGAAGACGTCTTTGAAAATTCAGAACCTTCGCCCTTTGCAATACTCCAAGCAAAACATAACCTCGCTAATTTAGACTTTTGTGACTTCCTGAAGATCAAAGCAAAGGTCTACAAACTGGGCCACCTTAGAAAAACAACTTTTTTCTCCTCACTTGAATCCATACTATCTGGAGGCCTCGAAGATTTATCAATTATAGAGCAATGTTTGCCCCTCACGTCCTTCTGCCTTGCAGATTAAATGGTTATTTATCCTTGCTAGTAAAGGCAAATCTGACATACCACAAGATGCGTGGACCAAAATCTGCCCTCATCTACTCCAAAATAATCTGATTCTTTCACTCATCCAAACAAAGTTCTTTGCAGCTCATTTTTGTACTGGACCCCAGCCAAGCTTTTCAAATTCTGATAATTGCTGGTCATGTAATGCACCATATGGTGACCTAGATCACGTGTTTCTCTTGTGCTGCCCTGTCCTCTTACTGAAGCAACATCACCAGTCAATTATGTAAAATATTCAACACTCCCATCGTTCTGGACTTCCCAACGATCCTTCTTGGACCACTTGCATCCCCTACCCCAATTGACTTCCCAGATTTGAATTTGGCTCTTCTTGATTTAGTAATCACTACAGCATTGAAAGTAATCCTACTAGACAGGAAGTCCCCTAATAATATATCATACCACACCTAGGGCCCTATTATTTATAGGGCGCACTTTCTCTTTGCGCCAGGAGCACCATAAAACAGGTGCGCCGGGCGCAAACCGGGAAAGTGAGCCCTATTACATAGAATGCGCTGCCCCCAGGGCAGCAGCGAACTCGCGCTGCCCTCAGGACAGCGCATTCAGGTGAAAAACGAAGCGGATTTGAAGCAGAAGCTCCGTGTTTCACTGAGCAGGCGGCACCTTGTCTGCACTTTTGAAGGGGATGAGAGATCCCCTTGCAGGCGAATGCAGTGAGTGACTGCACCCGCCTGCAAGGGGATGTCTGGGGGAACTTAGGACCCCCTTTCCTCCCTCTAGAGGTCTGCCACCAGGTGGCCCACTGACAGTGCACCACCTTTTAGGTGGAGCACTGTCAGTGCGCCTTCTGACAGCTTCTGTGCCTCTGCGTCCATGTCTATAATACGGCACAGGCGCAGAGGCAAAGGGATTTCCTCACTTGCATGGTGCCACGCCCTAATGCAAAGGAGGGTACACCCTCTTGAGAAAGCGCTGGCGCTTTATGTGCGCCAGCACTATCTGTATTACAGAAAGGGCTGCACAAGCCTCTGCGGCCCCTTCTGTAATACCAAAGTGCCTTGGGGGCGCGCAAAGTGGGAACAAACGCCCTCTGCACCCCCGGGCACTTTGTGTAATACGGTTCCTGGTGGGCATGGGTCACTTATATAAAGAGCACACACTCAGTCCAATCCAAGTGCATTGGCAACCCCATCACTTCACAACAGATATGGGAAGCACTAGATGCCTTTATCCACATCGGGCAGAGAGCCGGTTGTCCCCTCAGGACAAAGTTCTGACCCATACAACTCTAGTATAGTATCAAGGTAATTCTTAGAAGATTGAATTGGCTTGTCTTTTCTGTCTTCCTTCTCTTTTCACCGTCCTCTTAGCTGTCTGCTCCCTTTCCTTTATTGCCCCTCCCTCCTCTCCCCGTGCCTCCTTCCTCCTTATTCTCCCCTCATTTAAGCTGTCAACCATTTAGTTTAGTTATGCTGTTCACAGCCCGCTGAGCCCCCTGTTAGTCCGGCACTATAGATAGCCATATTGGGTGGTACATTAGGCTTTGTCAGTTTCTATACCTCCATGACCACTATCTTGGCTCCTGTCTTATATCATATCGATATTTTGGTTTTTGTAACCCGGTGCGGATATGTTGTCACACTAATATTCCAGTTTATACAGACAAGCTTACTTTTTATTGATATCATAAATCTGGACCACCCTATTGATTCACGCAATGTCAATCTGTGTTTGTGTATTCTTATGTTTGATTATAATCTTTGAAAATTCAATAAAATCTGCAGAACTAAAAAAAGAGTGGGAGAAGCAACTTTTCACTGTTTACTTACCTTGACAAAGGAGCAGGGGAGCCTTGACAAAGGTGCAGGAGAGCCAAAATGCGTAGGAACATGATTGCTGAATAAAAGAAGTTGACTCAATCTTTCACCCTAGAGAACCCGTTTTTGAAATATATATAGGTAGTTATAGTTAGAACCTTGTTTCTATTCAAAAGCGTTGGTACTTTGTTTTTTTGTAGTTATTTGAATTCAAATTTTAAAAAGCATTTCTCCAGTTTTACTTACTGGATTTTTGTTGTTTAGGTGTCATTTATTAAAATGTACTCTATTTTTCTAAGTTGGTTTGGTATTTTTCTTGTCTTCTGTTTTTACTTTATTACTGTTTGAGAACTGCATAAATGTTTTACACATTGCCTGTATGTTAAGCCTAACTAATGGGGAGAACACGTTTTGGGACCCCCCTTTTTCTTAGTCCCTGCTTGATGGATCACCCCAAATCTTTTCAGTTTGGAGCTGAGGTGGAAGAGCATTTTTGAAAAGTTTTATGAAGATTAATCAAAGGGCGTAAACGTCATTAGGAAAAGAAAAATACTACTCCCATGGAAACACGATCCTAACTATAGGTTGCCACTGGGATGGATGAATATGTACATGCATATATGTGTGTGTGTGTATATATATATATACATACATACACACGCACACATGTACACATCGACACATCCATCCATCCATCTCAGTCGCCACAAGGCTTCCCTCCCTTTTAAATTACATGACGCCCTGGAGACTTGGGGAGGGGGGCTACGCAGCCCACTTCCCCTTTATATCACATAAGGCCCTGGGGGATGGGATCCTCAGGGCCTAATGAGGCTCAGGGGAGTACGCGGCCCCCTCCCCTTTAAAAACAAAAAAAGGTTCCTGGGGAATGGGGTCCCAGGGGCCTAAAGAGGCTTGGGGAGGGGGGCCACGTGGGCCCCCTCTCCTTTATAATACATAATGCCCTGGGGATGGGGTACCCAGGGCCTAATGAGGCTCGGGGAGGGGGGCATATGGCCCCTCACCCACCTTATATTGAATCTGACCCCAGGGTAAGCGGTCCCTGGGGCCTATTAAGGCTCAGAGAGGGGGGGGCTGCATGCCCTCCTTCCCTCTTTAATTGTATATGGTCCCGGGGCGATGGGGTCCCGAGACCAATTAAGGGTTGGGGAGAGGGCTGCAACCCCCTGCTGTGTGGCCGAAAAGGCTGAGGATAAGGCCCACTCCATGTTCCTCGAATAATGGATTCCAGCAACTCTCTGCATTACCTTCACAAAAGACTTTGAACTTGAACGTGCCCATCATATCCTAACCTTCAAATATAAGAACCCAATGACACCAAAAGCCCTCATTTTCAAAACACTTCACCACCAACACTCACAGTGGCACATATGAAGAAAATTAGGTCACTCTCATGGCAAGGCTTCAGAGGCTCTATTTCTCAGGAATTTGCCAGAGACCTGGTTGCCAGTAGGAAGGGATTCCTGGCACTGCGCAAAACTCTTTCGGACAAAGCGATTCAGCACTCATTTGAGGGCCCCTCGAAATTCAAGATCATTGACCAGGGCCAAGCCCATTTCTTCTTGAAACCTACAGATCTAAAATCGTTTTTGTACAACAAGTTTGAGGCACGGATGGACGACAGCCAGGTCAATCCCGGATAACCCCAGTGTGAGCCAGGTGCTCACACTCTGTTGTTGCAGAGCTGATCCCCATTGGGAACACATTGCTTATCCGCTAATACAAGGACTTTTTTTTCATAGTTCTTTTGCTGTTGGTTGCCACCTGCTGACTTATTCCTACCAGAACTCCATGTGGTGGTAGCTTCACTATAGTAGGTGACTGTGTTATCAATGGTTTACTCTGCTAGTAATGTCAGAGGAGATCAGACTGACATCCATTGCTTTCAGGTGGTTTCGTAGCTGTTGTCAGATGGTTGTATTTTATCGGCCACTCAGCGAGATGGACTCCTGCCCAAATGTGGCATATGAGGTTAATATGCTTAGAGCACTCAAATTCACCAATTGCACTCATTTTGCTTGATGTTCATCGTTGCACGAATGCTCACAAATGTGTCGCTGTTTTAATATGTAAACTTAGCTAACGGCTGCCTTATGATGGCCTTCACCTTCATGTTCATTATAAAGCTGTATTATCATGATTGGTTCCGACAGCCCTAATATCTTATGGGAATTCAACGGTCCCAATCTAACCTGGGTCTACTTCCCTTATCCTTCTTATATGTAGGGGGCTCTCACCCATCTTGTGGTGTGAGACTTCCACTTCCCCGCACACTGTACTTCATCTCATTGAGGCTTACACCCTGAATGTTAGGGTATGTTTAAGTTTGTATATTTATTTTCTTCCCTGCACTCTTTTTCATCCCTCTACTATTGCTGTCCTCTCCACTTCCATTGTGATGTTCCTCTTTTTTCTCACGAGCATTCTGAATCTGCCAACTGTCCTCATAGCCCACATAGAGGGGCCCCTCATCGCGATAACTCACATGATATAGAGTTTCCCCACTGCAATGCCTGCCCAGCTCTCTTTAGGGGTAATAGTCATGTCCCTCAAAGCCAAAGGCCTTAATCACCCGGTGTAACACAGACAAATATCTGAATACTGTCATTCACTAAAGGGTGACCTGGTCTTTCTTCAAGAGACCAGAATTGGCTTCAAAGAGGCACTGGCTACACGTAACGGTTGGGTATCCGACCTATCCTGTTCCCCAGCAATTTCTAAAAGGAATGGAGGGATCACCTTAATCTCAAAACACTCTGGCTTTGCAATCATTTCCTCAGAACAAAACGATCATGGAAGACGGCTTATCACTCGTCTACAAAGTGACGATATAGAATTGGCAGCAATTAGCATTTATGCGCCTACGGCAGACGACCCTCAATTCTGGGCATCATTATCAGCTAAACTGTCATTATTACCACCTGACACTAGGATCATCTTAGGGGAGATTTCAACCTGCCAATGGATGTCATCCTAGACAGACAGTCAGCCTTTAAATACAGAACTCCCAAAGCCCACAAGCAATGAGTGCTCTCTGTTCCACACATGGCCTTATGATGCATGGAGACCCCATAACCCAATGACTAGCAACTTTAAATTCTTTCCCTGCCCACCACAACAGCTTTTCAAGAATTAACTACATTCTAGTAGAGCACTCCCTTCTACAGAACACCCTCCTCTCACATTGAACCGATCACGTCCTCTGAACATGCCACCACAGAGATTTTGCACGAAGACTCAGTTGTACAAGACATTCACCAAGGATTACCATTATTCTTACAGGAAAACAGCATCTCAGTTTCCTCAGCTGTCACACTATGGGACATACTTAAATGTTGTTTACGGGTCAAGTCATAAGTTGCACGGCAAAAATAAATAAAGACATCAAAAACTCATTAGACAAGTTAGCAACAGAGATTAAGTCTAATGAAATAACATACAGACACTCCAAAGTCCCATCTACCTTAATAACCTTAAAATGACTTAAGTATGATCACAACACAATCATCAGTAAGCGTGCACACTTGTGGGTCCACGTCCAAAAAGGTAAAAAACTGTTTTATCTGAACAAGGCAGGAAAGTCTCTGGCGACCTTTCTGAAATGTAAAAAGATCTTCAAGTAGAACACATACAAAAATGAAGTAAATTCTTAAGGTCTTTCAGCAATTCTACGCCAAACTATACACCCCTCTGTATCCACTCCTAAAGACATAAGTTGCAAATTCCTCCAAAGCCTGCCAATAAAATCCATCCCTGCAGTTGAAAACCTCAATCTCAATAAACCTATTGAAAAACATGAAATTCTGAAGGCAATTAAACTCATTCTTTCTGGCAAGACCCTAGGCCCCGAAGGTCTCTATCAACTTTTATAAAACCTTTGCTGCCATGCTCATTGCCCCTTTGGAAGCAATGCTGAACTACTTCGCGTCTTCAGGGTAAGTGCCTGGTACAGCCTCGGAAGCCACCCTTTTGATTATACCAAAGATGGAAAGGACCACTCTGATTATAAGAGTTTCAGACCGTTCTCACTTTTCAGCATGGAGACTATAATATAGGCTAAAATACTCCCCCCTCCCCCTTCCCCCTGATTACTAGATGAGTTCACACCTCTTAAATGGGCTTCATAAAGGGTAGGTTATCATGTGACAACTTACACATGTTTTGTCATGTTAATGAGAAAACATCTTAGGTGCATTCTCCTGAAGCACCGGCAATAGTGTTAGACACAGAGAACGCCTTTGACAAGGTCTCCAGGCCACACCTAGAGGCCACTCTACACCGATACAATCTAGGTGACTTTTACATTAGAAGGGCCATGGCCCTATATGCCAGCACCTCAGCTAGGATTAGAATTAATAGAGCGTTATCTGCCCCATTGACCATGCAACAAGGCTTCCCACTCACCCCCCTACTCTTCCTTCTTGCCACTGATCCTCTACTAATAATGCTAAATGAATCAACAGAAATTGCTGGAATAAAATTTGGCGAGTCGACTTTCAAAACAGCCGCATACGCTGACGATATACTGATATTCACAGAGGCACCAGAGATTGCGATTCTTGCCATTATAAATATAATCAATGCATTTTTCAAATTTTCAGGTTACTTTCTGAATAGGGATAAAACAGAAGTCTTACAGTTAAATATACACGCTCACTCCTCCTGTTTGGGAAACTCTGACTTTTCGTGGCAAGCCAAGTACATTGAATATTTGGGCATCTGGTTTTGCAATGATCTGTCTGAATCTATAACCCCGAACGAGTTCAAGACAATCAATAAAGTTAAAAACCTTCTGCATACATGGTCATCCAAACATATTTAATGGTGAGGTAGACTGGAGACAGTTAAGATGCTGGTGAGCCCATCAGTTAACTTCTTGGCTAGTATTCTCCTTGTCCGCCTTTTGCAGGAGTTTTTCTCGTCCACTGGCAGAGCTATCTCTAAGTGACTTTGGTCTCGTAAGAAAGCCAGAATCAGCCTTAATAAACTAAGGACTAACTTTAAAGGGGCAGGTTGTAACCTGCAGAATTGGTTTAAATACCAAACTTCCTTTTGGCTGCTCAGGGCACACGCTGGCTGGATCTGGATCCTCTCAAAGCTCCGGTTTGTCGTGAAATAGAAAGGCTTATCTGCCTCTCCCTACCACTAGTAGCAAATTTGACTATGTCCCAGCATTCATATGTGCACTCCAATAAGATTTCTATGGATACGAGTGCAGCGCTATTAATACTAGCCATAACTCTTTCTTCTAATAATAAAAAAGTACTACTCCATTTCTCTATGAAATAAAGAAAAGCTTCTGTTTGCAGAATCTTCCAGATTTGGCCCATATTGGGCAAGCAAAGGCATCTTCAATGTAGAAGACTTCTTTGAAAATTCAGAACCTTCGCCCTTTGCAATACTCCAAGCAAAACATAACCTCGCTAATTTAGACTTTTGTGACTTCCTGAAGATCAAAGCAAAGGTCTACAAACTGGGCCACCTTAGAAAAACAACTTTTTTCTCCTCACTTGAATCCATACTATCTGGAGGCCTCGAAGATTTATCAATTATAGAGCAATGTTTGCCCCTCACGTCCTTCTGCCTTGCAGATTAAATGGTTATTTATCCTTGCTAGTAAAGGCAAATCTGACATACCACAAGATGCGTGGACCAAAATCTGCCCTCATCTACTCCAAAATAATCTGATTCTTTCACTCATCCAAACAAAGTTCTTTGCAGCTCATTTTTTGTACTGGACCCCAGCCAAGCTTTTCAAATTCTGATAATTGCTGGTCATGTAATGCACCATATGGTGACCTAGATCACGTGTTTCTCTTGTGCTGCCCTGTCCTCTTACTGAAGCAACATCACCAGTCAATTATGTAAAATATTCAACACTCCCATCGTTCTGGACTTCCCAACGATCCTTCTTGGACCACTTGCATCCCCTACCCCAATTGACTTCCCAGATTTGAATTTGGCTCTTCTTGATTTAGTAATCACTACAGCATTGAAAGTAATCCTACTAGACAGGAAGTCCCCTAATAATATATCATACCACACCTAGGGCCCTATTATTTATAGGGCGCACTTTCCCTTTTTGCGCCAGGAGCACACCATAAAACAGGTGCGCCGGGCGCAAACCGGGAAAGTGAGCCCTATTACATAGAATGCGCTGCCCCCAGGGCAGCAGCGAACTCGCGCTGCCCTCAGGACAGCGCATTCAGGTGAAAAACGAAGCGGATTTGAAGCAGAAGCTCCGTGTTTCACTGAGCAGGCGGCACCTTGTCTGCACTTTTGAAGGGGATGAGAGATCCCTTGCAGGCGAATGCAGTGAGTGACTGCACCCGCCTGCAAGGGGATGTCTGGGGGAACTTAGGATCCCCTTTCCTCCCTCTAGAGGTCTGCCACCAGGTGGCCCACTGACAGTGCACCACCTTTTAGGTGGAGCACTGTCAGTGCGCCTTCTGACAGCTTCTGTGCCTCTGCGTCCATGTCTATAATACGGCACAGGCGCAGAGGCAAAGGGATTTCCTCACTTGCATGGTGCCACGCCCTAATGCAAAGGAGGGTACACCCTCTTGAGAAAGCGCTGGCGCTTTATGTGCGCCAGCACTATCTGTATTACAGAAAGGGCTGCACAAGCCTCTGCGGCCCCTTCTGTAATACCAAAGTGCCTTGGGGGCGCGCAAAGTGGGAACAAACGCCCTCTGCACCCCCGGGCACTTTGTGTAATACGGTTCCTGGTGGGCATGGGTCACTTATATAAAGAGCACACACTCAGTCCAATCCAAGTGCATTGGCAACCCCATCACTTCACAACAGATATGGGAAGTACTAGATGCCTTTATCCACATCGGGCAGAAAGCCGGTTGTCCCCTCAGGACAAAGTTCTGACCCATACAACTCTAGTATAGTATCAAGGTAATTCTTAGAAGATTGAATTGGCTTGTCTTTTCTGTCTTCCTTCTCTTTTCACCGTCCTCTTAGCTGTCTGCTCCCTTTCCTTTATTGCCCCTCCCTCCTCTCCCCGTGCCTCCTTCCTCCTTATTCTCCCCTCATTTAAGCTGTCAACCATTTAGTTTAGTTATGCTGTTCACAGCCCGCTGAGCCCCCTGTTAGTCCGGCACTATAGATAGCCATATTGGGTGGTACATTAGGCTTTGTCAGTTTCTATACCTCCATGACCACTATCTTGGCTCCTGTCTTATATCATATCGATATTTTGGTTTTTGTAACCCGGTGCGGATATGTTGTCACACTAATATTCCAGTTTATACAGACAAGCTTACTTTTTATTGATATCATAAATCTGGACCACCCTATTGATTCACGCAATGTCAATCTGTGTTTGTGTATTCTTATGTTTGATTATAATCTTTGAAAATTCAATAAAATCTGCAGAACTAAAAAAAAGAGTGGGAGAAGCAACTTTTCACTGTTTACTTACCTTGACAAAGGAGCAGGGGAGCCTTGACAAAGGTGCAGGAGAGCCAAAATGCGTAGGAACATGATTGCTGAATAAAAGAAGTTGACTCAATCTTTCACCCTAGAGAACCCGTTTTTGAAATATATATAGGTAGTTATAGTTAGAACCTTGTTTCTATTCAAAAGCGTTGGTACTTTGTTTTTTTTGTAGTTATTTGAATTCAAATTTTAAAAAAGCATTTCTCCAGTTTTACTTACTGGATTTTTGTTGTTTAGGTGTCATTTATTAAAATGTACTCTATTTTTCTAAGTTGGTTTGGTATTTTTCTTGTCTTCTGTTTTTACTTTATTACTGTTTGAGAACTGCATAAATGTTTTACACATTGCCTGTATGTTAAGCCTAACTAATGGGGAGAACACGTTTTGGGACCCCCCTTTTTCTTAGTCCCTGCTTGATGGATCACCCCAAATCTTTTCAGTTTGGAGCTGAGGTGGAAGAGCATTTTTGAAAAGTTTTATGAAGATTAATCAAAGGGCGTAAACGTCATTAGGAAAAGAAAAATACTACTCCCATGGAAACACGATCCTAACTATAGGTTGCCACTGGGATGGATGAATATGTACATGCATATATGTGTGTGTGTGTATATATATATATACATACATACACACGCACACATGTACACATCGACACATCCATCCATCCATCTCAGTCGCCACAAGGCTTCCCTCCCTTTTAAATTACATGACGCCCTGGAGACTTGGGGAGGGGGGCTACGCAGCCCACTTCCCCTTTATATCACATAAGGCCCTGGGGGATGGGATCCTCAGGGCCTAATGAGGCTCAGGGGAGTACGCGGCCCCCTCCCCTTTAAAAACAAAAAAAGGTTCCTGGGGAATGGGGTCCCAGGGGCCTAAAGAGGCTTGGGGAGGGGTCCACGTGGGCCCCCTCTCCTTTATAATACATAAGGCCCTGGGGATGGGGTACCCAGGGCCTAATGAGGCTCGGGGAGGGGGGCATATGGCCCCTCACCCACCTTATATTGAATCTGACCCCAGGGTAAGCGGTCCCTGGGGCCTATTAAGGCTCAGAGAGGGGGGCTGCATGCCCTCCTTCCCTCTTTAATTGTATATGGTCCCGGGGCGATGGGGTCCCGAGACCAATTAAGGGTTGGGGAGAGGGCTGCAACCCCCTGCTGTGTGGCCGAAAAGGCTGAGGATAAGGCCCACTCCATGTTCCTCGAATAATGGATTCCAGCAACTCTCTGCATTACCTTCACAAAAGACTTTGAACTTGAACGTGCCCATCATATCCTAACCTTCAAATATAAGAACCCAATGACACCAAAAGCCCTCATTTTCAAAACACTTCACCACCAACACTCACAGTGGCACATATGAAGAAAATTAGGTCACTCTCATGGCAAGGCTTCAGAGGCTCTATTTCTCAGGAATTTGCCAGAGACCTGGTTGCCAGTAGGAAGGGATTCCTGGCACTGCGCAAAACTCTTTCGGACAAAGCGATTCAGCACTCATTTGAGGGCCCCTCGAAATTCAAGATCATTGACCAGGGCCAAGCCCATTTCTTCTTGAAACCTACAGATCTAAAATCGTTTTTGTACAACAAGTTTGAGGCACGGATGGACGACAGCCAGGTCAATCCCGGATAACCCCAGTGTGAGCCAGGTGCTCACACTCTGTTGTTGCAGAGCTGATCCCCATTGGGAACACATTGCTTATCCGCTAATACAAGGACTTTTTTTTCATAGTTCTTTTGCTGTTGGTTGCCACCTGCTGACTTATTCCTACCAGAACTCCATGTGGTGGTAGCTTCACTATAGTAGGTGACTGTGTTATCAATGGTTTACTCTGCTAGTAATGTCAGAGGAGATCAGACTGACATCCATTGCTTTCAGGTGGTTTCGTAGCTGTTGTCAGATGGTTGTATTTTATCGGCCACTCAGCGAGATGGACTCCTGCCCAAATGTGGCATATGAGGTTAATATGCTTAGAGCACTCAAATTCACCAATTGCACTCATTTTGCTTGATGTTCATCGTTGCACGAATGCTCACAAATGTGTCGCTGTTTTAATATGTAAACTTAGCTAACGGCTGCCTTATGATGGCCTTCACCTTCATGTTCATTATAAAGCTGTATTATCATGATTGGTTCCGACAGCCCTAATATCTTATGGGAATTCAACGGTCCCAATCTAACCTGGGTCTACTTCCCTTATCCTTCTTATATGTAGGGGGCTCTCACCCATCTTGTGGTGTGAGACTTCCACTTCCCCGCACACTGTACTTCATCTCATTGAGGCTTACACCCTGAATGTTAGGGTATGTTTAAGTTTGTATATTTATTTTCTTCCCTGCACTCTTTTTCATCCCTCTACTATTGCTGTCCTCTCCACTTCCATTGTGATGTTCCTCTTTTTCTCACGAGCATTCTGAATCTGCCAACTGTCCTCATAGCCCACATAGAGGGGCCCCTCATCGCGATAACTCACATGATATAGAGTTTCCCCACTGCAATGCCTGCCCAGCTCTCTTTAGGGGTAATAGTCATGTCCCTCAAAGCCAAAGGCCTTAATCACCCGGTGTAACACAGACAAATATCTGAATACTGTCATTCACTAAAGGGTGACCTGGTCTTTCTTCAAGAGACCAGAATTGGCTTCAAAGAGGCACTGGCTACACGTAACGGTTGGGTATCCGACCTATCCTGTTCCCCAGCAATTTCTAAAAGGAATGGAGGGATCACCTTAATCTCAAAACACTCTGGCTTTGCAATCATTTCCTCAGAACAAAACGATCATGGAAGACGGCTTATCACTCGTCTACAAAGTGACGATATAGAATTGGCAGCAATTAGCATTTATGCGCCTACGGCAGACGACCCTCAATTCTGGGCATCATTATCAGCTAAACTGTCATTATTACCACCTGACACTAGGATCATCTTAGGGGAGATTTCAACCTGCCAATGGATGTCATCCTAGACAGACAGTCAGCCTTTAAATACAGAACTCCCAAAGCCCACAAGCAATGAGTGCTCTCTGTTCCACACATGGCCTTATGATGCATGGAGACCCCATAACCCAATGACTAGCAACTTTAAATTCTTTCCCTGCCCACCACAACAGCTTTTCAAGAATTAACTACATTCTAGTAGAGCACTCCCTTCTACAGAACACCCTCCTCTCACATTGAACCGATCACGTCCTCTGAACATGCCACCACAGAGATTTTGCACGAAGACTCAGTTGTACAAGACATTCACCAAGGATTACCATTATTCTTACAGGAAAACAGCATCTCAGTTTCCTCAGCTGTCACACTATGGGACATACTTAAATGTTGTTTACGGGTCAAGTCATAAGTTGCACGGCAAAAATAAATAAAGACATCAAAAACTCATTAGACAAGTTAGCAACAGAGATTAAGTCTAATGAAATAACATACAGACACTCCAAAGTCCCATCTACCTTAATAACCTTAAAATGACTTAAGTATGATCACAACACAATCATCAGTAAGCGTGCACACTTGTGGGTCCACGTCCAAAAAGGTAAAAAACTGTTTTATCTGAACAAGGCAGGAAAGTCTCTGGCGACCTTTCTGAAATGTAAAAAGATCTTCAAGTAGAACACATACAAAAATGAAGTAAATTCTTAAGGTCTTTCAGCAATTCTACGCCAAACTATACACCCCTCTGTATCCACTCCTAAAGACATAAGTTGCAAATTCCTCCAAAGCCTGCCAATAAAATCCATCCCTGCAGTTGAAAACCTCAATCTCAATAAACCTATTGAAAAACATGAAATTCTGAAGGCAATTAAACTCATTCTTTCTGGCAAGACCCTAGGCCCCGAAGGTCTCTATCAACTTTTATAAAACCTTTGCTGCCATGCTCATTGCCCCTTTGGAAGCAATGCTGAACTACTTCGCGTCTTCAGGGTAAGTGCCTGGTACAGCCTCGGAAGCCACCCTTTTGATTATACCAAAGATGGAAAGGACCACTCTGATTATAAGAGTTTCAGACCGTTCTCACTTTTCAGCATGGAGACTATAATATAGGCTAAAATACTCCCCCCTCCCCCTTCCCCCTGATTACTAGATGAGTTCACACCTCTTAAATGGGCTTCATAAAGGGTAGGTTATCATGTGACAACTTACACATGTTTTGTCATGTTAATGAGAAAACATCTTAGGTGCATTCTCCTGAAGCACCGGCAATAGTGTTAGACACAGAGAACGCCTTTGACAAGGTCTCCAGGCCACACCTAGAGGCCACTCTACACCGATACAATCTAGGTGACTTTTACATTAGAAGGGCCATGGCCCTATATGCCAGCACCTCAGCTAGGATTAGAATTAATGGAGCGTTATCTGCCCCATTGACCATGCAACAAGGCTTCCCACTCACCCCCTACTCTTCCTTCTTGCCACTGATCCTCTACTAATAATGCTAAATGAATCAACAGAAATTGCTGGAATAAAATTTGGCGAGTCGACTTTCAAAACAGCCGCATACGCTGACGATATACTGATATTCACAGAGGCACCAGAGATTGCGATTCTTGCCATTATAAATATAATCAATGCATTTTTCAAATTTTCAGGTTACTTTCTGAATAGGGATAAAACAGAAGTCTTACAGTTAAATATACACGCTCACTCCTCCTGTTTGGGAAACTCTGACTTTTCGTGGCAAGCCAAGTACATTGAATATTTGGGCATCTGGTTTTGCAATGATCTGTCTGAATCTATAACCCCGAACGAGTTCAAGACAATCAATAAAGTTAAAAACCTTCTGCATACATGGTCATCCAAACATATTTAATGGTGAGGTAGACTGGAGACAGTTAAGATGCTGGTGAGCCCATCAGTTAACTTCTTGGCTAGTATTCTCCCTGTCCGCCTTTTGCAGGAGTTTTTCTCGTCCACTGGCAGAGCTATCTCTAAGTGACTTTGGTCTCGTAAGAAAGCCAGAATCAGCCTTAATAAACTAAGGACTAACTTTAAAGGGGCAGGTTGTAACCTGCAGAATTGGTTTAAATACCAAACTTCCTTTTGGCTGCTCAGGGCACACGCTGGCTGGATCTGGATCCTCTCAAAGCTCCGGTTTGTCGTGAAATAGAAAGGCTTATCTGCCTCTCCCTACCACTAGTAGCAAATTTGACTATGTCCCAGCATTCATATGTGCACTCCAATAAGATTTCTATGGATACGAGTGCAGCGCTATTAATACTAGCCATAACTCTTTCTTCTAATAATAAAAAGTACTACTCCATTTCTCTATGAAATAAAGAAAAGCTTCCGTTTGCAGAATCTTCCAGATTTGGCCCATATTGGGCAAGCAAAGGCATCTTCAATGTAGAAGACTTCTTTGAAAATTCAGAACCTTCGCCCTTTGCAATACTCCAAGCAAAACATAACCTCGCTAATTTAGACTTTTGTGACTTCCTGAAGATCAAAGCAAAGGTCTACAAACTGGGCCACCTTAGAAAAACAACTTTTTTCTCCTCACTTGAATCCATACTATCTGGAGGCCTCGAAGATTTATCAATTATAGAGCAATGTTTGCCCCTCACGTCCTTCTGCCTTGCAGATTAAATGGTTATTTATCCTTGCTAGTAAAGGCAAATCTGACATACCACAAGATGCGTGGACCAAAATCTGCCCTCATCTACTCCAAAATAATCTGATTCTTTCACTCATCCAAACAAAGTTCTTTGCAGCTCATTTTTTGTACTGGACCCCAGCCAAGCTTTTCAAATTCTGATAATTGCTGGTCATGTAATGCACCATATGGTGACCTAGATCACGTGTTTCTCTTGTGCTGCCCTGTCCTCTTACTGAAGCAACATCACCAGTCAATTATGTAAAATATTCAACACTCCCATCGTTCTGGACTTCCCAACGATCCTTCTTGGACCACTTGCATCCCCTACCCCAATTGACTTCCCAGATTTGAATTTGGCTCTTCTTGATTTAGTAATCACTACAGCATTGAAAGTAATCCTACTAGACAGGAAGTCCCCTAATAATATATCATACCACACCTAGGGCCCTATTATTTATAGGGCGCACTTTCTCTTTGCGCCAGGAGCACCATAAAACAGGTGCGCCGGGCGCAAACCGGGAAAGTGAGCCCTATTACATAGAATGCGCTGCCCCCAGGGCAGCAGCGAACTCGCGCTGCCCTCAGGACAGCGCATTCAGGTGAAAAACGAAGCGGATTTGAAGCAGAAGCTCCGTGTTTCACTGAGCAGGCGGCACCTTGTCTGCACTTTTGAAGGGGATGAGAGATCCCTTGCAGGCGAATGCAGTGAGTGACTGCACCCGCCTGCAAGGGGATGTCTGGGGAACTTAGGACCCCCTTTCCTCCCTCTAGAGGTCTGCCACCAGGTGGCCCACTGACAGTGCACCACCTTTTAGGTGGAGCACTGTCAGTGCGCCTTCTGACAGCTTCTGTGCCTCTGCGTCCATGTCTATAATACGGCACAGGCGCAGAGGCAAAGGGATTTCCTCACTTGCATGGTGCCACGCCCTAATGCAAAGGAGGGTACACCCTCTTGAGAAAGCGCTGGCGCTTTATGTGCGCCAGCACTATCTGTATTACAGAAAGGGCTGCACAAGCCTCTGCGGCCCCTTCTGTAATACCAAAGTGCCTTGGGGGCGCGCAAAGTGGGAACAAACGCCCTCTGCACCCCCGGGCACTTTGTGTAATACGGTTCCTGGTGGGCATGGGTCACTTATATAAAGAGCACACACTCAGTCCAATCCAAGTGCATTGGCAACCCCATCACTTCACAACAGATATGGGAAGTACTAGATGCCTTTATCCACATCGGGCAGAAAGCCGGTTGTCCCCTCAGGACAAAGTTCTGACCCATACAACTCTAGTATAGTATCAAGGTAATTCTTAGAAGATTGAATTGGCTTGTCTTTTCTGTCTTCCTTCTCTTTTCACCGTCCTCTTAGCTGTCTGCTCCCTTTCCTTTATTGCCCCTCCCTCCTCTCCCCGTGCCTCCTTCCTCCTTATTCTCCCCTCATTTAAGCTGTCAACCATTTAGTTTAGTTATGCTGTTCACAGCCCGCTGAGCCCCCTGTTAGTCCGGCACTATAGATAGCCATATTGGGTGGTACATTAGGCTTTGTCAGTTTCTATACCTCCATGACCACTATCTTGGCTCCTGTCTTATATCATATCGATATTTTGGTTTTTGTAACCCGGTGCGGATATGTTGTCACACTAATATTCCAGTTTATACAGACAAGCTTACTTTTTATTGATATCATAAATCTGGACCACCCTATTGATTCACGCAATGTCAATCTGTGTTTGTGTATTCTTATGTTTGATTATAATCTTTGAAAATTCAATAAAATCTGCAGAACTAAAAAAAAGAGTGGGAGAAGCAACTTTTCACTGTTTACTTACCTTGACAAAGGAGCAGGGGAGCCTTGACAAAGGTGCAGGAGAGCCAAAATGCGTAGGAACATGATTGCTGAATAAAAGAAGTTGACTCAATCTTTCACCCTAGAGAACCCGTTTTTGAAATATATATAGGTAGTTATAGTTAGAACCTTGTTTCTATTCAAAAGCGTTGGTACTTTGTTTTTTTTGTAGTTATTTGAATTCAAATTTTAAAAAGCATTTCTCCAGTTTTACTTACTGGATTTTTGTTGTTTAGGTGTCATTTATTAAAATGTACTCTATTTTTCTAAGTTGGTTTGGTATTTTTCTTGTCTTCTGTTTTTACTTTATTACTGTTTGAGAACTGCATAAATGTTTTACACATTGCCTGTATGTTAAGCCTAACTAATGGGGAGAACACGTTTTGGGACCCCCCTTTTTCTTAGTCCCTGCTTGATGGATCACCCCAAATCTTTTCAGTTTGGAGCTGAGGTGGAAGAGCATTTTTGAAAAGTTTTATGAAGATTAATCAAAGGGCGTAAACGTCATTAGGAAAAGAAAAATACTACTCCCATGGAAACACGATCCTAACTATAGGTTGCCACTGGGATGGATGAATATGTACATGCATATATGTGTGTGTGTGTATATATATATATACATACATACACACGCACACATGTACACATCGACACATCCATCCATCCATCTCAGTCGCCACAAGGCTTCCCTCCCTTTTAAATTACATGACGCCCTGGAGACTTGGGGAGGGGGGCTACGCAGCCCACTTCCCCTTTATATCACATAAGGCCCTGGGGGATGGGATCCTCAGGGCCTAATGAGGCTCAGGGAGTACGCGGCCCCCTCCCCTTTAAAAACAAAAAAGGTTCCTGGGGAATGGGGTCCCAGGGGCCTAAAGAGGCTTGGGGAGGGGGCCACGTGGGCCCCCTCTCCTTTATAATACATAAGGCCCTGGGGATGGGGTACCCAGGGCCTAATGAGGCTCGGGGAGGGGGCATATGGCCCCTCACCCACCTTATATTGAATCTGACCCCAGGGTAAGCGGTCCCTGGGGCCTATTAAGGCTCAGAGAGGGGGGCTGCATGCCCTCCTTCCCTCTTTAATTGTATATGGTCCCGGGGCGATGGGGTCCCGAGACCAATTAAGGGTTGGGGAGAGGGCTGCAACCCCTGCTGTGTGGCCGAAAAGGCTGAGGATAAGGCCCACTCCATGTTCCTCGAATAATGGATTCCAGCAACTCTCTGCATTACCTTCACAAAAGACTTTGAACTTGAACGTGCCCATCATATCCTAACCTTCAAATATAAGAACCCAATGACACCAAAAGCCCTCATTTTCAAAACACTTCACCACCAACACTCACAGTGGCACATATGAAGAAAATTAGGTCACTCTCATGGCAAGGCTTCAGAGGCTCTATTTCTCAGGAATTTGCCAGAGACCTGGTTGCCAGTAGGAAGGGATTCCTGGCACTGCGCAAAACTCTTTCGGACAAAGCGATTCAGCACTCATTTGAGGGCCCCTCGAAATTCAAGATCATTGACCAGGGCCAAGCCCATTTCTTCTTGAAACCTACAGATCTAAAATCGTTTTTGTACAACAAGTTTGAGGCACGGATGGACGACAGCCAGGTCAATCCCGGATAACCCCAGTGTGAGCCAGGTGCTCACACTCTGTTGTTGCAGAGCTGATCCCCATTGGGAACACATTGCTTATCCGCTAATACAAGGACTTTTTTTTCATAGTTCTTTTGCTGTTGGTTGCCACCTGCTGACTTATTCCTACCAGAACTCCATGTGGTGGTAGCTTCACTATAGTAGGTGACTGTGTTATCAATGGTTTACTCTGCTAGTAATGTCAGAGGAGATCAGACTGACATCCATTGCTTTCAGGTGGTTTCGTAGCTGTTGTCAGATGGTTGTATTTTATCGGCCACTCAGCGAGATGGACTCCTGCCCAAATGTGGCATATGAGGTTAATATGCTTAGAGCACTCAAATTCACCAATTGCACTCATTTTGCTTGATGTTCATCGTTGCACGAATGCTCACAAATGTGTCGCTGTTTTAATATGTAAACTTAGCTAACGGCTGCCTTATGATGGCCTTCACCTTCATGTTCATTATAAAGCTGTATTATCATGATTGGTTCCGACAGCCCTAATATCTTATGGGAATTCAACGGTCCCAATCTAACCTGGGTCTACTTCCCTTATCCTTCTTATATGTAGGGGGCTCTCACCCATCTTGTGGTGTGAGACTTCCACTTCCCCGCACACTGTACTTCATCTCATTGAGGCTTACACCCTGAATGTTAGGGTATGTTTAAGTTTGTATATTTATTTTCTTCCCTGCACTCTTTTTCATCCCTCTACTATTGCTGTCCTCTCCACTTCCATTGTGATGTTCCTCTTTTTTCTCACGAGCATTCTGAATCTGCCAACTGTCCTCATAGCCCACATAGAGGGGCCCCTCATCGCGATAACTCACATGATATAGAGTTTCCCCACTGCAATGCCTGCCCAGCTCTCTTTAGGGGTAATAGTCATGTCCCTCAAAGCCAAAGGCCTTAATCACCCGGTGTAACACAGACAAATATCTGAATACTGTCATTCACTAAAGGGTGACCTGGTCTTTCTTCAAGAGACCAGAATTGGCTTCAAAGAGGCACTGGCTACACGTAACGGTTGGGTATCCGACCTATCCTGTTCCCCAGCAATTTCTAAAAGGAATGGAGGGATCACCTTAATCTCAAAACACTCTGGCTTTGCAATCATTTCCTCAGAACAAAACGATCATGGAAGACGGCTTATCACTCGTCTACAAAGTGACGATATAGAATTGGCAGCAATTAGCATTTATGCGCCTACGGCAGACGACCCTCAATTCTGGGCATCATTATCAGCTAAACTGTCATTATTACCACCTGACACTAGGATCATCTTAGGGGAGATTTCAACCTGCCAATGGATGTCATCCTAGACAGACAGTCAGCCTTTAAATACAGAACTCCCAAAGCCCACAAGCAATGAGTGCTCTCTGTTCCACACATGGCCTTATGATGCATGGAGACCCCATAACCCAATGACTAGCAACTTTAAATTCTTTCCCTGCCCACCACAACAGCTTTTCAAGAATTAACTACATTCTAGTAGAGCACTCCCTTCTACAGAACACCCTCCTCTCACATTGAACCGATCACGTCCTCTGAACATGCCACCACAGAGATTTTGCACGAAGACTCAGTTGTACAAGACATTCACCAAGGATTACCATTATTCTTACAGGAAAACAGCATCTCAGTTTCCTCAGCTGTCACACTATGGGACATACTTAAATGTTGTTTACGGGTCAAGTCATAAGTTACACGGCAAAAATAAATAAAGACATCAAAAACTCATTAGACAAGTTAGCAACAGAGATTAAGTCTAATGAAATAACATACAGACACTCCAAAGTCCCATCTACCTTAATAACCTTAAAATGACTTAAGTATGATCACAACACAATCATCAGTAAGCGTGCACACTTGTGGGTCCACGTCCAAAAAGGTAAAAAACTGTTTTATCTGAACAAGGCAGGAAAGTCTCTGGCGACCTTTCTGAAATGTAAAAAGATCTTCAAGTAGAACACATACAAAAATGAAGTAAATTCTTAAGGTCTTTCAGCAATTCTACGCCAAACTATACACCCCCTCTGTATCCACTCCTAAAGACATAAGTTGCAAATTCCTCCAAAGCCTGCCAATAAAATCCATCCCTGCAGTTGAAAACCTCAATCTCAATAAACCTATTGAAAAACATGAAATTCTGAAGGCAATTAAACTCATTCTTTCTGGCAAGACCCTAGGCCCCGAAGGTCTCTATCAACTTTTATAAAACCTTTGCTGCCATGCTCATTGCCCTTTTGGAAGCAATGCTGAACTACTTCGCGTCTTCAGGGTAAGTGCCTGGTACAGCCTCGGAAGCCACCCTTTTGATTATACCAAAGATGGAAAGGACCACTCTGATTATAAGAGTTTCAGACCGTTCTCACTTTTCAGCATGGAGACTATAATATAGGCTAAAATACTCCCCCCTCCCCCTTCCCCCTGATTACTAGATGAGTTCACACCTCTTAAATGGGCTTCATAAAGGGTAGGTTATCATGTGACAACTTACACATGTTTTGTCATGTTAATGAGAAAACATCTTAGGTGCATTCTCCTGAAGCACCGGCAATAGTGTTAGACACAGAGAACGCCTTTGACAAGGTCTCCAGGCCACACCTAGAGGCCACTCTACACCGATACAATCTAGGTGACTTTTACATTAGAAGGGCCATGGCCCTATATGCCAGCACCTCAGCTAGGATTAGAATTAATGGAGCGTTATCTGCCCCATTGACCATGCAACAAGGCTTCCCACTCACCCCCTACTCTTCCTTCTTGCCACTGATCCTCTACTAATAATGCTAAATGAATCAACAGAAATTGCTGGAATAAAATTTGGCGAGTCGACTTTCAAAACAGCCGCATACGCTGACGATATACTGATATTTACAGAGGCACCAGAGATTGCGATTCTTGCCATTATAAATATAATCAATGCATTTTTCAAATTTTCAGGTTACTTTCTGAATAGGGATAAAACAGAAGTCTTACAGTTAAATATACACGCTCACTCCTCCTGTTTGGGAAACTCTGACTTTTCGTGGCAAGCCAAGTACATTGAATATTTGGGCATCTGGTTTTGCAATGATCTGTCTGAATCTATAACCCCGAACGAGTTCAAGACAATCAATAAAGTTAAAAACCTTCTGCATACATGGTCATCCAAACATATTTAATGGTGAGGTAGACTGGAGACAGTTAAGATGCTGGTGAGCCCATCAGTTAACTTCTTGGCTAGTATTCTCCCTGTCCGCCTTTTGCAGGAGTTTTTCTCGTCCACTGGCAGAGCTATCTCTAAGTGACTTTGGTCTCGTAAGAAAGCCAGAATCAGCCTTAATAAACTAAGGACTAACTTTAAAGGGGCAGGTTGTAACCTGCAGAATTGGTTTAAATACCAAACTTCCTTTTTGGCTGCTCATGGCACACGCTGGCTGGATCTGGATCCTCTCAAAGCTCCGGTTTGTCGTGAAATAGAAAGGCTTATCTGCCTCTCCCTACCACTAGTAGCAAATTTGACTATGTCCCAGCATTCATATGTGCACTCCAATAAGATTTCTATGGATACGAGTGCAGCGCTATTAATACTAGCCATAACTCTTTCTTCTAATAATAAAAAAGTACTACTCCATTTCTCTATGAAATAAAGAAAAGCTTCCATTTGCAGAATCTTCCAGATTTGGCCCATATTGGGCAAGCAAAGGCATCTTCAATGTAGAAGACTTCTTTGAAAATTCAGAACCTTCGCCCTTTGCAATACTCCAAGCAAAACATAACCTCGCTAATTTAGACTTTTGTGACTTCCTGAAGATCAAAGCAAAGGTCTACAAACTGGGCCACCTTAGAAAAACAACTTTTTTCTCCTCACTTGAATCCATACTATCTGGAGGCCTCGAAGATTTATCAATTATAGAGCAATGTTTGCCCCTCACGTCCTTCTGCCTTGCAGATTAAATGGTTATTTATCCTTGCTAGTAAAGGCAAATCTGACATACCACAAGATGCGTGGACCAAAATCTGCCCTCATCTACTCCAAAATAATCTGATTCTTTCACTCATCCAAACAAAGTTCTTTGCAGCTCATTTTTTGTACTGGACCCCGGCCAAGCTTTTCAAATTCTGATAATTGCTGGTCATGTAATGCACCATATGGTGACCTAGATCACGTGTTTCTCTTGTGCTGCCCTGTCCTCTTACTGTAGCAACATCACCAGTCAATTATGTAAAATATTCAACACTCCCATCGTTCTGGACTTCCCAACGATCCTTCTCGGACCACTTGCATCCCCTAACCCAATTGACTTCCCAGATTTGAATTTGGCTCTTCTTGATTTAGTAATCACTACAGCATTGAAAGTAATCCTACTAGACAGGAAGTCCCCTAATAATATATCATACCACACCTAGGGCCCTATTATTTATAGGGCGCACTTTCCCTTTTTGCGCCAGGAGCACCATAAAACAGGTGCGCCGGGCGCAAACCGGGAAAGTGAGCCCTATTACATAGAATGCGCTGCCCCCAGGGCAGCAGCGAACTCGCGCTGCCCTCAGGACAGCGCATTCAGGTGAAAAACGAAGCGGATTTGAAGCAGAAGCTCCGTGTTTCACTGAGCAGGCGGCACCCCGTCTGCACTTTTGAAGGGGATGAGAGATCCCCTTGCAGGCGAATGCAGTGAGTGACTGCACCCGCCTGCAAGGGGATGTCTGGGGGTACTTAGGACCCCCTTTCCTCCCTCTAGAGGTCTGCCACCAGGTGGCCCACTGACAGTGCACCACCTTTTAGGTGGAGCACTGTCAGTGCGCCTTCTGACAGCTTCTGTGCCTCTGCGTCCACGTCTATAATACGGCACAGGCGCAGAGGCAAAGGGATTTCCTCACTTGCATGGTGCCACGCCCCAATGCAAAGGAGGGTACACCCTCTTGAGAAAGCGCTGGCACTTTATATGCGCCAGCACTATCTGTATTACAGAAAGGGCTGCACAAGCCTCTGCGGCCCCTTCTGTAATACCAAAGTGCCTTGGGGGCGCGCAAAGTGGGAACAAACGCCCTCTGCACCCCCGGGCACTTTGTGTAATACGGTTCCTGGTGGGCATGGGTCACTTATATAAAGAGCACACACTCAGTCCAATCCAAGTGCATTGGCAACCCCATCACTTCACAACAGATATGGGAAGTACTAGATGCCTTTATCCACATCGGGCAGAAAGCCGGTTGTCCCCTCAGGACAAAGTTCTGACCCATACAACTCTAGTATAATATCAAGGTAATTCTTAGAAGATTGAATTGGCTTGTCTTTTCTGTCTTCCTTCTCTTTTCACCGTACTCTTAGCTGTCTGCTCCCTTTCCTTTATTGCCCCTCCCTCCTCTCCCCGTGCCTCCTTCCTCCTTATTCTCCCCTCATCTAAGCTGTCAACCATTTAGTTTAGTTACGCTGTTCACAGCCCGCTGAGCCCCCTGTTAGTCCGGCACTATAGATAGCCATATTGGGTGGTACATTAGGCTTTGTCAGTTTCTATACCTCCATGACCACTATCTTGGCTCCTGTCCTTATATCATATCGATATTTTGGTTTTTGTAACCCGGTGCGTATATGTTGTCACACTAATATTCCAGTTTATACAGACAAGCTTACTTTTTATTGATATCATAAATCTGGACCACCCTATTGATTCACGCAATGTCAATCTGTGTTTGTGTATTCTTATGTTTGATTATAATCTTTGAAAATTCAATAAAATCTGCAGAACTAAAAAAAAAGAGTGGGAGAAGCAACTTTTCACTGTTTACTTACCTTGACAAAGGTGCAGGAGAGCCTTGACAAAGGTGCAGGAGAGCCGAAATGCGTCGGAACACGATTGCTGAATAAAAGAAGTTGACTCAATCTTTCACCCTAGAGAGCCCGTTTTAGAAATATATATGGGTAGTTATAGTTAGGACCTTGTTTCTATTCAAAAAGCGTTTTTTCTTTTGCCAATATCTTTGGCGCCGTTTGACGAATCTTCGCGAAATTTTCCAAACTAAGGTTTCACCCAGGTCAGCTCCTGTCTTGAAAGTTTTGGGGTGATTCGTCAAGCGGGGGCCAAGAAAAAACGGGGGGCCCAAACTGCGTTTTCTCCATGTTAATTTCCATAGGAATTTTGGAACAGGCTACAGCCCGAACTGCTGAACGGAATTACACCAAATTTGGCAAAAAGGTAGCTCTTGGTTCAGAAAGCGCCCTTTTTTTAAATGGTGTAAATCCGTTCAGTAGTTCCTGAGAAATTCAAAAAATAAAAATATTGATATCTGAGGGCCCACGAGGATCCGCGAACCCTCCCGATCACGAGCTTCATTTTCATTGGCTGTCAACACTCCAAACAAGGAAGTGTTGGCATCTATCTTGTGACTCGGTTGAACCGAGTCACAAGAAAAAGGTAAGAAAATGATTTTTAAAAAAAGAAAAGTGGCCAGGGTAGAAACACCCTGAGCCCCTAGGCCTGCTCAGGGGGTCCCAAAAGGACCCCCAGGGCCAAAAAAAGCTTTTTAAAAAAAATAAAATAAATAAATCGGCCGGATTCGCGCTGGGTGTGCGAATCCGGCCCAAAAATAAACGAAGCACGGACTCCCGTGCTTCGTTCTCTATAAGCGCCCCGGGTGGGCCAGGTTCCGGGGGCACTGCCCAATTAATTAGTGGGGGCCTGTGGGGCCCCCGCAGACCCAGGGACCACCACCTCCCCGGGGCTTAATTAATCATATGCAAGGGGGCACACGGCTCCCCCGCAGCCCCGGGGACCGCCACCTCCCCCGGGCATTTTATTTAAAATGTGTGGGGGGGCTCCTTCCCCCCCCCACGCTGCCCCGGGGACTGCCACCTCCCCGGGGCTTTGTTATTTTAAGGCAGGGGGCCTCGCAGGCCCCCCAAAGCCCCAGGGACCGCCACCTCCCTGGTGCTATCATTTATTTTGGGTGGGGGGGCCTCGCAGGCCCCCCCAAGCCCCGAGGACCACCACCTCCCCGGAGCTACATGATTTAAATGTGGGGGGGTCACGCACCCCGCCGCAACCCCGGGGACCGCTACCTCCCCGGGGCTACTTCTAAAAACAAAGTGTGGGGGTGCTCAAGCCCCCCACACTGCCCCAGGGACCACCACCTCCCCGGGGCACTGTTTATTAAAATGCGGGGGTCCGTTGCAGCCCCCGGCCCCGGGGACTGCCCTGCCATAGCAAACACTACTTTGCTTCTTGGAAGCGAGAGCAGGAAACCTGCTCTCGCTTCCAAGAAGCAAAGCAGAATTGCTTTTGGACAAGGGGAGCTGCATGTTACCAGCTCCCCTTGTCCAAAAGCAATGCCGGCTCCCGCAGGAGGCGGGGAGCCGGCAGGGACCGTGGGGGCATTGGGGCTCCCCCCACGGTCCCCAACTTCAGGGCCGGCACCGGGGGATGGGGTTGCCGGGGCCAGAAGTGGCCCAGGGAAGGGTGGCCACGCGCCCCTCCTCCGGTTATATAAAAAAAGAAGAAGAAAAAAAAGAGGCCAGGCCCCAGCAATGGGGTCCCCGGGGCAAAAAGAGGTCAAGGGAAGGGGGGCCAAGCAGCCCCCCTCCCGTTAAATAAAAAAATAATTTAAAAAAGAGGCCAGGGAATGGGGTCCCAGGGGCCAGAAGTGGCCCAGGGGAGGGGGGCCATGCCGCCCCCCTCCCTAATTAAAAAATAAATTAAAAAAAGAGGCCAGGCCCCGGGGGATGGGGTCCCCGGGGCCAATAGTGGGCCAGGGAAGGGGGGCCACGTGGCCCCCTCCCTAAATGAAAAAATTAAAAAAGCATTGCCCATGCCCCGGGGGAATGGGGTCCCTGGGGCCAATAGTGGCCCAGGGAAGGGAGGCCACGCTGCCCCCTTCCTGTTTTTTTTTTAAAAATACAAAATGATCAGGCCCTGTGGGGTGGGGTCCCCAGGGCCCAAAATACTGAAAGAAGGGGGCCACACAGCCCCCTTCTAAAAATATTTAAAAAAAGAAAAGCCAGAATCTCGCCGGAGGCCCCGCCCCCTCCCTCAACACTCTGCAAATGCACCCCCTTGCTCGTTCTAAGTTGGGGGAATAAGTCCCCTTCATTCTTAAGGGTCCCTGGGGGCCAACTAGCCCACCAGGTACCTCCAGTAAGCCCCACACAGTGGGATTGCTGAGAGGTGGTCCGAGGCCACGCCCCTTTTTACACCACTCTGCAAACGCGCCTCTTGGCGCACTGCTGGTGGGGCGATGAGGTGCTCTTGTGTCCTGAGGACCTCAGGACACAAGTGGACTTCATCCCCCAACCAAGAGCGCGCCAGGAGGCTCGTTTGCAGAGTGGTGTAAAAAGGGTGTGTGGCCTGTGTCCACCTATCAGCAATCCCACTATCTGGGGCATACTGGAGGTATCAGGTAGGCTAGTTGGCCCCTAAGGACCCCCAGCAGCGAAGGGGACTTTAATCCCCATCCAAGAGCGCGCTAGGGAGTGCGTTTGCAGAGTGGTGGAGAAAGGGGCCGTGGCCTGCTATGACAACTTAGCAATCCGGCTGTGTGGGACTTACTGGAGGTAATAGGAGGGGTAGTTGGCCCCCAAGGTTGTCCTTGGGGGCCAACTACCTCTCCTATTACCTCCACTAAGTCCCACACAGTGGGAGTGCTAAGAGGTCTTCGGAGGCCACGCCCCCCTTTCTCCACCAGTCTTCAAACGTTCCTCCTGGCACAGTAATGGTTGGGGGATGAAGTCCACTTTACTTCTGAGGGACTTTGGGGGCCAAGAAGCCCTCCTGGTACCTCCTGTAAGTCCTACACAGCGGAATTCCTGAGCGCTGGTCGGAGGCCCAGCCCCCTTTCTGCACCACTCTGCAAACGCGACTACCAGTTAAAGAAGCATTTGTAATGTAATAGGTCTCACATTTGCGAGAGTTAGAGCTATTGGCGTTGTAAATGTAAAAGATTTTTACTAATGCTTTTTGGTGTAGAGTGGATGTACATTGTGTGTAGTGGAATTATGTAGTATGTTGTGCAGTGAAATTATGTGAATAGAAAGTATGTGGTATTTAGTGTATAGGAATTATGTGGAGTGGGATTATGTGTTTTGGAGAGTAATTATGTGGTATTGTACTCTGTGCAGTGGAGTGGTAACCTCAGGTTTAGTCTTCCTCATTTCCACAGAAGCTGAACTGTAAACTCAATGAGACACAAAAAAAGAAGGAACCACTGAGAAGCACTTCTGGACCTAGTCGGAGGTATGAGCAGGGCCAATGGAATTATGTGACTGTTCGGCTGCACCAATTTTCACATAATTAAACATTTTCCGCATTTGCCAAATATTCCATCATCTGCTGCCTAATCAGCAGATTTGAACAAAAAAAGCCTTGTTTCTAGCTCAAACAGCTCAAATGTTCCCAAAAATGCAGCATCACGTGTTACAGCGTGGTGGAAGGCCCTTTGCAAAGCTGGAATGGTCACATGCTACTTATTGCTAAATGTGGGTGTTAAATTGGAACTAATGGTGCACAAACCTCTCTTCTTTCTGTGACTCTCTTGCCTCTATCTGCATTTCTCTTGCTTCTTTCTGCACCTTTCTTCCTCTTTCTGCACCTCACTGTCTTCTTTCTGCACTTCACTTGCCTTTTTCTGCACTTCTCTTGCCCCTTTCTGCACCTCACTTGCCTCTTTCAGCACCTCTGTTGCTTTTTTCTGCAGATCTCTTGCCTCTTTCTGCACCTCTCTTGCCTCTTTCTGCACCTCTCTTGCCTCTTTCTGCACCTCACTTGCCTCTTTCTGCACTTCTCTTGCTTCTTTCTACACCTCTCTTGCCTCTTTCTGTACCCCTCTTGCCTCTTTGTGCACCTCTCCTTCCTCTTTCTGCACCTCTCTTGCCTTTTTCTGCTGTTCTCTTGCCTCTTTCTGCACCTCTTTTGCTTCTTTCTGCACTTCTCTTGCCTCTTTCTGTACCTTCCTTCCATCTTTCTGCAACCTCTGTTGGTTCATTCTACACTGCTCTTGCTTCTTTCTGCACCTCTGTTGCAAATTTATGCATCCCTCTTGCCTCTTTCAGCACCGCTCTTCCGTCTTTCTGCACCTCTCGTGCCTCTGTCTGCACACCTGTTCCGACTTTCTGCACCCCTTTTGCCTGTTTCTGCAACCCTCTTGACTCTTTCTGCAGTTCTTTTGCCTCCTTCTGCACCACTGTTGCTTCTTTCTGCACTTCTCTTGCCTCTTTCTGCAACCCTCTAGCCTCTTTCTGCACCCCTGTTGCTTCTTTCTGCACTTCTCTTGCCTCTTTCTGCACCCCATCCCCCTCTTTCTGCACCTCTCTTGCCTCTTTCTGCACCGCTGTTCCCTCTTTCTGCACCTTTCCTGCCTGTTTCTGCACCTCTCTTGCCTCTTTCTGTACCTCTGTTGCTTCTTTCTGCACTTCTCTTGCCTCTTTCTGCACCCTTCGCACCTCTTTCAGCACCTCTGTTGCTTCTTTCTGCACTTCTCTTCCTTCTTTCTGCACCCCTCCTGCCTCTTTCTGTATCTCTCTTGCCAATTTGTGCACCTCTTCTACTTCTTTCTGCACCCCTCTTGCCTCTTTTTTGCACCTCTGTTGGTTCTTTCTGCACTTCTCTTGCTTCTTTCTACACCTCTTTTGCTTCTTTCAGCAATTCTCTGGCCTCTTTCTGGACTTCTCTTGCTTGTTTCTGTACTTCTCTTGAGGATTTCTGCCCCTCTCTTGCCTCTTTCTGCACCTCACTTGCTTCTTTCTGCACCCCTCTTCCCTCTTTCTGCACCTCTCTTGCCTCTTGCACCCCTGTTCCCTCTTTCTGTACCTTTCCTGCCTGTTTCTGCACCTCTCTTGCCTCTTTCTGTATCTCTGTTGCTTCTTTCTCCACTTCTCTTGCCTCTTTCTGCACCCTTCGCGCCTCTTTCAGCACCTCTGTTGCTTCTTTCTGCACTTCTCTTCCTTCTTTCTGCACCCCTCCTGCCTCTTTCTGTACCTCTCTTGCCAATTTGTGCATCTCTCCTACCTCTTTCTGCACCATTCTTGCCTCTTTTTGTACCTCTGTTAGTTCGTTCTTTCTTTCTGCACTGCTCTTGCTTCTTTCTGCACCTCTTTAGCAAATTTCTGCATCCCTCATGCCTCTTTCTGTACCCCTCTTCCCTATATCTCCACCTCTCTTGCTTTTTTCTGCACTTCTCTTGCTTTTTTCTGCACTGGTCTTGCTTCTTTCGGCGCCTCTTGCAAATTTCTGTATACCTCTTACCTCTTTCTGCACCCCTGTTCCCTCTTTCTGTACCTTTCTTGTCTGTTTCTGCACCTCTCTTGCCTCTTTACGCACCTCTGATGCTTCTTTCTGCACTTCTCTTGCCTCTTTCTGCACCCCTCTTGCCTCTTTAGGCACCTCTCTTGCTTCTTTCTGCACTTCTCTTGCTTCTTTCTGCACCCCTCTTCCCTCTTTCTGTACCCCTTTTGCCTATTTGTGCACCTCTCCTGCCTCTTTCTGCACCTCTCTTGCCTTTTTCTGCAGTTCTTTTGCCTCTTTCTGCACCTCTTTTGCTTCTTTCTGCACTTTTCTTGCCTCTTTCTGTACCCCTCTTGCCTCTTTCTGTACCTCTGTTGGTTCTTTCTGCACTGCTCTTGCTTCTTTTTGCACCTCTGTTGCAAATTTCTGCATCCCTCTTGCCTCTTTTATCACCCCTCTTCCCTATATCTCCACCTCTCTTGCTTTTTTCTGCACTTCTCTTGCTTGTTTCTGCACTGGTCTTGCTTCTTTCTGCACCTCTCTTGCAAATTTCTGTATCCCTCTTACCTCTTTCTTCACCCCTGTTCCCTCCTTCTGTACCTTTCTTGTCTGTTTCTGCACCCCTGTTGCTTCTTTCTGCACTTCTCTTGCCTCTTTCTGCACCCCATCCCCCTCTTTCTTCACCTCTCTTGCCTCTTTCTGCACCCCTGTTCCCTCTTTCTGCACCTTTCCTGCCTGTTTCTGCACCTCTCTTGCCTCTTTCTGTACCTTTGTTGCTTCTTTCTGCACTTCTCTTGCCTCTTTCTGCACCCTTCGCACCTCTTTCAGCACCTCTGTTGCTTCTTTCTGCACTTCTCTTCCTTCTTTCTGCACCCCTCCTGCCTCTTTCTGTATCTCTCTTGCCAATTTGTGCACCTCTCCTACTTCTTTCTGCACCCCTCTTGCCTCTTTTTTGCACCTCTGTTGGTTCTTTCTGCACTTCTCTTGCTTCTTTCTACACCTCTGTTGCTTCTTTCAGCAATTCTCTGGCCTCTTTCTGGACTTTTCTTGCTTGTTTCTGCACTTCTCTTGTGGATTTCTGCCCCTCTCTTGCCTCTTTCTGCACCTCACTTGCTTCTTTCTGCACCCATCTTCCCTCTTTCTGCACCTCTCTTGCCTCTTGCACCCCTGTTCCCTCTTTCTGTACCTTTCCTGCCTGTTTCTGCACCTCTCTTGCCTCTTTCTGTATATCTGTTGCTTCCTTCTCCACTTCTCTTGCCTCTTTCTGCACCCTTCGCGCCTCTTTCAGCACCTCTGTTGCTTCTTTCTGCACTTCTCTTCCTTCTTTCTGCACCCCTCCTGCCTCTTTCTGTACCTCTCTTGCCAATTTGTGCATCTCTCCTACCTCTTTCTGCACCCCTCTTGTCTCTTTTTGCACCTCTGTTAGTTCGTTCTTTCTTTCTGCACTGCTCTTGCTTCTTTCTGCACCTCTTTTGCAAATTTCTGCATCCCTCATGCCTCTTACTGTACCCCTCTTCCCTATATCTCCACCTCTCTTGCTTTTTTCTGCACTTCTCTTGCTTCTTTCTGCACTGGTCTTGCTTCTTTCGGCACCTCTTGCAAATTTCTGTATCCCTCTTACCTCTTTCTGCACCCCTGTTCCCTCTTTCTGTACCTTTCTTGTCTGTTTCTGCACCTCTCTTGCCTCTTTACGCACCTCTGATGCTTCTTTCTGCACTTCTCTTGCCTCTTTCTGCACCCCTCTTGCCTCTTTAGCCACCTCTCTTGCTTCTTTCTGCACTTCTCTTGCTTCTTTCTGCACCCCTCTTCCCTCTTTCTGTACCCCTTTGGCCTATTTGTTCACCTCTCCTGCCTCTTTCTGCACCTCTCTTGCCTTTTTCTGCAGTTCTTTTGCCTCTTTCTGCACCTCTTTTGCTTCTTTCTGCACTTTTCTTGCCTCTTTCTGTACCCCTCTTGCCTCTTTCTGTACCTCTGTTGGTTCTTTCTGCACTGCTCTTGCTTCTTTTTGCACCTCTGTTGCAAATTTCTGCATCCCTCTTGCCTCTTTCTGCACCCCTCTTCCCTATATCTCCACCTCTCTTGCTTTTTTCTGCACTTCTCTTGCTTCTTTCTGCACTGGTCTTGCTTCTTTCTGCACCTCTCTTGCAAATTTCTGTATCCCTCTTACCTCTTTCTTCACCCCTGTTCCCTCCTTCTGTACCTTTCTTGTCTGTTTCTGCACCTCTCTTGCCTCTTTCCGCACCTCTGATGCTTCTTTCTGCACTTCTCTTGCCTCTTTCTGCACCCCTCTTGCCTCTTTAGGCACCTCTGTTGCTTCTTTCCATACTACTGTTGCTTCTTTCAGCAATTCTCTTGCCTCTTTATGCACTTCTCTTGCTTGTTTCTGTACCTCTCTTGCATCTTTCTGCACCTCTGTTGCCTCTTTCTGCACCTCACTTGCTTCTTTCTGCACCCCTCTTGCCTCTTTTTGCCTCTTTTTGCACCTCTCTTGCCTCTTTCTGCACCCCTGTTCCCTTTTTCTGCACCTTTCCTGCCTGTTTCTGCACCTCTCTTTCCTCTTTCTGTACCTCTGGTGCTTCTTTCTGCACTTCTCTTGCTCTTTCTGCACCCTTCGCACCTCTTTCATCACCTCTGTTGCTTCTTTCTGTACTTCTCTTCCTTCTTTCTTCTTTCTGCACCCCTCCCACCTCTTTCTGTACTTGTTTTACCACTTTGTGCACCTCTCCTACCTTTTTCTGCACCCCTCTTGCCTCTTTTTGCACCTCTGTTGGTTCTTTCTGCACTGCTCTTGCTTCTTTCTGCACCTCACTTGCCTCTTTCTGCATTTCTCTTGCTTCTTTCTACACCTCTGTTGCTTCTTTCAGCAATTCTCTTGCCTCTTTCTGCACTTCTCTTCCTTCTTTCTGTACCCCTCCTGCCTCTTTCTGTACATTTTTTGCCTCTTTGTGCACCTCTCCTACCTCTTTCTGCACCCCTCTTGCCTCTTTGTTGCACCTCTGTTAGTTTTTTCTGCACTGCTTTTGCTTTTTCTGCACCTCACTTGCCTCTTTCTGCACTTCTCTTGCTTCTTTCTCCAGTTCACTTGCCTCTTTCTGCATCTCTGTTGCTTCTTTCTGCACCTCACTTGCCTCTTTCTGCACTTCTCTTGCTTCTTTCTACACCTCTGTGGCTTCTTTCAGCAATTCTCTTGCCTCTTTCTGCACTTCTCTTGCTTGTTTCTGCACTTCTCATGCATCTTTCTGCTCCTCTGTTGCCTCTTTCTGCACCTCACTTGCCTCTTTCTGCACCACTCTTGCCTCTTTCTGCACCCGTCTTGCCTCTTTCTGCACCCCTCTTGCCTCTTTCTGCACCTCTCTTGCCTCTTGTTGCACCCCTGTTCCCTCTTTCTGTACATTTCCTGCCTGTTTCTGCCCTTCTCTTGCCTCTTTCTGTACCTCTGTTGCTTCTTTCTGCACTTCTCTTGCCTCTTTCTGCACCCTTTGCGCCTCTTTCAGCACCTCTGTTGCTTCTTTCTGTACTTCTCTTCCTTCTTTCTGCACCCATCCTGGCTCTTTCTGTACCTCTCTTGCCAATTTGTGCATCTCTCCTACCTCTTTCGGCACCCCTCTTGCCTCTTTTTGCACCTCTGTTAGTACTTTCTGCACTGCTCTTCCTTCTTTCTGCACCTCTTTTGCAAATTTCTGCATCCCTCATGCCTCTTTCTGCACCCCTCTTCCCTATATCTCCACCTCTCTTGCTTTTTTCTTCACTTCTCTTGCTTCTTTCTGCACTGGTCTTGCTTCTTTCTGCACCTCTCTTGCAAATTTCTGTATCCCTCTTACCTCTTTCTGCACCCCTGTTCCCTCTTTCTGTACCTTTCTTGTCTGTTTCTGCACCTCTCTTGCCTCTTTCCGCACCTCTGATGCTTCTTTCTGCACTTCTCTTGCCTCTTTCTGCACCCCTCTTGCCTCTTTAGGCACCTCTGTTGCTTCTTTCTGCACTTCTCTTGCTTCTTTCTGCACCCCTCTTCCCTCTTTCTGTACCCCTTTTGCCTATTTGTGCACCTCTCCTGCCTCTTTCTGCACCTCTCTTGCCTTTTTCTGCAGTTCTTTTGCCTCTTTCTGCACCTCTTTTGCTTCGTTCTGCACTTTTCGTGCCTCTTTCTGTACCCCTCTTGCCTCTTTCTGTACCTCTGTTGGTTCTTTCTGCACTGCTCTTGATTCTTTTTGCACCTCTGTTGCAAATTTCTGCATCCCTCTTGCCTCTTTCTGTACCCCTCTTCCCTCTTTCTGCACCTCTCTTGCCTCTGTATGCACACCTGTTCCCTCTTTCTGCACCCCTTTTGCCTATTTCTGCAACTCTCTTGCCTCTTTCTTCAGTTCTCTTGCCTCCTTCTGCACCTCACCTGCGTCTTTCTGCATTTCTATTGCCTCTTTCTGCACCTCTCTTGCTTCTTTCTGCACCCCTGTTGTCTCTTTCTGCACTCGTCTTCCATCTTTCTGCACCTCTCTTGCTTCTTTCTGCACTTCTCTTGCTTCTTTCTGCACCCTTCTACCCTTTTTTGCATCCCTCTTGCCTCTTTCTGCTATTCCCTTGCCATTTTCTGCACCTCTCTTACCTCTTTCTGCACCTCACTTGCCTCTTTCCACACTTCTCTTGCTTCTTTCCACACTTCTGTTGCTTCTTTCAGCAATTCTCTTGCCTCTTTATGCACTTCTCTTGCTTGTTTCTGTACCTCTCTTGCGTCTTTCTGCACCTCTGTTGCCTCTTTCTGCACCTCGCTTGCTTCTTTCTGCACCCCTCTTGCCTCTTTTTGCACCCGTTTTCTCTTTTTGCACCTCTCTTGCCTCGTTCACCCCTGTTCCCTTTTTCTGCACCTTTTCTGCCTGTTTATGCACCTCTCTTGCCTCTTTCTGTACCTCTGGTGCTTCTTTCTGCACTTCTCTTGCTCTTTCTGCACCCTTTGTGCCTCTTTCAGCACCTCTGTTGCTTCTTTCTGTACTTCTCTTCCTCCTTTCTGCACCCCTTCCGCCTCTTTCTGTACTTGTTTTGCCACTTTGTGCACCTCTCCTACCTTTTTCTGCACCCCTCTTGCCTCTTTTTGCACCTCTGTTGGTTCTTTCTGCACTGCTCTTGCTTCTTTCTGCACCTCACTTGCCTCTTTCTGCATTTCTCTTGCTTCATTCTACACCTCTGTTGCTTCTTTCAGCAATTCTCTTGCCTCTTTCTGCACTTCTCTCCCTTCTTTCTGTACCCCTCCTGCCTCTTTCTGTATATTTTTTGCCTCTTTGTGCACCTCTCCTACCTCTTTCTGCACCCCTCTTGCCTCTTTTTTGCACCTCTGTTAGTTTTTTCTGCATTGCTTTTGCTTTTTCTGCACCTCACTTGCCTCTTTCTGCATTTCTCATGCTTCTTTCTCCAGTTCACTTGCCTCTTTCTGCCTCTCTCTTGCTTCTTTCTGCACCCCACTTGCCTCTTTCTGCACTTCTCTTGCTTCTTTCTACACCTCTGTTGCTTCTTTCAGCAATTCTCTTGCCTCTTTCTGCACTTCTCTTGCTTGTTTCTGCACTTCTCATGCATCTTTCTGCTCCTCTGTTGCCTCTTTCTGCACCTCACTTTCTTCTTTCTGCACCCCACTTGCCTCTTTCTGCATCCCTCTTGCCTCTTTCTGCACCTCTCTTGCCTCTTTTTGCATACCTGTTCCCTCTTTCTGTACATTTCCTGCCTGTTTCTGCCCTTCTCTTGCCTCTTTCTGTACCTCTGTTGCTTCTTTCTGCACTTCACTTGCCTCTTTCTGCACCCTTTGCGCCTCTTTCAGCACCTCTGTTGCTTCTTTCTGCACTTCTCTTCCTTCTTTCTGCACCCCTCCTGGCTCTTTCTGTACCTCTCTTGCCAATTTGTGCATCTCTCCTACCTCTTTCTGCACCCCTCTTGCCTTTTTTTGCACCTCTGTTAGTACTTTCTGCACTGCTCTTCCTTCTTTCTGCACCTCTTTTGCAAATTTCTGCATCCCTCATGCCTCTCTCTGTACCCCTCTTCCCCTCTTCCCTATTTCTCCACCTCTCTTGCTTCTTTCTGCACTACTCTTGCTTCTTTCTGCACTGCTCTTGCTTCTTTCTGCACCTCTCTTGCAAATTACTGTATCCCTGTTACCTCTTTCTGCACCCCTGTTCCCACTTTCTGTACTTTCTTGCCTGTTTCTGCACCTCTCTTGCCTCTTTCGGCACCTCTCTTGCTTCTTTCTGCACTTCTCTTGCCTCTTTCTGCACCCCCTTGCCTGTTTAAGCACCTCTGTTGCTTCTTTCTGCACTTCTCTTGCTTCTTTCTACACCTCTCTTGCCTCTTTCTGTACCCCTCTTGCCTCTTTGTGCACCTCTCTTGCAAATTACTGTATCCCTGTTACCTCTTTCTGCACCCCTGTTCCCACTTTCTGTACTTTCTTGCCTGTTTCTGCACCTCTCTTGCCTCTTTCGGCACCTCTCTTGCTTCTTTCTGCACTTCTCTTGCCTCTTTCTGCACCCCTTTGCCTGTTTAAGCACCTCTGTTGCTTCTTTCTGCACTTCTCTTGCTTCTTTCTGCACCTCTCTTGCCTTTTTCTGCTGTTCTCTTGCCTCTTTCTGCACCTCTTTTGCTTCATTCTTCACTTCTCTTGCCTCTTTCTGTACCTCCCTTGCCTCTTTCTGCACCTCTGTTGGTTCATTCTACACTGCTCTTGCTTCTTTCTGCACCTCTGTTGCAAATTTATGCATCCCTCTTGCCTCTTTCAGCACCCCTCTTCCGTCTTTCTGCACCTCTCGTTCCTCTGTCTGCACAGCTGTTCCCTCTTTCTGCACCCCTTTTGCCTGTTTCTGTACCCTCTTGCCTCTTTCTGCAGTTTTTTTGCCTCCTTCTGCACCACTGTTACTTCTTTCTGCACTTCTCTAGCCTCTTTCTGCAACCCTCTAGCCTCTTTCTGCACCCGTTGCTTCTTTCTGTACTTCTTTTGCCTCTTTCTGCACCTCGCTTGCTTCTTTCTGCACCCTTCTTCCCTTTTTTGCATCCCTCTTGCCTCTTTCTGCAGTTCTATGCCCATTTTCTGCACCTCTCTTGCCTCTTTCTGTACCTCTCTTCCTTCTTTCTACACCTCTGTTGCTTCTTTCGGCAATTCTCTTGCCTCTTTCTGCACTTCTCTTGCTTGTTTCCTCACCTCTCTTGCGTCTTTCTGCACCTCTGTTGCCTCTTTCTGCTCCTCACTTGCTTCTTTCTGCACCACTCTTGCCTCTTTCTGCACCCCTTCCCCCTCTTTCTGCACCTCTCTTGCCTCTTTCTACACCCCTGTTCCCTCTTTCTGCACCTTTCCTGCCTGTTTCTGCACCTCTCTTGCCTCTTTCTGTACCTCTGTTGCTTCTTTCTGCACTTCTCTTGCCTCTTTCTGGACCCTTCGCACCTCTTTCAGCACCTCTGTTGCTTCTTTCTGCACTTCCCTTCCTTCTTTCTGCACCCCTCCTGCCTCTTTCTGTACCTCTCTTGTTAATTTGTGCACCTCTCCTACCTCTTTCTGCACCCCTCTTGCCTCTTTGTTGCACCTCTGTTGGTTCTTTCTGCACTGCTCTTGCTTCTTTCTGCACCTCACTTGCCTCTTTCTGCACTTCTCTTGCTTCTTCTACACCTCTGTTGCTTCTTTCAGCAATTCTCTTGCCTCTTTCTGGACTTCTCTTGCTTGTTTCTGCACTTCTCTTGTGTCTTTCTGCACCTCTGTTGCCTCTTTATGCACCTCACTTGTTTCTTTCTGCACCCCTCTTGCCTCTTTCTGCATCCCTCTTCCCTGTTTCTGCACCTCTTGTGCCTCTTGCACCCCTGTTCCCTCCTTCTGCACCTTTCCTGCCTGTTTCTGCACCTCTCTTGCCTCTTTCTGTATCTCTGTTGCTTCTTTCTGCACTTCTCTTGCCTCTTTCTGCACCCTTCGCACCTCTTTCAGTACCTCTGTTGCTTCTTTCTGCACTTCTCTTCCTTCTTTCTGCACCCCTCCTGCCTCTTTCTCTACCTCTATTGCCAATTTGTGCATCTCTCCTACCTCTTTCTGCACCCCTCTTGCCTCTTTTTGCAGCTCTGTTAGTTATATCTGCACTTGCTTCTTTCTGCACCTCTTTTGCAAATTTGTGCATCCCTCATGCCTCTTTCTGTACCCCTCTTCCCTATTTCTCCACCTCTCTTGCTTCTTTCTGCACTTCTCTTGCTTCTTTCTGCACTGCTATTGCATCTTTCTGCACCTCACTTGCAAATTACTGTATCCCTGTTACTTCTTTCTGCACCCCTGTTCCCTCTTTCTGTACCTTTCTTGCCTGTTTCTGCACCTCTCTTGCCTCTTTCGGCACGTCTCTTGCATCTTTCTGCACTTCTCTTGCCTTTTTCTGCACCACTCTTGCCTCCTTTAAGCACCTCGGGTGCTTCTTTCTGCACTTCTCTTGCTTCTTTCTACACCTCTCTTGCCTCTTTCTGTACCCCTCTTGCCTCTTTGTGCACCTCTCCTTCCTCTTTCTGCACCTCTCTTGCCTTTTTCTGCTGTTCTCTTGCCTCTTTCTGTACCTCTTTTGCTTCTTTCTGCACTTCTCTTGCCTCTTTCTGTACCTCACTTGCCTCTTTCTGCACCTCTGTTGGTTCATTCTACACTGCTCTTGCTTCTTTCTGCACCTCTGTTGCAAATTTATGCATCCCTCTTGCCTCTTTCAGCACCCCTCTTCCATCTTTCTGCACCTCTCGTGCCTCTGTCTGCACACCTGTTCCCTCTTTCTGCACCCCTTTTGCCTGTTTCTGCAACCCTCTTGCCTCTTTCTGCACTTCTCTTGCCTCTCTCTGCACCCCTGTTGCTTCTTTCTGCACTTCTCTTGCTTCTTTCTGTACCTCTCTTGCTTCTTTCTGCACCCATCTTGCCTCTTTTTGCACCCCTTCTCCCTGTTTCTGCACCTCTCTTGCCTCTTTCTGTAACTCTGTTGCTTCTTTCTGCACTTCTTTTGCCTCTTTCTGCACCTCACTTGCTTCTTTCTGCACCACTCTTGCCTCTTTCTGCACCCCTTCCCCTCTTTCTGCACACCTCATGCCTCTTTCTGCACCCATGTTCCCTCTTTCTGCACCTTTCCTGCCTGTTTCTGCACCTCTCTTGCCTCTTTCTGTACCTCTGTTGCTTCTTTCTGCACTTCTCTTGCCTCTTTCTGCACCCTTCGCACCTCTTTCAGCACCTCTGTTGCTTCTTTCTGCACTTCCCTTCCTTCTTTCTGCACCCCTCCTGCCTCTTTCTGTACCTCTCTTGCCAATTTGTGCACCCCTCCTACCTCTTTCTGCACCCCTCTTTACTCTTTTTTGCACCTCTGTTGGTTCTTTCTGCACTGCTCTTCCTTTTTTCTGCACCTCACTTGCCTCTTTCTGCACTTCTCTTGCTTCTTTCTACACCTCTGTTGCTTCTTTCAGCAATTCTCTTGCCTCTTTCTGGACTTTTCTTGATTGTTTCTGCACTTCTCTTGCGTCTTTCTGCACCTCTGTTGCCTCTTTCTGCACCTCACTTGCTTCTTTCTGCACCCCTCTTGCCTCTTTCTGCACCCCTCTTCCCTCTTTCTGCACCTCTCTTGCCTCTTGCACCCCTGTTCCCTCTTTCTGCACCTTTCCTGCCTGTTTTTGCACCACTCTTACCTCTTTCTGCATCTCTGTTGCTTCTTTCTGCACTTCTCTTGCCTCTTTCTGCACCCTTCGCGCCTCTTTCAGCACCTCTGTTGCTTCTTTCTGCACTTTTCTTCCTTCTTTCTGCACCCCTCCTGCCTCTTTCTGTACCTCTGTGGGAAGTTGGCCTGGTATATGCTGTTCACTAATTAAAGTGGACACCTTGCACCAGAACAATTCGACTCTTATGGTAGATAGGTTTAAGAAAACCTTTATAGAAAGCTATCCTAGTGGTAGCTGTGGAGAGCAGCCTTCAGGCTAAGTCTTGAAGGAATGTAAAGCAGCTTGTTTTACCACACAATCTCTTGAATCACCAAATGAAAAGACACCACACAGGTATATATATCAAATATATATGTATTTATTAATAAACACTCTCTACTAATCTCTTTATGAGATTAGAAGTCAGGAACATATGTACAAGTCAAATATTATCACAATAAGTTTAGCACAATCGAATATCACAATCTTAGTTTGCTAGACCTAGGTCTAGGGCATCTAGAATCGAGGGACCCCCAAGAACCACCCCAGGTAGTTGTAGGAGACCCACAGGGGATGGACGCGGTGACCTGGCACCGGTGCGAGTCCTGTGCGAGTCTATGCGCTCAGACGCGATTGAGATTTCAATGTTAAAGGTCCCTTGCGTGTTCGAGGCGAACACACCGATCGGTCCTTGTACGAGTCGAAGGACGCTGTCACAGATAGAGATGCAAGGGAGATGGACGCGCTGTGTCTAACACAGACGCGAACCGTGTGCGAGTCAGTGCAATGGAGATCTCAGAGTTACAGGCCCTTTGTGTGTTCGAGGCGAACACCGATCGGACTCAGTACGAGTCGAAGGATACAGTTTTAGATAGTGTTACAAAGGAGATGGACGCGGTGTGTCTAACACAGACGCGAACCCTGTACGAGTCAGCGCAATTGTCGCACTTAGAAAGTTAGAGTTTTAGGACACTTCTAGGGAAGCTACAAGCAAGTCACTTACAGGGTAAGTAGTTCTAGGGCCCACACCCACAGGATCACCGTAGTGCTGAAGTTACCTCACCCAGGGGAGCCAGGTGCATAGGTGTTCTTTGGTGTCGGGTCGGGTCGCGGCGTTGTTTTCAATGGGAGCCAGTGAAGACTTGCTGCTTGCGGCGACAGGAGAAGTGTCCGGAGGAATCCAAGCCTGGATTCAGAAGATGGAAGACCTGAAAGCAGAGGGACAGTGTTCAAAGTCATTTGGCAGTGACTCGGGGCAAGGAAGATGGATGCCCACCGTCGTTGCAAGATTCAGGTCATTCGCAGTTGCCTTGACTCTTCAGCCACGAGGTCCAGGAGGCATCGATGATGACCAGGAGCTGGATTTGGCGTGTCCCATGACGTCTGCAGCTTACTGCAGTGTCGGCGACTCGATTGGAGCCAACAAGCCTTGGTAACAGCAAGTCTCGGGGAAAGTGTGAAGAGGCAATGGCGCAGACCCGCAAGGTTTGTGGGAGTCACCCAGTGGGGGTAAGTCAGGGCAGGCCTGGAGCAACCAGGGGAGCCCTTTGGTTTCTTCAGAAAGTTTTCTGGGGACCCACAAGCTGGCTGGCAAGGGATCGTGAAGGCGCCTCAGGAGGATTCGCTCACAGGGGCCCACGGTCACTCAGGACGTGGTAGGCCTCTGATCTTAGGCGGGATTCCAAGTTCGTGGACCATTGTGAAGGGGTTGCACTCGACAATAGTGCACGGTACCCAGGGGTCGCGGTTCCTCGTTACTCTTGGGGTCCACTGGCCTCAGCTTCGCTGGGGACTCATGATGGCCTTTGAGAAGTCAGGAAATCTACTTCTTGGGCTGCAGGAACTTCGGACTCCGGCGGGAGCGGCGTAGTTTGCGACTGTTGTTTGTAGTTTTTGGTGGCTGCCAAGCAGGGGAGTCACTCCTTGACTCCAAGGGAGATTCTTCAGTCTTCCAAAGGTAGTGGAACGTCGAAGGTCTGGGATTCTTCTTGTAGAGCGTCATCCAGGGAAATCTAGGGTGCAATGCACAGGTTCCCCCTCTTATACTAAAAGAAAGGGAGGGACTAGCTCTATGACCCTACCTATGGGAGGGTCAGGGGAGTGGGTGGCTACACCCACTTCCCTTTGTCCAGTTTCACGCCAGAGCAGGGACAGGTAGCCCCTGAGCCGGTTTGAACTGGCATATGCACAGAGGAGCCTTCTGCTCCCCCAGTGCAGGACTTCAAAGCACTCTAAGAGTGCACCCACCCAGCCCCAATACACTAAACCCTGTCTGGAAGGTGGTCACACCCCTTGGGACAGGATATCTATTGTTGGGCTTCCTCCACTGTGAGTGTTGGTCATCAGCAGGAGGGCAGCCCAGTGTCTGTGACTGGTGGCATCCATTTTGTGATGCCAGGGCTCTGCAGGATTCTACCGCGTTTCCACAGTAGGTACATGTCTATCCCTCTAGAAGGGTGGAATGCTACCCCCGCCGCCAGGACTGGCAAGGGGGTAGTATTCCAAAATGTTTGACACCAAACACGACATGTTTCGATGCAGCCATTCCAAAGTTAGCATTTTACCGCGAGGATATAATGCACTTAAAAGTATATGGTTTAACCGCATCCACAAACAGCACCAGAGAATGGACTCTGAGAGCTGCAGAGGGGCCCTGCTCAGGCAGAGGCACCCCCTCACATAGAAGCCAAGCACCCTGCCCTCAGGATTGATAGGGCCTGCCTTAGGGGTGACTGATAGGGTTATATGTGTGTGTAGGAGAGATATAGGGAACCTATATCTCAGTGAGGGGTGCTAGCACTTCCTCACTCAGGCTGCAGTAGCAGGCCTGTGGTGTCAGATTTAGTCTGCTTCCCAGGGGTGGCATAATACATGCTGCAGCCCCTGGTAGGCCTGTGAAGTACCTATGCCCTTGGTACCTAAGGTACCATATACTAGGGACTCATAAGGTGCCACAGTATCCAATCACTAGTGCACCTAGAGTGCACTCCAAATCGTTTAGAGAGAACAGAGAGGCTGGGGCCCTGATTAGCAGGGTCCCAGCCTGACTATAGCCAGAAACCAGTGTAAACATCAGAAAAAAGTGGGGGCAACATAAGAGGCAGATCCTACTCTCCTACACACACCACCCCCCAAACGCAGGGACACTAAACTAACCTTGACCAGTTGAGTCTTCGTGTTCAAAGTGGAAATACCTTGAGAGTCCATCTGCATTGGCATGTTGGGTCCCAGGTCTATGTTCCACTGTATAGTCCATCCCCTGTAGGGAAATGGACCACCTCAAAAGTTTTGGGTTTTCTCCTTTCATTTGTTTAAGCCATAGGAGGGGCTTGTGGTCGGTCTGAACTATGAAGTGAGTACCAAACAAGTATGGCCTCAGCTTCTTCAGGGCCCATACCACAGCAAAGGCCTCCCTCTCTATAGCTGACCAACGTTTCTCTCTAGGGGTCAGCCTTCTGCTAATAAAAGCTACTGGCTGGTCTTGACCTTCATCATTCAGTTGAGACAGTACAGCTCCCACACCCAGCTCAGAAGCATCTGTTTGGACAATGAACTTTTTGGTGTAGTCTGGACTCTGTAAGATGGGGGCAGTGCACATGGCCTGCTTTAGGTCTTCAAATGCCTTCTGACAGCTAGCTGTCCACTGAACCTTTTTTGGCATTTTCTTTGAGGTCAGATCATTCAAGGGGGTCACTATAGATCCATATCCCTTGACAAACCTCCTATAGTACCCAGACAGGCCTAAGAAGGCTCTCACCTGTGTCTGGGTGGTTGGAGCAACCCATTCCATTATGGTTTGGATTTTGCTCTGTAAAGGCTGAACCTGGCCTCCACCTACAAGGTGGCCCAGGTACACAACCTGACTCTGCCCTATCTGGCACTTAGTGGCCTTGATAGTGAGGCCTGCTTTTTGCAGGTCCTCCAAAACATTCCTGAGGTGGACCAGGTGATCCTGCCAGGAGGAACTAAAGACAGCAATATCATCTAGATAAGCTGAGCAATAAGTTTCCATCCCTGTCAGAACTTTATTCACCAACCTCTGAAAAGTGGCAGGTGCATTTTTCAATCCAAAGGGCATCACCACAAAGTGGTAGTGCCCACCAGGGGTCGAAAATGCTGTCTTGGCTTTTGCATCATCAGCTAATCTGATCTGCCAGTAGCCAGCTGTTAGGTCAAACGTGCTTAGATACTTGGCTGAGGCCAAAGTATCAATCAGCTCATCTGCCCTTGGTATGGGATAGGCATCAGTCCTGGTGACTGCATTGAGGCCTCTGTAGTCTACACAAAACCTCATTTCTTTCTTACCACCCTGGGTATGAGGCTTGGGTACCAGGACTACTGGACTAGCCCAAGGGCTATCTGAAGGCTCAATTACACCTAGCTCCAACATTTTCTGGACTTCAGTCCTGATACAGTCCCTGACATGGTCAGGTTGCCTGTAGATCTTATTCTTGACAGGCAGACTGTCTCCAGTGTCCACCTCATGGGTGCACCAGGAAGTCTGACTAGGGGTCAGGCTAAACATATGTCTAAACTGTTGCAGAACTTGTCTGCACTCAGTTTGCTGATGGTCGGTGAGGCTGCTTGCCAAAGCAACACCATCTACTGACCCATCATCAGGGTTCTGAGAGAGCAGGTCAGGGAGAGGGTCACTTCCTCCTCCTGGTCCTCATCAGTTGCCATGAGCAAGCCCATGTCAGCCCTGTCAACATATGGCTTTAATCTGTTGACATGAAGCACCCTCAGGGGGCTCCTGGGAGTTCCAAGATTCACCAGGTAGGTGACTTCTCCCTTCTGTTCAACTATTGTATGGGGGCCACTCCACTTGTCCTGGAGGCCTGCTGGGGCCACAGGCTCCAACGCCCACACTTTCTGTCCTGGCTGGTATCCAGTCAGTACAGCCTTTTGGTCATGCCAAGCTTTTTGTAATTCTTGGCTGGCCTCCAGGTTTTTGGTTGCCTTTTTCATGTACTCGGCCATCCGGGAGCGGAGACCAAGTATATAGTCCATCACATCTTGTTTGGGGGGCTTGAGAGGTAACTCCCAGCCCTCTTTTACCAAACACAGTGGACCTCTCACAGGATGCCCAAACAGAAGCTCAAATGGGCTATAACCAACCCCCTTCTGTGGAACCTCTCTGTATGCAAACAACAGGCAAGGAAGAAGAAGGTCCCATTTCCGCCTAAGCTTCTCTGGGAGACCTTTAATCATTCCTTTCAAGGTTTTGTTGAAGCGCTCAACTAAACCATTGCATTGTGGGTGATAGGGGGTGGTGAACTTGTAAGTTACCCCACACTCCTTCCACATTGCTTTTAGATATCCTGACATGAAGTTGGTACCTCTGTCAGAAATGACCTCCTTTGGGAAACCCACTCTGGAGAAGACTCCAATGAGGGCTCTTGCCACCACAGAGGCTGTGGTGGTCCTCAGGGGAATTGCTTCTGGGTACCTGGTGGCATGATCCACTACCACCAGGATAAACCTGTGCCCAGATGCAGTTTGAGGGTCAAGGGGACCAACAATGTCAATCCCTACCCTTTCAAAGGGTACCCCCACCACCGGTAGTGGTATCAGGGGCCTTTGTTGTGCCACCTGCCTTACCACTGGCTTGGCATGTGACACAGGAGCGACAAAACTCCTTTGTGTCCTCTGACATATGTGGCCAATGAAAATGTGGAACAAGCCTGTCCCAGGTCTTGTTTTGGCCCAAGTGTCCTGCTAAAGGGATGTCATGTGCTAGGGTCAAGAGCAACCCCCTAAACTTCTGAGGTATTACCATCCTCCTGGTGGCTCCAGGGGCTGGGTCTCTACTCTCAGAATATAGGAGTCCCTCATCCCAATAAACTTTATGGGACCCACTAGCACTCCCAGCAGCCTCAGCAGCAGCCTGCTGTCTGAGGGGTTCAAGAGAGGGGCAGCACTGTTGCTCCTTACTCAGATCTTCCCTAGAAGGGCCCCCTGCCCCCAAGAACTCAACCTGATCAGGCTCAAGTCCCTCTGGGGCAGTTCCTTCTTCAGGATCTGCTTCACCTCCCTCTGGGGGTGAATCTGTGATCTGAGACAGAGGGGAAGGCACTGCCTTTACCCTACTGCTCCTTCTCTTGGGAAGCATCTGGTCCATTGTTCCAGGATCCAGAGCTGGTTCAGTGTTATGCATTCTTGCTTGTGACCTGGTCACAGCAAATACCTCTGCAGGGATGCCCAACATCTCAGCATGAGTCCATAACTCTACTTCAGACCAGGCTGAAGTCTCTAGATCATTGCCCAATAGACATTCGACAGGGAGGTCTGCACTGACTACAACCTTCTTGAGGCCAGTTACCCCTCCCCAGGAGAAATTCACAACTGCCAGACTATGGTTGGTCTTGACGTTGCTTGCATTGGTCACCTGGTACATTTCGCCCAGGATGATCTGTCCAGGGTCCACAAGATCCTCTGCCACCATGGTGACACTAGCACCTGTGTCCCTAAATGCCAAAGCCTGTTTGCCATTTTTTACAGGCTGCTGTTTGTATTTGCCCAGATTACTGGGACTCACTAGGAAGGACATATTAAGGTCTCCCTCACAAATCAGCATTGCCTGAGTGGGCACTCTGACTAGGTCAGAGTCCACTTCAGAACCCAGGGTCAACCCTACTACACCCTTATTCTGAGTACCACCTCCACCAGTAGCTGAACTAGGGGGAACAGTTGCCTTAGGGGCAGGAGTGGTGGTGGTTTGGTCTTTGGACTTGTTACAGTCAGAAGTCCAGTGCCCTTTCTGTTTACAGAATTTGCACCAGGGCTTCTTTTGGCCTTTTCCCTTGTTGGATTGTGACTCCCCACCAGATGCAGATTTTTGGGGCCCTTGTGAAGACTTCTGGTCTTTTGACTTATCCCCACCTTTCTCAGAGCCCTTAGGATCTTGCTTCTTGGTGTCACCCCCTTGGTTCTGGGGTTTCTGCCTCACCCTGGTTCTGACCCATTTGTCTGCCTTCTTTCCCAATTCTTGGGGAGAGGTCAGATCCGAGTCCACCAGGTACTGATGCAACAACTGGTTCTGGCAATTATTAAGGATCTGTTCTCTCATCATCAGATTATACAATCCCTTGAAATCAGTAACCCTACTGCCAACCAGCCAACCCTCCAGAGCCTTGGTTGCACAATCAACAAAGTCAGTCCAGTCCTGAGTCTGTGCCTTCTGGGTGTCTCTGAACTTCAACCTGTACTGCTCAGTGGTTAAGCCAAACCCATCTATCAGTGCACTCTTCAGGACTTCATAATCATCAGCATCCTCTTCTCTAACAGTGAGGAGCTTGTCTCTACCTTTATCTGAAAAGGAGAGCCACAAGATTGCTGCCCACTGCTTTTGGGGGACCTGCTGTACTCTACAGGCCCTCTCCATAGCAGTTATCCACTTGTGGATATCATCCCCACTCTGGTAGGGAGGAACAACCTTGCTCAGGTTCCTATGGTCTGGAATAGATTCTCTGCCTCTAGGGACACTGTTGCTCCCACCAAGGGGTTCTAACCCCTCTCTTCTAGAAGCTCTCTGGATCTCTAGGGCTTCTCTATCCAGTGCTAACTGCTTGGTTCTGAGGGCAACTCTTGCTTCCTCATACTGCAGCAGTTTGCACATTCTTTCAGAGGAGGTCTCTCTTATGGGAAAGTATGAGTTCCTCTGGTGGACAAATTCTCTGCCAGAGTGATAAGAGTGCTCAGATTCCCTGGAAGGGGACCTATGCCTCTCCTCCACTCTGTCAGCTCTCTTAGGGAGAATTCCTCTGTCCTTATCAGGCACCTTGAGGCCTTGCCCTTCAATCACAGAGTCCTGGTCATTCTGATTTTCATCATCTGACCCAGATACTGTAATTGACCCACCCACTGATTCAGACCCATTAGCTCCTAGAGCCAATCTAAGATCATCTGCTGTCAGCAGATCTATCAGGTGTAGGGTTGAGGGACTCTGTCCTAGCCTCAGGTGTCTTTCAACACACATGGCTCTCAAGTCAGAGAAAGCCATGTCCTTATACTGAGGCTGAGTGGATCCACTGGTTCCACCCTTTAAGGACATTCTAGTGTTGTGCAGTGTTGTACTACCTACACTAGTTTGTGGCCTACTGATACTAGTTTGAGCTGTAGAAAGGGTGTGCTATCCCTTGGCCCACAGCTCTAAGTTCAGTAGAACTTATTGATACTAAGCTTGACTTTATATGTACCTTAAGTACCTATAGTGGTTTTCAGTTAGTAATTCAAATAGAGATTTTCTGGTAAAACAATAGCAAGCTGGAATCCCACACGCTGCCCACCAATGTGAGAAGTTGGCCTGGTATATGCTGTTCACTAATTAAAGTGGACACCTTGCACCAGAACAATTCGACTCTTATGGTAGATAGGTTTAAGACAACCTTTATAGAAAGCTATCCTAGTGGTAGCTGTGGAGAGCAGCCTTCAGGCTAAGTCTTGAAGGAATGTAAAGCAGCTTGTTTTACCACACAATCTCTTGAATCACCAAATGAAAAGACACCACACAGGTATATATATCAAATATATATGTATTTATTAATAAACACTCTCTACTAATCTCTTTATGAGATTAGAAGTCAGGAACATATGTACAAGTCAAATATTATCACAATAAGTTTAGCACAATCGAATATCACAATCTTAGTTTGCTAGACCTAGGTCTAGGGCATCTAGAATCGAGGGACCCCCAAGAACCACCCCAGGTAGTTGTAGGAGACCCACAGGGGACGGACGCGGTGACCTGGCACCGGTGCGAGTCCTGTGCGAGTCTATGCGCTCAGACGCGATTGAGATTTCAATGTTAAAGGTCCCTTGCGTGTTCGAGGCGAACACACCGATCGGTCCTTGTACGAGTCGAAGGACGCGGTCACAGATAGAGATGCAAGGGAGATGGACGCGCTGTGTCTAACACAGACGCGAACCGTGTGCGAGTCAGTGCAATGGAGATCTCAGAGTTACAGGCCCTTTGTGTGTTCGAGGCGAACACCGATCGGACTCAGTACGAGTCGAAGGATACAGTTTTAGATAGTGTTACAAAGGAGATGGACGCAGTGTGTCTAACACAGACGCGAACCCTGTACGAGTCAGCGCAATTGTCGCACTTAGAAAGTTAGAGTTTTAGGACACTTCTAGGGAAGCTACAAGCAAGTCACTTACAGGGTAAGTAGTTCTAGGGCCCACACCCACAGGAGCACCATAGTGCTGAAGTTACCTCACCCAGGGGAGCCGGGTGCATAGGTGTTCTTTGGTGTCGGGTCGCGGCGTTGTTTTCAATGGGAGCCAGTGAAGACTTGCTGCTTGCGGCGACAGGAGAAGTGTCCGGAGGAATCCAAGCCTGGATTCGGAAGATGGAAGACCTGAAAGCAGAGGGGACAGTGTTCAAAGTCACTTGGCAGTGACTCGGGGCAAGGAAGATGGATGCCCACCGTCGTCGCAAGATTCAGGTCGTTCGCAGTTGCCTTGACTCTTCAGCCACGAGGTCCAGGAGGCGTCGACGACAACCAGGAGCTGGATTCAGCGTGTCGCACAATGTCTGCAGCTTACTGCGGTATCAGCGACTCGATTGGACCCAACAAGCCTTGGTAACAGCAAGTCTTGGGGAAAGTGTGAAGAGGCAATGGCGCAGACCCGCAAGGTCTGTGAGACTCACCCAGCGGGGGTAAGTCAGGGCAGGCCTGGAGCAACCAGGGGAGCCCTTTGGTTTCTTCAGAAAGTCTTCTGGGGACCCACAAGCCGGCTGGCAAGGGATCGCGAAGACACCTCGGAAGGATTTGCTCACAGGGGCCCACGGTCACTCGGGATGTGGTAGGCCTCTGATCTTAGGAGGGATTCCTGCTGGAGGCTGGGACCACATGTGGTCCAAAGCACAAGTTCGTGGAATATTGTGAAGGGGTTGCACTTGACAATAGTGCACGGTACCCAGGGGTCGCAGTTCCTCGTTACTCTTGGGGTCCACTGACCTCAGCTTCACTGGGGACACACGATGGCCTTTGAGAAGTCAGGAAATCCACTTCTTGGGCTGCAGGGACTTCGGACTCCGGCGGGAGCGGCGTAGTTTGCGACCGTCGTTTGTAGTTTTTGGTGCCTGCCAAGCAGGGGAGTCACTCCTTGACTCCAAGGGAGATTCTTCAGTCTTCCAAAGGTAGTGGAACGTCGAAGGTCCGGGATTCTTCTTGTAGAGCGTCGTCCAGAGAAATCTAGGGTGCAATGCACAGGTTCCCCCTCTTATACTAAAAGAAAGGGAGGGACTAGCTCTATGACCCTACCTTTGGGAGGGTCAGGGGAGTGGGTGGCTACACCCACTTCCCTTTGTCCAGTTTCGCGCCAGAGCAGGGACAGGTAGCCCCTGAGCCGGTTTGAACTGGCATATGCACAGAGGAGCCTTCTGCTCCCCCAGTGCAGGACTTCAAAGCACTCTAAGAGTGCACCCACCCAGCCCCAATATACTAAACCCTGTCTGGAAGGTGGTCACACCCCCTTGGGACAGGATATCTATTGTTGGGCTTCCTCCACTGCGAGTGTTGGTCATCAGCAGGAGGGCAGCCCAGTGTCTGTGACTGGTGGCATCCATTTTGTGATGCCAGGGCTCTGCAGGATTCTACCGCGTTTCCACAGTAGGTACATGTCTATCCCTCTAGAAGGGTGGAATGCTACCCCCGCCGCCAGGACTGGCGGGGGGTAGTATTCCAAAATGTTTGACACCAAACACGACATGTTTCGATGCAGCCATTCCAAAGTTAGCATTTTACCGCGAGGATATAATGCACTTAAAAGTATATGGTTTAACCGCATCCACAAACAGCACCAGAGAATGGACTCTGAGAGCTGCAGAGGGGCCCTGCTCAGGCAGAGGCACCCCCTCACATAGAAGCCAAGCACCGTGCCCTCAGGATTGATAGGGCCTGCCTTAGGGGTGACTGATAGGGTTATATGTGTGTGTAGGAGAGATATAGGGAACCTATATCTCAGTGAGGGGTGCTAGCACTTCCTTACTCAGGCTGCGGTAGCAGGCCTGTGGTGTCAGATTTAGTCTGCTTCCCAGGGGTGGCATAATACATGCTGCAGCCCCTGGTAGGCCTGTGAAGTACCTATGCCCTTGGTACCTAAGGTACCATATACTAGGGACTCATAAGGTGCCACAGTATCCAATCACTAGTGCACCTAGAGTGCACTCCAAATCGTTTAGAGAGAACAGAGAGGCTGGGGCCCTGATTAGCAGGGTCCCAGCCTGACTATAGCCAGAAACCAGTTTAAACATCAGAAAAAAAGTGGGAGCAACATAAGAGGCAGATCCTACTCTCCTACAACCTCTCTTGCCAATTTGTGCATCTCTCCTACCTCTTTCTGCACCCCTCTTGCCTCTTTTTGCACCTCTGTTAGTTCTTTCTGCACTGCTCTTGCTTCTTTCTGTACCTCTTTTGCAAATTTCTGCATCCCTCATGCCTCTTTCTTCACCCCTCTTCCCTATATCTCCACCTCTCTTGCTTCTTTCTGCACTTCTCTTGCTACTTTCTGCACTGGTCTTCCTTCTTTCTGCACCTCTCTTGCAAATTTATGTATCCCTCTTACCTCTTTCTGCACCCCTGTTCCTTCTTTCTGTACCTTTCTTGCCTGTTTCTGCACCTCTCTTGCCTCTTTCCGCACCTCTGTTGCTTCTTTCTGCACTTCTCTTGGCTCTTTCTGCACCCTCTTTCTGTACCCCTTTTGCCTCTTTGTGCACCTCTCCTGCCTCTTTCTGCCCCTCTCTTGCCTTTTTCTGCAGTTATTTTGCCTCTTTCTGTACCTCTTTTGCTTCTTTCTGCACTTTTCTTGCCTCTTTCTGCACCTCTGTTGGTTCCTTCTACACTGCTCTTGCTTTTTATTGCACCTCTGTTGCAAATTTCTGCATCCCTCTTGCCTCTTTCTGTACCCCTCTTCCCTCTTTGTGCACCTCTCTTGCCTCTGTCTGCACACCTGTTCCCTCTTTCTGCACCCCTTTTGCCTATTTCTGCAACTCTCTTGCCTCTTTCTGCAGTTCTCTTGCCTCTTTCTGCACCTCACTTGCCTCTTTCTGCATTTCTATTGCCTCTTTCTGCACCTCGCTTGCTTCTTTCTGCACCCCTGTTGTCTCTTTCTGCACTCGTCTTCCCTCTTTCTGCACCTCTCTTGCTTCTTTCTGCACCCTTCGACCCTTTTTTGCATCCCTCTTGCCTCTTTCTGCTGTTCTCTTGCCATTTTCTGCACCTCTCTTACCTCTTTCTGCACCTCACTTGCCTCTTTCCATACTTCTCTTGCTTCTTTCCACACTTCTGTTGCTTCTTTCAGCAATTCTCTTGCCTCTTTATGCACTTCTCTTACTTCTTTCTGCACCTCTCTTGCATCTTTCTGCACCTCCGTTGCCTCTTTCTGTACCTCACTTGCTTCTTTCTGCACCCCTCTTGCCTCTTTTTGCACCCGTTTTCTCTTTTTGCACCTCTCTAGCCTCTTTCTGCACCCTGTTCCCTTTTTCTGCACCTTTCCTGCCTGTTTCTGCACCTCTCTTGCCTCTTTCTGTACCTCTGTTGCTTCTTTCTGCACTTCTCTTGCTCTTTCTGCACCCTTCGCGCCTCTTTCAGCACCTCTGTTGCTTCTTTCTGAACTTCTCTTCCTTCTTTCTGCACCCCTCCCGCCTCTTTCTGTACCTGTTTTGCCACTTTGTGCACCTCTCCTACCTTTTTCTGCACCCCTCTTGCCTCTTTTTGCACCTCTGTTGGTTCTTTCTGCACTGCTCTTGCTTATTTCTGCACCTCACTTGCCTCTTTCTGCATTTCTCTTCCTTCTTTCTACACCTCTGTTGCACGTTTCAGCAATTCTCTTGCCTCTTTCTACACTTCTCTTCCTTCTTTCTGTACCCCTCCTGCCTCTTTCTATACCTTTCTTGCCTCTTTGTGCACCTCTCCTACCTCTTTGTGCACCCCTTTTGCCTCTTTTTTGCACCTCTGTTGGTTCTTTCTGCACTGCTTTTGCTTCTTTCTGCACCTCACTTGCCTCTTTCTGCACTTCTCTTGCTTCTTTCTGCAGTTCACTTGCCTCTTTCTGCTCTTCTCTTGCTTCTTTCTACACCTCTGTTGCTTCTTTCAGCAATTCTCTTGCCTCTTTCTGCACTTCTCTTGCTTGTTTCTTCACTTCTCATGCGTCTTTCTGCACCTCTGTTGCTTCTTTCTGCACCTCACTTGCTTCTTTCTGCACCCCTCTTGCCTCTTTCTGCACCCCTCTTGCCTAATTCTGCACCCATCTTGCCTCTTTTTGCTCCCCTGCTCCTCTTTCTGCACCTTTCCTGCCTGTTTCTGCCCCTCTCTTGCCTCTTTCTGTGCCTCTGTTGCTTCTTTCTGCACTTCTCTTGCCTCTTTCTGCACCCTTTGCGCCTCTTTCAGCACCTCTGTTGCTTCTTTCTGCACTTCTCTTCCTTCTTTCTGTACCCCTCCTGGCTCTTTCTGTACCTCTTGCCAATTTGTGCATCTCTCCTACCTCTTTCTACACCCCTCTTGCCTCTTTTTGCACCTGTTAGTACTTTTTGCACTGCTCTTGCTTCTTTCTACACCTCTTTTGCAAAGTTCTGCATCCCTCGTGCCTCTTTCTGCACCCCTCTTCCCTATTTCTCCAACTCTCTTGCTTCTTTCTGCACTTCTCTTGCTTCTTTCTGCACTGCTCTTGCTTCTTTTTGCAACCTCTCTTGCAAATTACTGTATCCCTGTTACCTCTTTCTGCACCCCTGTGCCCTCTTTCTGTACCTTTCTTGCCTGTTTCTGCACTTCTCTTGCCTCTTTCTGCATCTCTGTTGTTTCTTTCTGCACTTCTCTTGCCTTTTTCTGCACCCCTCTTGCCTCTTTAAGCACCTCTGTTGCTTCTTTCTGCACTTCTCTTGCTTCTTTCTGCACCCCTCTTGCCTCTTTCTGTACCCCTTTTGCCTCTTTGTGCACCTCTCCTGCCTCTTACTGCACCTCTCTTGCCATTTTCTGCAGTTCTCTTGCCTCTTTCTGCACCTCTTTTGCTTCTTTCTGCACTTTTCTTGCCTCTTTCTGTACTGGTCTTGCTTCTTTCTGCACCTCTCTTGCAAATTTCTGTATCCCTCTTACCTCTTTCAGCACCCCTGTTCACCCTTTCTGTACCTTTCTTGCCTGTTTCTGCACCTCTCTTGCCTCTTTCCGCATCTCTGTTGTTTCTTTCTGCACTTCTATTGCCTCTTTCTGCACCCTCTTGCCTCTTTAAGCACCTCTGTTGCTTCTTTCTGCACTTCTCTTGCTTCTTTCTGTACCCCTCTTCCCTCTTTCTGTACCCCTTTTGCCTCTTTGTGCACCTCTCCTGCCTCTTTCTGCACCTCTCTTGCCTTTTTCTGCAGTTCTTTTGCCTCTTTCTACACCTCTTTTGCTTCTTTCTGCACTTTTCTTGCCTCTTTCTGAACCCCTCTTGCCTCTTTCTGCACCTCTGTTGGTTCATTCTACACTGCTCATGCTTCTTTTTGCACCTCTGTTGCAAATTTCTGCATCCCTCTTGCCTCTTTCTGTACCCCTCTTCCTGCACCTCTCTTGCCTCTGTCTGCACACCTGTTCCCTCTTTTTGCACCCCTTTTGCCTATTTCTGCAACTCTCTTGCCTCTTTCTGCAGTTCTCTTGCCTCCTTCTGCACCTCACTTGCCTCTTTCTGAATTTCTATTGCCTCTTTCTGCACCTCTCTTGCTTCTTTCTGCACCCCTGTTGTCTCTTTCTGCACCCTTCAACCCTTTTTTGCATCCCTCTTGCCTCTTTCTGCTGTTCTCTTGCCATTTTCTGCACCTCTCTTACCTCTTTCTGCACCTCACTTGCCTCTTTCCACAGTTCTCTCGCTTCTTTCCACACTTCTGTTGCTTCTTTCAGCAATTCTCTTGCCTCTTTATGCACTTCTCTTGCTTGTTTCTGCACCTCTCTTGCGTCTTACTGCACCCCTGTTCCCTTTTTCTGCACCTTTCCTGCCTGTTTCTGCACCTCTCTTGCCTCTTTCTGTACCTCTGTTGCTTCTTTCTGCAGTTCGCTTGCCTCTTTCTGCTTCTCTGTTGCTTCTTTCTGCACCTCACTTGCCTCTTTCTGCTCTTCTCTTGCTTCTTTCTACACCTCTGTTGCTTCTTTCAGCAATTCTCTTGCCTCTTTCTGCACTTCTCTTGCTTGTTTCTGCACTTCTCATGCGTCTTTCTGCACCTCTGTTGCCTTTCTGCACCTCACTTGCTTCTTTCTGCACCCCTCTTGCCTCTTTCTGCACCCATCATTCCTCTTTCTGCACCCCTCTTGCCTCTTTTTGCTCCCCTGCTCCCTCTTTCTGCACCTTTCCTGCCTGTTTCTGCCCCTCTCTTGCCTCTTTCTGTTCCTCTGTTGCTTCTTTCTGCACTTCTCTTGCCTCTTTCTGCACCCTTTGCGCCTCTTTCAGCACCTCTGTTGCTTCTTTCTGCACTTCTCTTCCTTCTTTCTGCACCCCTCCTGGCTCTTTCTGTACCTCTCTTGCCAATTTGTGCATCTCTCCTACCTCTTTCTACACCCCTCTTGCCTCTTTTTGCACCTCTGTTAGTACTTTTTGCACTGCTCTTGCTTCTTTCTGCACCTCTTTTGCAAATTTCTGCATCCCTCATGCCTCTTTCTGCACCACTCTTCCCTATTTCTCCAACTCTCTTGCTTCTTTCTGTACTTCTCTTGCTTCTTTCTGCACTGCTCTTGCTTCTTTTTGCATCCTCTCTTGCAAATTACTGTATCCCTGTTACCTCTTTCTGCACCCCGGTTCTCTCTTTCTGTACCTTTCTTGCCTGTTTCTGCACCTCTCTTGCCTCTTTGGGCACCTCTCTTGCTTCTTTCTGCACTTCTCTTGCCTCTTTCTGCACCCCTCTTGCCTCTTTAAGCACCTCTTTTGCTTCTTTCTGCACTTCTCTTGCTTCTTTCTGCACCCCTCTTGCCTCTTTCTGTACCCCTTTTGCCTCTTTGTGCACCTCTCCTGCCTCTTACTGCACCTCTCTTGCCGTTTTCTGCAGTTCTCTTGCCTCTTTCTGCACCTCTTTTGCTTCTTTCTGCACTTTTCTTGCCTCTTTCTGTACTGGTCTTGCTTCTTTCTGCACCTCTCTTGCAAATTTCTGTATCCCTCTTACCTCTTTCTGCACCCCTGTTCCCTCTTTCTGTACCTTTCTTGCCTGTTTCTGCACCTCTCTTGTCTCTTTCCGCATCTCTGTTTTTGTCTTTCTGCACTTCTATTGCCTCTTTCTGCACCCCTCTTGCCTCTTTAAGCACCTCTGTTGCTTCTTTCTGCACTTCTCTTGCTTCTTTCTGTACCCCTCTTCCCTCTTTCTGCACCTCTCCTGCCTCTTTCTGCACCTCTTTTGCTTCTTTCTGCACTTTTCTTGCCTCTTTCTGTACCCCTCTTGCCTCTTTCTGCACCTCTGTTGGTTCATTCTACACTGCTCATGCTTCTTTTTGCACCTCTGTTGCAAATTTCTGCATCCCTCTTACCTCTTTCTGTACCCCTCTTCCCTCTTTCTGCACCTCTCTTGCCTCTGTCTGCACACCTGTTCCCTCTTTTTGCACCCCTTTTGCCTATTTCTGCAACTCTCTTGCCTCTTTCTGCAGTTCTCTTGCCTCCTTCTGCACCTCACTTGCCTCTTTCTGCATTTCTATTGCCTCTTTCTGTACCTCTCTTGCTTCTTTCTGCACCCCTGTTGTCTCTTTCTGCACCCTTCGACCCTTTTTTGTATCCCTCTTGCCTCTTTCTGCTGTTCTCTTGCCATTTTCTGCACCTCTCTTACCTCTTTTGCACCTCACTTGCCTCTTTCCACACTTCTCTTGCTTCTTTCCACACTTCTGTTGCTTCTTTCAGCAATTCTCTTGCCTCTTTATGCACTTCTCTTCCCTATATCTCCACCTCTCTTGCTTCTTTCTGCACTTCTCTTGCTACTTTCTGCACTGGTCTTCCTTCTTTCTGCACCTCTCTTGCAAATTTATGTATCCCTCTTACCTCTTTCTGCACCCCTGTTCCTTCTTTCTGTACCTTTCTTGCCTGTTTCTGCACCTCTCTTGCCTCTTTGGGCACCTCTCTTGCTTCTTTCTGCACTTCTCTTGCCTCTTTCTGCACCCCTCTTGCCTCTTTAAGCACCTCTTTTGCTTCTTTCTGCACTTTTCTTGCCTCTTTCTGTACTGGTCTTGCTTCTTTCTGCACCTCTCTTGCAAATTTCTGTATCCCTCTTACCTCTTTCTGCACCCCTGTTCCCTCTTTCTGTACCTTTCTTGCCTGTTTCTGCACCTCTCTTGTCTCTTTCCGCATCTCTGTTTTTGTCTTTCTGCACTTCTATTGCCTCTTTCTGCACCCCTCTTGCCTCTTTAAGCACCTCTGTTGCTTCTTTCTGCACTTCTCTTGCTTCTTTCTGTACCCCTCTTCCCTCTTTCTGCACCTCTCCTGCCTCTTTCTGCACCTCTCTTGCCCTTTTCTGCAGTTCTTTTGCCTCTTTCTGCACCTCTTTTGCTTCTTTCTGCACTTTTCTTGCCTCTTTCTGTACCCCTCTTGCCTCTTTCTGCACCTCTGTTGGTTCATTCTACACTGCTCATGCTTCTTTTTGCACCTCTGTTGCAAATTTCTGCATCCCTCTTACCTCTTTCTGTACCCCTCTTCCCTCTTTCTGCACCTCTCTTGCCTCTGTCTGCACACCTGTTCCCTCTTTTTGCACCCCTTTTGCCTATTTCTGCAACTCTCTTGCCTCTTTCTGCAGTTCTCTTGCCTCCTTCTGCACCTCACTTGCCTCTTTCTGCATTTCTATTGCCTCTTTCTGCACCTCTCTTGCTTCTTTCTGCACCCCTGTTGTCTCTTTCTGCACCCTTCGACCCTTTTTTGTATCCCTCTTGCCTCTTTCTGCTGTTCTCTTGCCATTTTCTGCACCTCTCTTACCTCTTTTGCACCTCACTTGCCTCTTTCCACACTTCTCTTGCTTCTTTCCACACTTCTGTTGCTTCTTTCAGCAATTCTCTTGCCTCTTTATGCACTTCTCTTGCTTGTTTCTGCACCTCTCTTGCGTCTTTCTGCACCTCTGTTGCCTCTTTCTGCACCTCACTTGCTTCTTTCTGCACCCCTCTTGCCTCTTTTTGCACCTGTTTTCTCTTTTTGCACCTCTCTTGCCTCTTTCTGCACCCCTGTTCCCTTTTTCTGCACCTTCCCTGCCTGTTTCTGCACCTCTCTTGCCTCTTTCTGTACCTCTGTTGCTTCTTTCTGTACTTCTCTTGCTCTTTCTGCACCCTTCGCGCCTCTTTCAGCACCTCTGTTGCTTCTTTCTGTACTTCTCTTCCTTCTTTCTGTACCCCTCCTGCCTCTTTCTGTACCTGTTTTGCCACTTTGTGCACCTCTCCTACCTTTTTCTGCACCCCTCTTGCCACTTTTTGCACCTCTGTTGGTTCTTTCTGCACTGCTCTTGCTTCTTTCTGCACCTCACTTGCCTCTTTCTGCATTTCTCTTGCTTCTTTCTACACCTCTGTTGCTTCTTTCAGCAATTCTCTTGCCTCTTTCTGCACTTCTCTTCCTTCTTTCTGTACCCCTCCTGCCTCTTCCTGTACCTTTCTTGCCTCTTTGTGCACCTCTCCTACCTCTTTCTGCACCCCTCTTGCCTCTTTTTTGCACCTCTGTTGGTTCTTTCTGCACTGCTTTTGCTTCTTTCTGCACCTCACTTGCCTCTGTCTGCACTTCTCCTGCTTCTTTCTGCAGTTCACTTGCCTCTTTCTGCATCTCTGTTGCTTCTTTCTGCACCCCACTTGCCTCTTTCTGTACTTTTCTTGCTTCTTTCTACACCTCTGTTGCTTCTTTCAGCAATTCTCTTGCCTCTTTCTGCACTTCTCTTGCTTGTTTCTGCACTTCTCATGCGCCTTTCTGCTCCTCTGTTACCTCTTTCTGCACCTCACATGCTTCTTTATGCACCCCGCTTGCCTCTTTCTGCACCCCTCTTGCTTCTTTCTGCACCTCTCCTGCCTCTTTTTGCATCCCTGTTCCCTCTTTCTGTACCTTTCCTGCCTGTTTCTGCCCCTCTCTTGCCTCTTTCTGTGCCTCTGTTGCTTCTTTCTGCACTTCTCTTGCCTCTTTCTGCACCCTTTGTGCCTCTTTCAGCACCTCTGTTGCTTCTTTCTGCACTTCTCTTCCTTCTTTCTGCACCCCTCCTGGATCTTTCTGTACCTCTCTTGCCAATTTGTGCATCTCTCCTACCTCTTTCTGCACCCCTCTTGCCTCTTTTTGCACCTCTGTTAGTACTTTCTGCACTGCTCTTGCTTCTTTCTGCACCCCTCTTCCCTATTTCTCCACCTCGCTTGATTCTTTCTGCACTTCTCTTGCTTCTATCGGCACTGCTCTTGCTTCTTTCTGCACCTCTCTTGCAAATTACTGTATCCCTGTTACCTCTTTCTGCATCCCTGTTCCCTCTTTCTGCCTGTTGCCTGTTTCTGCACCTCTCTTGCCTCTTTGGGCACCTCTCTTGCTTCTTTCTACACCTCTCTTGCCTCTTTCTGCACCCCTCTTGCCTCTTTAAGCACCTTTGTTGCTTCTTTCTGCACTTCTCTTGCTTCTTTCTGCACCCCTCTTGCCTCTTTCTGTACCCGTTTTGCCTCTTTGTGCACCTCTCCTGCCTCTTACTGCACCTCTCTTGCCATTTTCTGCAGTTCTCTTGCCTCTTTCTGCACCTCTTTTGCTTCTTTCTGCACTTTTCTTGCCTCTTTCTGCACCTCTGTTGGTTCTTTCTGCACTGCTCTTGCTTCTTTCTGCACCTCTGACTTAGAGGTAGTTTTAATCCCCCTGCCCTATTATGTACTAGGGCCTTACAGGGGAGGTCATGCCAATCACAGGGGTACCCCAGCCCATAGTGTACCCTAGTGTATCTAGGTGTTTTCACTGTATTTTAAGTGTCTTTCAGCATAGCACTGGCTCCTAGCCTGGTTAGTCAGAGTGAGTTACCACCAGTACCAGTCAGCAAAAAGTTGGGGGCACAGGATGACTTTGCAACAAGGCCTCTTTTTGCACCTCTGTTGGTTCTTTCTGCATATCTCTTGCTTCTTTCTGCACCTTTCTTCGTCTTTCTGGACTTCTGTTGCCTCTTTCTGCATTTACCTTGCTTCTTTCTGCGCCTTTCTTCCTCTTTCTGCACATGTCCTACCTCTGTAGGCATAGCTAGAAATTAGCATTTAAAAAACCTTTGAAATTCATTGAAAAAAACAGAGGTTTCAGGGACGTTATAGTTAGGAATTAGCATTTAAAAAACCTTTGAAATTCACTGAAAAAACCACAGGTTTCAGGGACGTTATAGTTAGTTGGACATTCCACTTGTACAAAACCAGAGAAATCCGGCCGTTATAGTTAGTTGAGCTAACTATAACTCGCGCCCCCGCAATGCACTGCTGAAGACGTCACATATTACATCATTCATGACATGGTTAGTGACATCACTGATGACATCTCAAATGACATCGCCGATGACATCACTGATGACATCATCCATGTGATAATCTGATGCACCTCCTCACACCCTAATATAACCTTTGATACACCCACTCTAAAATACAGACTACCATTTATGAAACCATAGACACACCAATACCAGTTACTACATACCCACTCACCGATTCCTAGGTCTACACACACATCCACTCATTCACTCATACAGTCACTCATACATGCAGTCACTCATCAATACAGCACTATCATTTCCACTCATAAACCTATACAGACACTTACACACTGCCACTCATCCATAGAGTTACTCACACACCTAGTCAGTCATGCAAAGAATCAATCACACTCCCATTTACTCACCTACAGTTATACAAACACCACCTCACTTATTCATACAGATACTAACACATACTTACTCTCTTATACAATCACTGATACAAGCACACACTCATCCATACAGTCACTCTCACAATCACTCACTCTCACATATAGTCATTTATATATTCCAACACTGACATATATTGCCTTTCACATGTGTAGTTACTCACACATGTACCACTGAGACATCCATTCACTCACCAACACACCCATACACACACTCACCCACCCATACAGCCCTTCACATATGCACTCTTGAACCCATACACCCAGTGAATCACCCACTCACACATCTATGCACAGAGTCACACACCCCCCACCCACACAGATACTCAGGCACCCATACAGATACTCAGACAACCAATCAATAACCCATATAGACACTCATGTAGCTACTCACCAACCCATGCAGCCGCTTACACACCAACTGACAGACTGATTCAGACATTCACACAGTTTAGTCACTAACCCATGCATTCAGTAAGACACGTTTAATCACTCACTTATACAGTCAGTCACGCACCTACTAAATCATCCATTCAGACACTTATACTCCCACTCATTCTTCAATACACCTTGGCATATATATATATAAAACATATTTAAACTTTACAGAAACACACAGTCACTGGATGATGTCATCAGTGATGTCATCAGTGATGTCATTTGAGATGTCATCAGTGATGTCACTGACCATGTCATGAATGATGTAATATGTGACGTCATCAGCAGTGCATTGCGGGGGCGCGAGTTATAGTTAGCATGGGAAATGGCCATGAAAGAACAGATCAAGGCAAGTTGTTCCATCATCAATATAACAGAGATGTTGGACACACCCCGTAGGGAATTGATGGGCAAATGAGTACAAATTCAGCAGGAATAAAGGTTGAGGTCTTGTTGGTGCCTTTTCAGAAGGTGCAAGCAAGTATTCTTGCTGTACAATGAGTAGCAGTCCCTTGGGTGGACAACAAGCAGGGTGCTATTTACTTGGAGGCGCCTACAGCCCTTATCTCAATAAAGTACCACACCATGGCCCAAACATTAAGGCTTACTGAAAACAAAGCTAGCCAGGCCCACTGCAAGATCCAGTGGCACGAGGTCCTCCAACTACCTTGGGCAGAGTGGATAACGGTGAGAAAGAGGGGCTGCATCTGAGGCTGTGCTGACATTAGAGCTGGAGCCCATCCCTGCCACTGGTTCAATGAAGCTGGGCTTTATTCCTGTGGGCCAGACGGCAGCAGAAGGCACAACTGCTGTGGAAGGACTGGAATCTGGGGCCCAGTCGTTCACTTGTAGTGAGTGCAATGAATCCAGACAGGATCTCATTGGAACTTCACAGCAGTATCATTAGTGAGCAAGATCTTGTAGGGACCATTTTACCTGGACTGCAAGGCAGCCTTTGATGGATAAACCCAGATATGGATCCACTCACCAGGCTGTTCGGGCTGGACTGTTCCCATAAGGAATAGGGTCAAGACTGATTTGCATATGGCTGCTTCCAAACTGGGGTGGTGTGGTGAGCAAAAGAATGATGGATTAAACCCAGATCCTTATGACTGGGGGTGAATGTTTGCATTGTCCAGCATTCCGTCCATCAATTGTTTCTTTTTGCATTTGTCACCCCAAGTGGGACGGGTATGCCCAGATGTGGGTCCCGTGCTCTCCATGCCACTGGAGTCAAGCTATCCTGGATGATGAGGGGTGAAACCCGAAACTGGTCCTAGGATGCTTGTTTCTAGTCCAGGGAGGACCTGGCCTGGCTGTTCGGGCTGGACTGTTCCCATTGGGCACAGGGTCAAGACTGATTTGCATATGGCTGGGTTCAAACTGGAATGGCATGGGGAGCAAAAAAACAATGTATTTAGGCCCAGATCTCTGTACTGGGGTGAATGTATGACATTGTTCTGCATTCTGTCCATCAATTGTTCTTTTTGCATTTGTCACCCCGAGTGGGACGTGTATGCCCAGACGTGGGTCCTGTGCTCTCCATGCCACTGGAGTCAAGCTATCCTGGCTGATGAGGGGTGAAACCCCGAAACCGGTCCTAGGATGCTTGTTTCCAGTCAAGGGAGGACCTGGCCTGGCAGTTCGGGCTGGACTGTTCCCATTGGGCACAGGGTCAAGACTGATTTGCATATGGCTGGGTTCAAACTGGAATGGCATGGGGAGCAAAAAAACGATGGATTTAGGCCCAGATCTCTGTACTGGGGTGAATGTATGACATTGTTCTGTATTCTGTCCATCAATTGTTCTTTTTGCATTTGTCCCATCCAAAATGGGCATGGCTGCAGTGTAAGCTTCTTAGGTTGGGGAGCAGAAATTTTAGGGCCCCCACTCTCCCTGAGTAGTACAGGTTGCTACATCCGAGTCAATCGACTTCCACTCCTGACACAGTGCTACGACAGCTTTTCTAAAAGTGTCTGATTCCATCAAAATGACATTGGACCAAGGGAGAAACGCTTCCCTTATACAATTTGATCTTTAGGCCACATTTGATTCTATTTTCTATCAACATCTTGTAAACGTAGATGTCTCTGGCCAGGCTTCAGGCTGGATCAAATCCTTTTTGGAGAATAGAGGGCAGGCAGTTTGGATGGTTTCTTGTGCCTCAGTTCCCAAACCACTCATATTTGAGGTGCCACAGGGCTCATCTTTGAGACCCACTTTTTTTACTATCTATATGGCACCTTTCACTCCTCTAGTTGAGGCTTTTGGAATTAAAGTGGTTTCTTATGCAGAAGACACATAGTTGATCCTTTCAGTTGAGAATGAATTGGTTAATGCTCAGGAAGTCTTCAGAACCTGTCTACTGTCTGTGTGAGAGTGGACGCCAGCTAGCAACCTTCAATGGAATTCTGATAAGACCGAAATTCTTTTGTTCAGGTCTTTCCAAATCAAGTGGTGGGCAAGCTGCTGGCCTGATGCTCTGCCCACTCCACCTCTTCCAGCCACAGTAGCCAAAGACCTGGGGGTCAAATTTGACAACAAGCTCTCTTTTCAGTCCCAGGTGTCTTTGGTGGTGGGCTCTAGTGTGGTTCTCCTCCACGCCCTAAAAAAATGACTTTTTTTTCTCCAGTTGCACACTCAGATAATAGTGGCACATGCACTAATTACTTTTAGGCTGAATTATGCCAATGTTTTGATTCTGGGTCTCCTAGCAGCTTGCTAAAATGGCTGCAAGTTGTTCAGAATGCAGCTGTGTGTTTGATTCTGAAAATCCCCTGACACAAATCTTTCTCACAGCATCTGCCTTGGCTGCCGGTCAAGAAGAGGATTCTTTACAAAGCTCTTTTACTGGCTCACAGGGCCTTCTATGCTTCCTGTTCTCAGTTTCTATCTGACAGGTTCACCCCTTATCTTCCTTTAGAACACTACACTCATCACATGCTGTTTTGTTTGTGGTACTGAAGTTCTGGCACGCTAGTAAAGGAGGTTGATTCTTCTCCTTTTAGGCCGTGCAAGCCTGGAACAAGCTGCCAGTAAATTTTCAAAGCACTAGCACGGAACTGCGGTTTCATAAGCTGTCTAAAACCTGCTGGTTGTGTCATCTTAACTGGCCTATGGTTGTGGGTCTGCAAACCGTTGCAGTGCTGGGATGCTCCTAGGAGCAGCTGCTTGCTATACAAATCATCTTAATTCATTCCTTCATTCTTTCATACTGCCACAAACCATCAGGGTCCCTTTTACAGTTCATTTTGGTCCACGACAGCTTTTCATTCTCAGATGGATTTGGAGACAGTGAAGTTTTCTTAGTGGTATCATCAGCAAATGCATTACCCTGGGCTACTTCATCTTGAGAGGAATAGTGGGCAGTACACTTAACAATTGTAATTTTATGAGACAGAATGAGAGTATCTCACAAGTTCTTAACGTAGGACCGATTCTTTATGGGTGTAACAGCAAAAGTAAGAAAATCTCTGATCTAGAGCAGCCAAAAATAATGAGCTACCACAAAGGCATAATTTGAACGAGTAAATACAGCAGTAGTGTTGGGGGAAAGTGGTGGGGCAGCGTGGGGGGGCAGTAACAAAACAAACAAACAAACAACTTACCTGCTGCTCTTCTGCTCGCCTCTCTTCTGCTCCTCTGGGCACTGGCTGAGGCTCCTACACTCCCCTTCGGCCAATCCAGAAGCTGCTCTCATGGTGGTAATACCCATGAGAGCTGCATTAGGATTGGGTTGAGGCGCCTGTTTTTGCGCTCCATTTGGGGGCTGGAAGTCTCTGCCTGCTGTTGTTCTCCACCCAGCAATGCAGCTGGGTTGGAGAGATGTCAGTGCGCATGTCAGTTTTGCAATCCTGAGACGGCCGGCCAAACTGACATGCACACTGACAGCAGTGCCCATCACTCCTCCACCATTCCTAGTAAGGCCCCGCCCCCAAGACTCGGCTACTGACGAAAAATAAAATGATAATAAAACTGTTTTATTATCATTTTTTGAATGCCTCTGCGGGCAGGGGGGCGACGCTCCTCCACCATAGCGGAGGAGCCGCCACTGAATTGAGGGTCTCCTCTTCCGGTACAGTGGGCATCAAATAAGCTTGATTCACTGCAGGGCAATTGACTACCACAAAGTAACAAAATTTCATGTCCGGACAACTCTGCAGCAGATAAATCTTGGGTTCCTATTGTGAGCAGTAAAGTGGCCACAGAATGGGGAAAAGCAAGTATAAGAGTCCAACCTAAACCAATGTCTTATTAAGCTTCTACCAGAAGGGCAGCTACAGACATAAACTGCAAGCAAGTCGGAAGGGCACCCGTTATGGTGGCTACGGATAGAAGAATAATATGCAGCCTGGTTTTTTTGCCCATCATAATCTTGCACCAGCACTTCTAGGGCCGCACAACAGAGTGAAATGCTTGGAGTAAACTGGCAATCTCAGGGCAGGGGCAAAGGCTAATGCTTGCTTCACCTGCACAAATGCCCCCCTATGTCTCCTCAGTCTACTGCAAGGGCTTTGGGGTATCTTTTGTAACTAATCCCTGAAGAAGCTTATCCAGAGTGGCAAATCCCAATATCCATTGTCAATAGTATCTAGCTTTTGCCAAGAAAGCATGTGCTTTAGAGGTTGCAAATGGACGTGCCAACTTTTGAATGGTTTCAAGCCGGTCTGCAGACCGTTGGTGCTCCTCAGTGGAGATGTAGTAACCTATATATCGAACATAAGGGAGACAAATTTTAATTTCTCTTTCGAAGCCTTATGCCATTTCTTAGCAAATTTAGTGAGCAGATAAATCAAGTCAACCTTGCACTGGTCCTGAGTGGTAGAAGCAAGTAAGACTGCAGTATAGAGATCTTTCTTAAGGGTTTGGGAAAAGATGAAAGGAGATTCAATATACCCTTGTGGGAGTCCTCCACATTAGCTGGCTCTGCCGAATTGGTACGCAACAGGGTATTGACTTTCTTGGTGAATAGGAATGGAGAAGAAAAAGAAGCATAAATCTAAGACTGTAAACCAACTTGTAGAAGCAGGAATACATGATAGTATGGCAGTGGGACTGGGAACTACAGGAAAGCTAGGTTTTACATTATTGTTCACTGATCTCAAGTCCTGCACAAAACAATAATATTTATTCTGAACTGCTTTATCTGTAGAAGGCGGTATTGCATGTGCTCGCACTAGGTACTAAAACTCCCGGTTTAGTTAACACTCTAACCAGCTGAATCACTGAGCATCTTTGGAAAAAAGGAGAAAGTGGCAATGTTACGAGTGCCTTGCAGTAGCGCTCTACCATGCACCACCTGGGATATGGCGCATGCCGGCAGACCATGTTGGGTTTGGTAATGTTGTGGCCGGCGTGCCCCTGGGACCCGAAGGAGGTTGTTTGGAGGAAGGGACGTGGTGGGAGCAGCGATCCGACACTGAGAGTGGACGTGCTCTTGAAGCGGGATTGTAGGGCTCCCTAGAGGGAGACCCGTCATGGATCAAAGAACTAGCAGGGCACCGCACAGGCATCAGCCGAGCGGTGTGTGAGGAGGACAATGAAACAGCTCAAAACATCTACAAAGTAATATTTTCCACATGGAAGTATCCGTTTTCTGATTGCAGCCCATGAATTTTAACATTGTAAATACCTTGCTGAGAAACCGTGGATATTTGATTTTTATCACGTTTATTATGATGGACATGGTTTCTTGAAATGAACAGCAAGTATTTCCGATATGTTTAGTGGAGGGGAAGAGTATAAATAGTGCAATCAAAATGGCGAACGACAGCAAGCAAGATTGATAAAGGCAGTAAATGCCAAAACGCGTCTCTTGGATTTGGCTTCAATAAAGTTGTGGTGTCCCCCTTTACAGAGTGCATGGACTCTTTGGAGGAAAGGAGAAATGGCAATATATATATATATATATATATATATATATATATATATATATATATATATATATATATATATATATATATATATATATATATGGAAATCTGATTAATCCGTTAACCACTTTGGAGATGATTTAAACACTTTCGTCATTGTTTATCTGGATGATAATTTGATGTTCTCAGAAACCTTAAAACAACATTGAGGACATATATAATAGGATTTAGGAAGATTAACAAAATAAACTGTATATGTGAAGAAAGAATAGTGTGTGTTCGAAATAGCACAAATTTCCTTGTTTGAATTTCAGCTCTCCAGAGCTTTCATGGACACCAGCAAAGTCAATGCAGTGTTGGATTGGCCCAGACCTTCCAAAATAAAAGACAATTCAGAGATTTCTTGGTTTTGCCATTTTTATCAGCACTTCATACAATATGTTTCTTCTCTAGTTGCTCCAATCGCTCATCTGACAGAACAGGGACACCTGTCATGGTGGAAGTTTGTAGTGTGGACTTGTTGTGATTCCCAGCCTTCCCCAAATCTCTCTGAAGGTGCTGACAATTCGCACACCTAAACAGAAAAGGCTGGAGAAAATAGGGAAGGAGGGAAAGAAACACAGGCACTCTTACAGTTGGAGAAAGGTGCTGGTAAACCCCGGACCGGTTGTCTGTCGACTTCTAAAGGGCAAGCTTGTGGCCTTAGGAGATGATGCAGAATGTGTGCTCTGGATAAAAATAGTAAGTAGCCAATAACTAATATCAAACTAAGTGGGTATACGAAAGTATAATAAACAGAAGAGTATTCTGCTTACCAGTGCTTAATTTGAGCCAGTGGTTTCCGTGCTCGGCACTGGCACTTAATTGCCAGAACCTGCACTTATAACAGCTGCCACATAGTGGTGCTGTTTGTGAAAAGTAAAGATGAGCAGAAAAACTGTTGTTTGTTAATTCAATATACATTGAATACAATTAATGCCTGCAACGCCCAAGCCATTCTTAGAGCATTGGCGCCCTTGAACAGTCTGAATTGTCACACTTGTAGCAGTGGGATGGTTACTCGTTGTGTAAGTACAGTGGTCATGTGTGGTGCAAACTGCGGTGGTATCCTGACGAGGCCCCCGGCACTTATTTTGTTTTACAAATTAAGCACTGCTGCTTACCCTGCTCTGCAAACTATGTTACTATGATGAGACCAAGTGTCGACCAAGCGCAATGATCACAAAAGAGACAGACCAACACAAGAGACAAACAGGAGATAATAGGCAAATCACAAAAGCAAAGGGGAACTGAAAAAGGAGAACAAAACATATGTGTCAACACTAATTCGAGTGTATGAACTTTAGCCAATGCAAAAATGAGATTTTGCTAGGCATAGAGCTGATTCTCTAATGGTGTTATATATGCATTGCCGCCATTGCTCCGGAGCGACCATCACTCTAGGAAATCTGCCCTCCCCCCTCGGTGGTTACCGGTCTCGCTGTTCTAATTCACTTGCCCTGTCTTCAGTAGTTGTCAATCCTGACACTGTCTATAATGAGTGACTTGACAACTAATTTGAAGGTGCTTTGCCATCATGTTTATTCTTGCCAATGAGTTTTGGTGACAAAATCCTGCAACAACTCTTTCTGTAAGGTGAAGAACAGGAACAAGCTTTCAACACTCTTAAGGCCACCTTTACTTCAGCTCCTATGTTACAGCATTGTAATGTACAATTATCATTCATTGTAGAGAAAGATGCTTCCTCCTATGCAGTCAGAGCAGTACAGTCACAACCAGTGTTCCCAGGAAGGTGCGCGCATGCACGCGCGCGCACCTCTTGCATCCCGTGCGCGCAGTGTCCTGTGTGAAGCGCGCACACAGGACATCCCTCGAGAGCCTTCCCGCCGCCTGGAGTGGCAGGTAAGTTTCCCTTTTACGGGCCTGTGCACGCATTCAGCAGCAAGTGGCTTCTGCACTTGCTGCATTTCATTTCCTAATGGAGCGCTGTTGGGGGATGATTGTGGGCCATTGTGAAAATATTTATGTTAAGTGCAGTGCATGACAGTGCTGCGATTAACAGGAATACTTTCACAAAGCCCCACAATCAGCCCCAGCTGCCCTCTATTAAGAGAAGAAATGCAGCAAGTCAAAAAGCACAACGTGTGCTTTTGAACTTGATGCATGTCTTTTCTTAATGAAGTGAGGCTGCGGGTTGATTGTGGGCCATTGTGAAAATATTTATGTTAATTGTAGCGCATGACAGTGCTGCGATTAACAGGAATACTTTCACAAAACCCCACAATCAGCCGCAGCCGCCCTCTATTAAGAAAAGACATGGAGCAAGTCCAATAGCACGACGTGTAAAACACACATCATGCTTTTGGACTTGCTGCCTTTCTTTTAAGTCTTGAAAAAGGACAGTAAAGCTTTACGGATTGCAACAAATGTGGGACGAAGTGCTAGAAATGGTTATTATGCACAGAATCCCAAAGGTGAGGTGCTAATGATGCTGCAATACAACTGATCTATGTAAATCTTTACTTTTCTCTGGAGCCCGATCTAGGATATGTGTCTTAAATAAATAAAAATGATAAGGGCTGAGGCAGGCTGAATGAACTGTGTTAGTGAAAGAAACTGTGGAAGGTGAGGAGTTTGAGAGTCTGTGAAATGCTGCAGGTATGTTTACAAATATTACCAGGTACGAATATTACCAGGCTGCTCTCTTTCTCCTTGCTGTAGCAGTGCCAGCCTGCGTCAATCATCCATTTTAACCAAGGCTTCATTCTTTTGCTGAACTTTTCGGTTTCCCTTCTTTATTCCTTGCAAGCCTTTCCTTATCGGTACAGCCTTGTGGGCTGCCGGTTTTCCTTCGTTCCCATAGTCAATTCCTTCTTTGTAGAATCTTGAATTGATTTCATTCTGCGGCTCCCTCGTGCCTTTTTTATCTTATTTCTATCAGCCTGAATGTGTTTTAAGGGCAGTGAACATTGTTCTCTTGCGGCAGCTGGGGGGTTCTTGGGACAGTTTTAGATTGCATCGAGTTTTTTTAACAGTCAGACATCCATAGATCCTCCTACTTTATTTAACTTCAGTTTGGCTGGGGCGCTAGAGGGCGCGCTGCGAGATGGCTGCTCGCTGAAGCTGCTCCGCCGGTCAGGAACAAACTCGAGCCTTTTATGAGCTGAAATGAGTGCCCAATTTGCTTGAAAACGCAGCATAGAATGTCGGAATAGCGGGGCTTTGGCTGACATAATCTGCCTTCAGCAATACAGCAACGTGCGGGAAGAAACAAGACCTGCAAGGTGCCGCGGCGGGAACTGCGGACGGCGATCCTAAGATGGCGACCGGAGCCGAGGACTAGCAGTGAGTCGAGTGGGACTGGCTCTGCTGCTGATCTACAGTAAGAGATCTCGGTCAGGTACGAGGAATCAGCGTATGAGAGACAGTGTGCGTTAGCGGCTACATTCTAGGCGCGCTTTCGGTTCTCCTACTGCAGCGCTGCTCCCAATGAACTGCCTGCGGGCTACGCAAAATGGCGGGCATGAAATGAATATGAGGAGGGGATATGCGAACGAACATGAAGAAATGCGCTTGAACGGGCAGTAATGGCATTTCAACCGCTCCATTGCCAACAAACATATTTGCCCATAATTCAGCTGCTGCAAACCTATGAATAGCCGCTCCAACTCCACCTGGCTCACAACAAGCAGCGCATCTCATACACTGGGATATGCATATTGACGCGACCGGTGATCTCACGCTGTGTGACTCTGATTGCTGTCTCCGCACCCCTAATGACACTGGAAGCCTTTGAGGTGCAGGAGCCCTGAGTGGGATATTTGCGGTGAACCGCGCCGTTGGGGCTTCACCCTACACTGGCTGAGCACTACCACCAAGCGTATTGTGGGATAGCAGATGATCGGCGATGTGAGTCGCATATATACTATATTTTGTTGCGCTGCACCTAGTACATAACGGTACGTGTACGGAAAGGGGTTCCTCCTACCCAATACAAATAACGACTCCCCCCGAAAGTGTGGCACGATCGTCGACAGCGTACTCTCACTGGCTCCACCTACACCAACTACAGAGTGATTCATAATCGTGCACATGACTGAGAATGGAAGCTTTCTGATATTAGATTGCAATTGATAAATCACGCAGTGGAGCACCACTTCGACAACGCACAGCCAGACGCAGCGATCCCAGTAATTCTTGGACATGGGTAAACTGGACAAACAACAACCAAAACTGTCCTTTGACACCAGGCGTACTCCTAAAGGAGCGACCGCACACTCAGATACGGAAATAGATGCGGTGCAGACCACTACTACAGGTATGGAGGCAGCCCTCCAGGCCATTCAGCAAAGCCTTCAGGCCATCAACAGGAAGCTGGATAATCTCACCCAGAGGGTGGATAATATCGCGAGTAAATTGGACAAGCAAGGTGAACGACTCAATGCGGCAGAGGAACGCATATCTGCGGTGGAGGATGAGGCCCATAGCACGACGCGCAAATGTACAGATATGGAGAAGATCCTCGCAGTGATCCAAAACAAGGCAGAAGATTTGGAGGCAAGATCGCGTCGCTGTAACGTCCGCATAGCTGGTGTTCCGGAAAGCACGAACACGGGGCGGCTGGAAACCTATGTGGAGAGCATGCTAAGGGACATCTTTGGTGCTGACAGCTTCTCCCCAGTACTAATCATCGAACGTGCGCATCGGTCATTGGCGCCAAAACCGCCGCCCGGGGCCCCGCCGCGGCCTATAATAGCCAAGATTCTGAATTATAGGGATCGGGACACCATTCTGCGACTAGCCCGGGAGAAGCGGCAGATCAACTATCAGGGAAGTGACCTGGCGTTCTATCCAGATTTTACCATGGCGGTACAAACAGCTCGAAGGGAATTTAACCCCGCCAAAAAGAAATTACAGGAGTTGGGAATCGAATACGCAATGCTGTACCCGGCCAGATTGCGAGTGACTTGTGAAGGGCGTGTAACTATCCTACAATCACCCAAAGCGGCACAGGACTTCATCAAGAAAACACTCACCAAAAGGAAGAGACAGGGCGGAAAGGACACAGACCAGGATTCTGACTAAAATTGTCTACGACATGCGGTCTGACAATATGACGCACCCACCCTCTAAGTCTAGACTCCGACGGACAGACACTCAAGACTGTGGAAACTATTGAGGTCTATAGAAGGTACAAATCATACGGCATGCTGGAGATGTTGCTGCAGAACGAACTTGATGGATCGCATCTGTCTGAACTCACGGAAGGTCCATGAGGCCTGGGTGTTGGATGACTCTTGTGCAGGGAATTTTACGACCTGGCAGGTACTGGGGTCTCAGCGAGGGGCTGGTAATAGATCTGTACAATCATCTGTTGACGGTAAGCCAATATAAATATGTGAGGGGGACAATCCGTTAACACGGGACACACCTGAATGAATATATCCGGCTACTGGGTGGACATTTTCAATGACTCCTAGACCCAAAGCATCTGCTTGTGAAATCAGACAATATGGGTTGGACTGATGCCAAGCTGAGATACATAGCATGATGCGGGAGAGGGTTCTTTTGCAGACACGTGCCACTAGCGAGATGAAAGATCCCTTGAAGTTTGCATTGACTCCAGTTTATTGTTGCTTTTCCTTTATTGATTGACATGTTGCGCACACGAGTATATGCACTCAAATAGCTAACGCAATACCTGACCACATCTACCTCGGTGGATGTTGATGCGCGCCCTCAGCGGATCTCCCCCATGTGGGTGCTCCCCAACACTGAATTTGTTTCGTATTTACTATTGTTGGGAGGGGTATGGCTTTGGTGTGATTGGGATGCCAAAGTGGGTGGGGGAGGGGAGGGTGGGAAAGGTTTGATGGTTTCACAAGCTTCCGGAATGGCAGGGCAGTACACAACTCCAAGACTATCAGTCCAAATCATTCACAGTGTTTTTTCGGTGGACACAGAAAAAAATCCAGGGTATCTCTGGATGGAGCAATACATACTGCAGGAAACAACTAACATTGACACAGATGGATAGGTCGCTGCCCTCAAAATTGAATTTGCTGTCCTGGAATGTCCGGGGATTAAATAACCCCAAAAAGATACGCCAGGTATTTGCGTACCTAGACAGATTGCATATACATATATCGCTACTACAAGAATCGCACTTGGCCCCCTCTACCAAGAGCCCACTGGGACGTAGATGGGCTGAAACGGCTTTGGCAGCCTTCTACTCTTCCTACTCCAGGGGGGTATTGATCCTAGTTAAAAAGGGTACACATTTTCATGTAGAACATACTGTGACTGATCCTCTAGGGCGCTACATTATTGTTGTGGGGATCCTTCGGGGACATCGCCTAGGTATCATTAACACATACGGCCCAAATGTGGATGACCCTGGTTTTTATAAATCCTTGTGGAATAAGCTGAAGGAATTCCCTGACATAACACTACTATGGGGAGGGGACTTTAATTTGACATTTAATGACCAATTGGATAGATCAGACTCCTCTAGAGAACCGCATAAACACGCAGTAACAGTGATGCAGGCTATTATGTCGGAAGCTAACTTAGTAGACATCTGGAGAACACGCTACCCGCAAAATAGGGAAGCCACGTACCACTCGACCGCCAGGAATAGCTGGTCTAGAATAGACTATTGGATTGGTACGGAGGAGGTTATGAACTGGACCAAGCAAATTACGCGCTTGCCTAAAACCTTGTCGGATCACAAGCCAGTAATGCTTGGCATCGAATTTCCTCACTACCAGCCACCACCTTATGTATGGAGGTTTAATGCCAAAGCGTTGCTAGACCCCCTGTATACTGAGACTATCGCGCAAGCGATAAGTGACTATTTTACTATCAATCAACCTTCTACTGACGATGCTGGGTTGCTCTGGGAGGCATTTAAGGCTACTATTCGAGGTGTCTGTATTAGTGTGACCGCCGGCATCCTTAAAGATATCCGCGCTCAATTAACACACCGGGAACAACGCTTAAGTACACTAGAACGGGAATACGAGCGGACGCAGGATATGGCCATTCTGTGCGATATTCGGACAGTCATGTCAGAATACCAAGCATTCGCTGAGGATGAACTCAGGTATATTTCAAAACGACATGTAGCACGATCATATGGAGAGGGTGGTAGACCGGGGCACACTTTGGCTAGTAAAATTTGCACGGGACATAGGGCGCACCCAGTACTATCAATAAAAAATGAGGTCGGAGAAACTCACTATGACACGCAAAACATACTCACAGAGTTTATGAACACATATGGGGAGCTGTATAAATCTAGGGGCACAGCTCCAGCAAATGAGGTCTTGACATACTTGGACGATATAGAGTTGGCCTGGCTATCGGACGTCCAAAGAGAATATCTGGCGCAACCGGTAACGATCGAAGAAGTCACGGCCGTGGTAAAATCTCTGCCAAACGGCAAGGCGCCGGTACCAGACGGCTTCACAAGCGAATTTTATAAGGCATACATAGACATACTTGCACCTCACCTCATCCAAATGTATGGAGATGCCCACAACAATCTCATACTTCCACCCACGCTGTGAGAGGCCATGATTATTGCTTTATTGAAGCCTGATAAAGATCCTGAGAAGTGCGAATCATATAGGCCATTATCCTTCATAGACACGGATACCAAAATATTGGCTAAAATACTAGCGCTACGACTGCAACCATTGTTACCCAACCTTGTTCTACCGGATCAATCCGGCTTTATCCCTGGGCGGTCCACTGCCCATAACACTAGGACGCTTTTCGCAATATCGCATTATTTGGCCCCGACAGTCCCGGCGATAGCTGTACTGTTGGACGCTGCGAAAGCGTTCGATTCTATTGAATGGTCGTACTTCCACACTATACTATGCAGGATGGGATTCCCCCCTGTGTACCTACAATGGATCCAAATACTATATACTAAACCCTCGGCGAGCATCCAAGTTAATAAATACGTATCGGACGCCATCAACATTGAAAGAGGCACGCGACAAGGCTGCCCCCTATCCCCGTTACTTTTCGCCATAGCCCTTGAACCCTTGGCCTGTAAAATAAGGCAGAGACATAAAAGCGCCGCCATTCAATTTCTACAACGGCCACTAAATATTTCGCTATACGCGGATGACATGGTGCTCTATGTTAAAAATCCTAGCATTACTCTGGCCCCATTGCTCCGAGAATATATTAAATTTGGGCACCACTCTGGCCTACAGATTAATTGGTCTAAATCTCTCATTGTTTCCTTAACGGACTCTACTCACCCCCACCCTGTAGACTACCCGCTGGAATGGAGATCAGATCCAGTCAAGTACCTAGGGGTGTGGTTTCATCGTGATCCAGAAACAGTTATTAGAACAAACTATGGAACGGTAATTAGCAGGCTAGAAACAAAAGTGGATCGCTGGATACAGCTACCCCTGTCTTTGGCAGATCGCCTGGCTATCGTAAAGATGGTCGTACTCCCTAAACTACTGTACCTCTTCAATAACATTCCAATCACCCCGCCTACCTCAGTTTTCCATAAATTGACTACGGTTGTCAATCGTCTCATATGGGCAGGTAAACACGCTCGCATTGAGTTGCGAGCTTTAACGTTATCATTTGAAAAGGGAGGTTTCAGAGCACCAGATTTCATTTTATACTATTTATGTGCCCAGGCACAGTATGCACACTTTTGGTATCATCCCGTCCCAATCATGGCTCATGTAGCGATAGAACATGGAGACGCCCATCCTATCCCACTGAAAGCCATCCTGCCTCATCGGCGAGCCCGAATACACGCCCACGCAATAAATACAATAGATACGACAAATGCAGCATGGTACAAGATGGGGAAATTGGCTAGAAAACTGCCCTTATATGCGCCGGCAATGCCACTGCTATATCACCCAGAATTGTCAGTTACGCAGGAAACAATGGGAATGGATTTGCTACGCAGGGCAGGGATTGATAAGATAGGAGACCTCTATGCTAATGGTACATTTGTAGACCCCCAGGAACTGCTATATATTAGTAACCAAACTCTACTCTTTCGCTTCAACTATCACAGACTGCAGGGCGCCGTAAAAAACCTATACCCAAACTACCCTAACGAACCACAGTCGCTTAACACATTACAAATGCTTATTACGACGTCAAATAACTCACATATGGTGACGCGGTTATATACACACATTCAGAAAGACATAGACGGCAATACGCATAAGGTTTTGGCTAGATGGAATGCTCTGCTGGATCCCCCTCTTACTGAGGACGACTGGGCGGCAAGTTGTAATATGACTAGTCTGTTAACACCCAATGGCAATTTGCGAATACTTCATTATAAATATCTGCACCAAACTTATTACTCTCCAGCACAATTATATAAATATGGGCTCCGAGTGGACTCCAGATGTAAGAGGTGTGGGGTGGAAGATGCTGGTTTTACTCATCTTGCCTGGGCCTGCCGCTCCATTAGGGCATATTGGAATGAGATTATACAGATCCTAGGCACTGTGGTAGGAATAACTATTGATTGCTCGATTCGCACATGCCTCTTGGGATTAATCCCCAATGTTCAATCAACAAAGCGTAAATTCTGCAGTGTTGTACTGCTGCTAGCCAAACGTAGGGTGGCCATCTGCTGGGGTGGCACCCGGATACCAAAGATTAAGGTATGGATTAAAGATATGGCTTACTGCAAGGACACACTTAAGACCTATGAAGAAGAACTGCCAACTAGGTCTAAACCCAGAGATTACTGGATGTATTTAGTAGACTATCTCCAGACAAACAAGGATGTATAAGAGGGAATTTGAACTGTGTGATAAAAGCTATGTGAACGTTCATACTATGACTGATAAGAAATGTACTATGTGCCTATATACTGCTAATGGAAGCTTATAGTTCGCTGTTTGTTGTAACTGTGAATTCCTTGCTTACAATAAAACTTTAATAAAAAAAAAATTTTAAACTTCAGTTTGGCTATTTAAATCACATTTTAAAGACTATATTTTGCCTACGTCATTTTGGCAGTGTCTCCCAGAGTCCTTGAATCTACTTAAATTGAATTTTATGTATAACTCTTTCTAGCCATTTAGACAAACAAAAGCGCATTATATATTTCCCTGATATCAAAACTAAAGTAATCTATAACAAACACAGTAAGTGCAGGGGTACAAAGTGTTTCTGTGAACCCGTCGCTGGCACTGCTGCATGCTTGAGTTGCATAATTTACAAATTACCTGGTCTTGATTCCACTTCATGCCTCTTTCTTCCACCACCCTAAACTTTCTGTCTCATTTTCTCACTCTTGCAGGTTTTTTATTGTCCCTGGTTTTTGCCTTTGTCACTGTCTTGTCCTTTTTCTCTTGCCCCTTCCCACGTTTCTGTCTCTTACTCTGGGTCAAATTCGAATGATGATAATTGGGTCCTGGGGTCATCAGTGGTGGCTGGTGATGTTTGAAAGTGGTGGTCGTTAAAGGTCTTTCCAACGTTCATGGCACAAGCAAGGCAGCCACACAGTCCCAAGGTCTGAATTCTGGATGTACAGGCGGAAAAATGCGCTATCTAAAACAAAGCAGGTGAAGTGAGGATGCCAATAATTATCCATGGAGAGGCACTCACCAAGACCAAGACCCCTTGCACGCAGCACCAAGACCATTGTCACGTAGCACTAAAAAAGCTGAAATAGCAGCCACATGTGGAACAGCTTGAAAACACATAGGTTTCTTTGTCTGATCCAGGTGAGGTGACATCTTATCTGTTATAATAATGATGCTTGGATTAAGAAAAGATTTATGAAACTGATGTAGCTGGACCACCAAGAAAAGTTAATTCTGTGCTCAAACAATCATAAAGCACATCTTTGTAAAAGGAAAATTCTTTAATGTAAACAGTTTAACCTGAATTCTTTTTGTAAAACATAGCCCGTTTTTTTACCTGGTTTTTTTCTAAGCTTTTAGTTTTGCGCAAGTTCTTTCTCGAGTATTCGACGTGACATGGTCTTCAAGTTCTGCAGGAGCACACGCCTGGTGCTGTGCCAGGCTGCTTGACAGGACCCCCTCCAGCTGCCTGCCAAGAAGATGGGAGATGAAGGGAAATTTCCCAAGGCAATGAAAACTCACACATAAGAGGGCACCAGGCGAGCATGTGCTGCAGAGTCTGCAAGGAGGTCAGACCAGTTTAATACAAAGAGCGATGCATTAATATTTAGGGGTAGGTGGGTAAGCAGTCATTTTAGAGCGCCTCTGACTGATAACGTGTAGAGATATCACATACCTAGCTGCCAAGTGACCCGATCTAACACCATCATCTATTCCTAGCTTTTGAGCTGCCTGTGCATTGCATTCTGGGACTTTGAGTCCCTTACTGGGAAACGAGAAACTAAATGTCCCAGAATAAAGATTGCTGCTAGATAAGAAGAAAACATTTTTTGTCAGGTGGGGGAATCGCTAATAACGATTCCCAAAGGTAGAAGTACAGAAACTAGCACTGCAAACACTGAACTTCATTAAAAGGAAAACGTAATTATTTGTTAACTGCTGTTCAGTAAGGACGTGCCCCAGGGGCACGTCGACTGCTTAATGCGACAAGATACAGTGATCATGCACCTCGGAGCATTGATATCAACAGCCGCCCAGTGCAACACCCACCTTCCTCGGATAAGTTCAAAGCAGAATAAAAGCAAGCGCACAGCTGTTTCTTTATTAGCGCTTACCTGTCTTGAAGTTCCAGCTTAGTCTGGGAGACCGAGGACGCCAACCACATGGAGGCCAGAGTCAGACTGGCAGCATTGTGAGTGCAACAATTTCCGGCTCCTCAACTGCTCCCAGCCTCGCTCACTGCCCGCAGTCGCCATTTCAGATCCTGACTCCATCCCTTCTTCTCCTCCTCCCCCCAGCTCCCTTGCTCTCCTCGAAGGCCCAGGTGGTGTGTAGTGCACGTGCTCAGGGTAGGAAGAAAACGGAAGGTGGTTCACGTTGACTTCATATCATCGTGAACCTAACCAATCTTGGAGCTGCTCTCAGCATGAGAGAAGCCCCAGGATTAGTTTGAGCAGGCTAACCTAGCGCTCCTTTTGAGCCTAGGTCCCTGTGCCCGCAATCCCTGGCAGGTTAACACCAGCTGTGCGATTTGCAGTGTAAAATGCACATGTCTAGCTGGCCGTCGCAAGACGGACGGCCACTCCGACATGCGCACTGGGCAGCCAGCTTCAAAAATCACCCGGTCCTGCTGCTGCCATCAGCCCCGCCCCTGCCCTGAAACTCCGACACTCGCCGCCAGAACAGCGCTCTCGTGCCTGACTGCCTGTGATAATTATAAAGTAGTAACAATGGTATGGTCTAGAGGGTGGGGGAGAGTCGCAGCAGGCAGGGCGACGCTCCTCTGCTCTTTAAAAGGAACCGCCCCTGGGGGTCATATTAAATACAGTGCCCTGGGGACCCAACTGGCGCATGTGCCCATTTTCTTCAGACAGCGCTACATCCTTTTAGGCCAAGCGCCTGTTTGTTTTTAGGTCAAGCCTGGGCAGCACATGCGCTGCTCTGCGAGGCATGCTGTATTGAGGTATGGCGTAGAAGCTCCATCCATTTCCTGCCCATCTTTTCAATTTGCTCCTGTTACTGTCCTTTTGAAATCGTTGCTTTTCATTCGTGAATAGGCTTAGTAGTCCCTCCTTGGTACCGCCTTGTCTGCATTTGTAACCTTATACACACCAAAAGGAGTAGGGAATGAAGATCGTGGTGTAGTGGTTCAGTGGTGGCATGTGCTATGTGTCCTAATACTGCCCTCACTCACACAAATGTGTGACATGCTTCATCATAGGGCTGCTTACAATACACCCCGGCGCAGCCAACGCCTGGGGTGGAGCAATAAGGGTGGGGAAGACAAACACAACACAAAAGAGAGCAAACACAATGCTTTCAATAGTGACTGGGAACGCCGGAAGTGAAAGTGCAGTGTGGTGAGTGTTTAAAACTAGCTCAGAGGTATCTCCATACCTCAACTTAATTTCTAGACCCTCCGGCCAGGATTAAAAACGTGAAGGATGGTGGTGATAGGGAGATATAATGTGCTCCTTACACCCCTCCTTACTGCCAGGTAGTCGACATGTTTCGGCCGTGTATCAGTGCCCAGTTTTAGGGTCACGCCGGCCTTCTTCAGGACTCTACCGGTCCCAGTGAAATATGTTGTGCTCTAACCTCCGTTAAAGGTTAGTGGGTCTCGGAGATCCTAATCCTAAAGTAACTTTCTCTAGAAAATGTGTCGGGTTTACGAGTTTACCCCTAAGTCATACTAAAAATGGCGGTCGGCAAGGAGAGACCCCGTTGTCACACTTGCATCAAGGATGGTGCTCCTCCGTGTAGGCGGGAACAGGCGAGCACTGACTCGGAGGAGCACCATCCTTGATGCAAGTGTGACAACAGGGGGTCTCTCCTTGCCGACCCCCATTTTCAGTATGACTTAGGGGTAAACTCGTAAACCCGCACACAGAGGAAAAAAATTAGAGGGTACATTGGTCACAACAGCACCCAGAAATGGAAGCTCTGCATTCTGTAGTGCTCTGCTCGAGAACTCTGACTAGTACTGAGAAAAACAACATGATGAATGATCCAGTGCTCTTTGCCATTAAGAAATCATTCTCGTATTAGTGGTGTTATTTGGAAGGAGCGGTCCATGAAATAACAGTCTGGAATGATCACAAAAGCCTGCTAAATCTCAAATCAATGAAGTGCGCTAACATGAGACATGAGGTGGTCACTGATTTTCCATCATTCCTGATATCAAATCACATATATCGATCAGGAAACTGCCATGGAAAGGAAGATGCATTATTCTGGCCAGGAGATGATCATGTATCAACATGCAAGCCTTCTGGCTATTTCCAGTACTCCATAGAAAGCACTTGATACATTTCAAGGAAAGCTATTGAAACATAAATCAAGAAGCTTGGTTCAAAGAACATCTGGTCAGAAGACATTGAATAAATACTTTGTTATTTCATGAAAGTGCTTAGCACCTACCCAAGCAAGATTTGCACAACAAGCATTGAATTGTAGTCATTTGACTCCTGTAGCAGGACATTCAGGGCAAAGGAAAATGAAACAACTTGTCACTGGATGCTTCTGGTGGCCATAGATGACAACATTTATGAAGTTTCATTGAGCAATGCAGCATCTGAGCTCAGGCCAAGAGTTCACACATGAAACTTGTTGGACTGTTCCAATCGCTGCCCATTCCTCAGGAACCATGGAAAAAGATTGTGATGGATTTTATTGCTGAACTTCCAGATTGCTATGGATTTACAGTTTGGTCGGCTGTTCTAGATTATTTCACCATCTACTGGGTTCATTGTTGGTCTTGTTTCGGCCATCTCTATATGAATATTTAATGGCAACCAAGAATGCTTAAAAGAAAACTGCCACAGACATAGACTTCTCTTGAACAAAAGTAGGAGATAGACTTTGGTTGTTCACAAGATTCCTTTTATTCCCAGGCACACATGTAAAGTTTACCCCCAGATTTGTAGTATCCTTTCAGATGTTAAGAGTTGGTAGGGGCAGTGGCGATTAAACTAAAATTCCCTGAGTAATTTAGAATTCATCCCGAGGTTCATAACTTAAGGATTAATCCAGCAAGAGCAGCTTCAGAACGTCCACCTGCTTCTACGGTGGTAGGTAGGCCACTGGAGTATGAGTAGAATCTCTACTGGATTTACGAAAATGACATGATGGTCAACTGTAGGATTTGGTGGGATGGAAGGTGTATGATGTTGCTAAGCATTCTTGGGAACCCACTTCCTTTGTGCATACCCCTGTTTTAGTTAGAAAATGTCATGCTAGGCATCCAGATAAACAAGCACCAGCGATAATATCCTGCAGAGATTTCTATGAGGGGGTACTATCAAGATTAGGAAAAGGAGAGACTTGAAAGGCTTGGAAAGTCAGTCTGCCCGGTACTTGGGCAATTCAGAATCAGGGAATAAGCTAAAATAACTAGGACTACAAGTCCCAAGAACATCTACATAGGTAAAATTGAGAGGGTTTAAGGTTGCCTGAAAGAAATGGAGAATAGGTTGGTGGAAACTTGGTAGGAGGACTAGACTGCTAACTTCGAAGCATACTCACTTACGGGTTAGATCCACCAACTACAAGGGTTTGTAAGGCAGTGGGATTCATAAGCCCCAAGTTAACATGCAGTAGTAGCCTGGCAACTTTTCGCACAGTTGTATGGATTCCCGTTTCAAACATTCATTCTCATGTCCATTTCTGCACCTATTTTCTTTTGCCTCTATTTGGTTCCCTCATATAGCAGGGTTAGGAAGGACTGTTACCTTGAATGCTTTGTACTTAATCATCTTAGTGTTATAAATGATGTTGCCCCTGGTGTTTGCCATCTGTATCCAGATCAGTTAGGCTCATCACAGGGCCATCCTCCACAGAGTCCCATAAGACCATTTTTCTTTGTGTACCTGTATTGTGTGCATTTGTATGTCTACATTGCATTGATATTTACACCCTTGTTTGTGTGCTGTGTCCACTCTCCTCTATGCTACTGGTCTTGTTGTTCCCTTCCTGAAAATCCAAACCAGACGAATACCATGTGTCTGTCTCTCTTGCCTTCCATGAACTTTTCCCCTCTAGTTCTCTGCTTGAACTACGCCCACTCGGTCTGATTGACAGAGGGGGAGGGAGAGGAGTGGGATTTTCATTGGAGTCACAACCCTTCTAGCAAAGCTTGAAAATAGGTTGATGCTTGGTACATATTATGACAGCCAGTAGATAGAGATTGTCAGTTTCCAGTAAGAGTAACACACTAAGGGAATTGGAGGTTATGGCAGTAGGACATAGATGGAGACTGTGGACTCTTGATGAGTTTGGATTCCATTCAAGATTATGGGGCTTACGTATATTTACTGACAAATACCAAATGGGTCCCCAATCCAAGATGGTACCTACCAATGCAGGCAATTACATCATTTTCTCTTCCAAGTCATTCTAGGCAGAAACACTAAAAAAAGACAGCAATAAAGAAAGACTGTCAAACTTGCATCTTGTTGGGTTCTCCACATAAGATGTGGAAATGAGCCTTTTTAGGGGCCCACCGGTGCAGGGGTTCACCCTTATCTGTCCACTGGTCCTTAAACCAACAAAGTAGAGATTGGCACAGAAGCTGGAATATCAAATAACAAGTTTATTAATCTCTCATGAGTGGGACTACATCAATACAGCACCCTCAGGCACTGTAGGAGGTAGTCCATAGAATACAGAAACCAAGGGTCTTATATACCCTGTTTACAGCTGAGTAAGCATGGAGACTCAAAGGGGAGGTACAGGCAATACCAGGAATAGCTATTGACTAACATGGACAGATAGAAACCACTTTGTCAGCAGAGTGGGAGGAGAAACAGAACTGCTTACATCCGTTGGAATAGCCTGACAGTTACATTCTAAAACAGGTGCATTCTAGCAGCTACAGCCCTTTCTGAGCATACATTGCTCTGGCTCAGTGCTGAAGGAGTTAACTATAGTTGATGACTCAAGCAGAATAGAAAGGCAGGCAACAGTGAAGACGGAAGAAGCACATGGCTAACACATGGCTAACGAAAATGGATGCCACAATCAAAATGGCTTCAGCTTATGCTAACAGCAATTTCTGCGATTTCCACAGACGGCCCTTTTAGCATTACCTGAAGACATCTCTATGATTTGGAAGGAGCATGGAAGTTATCCTGCACATCTATTCTCATAAATTCATTCATTTCCTGATCCATTACTAGGTGGGCATTTATATTCTGAATATTTCTTTTAACTGGTATACATGAGGTACAAGTAGAAATACATAGGGAACAGAGCATCGGGCTGTAATGAACACAACGATAGCAGGAGAAAAAAATGGCTATTATCACAAACAGAACTGTCAATATTTTCCAACCCCAGAAAACAAATCCCAAAACCACCCAGTCCAATTCCAAGTTAAAAACGTTATCTTGATAGACCTTCCAATGTTCTTCTTTATGAGGGCTAGAGTACCAATGATATATTCAGGGGGAGACACATATTGTCACAAAAACAATCTTTGTTTTGGGGAACCAGGAGGACCAAACGGGGCCATGGGAATTAGGACGAGGAGCCGCAAAGGGCTGCTCCTCCTCAAAAATGGGACGACCAAAGGGGTACATTGTTAACAAAAAAGTACTTGGGAAATTGAAGCCACTGTACAACCAGCCAGAGGGGAGTCTTCTCCTGTGTCTGTCTGAGCCTCACAGGCAGGCTCTTATCGTTCATCAAGTGTTCACTTCTCCCACGGTGGAGCTGCACAACTTGCAACCCAGAAAAACAATCACGGCCCAGGCTAAGGAAAAAGTTTCTTCTTTCAGGATAGGGCAATCACCCTCCAGGGCAAACACCCTCAACGATCCTGTCCAGTGTCTCAGGCAGTGCACCAGTATTCTTCACTCTAATCTAACAGGCACCAGAGGCATAGCACCTGTACCCTGAACTAAAGTCCTTCCCTAACTCCTGTGTTGCTCTGCTGGAGCACTGTCATTTCGTTGGGGCCGCAGATTGTACCTATCACGCCCAAGCACCTCCTGATCAGCAAACAGAGGTGCGAGCTCACTTTCAGTTGGGGACCGGGACTCAGGGGCTCGGTGCACTGGGACTGAAGTATCTGAAGCAACCCTCGTTTCAGAGGGGGTCACCTCAAGCAAAGCCTCCTTGCCGTCCTTGTCGGTCTGTACCTCTCTCAGCTGGGCATCAGGAAAAAAGGAACAAAGCAAGGAATCAGCTCTCCGTCCTGATTTGTGACCCCGTCAATTATCCAACAGTGATAGGGGTACACATGGACCCAGTGCTTCCGGCCTTCTACCTTCACTGCGGTCCTAGTTGCCAGCAGCACCTGTGCTGGTTCCCTCCACCTCGACTCCAAGCTGGGCTTTCGCTGAATCTTCAGGCTGGATCTGATGTCCTGGCCCCTCTGGCAATGGTTGTAGGGCAGCAGATATCTATTGGTGAACAGAACAAAGATCTTTAGACAAGGCATACAAATAATCTATCAACAGAGAGTATACTCTATTTCAGAAAACTTCTTTAGTCTCGGGCGCTCCATACATTAGCAGGATGCCCAAGAACCACTTCATCTATCTGAGAGTAAAAAAACACCCTGGACCTATTAGCGAGTATAAAAGGAACTTTTAGTGAACTGACAAGGGTAAAACGTTACACGATTTGATTTGTTTCTCCCAATCCCAAGCAGCCAGGGAAGTCTGTGTTCATTTACTAAATTCTGAGGGAAAAAGAAAAACAATACGGACATACTCTGAATCCTTACATTTGTGTATTCCTATATTATTTATCTGAAGAACCTCACAAAGGGAATTTTCAAAACAACTATTCTTTTGTGCTTCTTGCCTTAGCAAGCTTGTGTTTCATAAGTCATATAGTTCACAACACTTCTACTTGTGAACCTTCCACTACTGTACAGGACTGCAGACACTTCTAGAATTATTTTTCTTACGTAAAAACACCTACATTTTGCGCTTATGACCATGCTCTCATGTTATAGGCGCGGCGGGAAAATCTAAAACTGCTAATTTAACAGGGATCCTTACTGCATGAATAACTGACAAATTAAACCTAACATAGTGGGTACATGAATTTCTTCAGCAGAACTTGTTGTGGCAAACAAACTCCTATAAAGCAATATTTTCCTTCAAAATATTTGCTGAGGATCACACGGGCATCTTTCCTAACATTGTGAACCCTGTGCATCCTACCTTTCACGATCTGGACTATGTAACATCATATTCAGGGGAAAAACCTATTCACCAGCTCTAATAAGGGCTGTCAGCTCAATTACACAGACTAACTGATAAGAGACTAGTGATGCCTCTGTAAAACTGTATACAGCATGGGAATAACATAAACAATAATGGTGTTGCCACCTGGGATTTTTGAACAAAAACCACCGACATATAGTTCCCCTTAAAGGTCAAATAAGGGAACATCAGTCTATTCTACCCATCCTTTCATCCTTATCTAATTCCAATTTTATCAGTTTACAGACAGGATGGGCAGTAACATGGCGTATTTATTTATTCATTTTGTTAATTCTAACAATTTGTTCAAACAGTATTACTTAATAGCCAATTAGACGTGCACTGGTGAGGTGCTTTGTCTCTATTTATTTAAGAACATATTCACAGCATCCTGTGAAATGAATGACTAAAGCGAGCCCAACCAATTGTCTCATGGCCGTTCCTAGACAGCTTTAGACAGGCGAGAGAGAGAGAGAAAGAGAACACAACAACAAACAAACCCCCCCCCCAAAAAAATACAGTGTGTTACTTAATTGTGCTTACCCTTAATTTGCCCAGGAGCTAGTCTCCTACCCCCCTTCGACAGTAGGTAACCTAAGCAGGTGACCTCCTGTCGACAATATTTACCCCCTTTTTGGCAGCTGGGCACAAACAGACTTGTAGGAGGTAAATAGCTAAGGGAATCCATATCAAGGAGGCCATATCCAATACTATTGGACTGTACCACTTTGTAAATTTTACTATACAAGCACATTGAGCTAACTAAAAAAACATTAATCCAATAACCAACTACCAATTCCTTTAGCTATTGTACTATTTTAACATGATGGCGCATGAATGCAGACTAAATTTCATTGCCTCCAATATCTTAGCCCTGGCACAGTAATCTTAAGTTAAAACCATTATTGCTGTATGCATGGCAGAGCTGCTCTCTGCACATGGCCCACAGACTCTGCTGCCCCTCCTTCTCTCTACATTCTAGCCCCCTCCTTTGGAATATTTTCCAAGGTCGAAGTGCCAGAGCAAGCCTATCAGGAAGAAACCCTCCTGTGTGGGTATTTTGCTTTCAGCCGTGCTAGTCTGCTAAATACAGAACTTGGCCTCTGACCCTTAAACCTGTTGTCCCTCATCTGAGCAAAGTCATCCCCATGCTGGTGCTGGGAATGAGGCTCAGTTCATTCTAAAAAACAGGCATTCCAAGCCAGTCAAAATCTATTGTTGGCAGTGTGGTAAAAGGAAGACGCTTTTATTTTAGCAGCAACCAATTACTCATATAATGTGAATGCCTTTTAATATTGAATATCATGTATCTAAGAATAGTACTGTAACATTTTGCATAACTGATAGGCAGTACTAACAAGATATAGGGCATCTATATTTAATTTTGTTAAGTCCTAGTTGTATAAAACACACAAATTCAATTTTCTCTGTGAGGCCTACTTTTCCCTATTGAGTGCCTTTTTCTAGGTAAAGTTAGTTTTAACATTATATAGCTCTTGCTATACCCAAAGGTCTCAAAGCACTTTATTTGTTGTGAGATAACCTTTTCTCTTTTTATATGGAATGCTAGGCAATTCTGCCTCGAGTTTTAATTCTAATTTTTTACCATTGTGGCAATATAATAATTGAATGTTCACACATCTATACTTTGTTACTGCTTTTACTTCCCATAGTAGCGTGCAGTTACTTAACATATTTTATATAATTCATTCTTTAAAATTTAAAGTGTAATTCTTCCAATGGCATCTGCAGAACACAATGACGACAACAAACTAAATTGAGCTTATTCCAGACATTTTCAAGAAGGGGCCACACACTCATAACACACAACACAGTTTGCAAAGGCAAGCCATCCTTACACAAAGAGCACAGTCGCTACTCACTCAAACAAGTACTTCACAAGCATTACCACCGGTGTCAGTCCACAAACCTCATAGACACTCAAACACACAATCAACCCACAAATCAACACTAGGACAAAAACAAGAGGCAGCCCACAGACTGTACTCAAACCAATCCAATTGTAAATACACAATCAAACATGTCTTGTCAACTCTTTCTCTGAAACAGACACTGCTCAACATACTGAATCTTCTTAAAATCAAATGACCCATTTACTGGCCATCGTATATCAGGATTCTTTTTTGTATATTTGTTCCATAGTGTACTATACATTATGGAAGAAATACCATATTTAATATACATAAACCTATTAAGTGTCCCCTCTAGGGGAGCCGGCTGATTACTTTCTAGATCCATATTGGTACCTCCAAGACAGCAACACATTCTATGAAGTGTGCTAGGAGCAGGCATGCCAAAAATATTATAACAAAATATAATATTATAATCAAATCGTATTTTATCTCAAGTTTTATAAAAAGTGGAGACAAAACATCTCCTCATTACCTGCCTTTGTTTATTGCAATAGACAAATCAAACAAAACCAGAATCTTGGCCAAGCAAATCCAAAATCAAGAGTGTCGCTACAGCAACCTTACCAAAGAAGACAGGCTCTAGGCCCAGACCTTTTTCAAAATATGCCGAATTACCAGTTGGTCTGGCAGAGTGTTCGTAAACACTCTGTGTCTTTACCAAATCATAAGGCATGCCTATTACAGGGGTCTGCAGACCCACCCAAAACAAGATAGGGTAAAACCCCCAAGCCTTTGCAAGAAGAGACCGAATTACCAAGTGGCCTGGTGGAACACTCAAGAGCGCTCCGTATCTCTACTTACAAATTTTACTAAATGACAAAAGTCTCCAGCCTCCACCTGCCAAGCTCTGGATTGACCTAATGGTCACTGCAATACTTACGCCAAAAGAGATCTCAGTCGGGACCGGCCGCCACCTGGAGGGTCAGATCGGGAAAACCGGAAAAACACGTTGGTCTGCAAAGACATAGAGTCTCCTCGTGCAGGGTACCTCCTCAGTAGATTCCATTCCTCCGTCAAGACCACTCCTTTGGACAGCCGCATCTCCGATGAGCCCCACGAGTTGGGCGCCAATTTGTGGAAATGAGCCTTTTTAGGGGCCCACCGGTGCAGGGGTTCACCCTTATCTGTCCACTGGTCCTTAAACCAACAAAGTAGAGATTGGCACAGAAGCTGGAATATCAAATAACAAGTTTATTAATCTCTCATGAGTGGGACTACATCAATACAGCACCCTCAGGCACTGTAGGAGGTAGTCCATAGAATACAGAAACCAAGGGTCTTATATACCCTGTTTACAGCTGAGTAAGCATGGAGACTCAAAGGGGAGGTACAGGCAATACCAGGAATAGCTATTGACTAACATGGACAGATAGAAACCACTTTGTCAGCAGAGTGGGAGGAGAAACAGAACTGCTTACATCAGTTGGAATAGCCTGACAGTTACATTCTAAAACAGGTGCATTCTAGCAGCCACAGCCCTTTCTGAGCATACATTGCTCTGGCTCAGTGCTGAAGGAGTTAACTATAGTTGATGACTCAAGCAGAATAGAAAGGCAGGCAACAGTGAAGACGGAAGAAGCACATGGCTAACGAAAATGGATGCCACAATCAAAATGGCTTCAGCTTATGCTAACACCAATTTCTGCGATTTCCACAAAGATGTCATCAGGCCTTTATTGTTTTCTCTGATCCACTTCTGGTCTCCCTACGCTATACGCATGTTACATTGGTTCTCTTGGATTAAGTCCCTCTGCAGGTTTTTGGGGACTCACTGAACTAATCTTCATGCCTCCTCTATGACCAGCAATCCCCAGGTACTCGTGGAGGTCAGTGTCTTATCAATGTTTGTGAAATGCAATATCTATATTGCATATAAATTGATTATATCCACTTCACTAATAATACAGGATTAGTGAGTTCTGCTGTAGGTGGACCTCCATTTTTGCTGCTATCCTTGTTTTGTTCCCTTGCGTTCCCGGGACCATTCGGCTAGAGCACTGTATTCCTGCTAGTGCTTCTCAGCAGCGGACCGTGCAGGTAACAGCAGCGGGGCGCTGGGGCTGCGTTGGGGAGGATTTCGAGGGACGATGCTGACTGAAAATTAATTATTTATTTAATTTTCCCTCAGCATCATCCGTTGAAATCCCCCCAACGCGGCCCCACCGCTGTTACCTGCACGGACCGCGGCTGGTGCTGCTAAGATTTTGGGTTCAATGAAGCTGGGGCTTGCGTCTATAGGGCCTTATAAATATTGGTGGTCATGACATGCAGTTAGACTGTCTTACTTAGAAAAACAATAAAGTGATCTTTGGAAATGCTTGAATTAACCTGAGCCACTGAAAATTGCTTAGACCACATTTCAGCCCATCGTTTTCTTGCCCACCGCGCCACTCCAGACAAGGACCAGCCTGGTAGAAACATGATGTAGCTGTGCTCCAATACAGTACAGCCTGAACCACCAGGCTAGGTCGAGATGGGAAGGCAAACAAATCCAGACTAGTTTTGGCCTTGTTAGACCTCACACATGAACCAATGCCAACTTCGTATCAGTAGCAGCCTCTGACGCCCTATTTGCACACTTATTTAATGCTAGTTATGAAAAATTCATCATGTGCCTGCCTGGTCCTGCTTTATTAAACTTGATTACACACTGAATGCCTGCACTGTCACAGATCCAGAAGAAAAAATTCAGAACCTAAATCATTTTGCCATGGTCAGTGAAAGAGGAAGAGCTGAAGACGAATGTGCATCCCTGGGGAAAAGGTGTGCAACATATGACAAAGCATATTCTTTGCATGAATGTGCCTACCTGGAAACTTTCTGCAGAGGAACCTCAGGTGTCCGATACACAGCTGTATAGCATATGATCACAGAGAGGGAAGGTCAGCCCTCCAACACAAAGAATTTTGAAGAGTAGAAAATTCAAATCTTGCTTACCTAGAAGGAAACAAAAAGCAGCAAAGAGCTTACCCAAAGCGCTGCATCTAATTTAATTACCAGGACTTGATGGCTATGACAGACATCTGAAAAACTGCTAATGTAGTAATGTAATGTAGGGGCATACAGAGAGTACTGACAACTGAGGTTAGAGCCTCACTTGCATATGTGCCTACAAAGGCCTCATTCCAATTCCTCTGAGGGTCTGTTTTGAAATGCACAATCGGGCATGGTCATGCCACAATATGGATCACAGAACTGGAAAAGGGCCACTCCCAAGAACCTCCATCCAGCAAGAACTAAACGTGGTGCTCATACCATTAGCCAGCATAAGATAGACTGTATGCAGGAAGACGTTGCACCATTATTCACTGGCATGTTATTCATGGGCATGGTATGCTTCAGAGGAATTGACCCAAGTGTGAGCCACTTGTGGTACTGCAGCACCATCAAATCACATTCCCTGGGTGCAGAGAGGTAGAAGTCAAGCTGAAATCATTAAGAAGATGCAGGGTCCCACATCAATGGACTCACTCATAATAGCGACCTGCTATATCTAGGACCCCTGGAAGTTACGGGTATAGCACCATTTGGTCATGGGAGATCTACGAGTGTGTTCCCAAAATATTGAGGTATGCAACATAACTCTGGTAAGAATGTCCACCGCCTATCATGTGCCACCAAGTCATCATACAGACTCCATCACAGTTTTAATAGAACTACATCAACTCTAAATGTGGAAGCACTGGATGCCATGCTCCTGACAAAACAGTCTTAAAACCGCTCATTTTCCTGTGCAGCAATCAGCGTTCAGGCAGGAAATGGAGCTCATCAGCTGTACTAACAGCTGCACAAGTACCAGTGATCCTGGAAGTCATAGCTTATATTTTCATAGGTTAGTCGGACATTTCGATTTTTTGAAGCCTGTAGCAAATATTATACGATTGTTTCTATTAGCATTTTCATTGCCTTTCAAAATAACTACTATGTTGCTATTCATGCCTGCAGAGATATGGTTTTGTTGCAACGGACACAAATAGGAAGTGGTTGAGATTTTAAGAAATAGTTCATTTTTCATCTCTACTCATCTGAATGTTGACCAAATTGGATTGTGGGAGTAAGTGAACTGTAAACTTGAATACAGCATTAAAGGCGTGCTTGCATTGTTTTCACCACAGAAAAGTTGTTTGCTTTAAACAGCAATAGCAAACACCTACTAGATAATTGATTTCTTTAAAGTTTATAGCTGTATCTCCGCACTCTTTAGCAAAGTACAAAACAACGCCCCTTTCTGTGGTAAGTTACAATTTAGTGTTATAAGCAAACTGCAATTCATTAGGCTTATGGTATTCCAGTAATAAGACGTGATAAAATGGTAGCTACATACATGTAATACCTAAACACTGTGCACCGGCTATCTTTCACACACATAGGCTTAGCAGCCTGTGAGTGCAAGTCATTCTTTTAAATTCTCAGAACTTGGATATGCACTCATACAAGGGTTTACTTTCACAGATGTTCATGTATTTACTGACATGGCCCAGGAGTGGGTGGAGATGGGTGTTTTAAGACTAGAATGCCGTGTGGATTTATGCACAGCCACAAATGTACACCTTTGTGAATATTCTCAAGCTCCGCTCAAACTCCTTACCGGGAAAAGGTTGAAAATTACTCTATACAAGGACAGGAGCAAATCCCTTTGGAGGGTGGGAGGGGGTTCCAACACTCTCATATGTGATGGGGGAGTTACAAGAAGGAATTTCGCCATCAGGAGAAATATTTTCCCCACGGAGAAAAACTAAAAAAAAGTTAGCAAGTGCACATGCACATCTGCTTGTGTGAAAATAGAATCACAATAGTTTTACGGGAGTCTGCCTGAAATCTGCAAATTATGCAGACAGTCAAGGATAATACCTGAAAGCTTTTGTGGATTTCCAGACAGTGTAAACCTGAACCCATGCAAGACATGAAGATGTATAACTTTCTTTAAGAATCTGGCATCATCTTTTTTATTTCTGACCAAAAATGGAGTACTTTATTTATTGTCCTGTCGTGTATGAACAGCAAGACCTACAAAACTAGCACTGGCAAAGGCAATAGATATGGCATTTGCTGCCACCCTTTTAGCTTTGCCAATGCCTGTTTTGTGTTGCCATTGTTTTTGTAAAACTTAATTGGGGGGTCTACCGGCCAGGACCTCACCAACATCAAAAAACACTGGCTGGAAGCAAAAATATTTTTGGGGTTCAAGAAAGACACCTTGCCTGCCACAGTAACCCCTGATAGTGAAGGGAACTACTTTAGGTGTGGAGGTGCTCTAACCATGTTGTCACTCACATTGAAGTTCGCTAATGGTTGAAGTGGGCTGACTCAGAACCTCATACTGTATGCTGTTGTGGGAGGAAGAAAATGTGAATGACACTACAGCACACCAATGTATGGAGACTTGCTGAAATCCCATATAAGTATATTATAGAAATATAACGCCAGAACTAAAAAAAAAAGCCAATGCCTTAGAATTAAAAGTTAAAAACCTTCTAAATAGCCTTCAACATGTCACATGATACAGCAGAGAATACATATAGTCCAGATATATATACAGAGCGGAAGGTGGATTCACCTAGGGACTGTCTCTCTGGTTTGGCCGTTTATATGTTAGCATGCTATATCTTACTTAAAAATTAAATCTCCTTTTTAATTTCAACTAGGATTACCACCTGTCTCAGAAACAAAATACCGGTCATTTGTTTATGTTTAGAGATTCTGGAAGGGCAACTCTCCGGCACTTAAATATGATTTGGGGTAAAATCGCAGTATTATTATTTTTTTTAATAACATGTTTGCCTCCGTTTGCTGTAATAACAGTGCACACATAGTTTAAACAAGTCTAAAATATTTGTATATATATTTGCTATTTGTTGGGGATCTGGTTTGTAATGCTGGTATGTTCTTTTGCTGATGTTCCCTGCGTGGAACAGAGAATGTACAGGTTTGGCAGTTGCTGCCTGAACAGGACGAATAAACGAAGTACTTACGTATGGCCCTTGTACTTCTTTTCATTGGCGACAAATTGTCCTGTTCTTGGCCTCCCCTTCGTTTCGTGTTCCTGATTGCCTGCTGCAGGCTTCCTGGAGTTTCTGGAGTGCTCTCCCTGCTGCCTCCGCTTTCCTGCTGTTTCCTGTGATCCTGTGAGCTGAGGGAGATCTCCGTTGCCTGTTGTTGCCGTGTCTGTGCTGCTTCTGCGAACTGAGTCTGTCCTTGTCAGCATTAAGGTACTGTTTCGGTACAGGAGGTTCCCGCAGTTGCCCATCGCGTCTTGCGCTCGAGGCGTCTGACGTAAGCCTGCCTGCCTGGTGCCTGACCTGCCTGTACGTTCCTTCGTAACGTGACGACGTTGCGTGCGGCCATTTTAAATAGCCGCGTTGAGCTTTCCTGTCACCATGGCAACCTTGATGTTTCCCGGTCGCTAATGCACACAGCTGTTTGTGACTCGATTACTTTGTGCACAGTTCGGTCACATCGCTGATGCGCACAGCCCTGCAATTTCCAGTGATTTTCTTGCACAGTTTTGCTAACTCCAGTGATTTTCTCATTTAGTTTACGTGCACAGCCCGTTTTACACCGCTGATGCACAAGGCTTAACTAACTTCAATGTTCCTTGTTTATGCGCACAGTTCATGTGGCATTCGCTGATGCGCACAGCATATTTCAGTTATTCTGCTTCATTGCGTGTTAGATGCTTTATTTGTGTCTCTGCTGATACGCACAGCTCATCTACCATTTCTGGATTATTTCCTTCTGTGATGCACTCACAGTGGGCATCACAAATAAGAACTTGTTTCTCCATTCCTCCTTTACTTCAATTATTACGACCACTGTGTACATTACACTGAAACCTATAAAAAATATTTTTTATTTTTTATTTTATTCTTGTGTAGGCAGCAACTCACCCACGCACAGCCTCATTATGCAGCATGTTTTGGCTCCGCCACCTTTTTTGCAATCTCCTGGTACTCCACCGATTTTGTGGCAGCAGTGGAAGGATACATTTGAGAGTTATCTTGAGGCCATCGACGGCGATACTTTCACTGCAAAGAAAAAGAAAGCACTCCTGATCTACAATCTTGGGGCGGAAGGTAGAAGCATTCTGAAGAATTTACCTCTTGAACTGGTCAGCACACATGTAAGTGGTGGTGATAATGGCGATTCCTTAGTCATTGATGACTATGCATCTTTGATCAAAACTTTGGACAAAAGATTCAATCCCCAAAAAAATGTTGTGTTAGAGCGCCATAAGTTTTTACAACGTGCCCAAGTTCCGGGTGAATCTATCGACGATTTTGTAGCTGCACTTAGAATTCTTGCTATCACTTGCAACTATAGAGAATTCAGAGACGAAATCATTCGTGATCAACTCATTGAGCGCACGTGCAACAAAAAAATTCAAGAGAAACTTTTGTCATCTGATGATCCTGATCTTGAAACTGCTCTCACTCTTGCTAGAAGCATTGAACATTCTCAATTTTGCATGAAGGAAATGAGCAGTTCTGTGCAACCTGCTGAGGTCAAATTGTTATCTGCAAAATCTAATGTCAAGTCTACCAAAGTCTCTAATGAGAATCCGACGCGGAATTCTTCAACTGCAACTACGCCCAAGATTAAAGTTGAGAAGACACAACATTTTTTTTTCCGTTGTGGAAGCAAATCCCATTTAAGAAATGCTAAGTTTTGTTATGCTTTGAACCAAACTTGTTTCAAATGTGGTAAAAAGGGTCATCTCTCACGTGTCTGTAGAGCTTTTGGCTCGAACAAAGGAATCACACAAACTGTCAAATCTATCAAAGAAGATTTTGTCGACCTAAATGATGAGAATGATAATGTTCTATTAATGCTGTCTTCTTCAACCTCGCAATCTGAAGGTGTGGTTGAGATTGCATCTATGGTTAGTTCAGGAAAAAGGAAATCTCCATCATGCATCATCTGTGTGATGGAAAAAATTTGAATTTCCTTGCTGATTCGGGTTCTCCATTTACCCTTATCAATGCTAAGGATTTTGGTGAGTTGGATTACATTCAATTATTCCAGTCTAACATCAGAATTTTTCCGTATGGGGGCAAAAGGTTGGAGGTTCTTGGCAAATTTGAGGCCAAATTGGAATTTTGTAGGGATCTTGCCACTGGGACTGTGTACATTGTTGAAGATGGTGCAAACTTGTTGGGGTGGGAGGAGCAGGGAGAGCTTGGCATCATTCTCGATCCTAACCATCCTGACATGGTTTTATCAAGACGTGAGGCATGTACGTTTCACAACCCTACCTCATCTTCAAATTCTTCTGGCACTGTGATGGTGGGGCACTTATCTGGCGAAGAGTGGATTCAAAAGTATCCTGAAGTCTTTAATGGTAATCTTGGTAAACTGAAGGGTTTTCAGCACCGCATCATCCTCAAGAAGGGTGCTAAGGCGGTCATACACAAGGTGCGTAAGGTACCTCTGAGCCTGCGTGCTGAACTTAAGCATGCACTCGAACGTTTGTGTGATATGGACATAATTGAGCCCATAGAGGGATCTGAATGGTTGGCCCCCATAGTTCTAGCACGAAAGGCTGACAAGTCTCTTAGGATGTGTGTGGATTTGCGTGATCTCAACGCCAACATCTGGGTTGATCGCCAACCACTGCCTAACATTAACAAAATGTTGGCAACATTGGATGGGGCGAAGTATTTTTCTTCATTTGACATTTCCTCAGCTTATCACCAAGTTGAGCTCAGCAAAGATTCTAGACACCTTACCTCCTTCGTGACACCAGAAGGAGCTTTTCGCTACAAACTCATGCCTTTTGGTTTGGCGTCGGCTTCCGCAGTGTTTCAGCGCCTAATGGGCAATTTATTCAAAAACACCGTTGGAGTCGCGTTTTTTCAAGACGATATCCTCGTTCATGCACAAACCAAATTAGAGCATGACCGTTGAGTCAAACATGTTCTGGAGACTGTGAAGTCACATGGTTTGACTTTAAGAAGGGACAAATGTAAATTCTTTCAAGAAGGTGTGGATTATCTAGGTCACCACATTTCCTGTAATGGGGTTGAACCCAAGGTGAAAATTCTAGATGCCATTCAAAATGCCCCGGCACCCACTAATAAAGATCAACTTCGCTCCTTTCTTGGGTTAGTGAAGTACTATGCCAAATTTGTGGAAAATGTTGCCGATAAAACCTCCTGCCTACGTGAACTCTTTAAGAACAAGCATTTACAATGCAATAGGTCTCGCAACTGCGAGTTTTAGAGCTATTGGTATTGTAAATGGCAATGCCTTTTGAAAAATTAAAAGGTATTGTAATTTATAATAGTAATTTTCCACCAGTACCATAACTACCACTATTATTATTACTATCACCACAGAGTAGTAATAGTAATAATTGTAGTGGTGGTTATGGTACTTGTGGTGGTTGTAGCGGTGGTGGTGGTGGTATTGGTACTGGTGGTGGTGGTACTGGTGGTGTTAGTGGTGGTGCTACTGGTGGTATTGTTTGTAGTGGTGGTGGTACTAGTTGTGTTAGTGGTGGTGGTATTGGTGGTTGTAGTGGTGGTGTTATTGGTGGTGGTGTTACTGTTGGTGGTAGTGGTACTGGTGGTGGTGGAGATGTTACTGGTGGTGTTGGTACTGCTGGTGGTGGTAGTGGTGGTGGTGGTTGTACTGGTGCTGGTGATACTGGTGGTGGTTGTACTGGTGGTGGTAGTGGTGTTATTGTTATTGGTGGTGGTAGTTATTGTTGTTGGTAGTGGTGGTATTGGTGGTGGTACTGGTGGTGGTTATGGTACTGGTGTTGTTGGTGCTGTTGGTGGTACTGGTGGTGGCGGTAGTGGTGCTGGTGGTGGTACTGGTAGTGGTGGTGGTGGTGGTACTGGTGTTGGTGGTGGTGGTACTGGTGGCGGTGGTGTTGGTAGTGTTGGTGGTGGTATTGTTTGTAGTGGTGGTGGTAGTTCTGGTGGTGGTGATGGTATTAGTGGTACTGGTGGTGGTGGTAGTGGTGGTGGAATTGGTTGTATTGGTGTTGGTATTTGTTGTGTTAGTGGTGGTCGGACTGGTGGTTGTAGTGGTAGTGGTGGTGGTGGTACTGGTGGTGATAGTGGTATTGGTGGTGGTGGTGGTGGTATGGTACTGTTGGTGGTAGTGGTCCTGGTGGGGGTGGTGGTACTGGTGGTGGTGGTGGTATTGGTGGTGGGTGGTGGTACTGGTGGTGGTGGAACTTGTGGTGGTGGTAGTGGTGGTGGTATTGGTGGTTGTTGTACTGGTGGTGGTGGTACTGGTGGTGGTGGTACTGGTAGTGGTGGTGGTATTGTTGGTGGTACTGTTATTGGTGGTGGTGGTAGTGATTGTTGGTGGTACTGGTGCTGGTGGTACTGGTTGTGGTGGTGTTATTGTTTGTGGTACTGTTACTGGTGGTACTGTTGGTTGGTGGTATTGGTGGTACTGGTGGTGGTACTGGTGTTACTGGGGGTGGTGGTGGTACTGGTGGTGGTACTGGGGGTGGTGGTGGTACTGGTGGTGGTACTGGTACTGGTGGAATTGGTGGTGGTACTGGTTAGTGTACTGGTGGTGTTACTGTTGGTGGTGGTACTGGTGGTGATATTGGTGGGGGTGGTAGGGATGGTTGTATTGGTGTTGGTGGTACTGGTACTGTTGGTTGTGGTACTGGCGGTTGCAATGCAATAGGTCTCGCATTACTGAAGCTTTGAGCTATTGGCGTTGCAAATAATAATGCTTGTTAGATTTTTTTTTTTTTTTTTAATATCCCAGCATTAGCATAAGTAAGGGTGCAGTACCCTATGTGGCAAATAGAGGTCCCTTTACAACGCCACAGGGACACCTAATAACAGCCTGTGGTAATGCACCCTCTTCTTGCTACGTGGATTTTATTTCATTACTTATGCTACTGCTGGAATATTTTTTAACAAAAGCTAACAAACATTATCATTTGCAACGCCAATAGCTCAAACTTTTAGTAATGCCAGCCCTATTGCATTGCAAATGCTTGTTTTATGTTGCAGGCATGAGGTGCATCATCTACTTCCCAAAATACAATCTTAGATTTGTAGACACTCGTAACAGTCCTATGGTAGGAGGCAGTTGTTCAGCCAGTGTAAGCTCACACAACTTTGCATTTTGATACCTGAAGTTTTAAATTACAATAAATGTAGTAGACCTCAGGCAGGAGACTTGAGTTACCAGTCACTGTGGAAAGAGCAATAACTTTAGAAACTGGTGCTTTATTTCACCTTTTCCGTGGTGTGAAGGTTACGTAACTGTTTTATTGCGTTTGAATGGGCACAATGGGGCTTATTTACAAGTCCCTTGCGCCGCCGGTGCTTCACTTTTTGTGTGGGAAAAAGTGACGCAGCGGCGGCGCAAGGGGCTTGTAAATAAGCCCCAATGTCGTTGGCAGAATGCTTTAAAGATGCCAGTCGATTGCCACTCACTCTATGCGCACACACACACACATATCCCAGACAAAATCCTGCTCTTAAGCAGTGTTGCCACCTTTTGGTGTCCAGTGAGGCTTGAATACTTCCAACTGAAAAACAGTTGTGAAACCAGGAGCAGCTGAATCCCCGAGACACCTGGACCTACAGCCAGTAGCATCTGGTATTAGCAAGGAATTTAATACATCATTAAAAAAAATCCCCCTGGGCCTTAATGTCCTGTGGCAGTGGAAATCCCTCAGTCAGGGCACATACGTTGTTGGCAAACAGTTTAAAGCCAAGGTGTATAAATAACCCTCAGAGTCTCATGAGAATGTAGCCGAGAAGAAGCACAATCAAGACATATACACAGTTGGAAAAAGTGATCTTAAACATCCAGACCGCACCACAATGCCGCATAAATTCAACTAAATTCATGCTAACTGCCAGTGATACGGCATCTAAGTTTATGAAAGGTTAAGAAAAAAAGAAAGAAAAGAAAAGAAAAAAATCCTAGTGTGAATGTATGTACGCTGTCTAGTACTTAATTACAACCAGGGTGCACCTGTATGAAGTGAACCAGGGTGTGTCTGAAAATGCAGTCCCCCGTAGGGGCTCCGAAAGGTTTCAACATTATAATGCGCACGTTTAGTTCACACTCCCTTGCATGATTGAAAAAGGTATTGGTGAACACGTATTTCCCACAAAACTATCTTCAGTAATTTAAAACCAAAATGGTAATTCATGGAGACCAATGCGCAAGGGTGCAACAAAGTCTGGTGTTGTGGGACAGGACTGAATAATTTCTAGCTGTGTTTTGTAAATGCGCCAACAATACGCTTTCAAAGTGAACATTGGCAGAGCTGTAAAGATTGCTATCGCTCTCGTGACCTCCATTTGTGCCTGTTTTGAGAACGTAAACATTCAGTGAATTGCCCTTAATCACAGGATGGGAACCTTCTCAGCACGGAAGAGACCTTGTTTTCAAGTTGAAAATAGGTTTCGTGTTATTGCTATTAAGCCTTATGTTGTGTTCTTTATGTATAGGTTATTTTTTTTAAAGTAAAAAGTTAAGGTGGGTCATAGAAAAAAAGAGCACGCTTAAATTTGGTGCAGCAAAGGCACAAACAAAAGGTTGTATTTTATTAACACTACATTTAAAGGACAACTAATGTGTGGATATACGAGATGAAAGTCTTTGTTATCGTTGTTTATTTGTTGTATGCTTTATGCAGATCTGAAAGGGAGCGTGTCTTTAGTTTTTTAGGGTTTATGTAGCTTGGAAAGGGAGCGTGTCAGCATATTGTTTTGTTTATTGTTTTTTGTCGGCGAAAAGAGACGCGCTGTGTCATACAAGCCGATTTTAAAGCCTCACAGCTTGAGGTATATATTTTTGGAAGCGAGACGGGTGCGAGAAGGAGGGAAGGGTGGCGGGAGAGGACTGAATAGTTTTGAGGTGTGTTTTAAAAGAAGACTACATTGTTCCGTGGAAGCTGGAAGACATTTACTTTGAAACAGATAACCAGAGAGTCCCAGACAAGCGGCTGAATCCACTTACCATAACAGCTGCTGTGATGTATAGTTCTAAAGTAAATTCACTGTGAGTGGTAAAGGGAAAGACTGGCGTATTACAAGCTTGTGCACAGCCCTCCATCTCCGTACATCTGGCTCCGCTGAGGCAGCGGAAGCTGGAGCCCCGTGACAGACTGCAAGGGAGGGAGGAGGGAAAGCAGAGAGAGTGGGTGGAGGAGCAGGGGGAAAAAGACAGGAGAATGAAAGCAAGCCAGCGCGGTCCTCTGAAAGGTTGCTGCGCTGATAGAAAGAGCTCATACCCGCGGAGAAGGAGGGTTGGACTGCGAGGGGCAGGGCAGGCACAGACCAGTGCCCCTTGCTCTGAGGCAGGCCGCAGCACAACCCTCCCTCTCCGGAACAGGCTGGAGCCCCGTGGGTGACTGGAAGGGAGGGGGAGGGAGAGAGAGCAGAGAGAGTGGTTGGAGGGGTGGGGGGAAACAGGAGAGATAAAGCAAACCAGCGCGGCGCTCCTGAAAGAGCGTCCACTGTGAGTGGTAAAGGGAAAGACTGGCGTATTACAAGAATACAGCTTGTGCACAGCCCTCCATCTCCGTACACCTGGCTCCGCTGAGGCAGCGGAAGCTGGAGCCCCGTGACAGACTGCAAGGGAGGGAGGAGGGAAAACAGAGAGAGTGGGTGGAGGAGCAGGGGGGAAAAGACAGGAGAATGAAAGCAAACCAGTGCGGCGCTCCTGAAAGAGCGTCGTGCTGATTGAAACTAAGAGCTCATAGAAAGAGCTCAGAGCTGCAGTTCTTACCGGAGGGGTGTTCTCTATAGCCTGGGAAGCATACGGGCGCCGTATTAAACAAATAAACAAGTTAATCTGCTTTTACAAGCAGGACAACGTGCGCAGCCGGGACAGGGGCTTTGGCAATGGCGGCATGGCGCGATGCAAACAAGCGCTCGCCAGGCATCCGCTGTTTATTTTTGCATCGCGCTTTCACTTTAAAGTGAAAGCGAGATGCAAAAATAAACACGCGGCGCCATCTCTCCTTTTTTGTCCGGCCCAATCAGAGAGCCGGACTGGCGCATGCAAGGCAGCGTGACGAAGCTTCTGATAAGAAACTTCGTCATGACAGCCGTAATGCAAGCGATCCAGTCCGGATGGGCCGGGCAAAAAAGCGAAAAGGAGGCACCCTAGAAACCTTATTTCCAATGGCAGCCCAACGTTTAACATAAACGGTGACGCGAGCCAATGGGAATGAGGGGCGGGGCTTCAAGCCCTTTTCACAAAGTACTCATCTGCAATAAATCTCGCCGAGTGAGCTGCGCATGCGCGCAGCAACGCTAGGCGAGACCTAAAAATGCCAGGTTTATGTGGTGTGACAAATGTAATGATCAGTTTAAGCTCCTTAAAAAGGAGATTGTGCAGGCGCGCCCTCTAAAACTATTTAACATTAACGACCTATGTATTGTCTATACCGACGCCAGTAACGTGGGTTTGGGTGCTGTCCTTATGCAGAAAAGAAGTGATGGTTGCGAGGAGACCATTGCATTCGCCTCCAGGGCTCTTCGTAGTGCTGAGAGTACTTACTCCACCATCGAGAAAGAGGCGTTAGCCTTATGGTGGGGTGTTCAGTATTTTTGGAATTTTCTGTGGGGAAATGAATTCATTCTAAGGACTGATCACAAGCCCCTAGTTGACCTTTTTACCACCAAAGGTGGCGGTCGCGCCACACCACGGATAGCTAAATGGCAGTACAGGTTACAAGAATTTCATTATCGTTTGATGTATGTTGCTGGTGTCAAAAATAACGTTGCCAACTGCTTATCCCGGCTTCCCCTTGTCGATAGTGTCACCGAATGTTCTGATGAGGATCTTGACATCGTATGTGCTGTTGGTGCTGTCGCTGATACTGTAAAGGGTGCACTTTCAGAGTGTGAGTGGTTACAAGCTCTATCTGAAGACAATGAAATTAAGTTGGTTATTGATTACATGGTTCATGGGTGGCCCATCAACAAGAATTTGTCCTCTGAACTTATTCCTTTTAAAAGGGCTTGTGAAGAGTTGTCCTTGGTGGATGGTATATTACGCAGAGGTGATCTTTTGGTTGTTCCGATGTGTATGCGTGAGAAAATTTTAGATCTTGCCCACGAAGGTCATCCTGGTATTCGTGCCATGAAGCGCAGAGTCAGAGAGGATTTCTGGTGGCCCGGTTTGGACAGATCCATTGAGCATTATGTTAGGGAATGTTGTGCTTGTGTTTTGAGTGATAAGTCGCAGGTAACTCATCCCTCTCCCATCGATCCTATTATTGTGAAAGATTCTCCCTGGTGCAAACTTGCTTTTGATGTTGCGGGTCCTTTTGGCATCACTGTGAGTTCTCCGTTGTATGCTCTAGTCTTGGTGGACTACATGTCCAAGTAGCCTGAGATAAAGTTTGTGGAGTGTGTTAATTCCACATCTATCATTAATTTTTTCAAGGAAGTGTTTCTCCGTGAAGGGTTTCCTGAGGAATTGGTGACTGATAATGGCACTCAGCTGGTTTCTTTGGAAATGCAGAATTTTCTGAAAGAGCATGGCATCAAACATGTTTTAACTTCTCTTTATCACCCCCGCAGCAATGGTCTTGTGGAACGCATAAATCGTGTCATCAAAGACCAGTTGCAATTGGCTTTGGTGAATGGTTTACACTAGAGAATGGCCATTGCTGACATGCTGTGGGCAGTCAGGACTACCCCTCATGTCAGTACCGGCATTTCTCCCTTCACCCTTCTTAGGGGGAGGGTTGCGGGTTCCAAATTAAACAAAGATTGGATGTCTAGGAAAGAAGTTGATCTGTGTAAACTTGGCAAAGTAGCAGATGTGAGAGCTTCTGTACAATCTAAGTATGCTACCTCTTCTAGTAAAGTTTTTCCTGTTTGTGTTGGTGATTGGGTGAGAATCAAAAAGCCTGGTTTTGTTCATAAGGGGACCTCTCGGTTCTCAGCTCCGGCAAAAGTGAGAGAGGTGAAGGACCGTGTAGTAGTACTAGACAATGGCAAAACTTGGAACAAATGTGCTATCTCCAATGTTCCCCATTCCAAGATTGAATATGTTGGGGGGAAGTTGGGTGTTCATCTTGATCATGCTTCTGCCCATGCTTCTACCAATGCTACTCTTGTTCATTCTGGTCACTCTTCTGTTAATGAAATTCCCTCCGGTAGAGGTGTTTGTTCTAATCGCACCTCTTCCAGTTTTCCTTCCAGGGTAAGAGTTGCTCCTGTCAAATTTCAGGACTATGAAATGTTTTAATTATGTTGTGTTGCCCTGTTGGTTGCACTAGTTTTTTTTCTTTTCTTAGTTATTGTTTTTGCTATATTGTGAAGGAAGGGGGGTGTGTTGGGGATCTGGTTTGGAATGTTGGTATGTTCTTTTGCTGATGTTCCCTGCGTGGAACAGAGAATGTACAAGTTTGGCAGTTGCTGCCTGGGAGCTACCTGAACAGGACGACTAAACGAAGTACTTACGTGTGGCCCTTGTACTTCTTTTCACTATTTTACGGTTATGTTTCATAGTGGAAAATACCAGTCTTCACCGATTTTCCCAATATTTGTAGTGGTCTACACATAAAAATACTAAGACAGTGTGCAATACGATAAGGGCCAGGTGTCAATATTAATTTCAACACGTTCCATATGCGGATTAACACAAAACAGCAACAAAACCATTTTCTCCACGTTTCCTACAGCTTTTATTCCTCCAAAACGGTACTAATCTTTACGTTGCCTCACCTGTTTTTGTCATCCGCACAGAAAGCCATACGTACCATGTACTGTCACTTAATGCAGTTCGGTATTTACCCACGCACACATTACAGCATGGCTTGCCTTTTCATGGACTTCAAATACATCGTTAACACGTTCAGCCCCACAGCACTGCACTGTTTAACCGCGGGGTCCGCGGTCTTTCGTTTTCCGTTGCCACCAGGAACTGAAAACAGGTCAAAGATAGTGGGCTTCCAGGAACCGGGGCGTCTCCCTGTCACGTGCCTGGCCAATCAGAGCGCGGCAATGTGTCCAAAGGGGCGGGCTTCAGGCTCTGTTTGTAAACAATGGCCTTGAGCGGCTTAAAAAGGGCTGAGGGGACCTGTCGGAAGCAGAGGAGTGAGCGTTGCGGCGGAGTCTACTCCGGTGTGATCTTCGTCGTGCGTTTGCCTATAGTCCGGAGTATGGAGGCGAAGCTGCTGGAGGAGCCGGGCGCCCAGTGGCCCTCGATGGCCTGGTTGCTTCCTGAAGGGCTGGTGCCACCCTCTGCGGCGGGCGGCACCTCCTTTGCTCGGCTGTTGCTTCTGGCCGTGCTGCTGTTCGCACTGCAATGGCTGGTCAGCCGCCTTTGGGTATACGGCCGTCTGATGTCCAGCAATATCCCGCCGGGCCCGCGGCCTTGGCCCCTGGTGGGAAACTTCGGCTTTATGTTGGTGCCTGGGCGGCTGTTGGCCCTCCTGCGCCGGTGTGCGGGCCAGGCACACCGAGGAATTGGGGTGCCGATCGAGGGCAATATATTGGCCCCCCACGTCTTCCTGACCAAGTTAGGTCGGTTTTACGGCAACATCTTCAGTTTCTTCATTGGAAACCGCATGCTAGTTGTACTTGGAGACTTCCCCACTGTGCGCGACGCTATGGTCAATTATGCCGAGGTGTTCTCCGACCGGCCAAGCGTGCCCATGGTCACCATCATCACCAAGAGGAAAGGTGAGTGGGGAAGCAGTGCGGGAAGGGGCGATGCGATGCAAGGCGTGCAGCAATGCAGGAGATGCCACACAGAAGCAGGAAGCAAGATATGCGCGTACCAGTGATAGTGGATTCGTAATATTCTGGATAGTAACGAGAACTCTGAGAAAGGGACACACACAGAGATGTATCTTTAATTATTTATGCGTTTTTATATAGCGCGTACTGTGATCATCCTTGCTAGACCCTCTTAGGAGTTCTAGTATTTTGCTTTGCCAACTGTAGCGGTGTTTACATTTCTAATTCTGTGACTGTGTGTTTGATGGTTACCTTGTTGGAAAGCTTACACTCAGCGCAGTATGCCTGATTTGGTTAAGGTGACAATCCAATGATAATGGGTATAGGTCTGATTGGTTCATTGGTAAACGTTATGTCCGAAGCCATAGGTCTGATCTCTTTATTATAAGACATGATGACAAAGGCTGTAGGCATGGCTTATTTATTGTGAAAAGCATTTGTTAAACCCAATAGGCCTTTAATGGTGGATTGTTATCATGATGTGTTACAGGCCGTAGACTGGTATTTTGCTCCAGGAAATCTCACATATTACTATAATGGGCAAGGGTTTTGGTATTCGGCGTCAGCTATGACAAACCCTGGGGGGAGAAGATTTTCATTGTCATTATCCTTGTTAGGCCCTTTTGAGAGCAGTTGTATAATGTTTTGCCAATGGTAATTTTGTACATGTTTGTAATTTCATAACTCTATGCATGATGGTTGCTAGCATACGTGTGCTTCAGTAGACCCGTTTTCGTTTCTGGTGTCAAGCCAATGGTAAAGTCTACAGGACTTGAGATCTTTGGGAAAAGGTATGTCAGATGTCATAAGTTTCATCTGTTTGTTTTGAAAGGGTATGCAAACGCTAGAAGGACTGGCTTACTTATTGTTAAAGCATGTTTTAAACGCTGTAGAATTTGAACAGAGGATTTTTATTACAGTGGCCAAAGTCTGTAGGCAGGGATGTTGTTAAATGGGATCTCGTAGATTACCATAGTAGGCAAGGGTTTTAGTGTTTGTGACCTAAACAAACAATCTTGGGGATAGAAGGTTTAGAAGGGGATTACCTTTATTAGGCCTCACTAGGAGGGGTTTTATAAGGTTTTAACAACTGTCGTTTAGTACATATTTGCAATTTTATTACTGTGTATCTGATGGCTACGTTGTGGAAAAGGGTATGCTCAATACAGTAGGTCTGAGTTCAGGGGCGTAACACAGGCCCCCGCAGCCCCCGCGGTGCGGGGGGGGCCCGCGCACCAGGGGCCCCTCACTCTCAGCGGAGCCAGCAAGCCAAAATGGTGCGCACGCGGCCTCCTCATTAATTAAATGGTGGTGTGCCGCGCGCGCACTGCACGCCACGGCATCTTCTCTTCATTAATTAAGGTGCTGGTGCGCACGCCTGGGCCCCGGCCTCTTAATTAATCATTGGTGCGCAGGCCGGGGCCTCGCCGCCTCAGCCGGCAGCCGGGCCTCTGGCAGCGTTGCCAGATTGGGCTATTTCCCCGCACAAATGGGCAATACTTTTCCCATTTGTGCGGGGAAATACCTCTCCTGGCGGAGTGCAGAAACTTGGGCTTTATTTTGCCCTGTGTGCACAAAATTTAGACTGCGGCGGCGCCGCCAGTCAAATGATTACGTAGCTCCCGAACTCAGCAGAGCAGGGCTGACAATCATCCATAGCGCCAAAGCGCTACCTATGACGGCCCTGCTGAATGCTGCTGTCCTGCCCCCAAAAGAGTCTGGACCAATGTGGAAACCAGGAACAGCAACAAATAAGGCCTGTCCAAAAGTTAGAGTACTCGCGACCAATCACATAGGGGAAAATTCGGAGCCAGTGGAGAATAAGGTTCCCTGGGTCGCTCATAATTAGAGGACGTCCGTCCATCTGGCCCTGCTTTATAGTCTGAGTGTTAGACTTGGCATCTTTTGGCGTGTTTCCCCTGACTTTTTGCTTTCTGACCTCCCGGTTTTGACTCTGTTTTTGCTGGTGTAATGATTCTGCGCACTTTCCTCACTGCTGTCCAGTGGGAAAGTGCAAGTGCTCCTGTATAAAATGCGTTATGGATTGGTGTTTCCATGATTGGCCTATTTGGTTTATGTGTCAGTCCCTTGTAAAGTGCACTGCGAGTGCCAGGGCCTATAGACCAAATGCTGTTGGTGGGCTGCAGCACTGGATTGTGCCACCCACGCAAACGGCCCGTAAAGTGTAACTCGGGCCTGCCATCGCAGAGCCTGTGCGCAGCCTGGGGCTGCCATGTCGACTTGGCAAGTGCACACACTTGCAAGTCCCTAAACCTTCCCTTTGCTACATGTTAGCCACCCCTAAGGTAGGCCCAAGGTACCCCTGTGGGCAGGGTGCATTGTATGCGAAAGGTAGGACATGCCCTGGTGTGTGTGGCATGTCCTGATAGTGAATTACAGCCTAGTTCGTTTTTCACTACTGCAAGGCTACCTGTTCCCCCTAGGCCAGAACGGGCAGTTTTGATTATTACAGCTTATAATCCTAACTGACCCCGGGACCATGGTAGAAATTCGAGTTTAGTATGCATGGACTCAGAATGATAAAATGCATCTTTTAGTGAAGTTGGTTTTAACATTCTGTGTTTGAAAATACCACTTTTAGAAAGTGGGTATTTTCTTGTCTAACCATCCAAGCCTGCCTCTGCGAGGTTGTGTATTCCTTGTCTGGAGTGTGAGTGACAGGGGCTGGGGGATGCCAGGAGACAGGGTGAGTCAGCACAGGGCTGAATAGCAAGATCTACATGTAGATGGGAGGGAGGGGTCGCACCTGGGCCCTGAATAGGACAGTGCCTTCCCTCCACAATGCTGGCTCCACCTCCTGTGGTGCGTCTGATGTCCCTGGCCTACTCACTGAAAGAAGGGACGGAGACTTGTCAACAAAGTGCTCCAGAACTGGTTTGGACTAGGCAAAGGCCTCTCTGCCTTCAGAGAACAAAGGAATTTGGGATATAAATATTGGGGCCCTGACCCCATGAATTTAGATCTCGCTGGAATCAAGGAACCTGCCAAGACGAAGAGCTGGAAGAGCTGCCAGGAGGAGTACTGCCCCTTTGCTGTGTTGTTGCTTTGTTGGGTTGGCCTGCAGCTGCTGCTTCTGCCTTGGGCAGTGAAAGGACTGGACTGAACTTTCTACAAACTTGTGCTGAGTATCTCCAAGGGCCTGAAACCGAGCTGGCCTCCTGTTAAGAAGTCTCAGGGACTACAAAGACTTCACAAGCCTCTGGGTACCGCTTCTGGAACGCTGTTTCAGTTGCCACAGAGGAAGGGAACCGCAACCGACTCCGTCAACCGAATCCATCCCTGGCCGGTGACCTGTTTGCACCGCCGACCGCATCGCCCCGCTTCGCATCGCAACCTTGGTCTCACCGTGGGCGACGTCCGCCGCCGCCAACATCGAGCCGCTGCTTGCACCATGACCTGTGGGCACCGCAGTTCGCATCGCATCGCTTCACTGAACCAACCGGACCCGACCGACGCGGTCGCTGCAACTGGCTCAAGAGTCGTGACCGCACCGCATTTGGGGCACCGCTCGCACGTCTGCGACGCACTGCTCCGACTCGCACCGCTGTCCGACGCCAGCTCCCGCACTCCGGCTTGGTCGCCTGCATCGCAACCTGTCAGCACCGCATCGAGCATCGTCTCACCCTGCATCGCACGCCTTGGACTCACCGACTCCGTCTGCACGACGCTCATCGAGCCGCTGCCTGCACCGCATCGAGGGACACCGCACCTTGCATCGCTCCGTCTTGCACCGCGACGAACGCCGACCAGCTCGTACACTCCGTACCAGCCACAACGAGAAAGGTACTGTAACCGAGTCTGTTCACGACTCCGCTGGCCCGGATCGACGCGGTCGGCTGGAACTGTTAGACTCTGTGGTTTTCAGCATCACGGTAGGCTCGGACGGAGCTACCGACTCGTACGAACTTTGCTTTTGTGCTATTCCTGCAAAGAAGAAGTTACTGTATCAAGTATTCATTCATTCGTAACGTATAGTATTGTGGATTTTTGTCGTAATTGGTCTTGTCTTGAGTATATAAAATATTGGTTATTTTTCTAAACTGGTGTGGTGTCCGTTTGTAGTGCTTACACCGTATTACTGTTGGTTATGTGCAAATGCTTTACACACTGCCTCTGAATTAAGCCTGACTGCTCGTGCCAAGCTACCACGAGGGTGAGCAGGGGTTACTTCACAAGTGTAACACCCTTACCCTGACTAGGAAGAAGGGTCCCTACTTGGACAAAGGTGCAAACCCTTGCCAGCTAGAGATCCCATTTCTAACATTGGTTGTCAGCGGTGAGGATAGGACTTGTGTTTGCACTTGACTTACAGTGATTGGTGTGCACTACTACCATATCGCAGACCATTACGTACCACATACTGGTTCTTTTTCTTTTGGCCTATTTTTGATCTTGCCAGTTTTCAACTCACTACTTTTGTCATGCCTGAATCAATTGCATCATCCGTTGCATCTCTGGAAGTTATCTTTGAGGAGGATAGGTTGGAATCCTACGCCGTAAAGGAGTTACGAGCGATTTGTAAAAACCTGAAAGTCCAAATTAAAGGCCTCACAAGGAAGGAGGAGCTACAGAAGGCGCTGAGGACCTGGGTAGCAGCCAGACATGCCAATGGGCAGCCTGGTAATCTCAGTGAGGAGGTGGAGGAGCCTATTTCCAGGGTGGATGTGCTTTTGGGTAGGGGGGAACCCGCCAGATCAGGCAGCAGCAGTCTGTCCCCAGAGGAGCTGGAGGACAGGCGGGAGGCAAGGCAGTTTGAGCTGCAGAAGCTCAGGCTGGAGAGTGAGCGGGAGGAGAAGAGATTGGCCATAGAGGAGAGAAAGATGCTCTTAGAGCATGAGAGAGAACTGAAGGAGCTAGAACTTAGGAGTAAGTCAGGCTCAGATGGTGGCAGCAATTCGTCCAGAAAGGCAGACAGGATTGTGCACATTCCCAAGAACGTAGGCAAGGAGTTCAAGAAGGGGGATGACATACAAAGGTGGTTTCAGGGTTATGAGGCAGCCATACACATGAATGGGGTCCCTGAGGAGAATTGGGGAGCAGGATTGTGGCCACTTTTCCCGGAAGAAGCAAGGGATGCTCTGATAGCTTTGGGTAAGGGGTATCACCTCACCTATGCTGACATGAAGGATGCCCTTCTCACGAAGTATGGTCTTACTCCTGAAAAGTACAGGGATCAGTTCAGGTCCAGTAAGAAGTCTGATGCCAACACTTGGTTGGAATGTGTGGATGTGTTCTGCAGGTCTCTGGATGGTTGGGTGAAGGGCAGTAGTGTAACAGATTTTCAGGGGCTCTACAACTTGATTGCATGGGAGCACTTGTCTAGTCTATGTTTTGCAGATCTGCGCCAGCACCTAGTAGATAGTAAGCTAACTGACCCCAGGAAGCTTGCTATGGAAGCGGACCGCTGGGGGAGTACCAGGGTCCACAAGAAAGCGTTTGGGGGAGACTCAGCCAAAGGTGGGCAGGGTCCCCAGCAGAAAGGTGGGGGGGACAAGGGTAAAGCACAGGAGTTCTCTAAAGGGCCCCAAACTAGTACCCAGGGTAAAGGTTCCCAGCCCCCGGTGATAAGAAGAAAGGGGTCTCTACAGGGAAGCCTGTTGAGACCGGCCCCCGCAAGTGTTATGCATGTGACCAGGTAGGTCACTTTAAGGGGGACCCCAAGTGCCCGAAGGGGACACAGCCACCCACCGGTGGACAGTCCAAAGTGTTGGCTAGTGTAGCGCTTGGGGAGGAGGGGTGCCCACAGGAGGGTGGGGATCCCGCAGAAATGACCCTTGTCTCACTAGGGGACAGTGAGATGGTCCCAGGAAACAAGGTGCCCCCTAACACAAATATAGCACCTGGGTGACCATTAATGGGAACAGGGTAGAGGCTCTCAGAGATACTGGAGCCAGTGTGACCTCAGTCCGGTGTCACCTGGTGTCTGAGAAGCAAGTAGTCCCAGGAGCATTCCACCAAGTAGTTGCTGTAGACAACTCAGAGCGCCAATGTATGGTGGCGCAGGTTCCCTTTGAATGGGGGGTCTCGGGTCCCTTGAGGGTGGTTGTGAGCCCTACCATGCCTGTAGATTGTCTGCTAGGAAACGACCTGGAGCAGTCCTCATGGAAGGAGGTGGAGCTCAGGTCTCACTTGGAGATGCTTGGGTTGCCAGAGTGGGCATGCGTGTCTACTCGGTCAATGGCAGCCAGAAAGGGTGATCAAGAGGACTTGGAGCCTGAAACAGTGGCCCAAGTCCCTGCCAAGAGAAAGGGCAGGGGCGCGGGAAACCGGCCCCCGAAGTTCCCACGGACCTGGAGGAGGCGGACCTCGAGGGGACGCCCGGTGCCTACAGGGGAGCAGGTAGCCGAACTGGGAGACATCTCTGAGCTGACCCATTGGCAGCAAGAAGGGGGTCCCACCAGGGAGGAGTTCTGCAGGGAGCAGAACGAGTGCCCTACTCTGGAGGGTCTGCGGCGGCAGGCTGCAGACCAGGCAGCTGGTAATCAGTCCGGGTCACATCTGATCTACTGGGAGAGTGGTCTCCTATACAGTGAGCCTAAGGTTGCTGAGCCTGGGTCAGCCCGTGTGCTGGTGGTACCCCAGCGCTTCAGGACCTTCCTACTGGGTCTGGCTCATGACGTGCCTTTGGCAGGACATTTGGGGCAGGACAAGACCTTTGACAGGCTTGTCACCCACTTCTTTTGGCCCCAAATGCGAAGGCAGTCAGATGCACACTGTAGGTCTTGCCAAACTTGCCAGGAAAGTGGTAAGAGTGGGAAGAAGGTCAAAGCTCCTCTCCAACCTTTTCCTGTTGTTGGAACACCCTTTGAAAGGGTAGGGATGGATATTGTGGGGCCACTGGATCCCAAGACAGCCATGGGCAACAGGTACATCCTGGTCTTGGTGGACCATGCCACCCGGTACCCGGAGGCAATCCCTCTCAGGACAACGACGGCGCCAGTGGTGGGCCGGGCGTTAATGGGGATCTTTTCCCGTGTGGGATTCCCCAGAGAGGTGGTTTCTGATAGGGGGACCAATTTCATATCGAAGTATATGACATCCCTGTGGAAGGAGTGTGGTGTAACCTACAAGTTCACCACTCCTTACCACCCACAAGGAAACGGTCTGGTGGAGAGATTCAACCAGACCTTGAAAGGCATGATCAAGGGTCTAACAGAACCCATGAGGCGTAAGTGGGACGTCCTCTTGCCATGCCTGCTCTTTGCATACAGGGAGGTGCCTCAGATGTCTCTTGGGTACAGCCCCTTTGAGCTCCTGTATGGCCACCCTGTCAGAGGACCTCTGAGTTTGGTAAAAGAAGGCTGGGAGGCGGCTCCCAGGAAAACTCCCCAGGATGTATTTAGCTACATGCTGGCCTTTAGAAACCAAACTGCCCGCTTCAGGAAACTCGCTCAGGCGAACCTAGAAGCAAGCCAGGAAGAAATGAAGAGATGGTATGACCAGAACGCCACTCTGGTCGAATTTCAACCTGGGCAAAAAGTGTGGGTCATGGCCCCAGTGGCACCTTGTGCCTTGCAGGACAAGTGGACTGGGCCATATGAGGTAAAGGAGCGCAAAAGTGACGTCACCTACCTGGTGGATTTGCAGGCTCCAAGGAACCCTTTGAGGGTCCTTCATGTGAACCGCCTCAAACCCCACTTCGAGAGGTCCGAAGTGAGTATGCTCTTGGCGACAGATGATGGGGTGGAGGAGGAGAGTGAGCCTCTCCCTGACCTCCTGTCTACCAAGGAGCATGATGGGTCAGTAGAGGGTGTGATCCTCTCCCCTACTCTGACTCAGGAGCAGCAGGGGGACTGTCGCCAGTTGTTGGGACAGTTCGCCCCACTGTTCTCTCTGACCCCCGGTGTTACTCACTGGTGTACCCATGACGTGGACACTGGTGACAGCCCTCCTGTGAAGCACAAGATTTACAGGTTGACTGACCGGGTCAGAGCCAGCATCAAGGAGGAGGTCTCTAAGATGTTGGCATTAGGGGTGATTGAGCCCTCCCACAGTCCTTGGGCCAGCCCAGTGGTCTTGGTCCCAAAGGCTGCGGCGCCCGGTGCCACTCCAGAACTCCGGTTTTGTGTGGACTACCGTGGGCTCAATGCTGTCACCAGGACTGACGCGCACCCCATCCCCAGAGCTGATGAGCTCATTGATCGGTTGGGAGCTGCCCGGTTCCTCAGCACGTTTGATTTGACGTCTGGGTACTGGCAGATTGCCTTAACCGATGGGGCCCAGGAGAGATCAGCATTCTCAACCCCAGAAGGTCATTACCAATTCCGGGTGATGCCCTTTGGGTTGAAGAATGCCCCTGCCACCTTTCAGAGGTTGGTCAATCAGGTGTTGGCTGGGCTGGAGGATTTCAGTGCCGCCTACCTGGATGACATTGCTGTGTTCAGTTCCAGCTGGGAAGAACATTTACAGCACCTTGAGAAAGTGTTGAGGGCTCTGCAAGGTGCAGGCCTCACGATCAAGGCCAGTAAGTGCCAGATCGGGCAGGGTTCGGTGGTGTACTTGGGACACCAGGTAGGAAGCGGCCAGGTGGCGCCCCTACAACCCAAGATTGACACCATTCTGGCTTGGGAACCCCCAAGACCCAGACAGAGGTGAGAGCCTTCTTAGGTCTCACCGGTTACTATAGGAGATTTGTTAAGGGCTATGGCACCATCGTTGCCCCCTTAACAGAGCTGACCTCTAAGAGGCAGCCCAGGAAAGTGATCTGGACTGAGTCCTGCCAGAAAGCTTTTGATGCCCTGAAGACAGCCATGTGCACGGCGCCCGTGCTCAAGGCACCTGACTTCTCCAAAGAATTTGTTGTGCAGACTGACGCTTCAGAGCATGGTGTGGGAGCGGTGCTCTCACAACTGAACGAAGAGGGCCTGGATCAGCCTGTAGTCTTCCTTAGCAGGAGACTACTTCCCAGGGAACAGAGGTGGAGTGCCATAGAAAGGGAAGCTTTTGCTGTGGTCTGGGCACTGAAGAAGTTGAGACCATACCTGTTTGGGACTCACTTCCGGGTTCAGACAGACCACAGGCCCCTCAGATGGTTGATGCAGATGAGGGGTGAGAATCCAAAACTGCTGAGGTGGTCCATCTCCCTACAGGGAATGGACTTTACGGTGGAACACCGTCCTGGTACAGAACACGCCAACTCAGATGGTCTGTCCAGGTTCTTCCGCCTTAGTGAAGAGAGCTCCAATGGGGTTGGGTAGTTCTCCCTACTTTCAGCTGGAGGGGACATGTGTTAGACTTGGCATCTTTTGGCGTGTTTCCCCAGACTTTTTGCTTTCTGACCTCCCGGTTTTGACTCTGTTTTTGCTGGTGTAATGATTCTGCGCACTTTCCTCACTGCTGTCCAGTGGGAAAGTGCAAGTGCTCCTGTATAAAATGCGTTATGGATTGGTGTTTCCATGATTGGCCTATTTGGTTTATGTGTCAGTCCCTTGTAAAGTGCACTGCGAGTGCCAGGGCCTATAGACCAAATGCTGTTGGTGGGCTGCAGCACTGGATTGTGCCACCCACGCAAACAGCCCGTAAAGTGTAACTCGGGCCTGCCATCGCAGAGCCTGTGCGCAGCCTGGGGCTGCCATGTCGACTTGGCAAGTGCACACACTTGCAAGTCCCTAAACCTTCCCTTTGCTACATGTTAGCCACCCCTAAGGTAGGCCCAAGGTACCCCTGTGGGCAGGGTGCGTTGTATGCGAAAGGTAGGACATGCCCTGGTGTGTGTGGCATGTCCTGATAGTGAATTACAGCCTAGTTCGTTTTTCACTACTGCAAGGCTACCTGTTCCCCCTAGGCCAGAACGGGCAGTTTTGATTATTACAGCTTATAATCCTAACTGACCCCAGGACCATGGTAGAAATTCGAGTTTAGTATACCTGGACTCAGAATGATAAAATGCATCTTTTAGTGAAGTTGGTTTTAACATTCTGTGTTTGAAAATACCACTTTTAGAAAGTGGGTATTTTCTTGTCTAAACATCCAAGCCTGCCTCTGCGAGGTTGTGTATTCCTTGTCTGGAGTGTGAGTGACAGGGGCTGGGGGATGCCAGGAGACAGGGTGAGTCAGCACAGGGCTGAATAGCAAGATCTACATGTAGATGGGTGGGAGGGGTCGCACCTGGGCCCTGAATAGGACAGTGCCTTCCCTCCACAATGCTGGCTCCACCTCCTGTGGAGCGTCTGATGTCCCTGGCCTACTCACTGAAAGAAGGGACGGAGACTTGTCAACAAAGTGCTCCAGAACTGGTTTGGACTAGGCAAAGGCCTCTCTGCCTTCAGAGAACAAACGAATTTGGGATATAAATATTGGGGCCCTGACCCCATGAATTTAGATCTCGCTGGAATCAAGGAACCTGCCAAGACGAAGAGCTGGAAGAGCTGCCAGGAGGAGTACTGCCCCTTTGCTGTGTTGTTGCTTTGTTGTGTTGGCCTGCAGCTGCTGCTTCTGCCTTGGGCAGTGAAAGGACTGGACTGAACTTTCTACAAACTTGTGCTGAGTATCTCCAAGGGCCTGAAACCGAGCTGGCCTCCTGTTAAGAAGTCTCAGGGACTACAAAGACTTCACAAGCCTCTGGGTACCGCTTCTGGAACGCTGTTTCAGTTGCCACAGAGGAAGGGAACCGCAACCGACTCCGTCAACCGAATCCATCCCTGGCCGGTGACCTGTTTGCACCGCCGACCGCATCGCCCCGCTTCGCATCGCAACCCTGGTCTCACCGTGGGCGACGTCCGCCGCCGCCAACATCGAGCCGCTGCTTGCACCGTGACCTGTGGGCACCGCAGTTCGCATCGCATCGCATCGCTTCACTGAACCAACCGGACCCGACCGACGCGGTCGCTGCAACTGGCTCAAGAGTCGTGACCGCACCGCATTTGGGGCACCGCTCGCACGTCTGCGACGCACCGCTCCGACTCGCACCGCTGTCCGACGCCAGCTCCCGCACTCCGGCTTGGTCGCCTGCATCGCAACCTGTCAGCACCGCATCGAGCATCGTCTCACCCTGCATCGCACGCCTTGGACTCACCGACTCCGTCTGCACGACGCTCATCGAGCCGCTGCCTGCACCGCATCGAGGGACACCGCACCTTGCATCGCTCCGTCTTGCACCGCAACCGCGACGAACGCCGACCGGCTCGTACACTCCGTACCAGCCACAACGAGAAAGGTACTGTAACCGAGTCTGTTCACGACTCTGCTGGCCCGTATCGACGCGGTTGGAACTGTTAGACTCTGTGGTTTTCAGCATCACGGTAGGCTCGGACGGAGCTACCGGCTCGTACGAACTTTGCTTTTGTGCTATTCCTGCAAAGAAGAAGTTACCGTATCAAGTATTCATTCCTAACGTATAGTATTGTGGATTTTTGTCGTAATTGGTCTTGTCTTGAGTATATAAAATATTGGTTATTTTTCTAAACTGGTGTGGTGTCCGTTTGTAGTGCTTACACTGTATTACTGTTGGTTATGTGCAAATGCTTTACACACTGCCTCTGAATTAAGCCTGACTGCTCGTGCCAAGCTACCACGAGGGTGAGCAGGGGTTACTTCACGAGTGTAACACCCTTACCCTGACTAGGAAGAAGGGTCCCTACTTGGACAAAGGTGCAAACCCTTGCCAACTAGAGATCCCATTTCTAACACTGAGGAACAAAGGATCTACAGGCTGAGCAATGCAGTACCCTGGACCTGCACCAGTAAGGTGATATTTATTTTGTGTTTGGCACGGCACATTACGAGGAGTGCCACCTCTTGGTTGTATGAGACTGCATTAGCAGAGCGGCATCCTCAGGAGCCAGCCTTTCATCCTTACGAAAACGTTTTTATCATCAAGTTCTGAAGCAAATCGCAACTAGCAAAACATTCTCGAGATTACGCGAATTCAAGATAATACACGGGGGAATTCTGTGATTTATTTATGTGGTTTGTCTAGCGCGAACATGGCCGGAGGGCGATAGAGGTAGTTACGATGGACTGAAGAGATAGTTATAGAATTAACTGCTAAACGCATGCTTCAGAATAGACCCGATTCAAGCGGGAGACTACAGATTTTAAAGCCAAAAAGGCTTTATTTCACCTGTCTCCCTCCTAAAATTGCTTCAGTAGTAGTCAGAGGAGAAAATCAGTTACCATGATTTTATTTTTAAAATCTTCCACTGTCCTGTTCCAAAATGTTGGCACTTTCCTGTTCCAAAATGTTGGCATGCATCTAAAAACTGTGTGTGTGTGTGTGTGTACGTGCTTTGTCTGTAAGCATGTGCGTGCAAATGTGTTTATGACTGTAACTGCACTTTGTGCAAGAGTGTGTGGGTGAATGTACTGTGTGGGTGAATGTACGGTGTGGGGTGAATGTACAGGGTGTGGGTGAATGTACAGTGTGGGGTGAATGTACAGTGTGTGGGGTGAATGTACAGTGTGGGGTGAATGTACAGTGTGGGGTGAATGTACAGTGTGCGGTGAATGTACAGTGTGGGGTGAATGTACAGTGTGTGGGTGAATGTACAGTGTGGGGTGAATGTACAGTGTGTGGGTGAATGTACAGTGTGGGGTGAATGTGCATCAAGCGATTGATGACTAAGAAAGTGGGGGATGTGCAGCTAGAGAAGGGTGACTGGGAAGAAAGAGAGGAGTGACTGTGCAGCCAGAGGAGAGAGGAGTGACTGTGCAGCTAGAGGAGAGTGAATGCACAGCAAGGGAGGGGTGACTGGGAAGCAAGAAGAGGGGTGGGGGGGGCTGTGAAGAAATGGAAGTGTGATTGTGCCGTAAGAGATGGGTGACTGTGCAGCAATGGGGGTGACTGAGCAGCTAGAGAGCGGTGACTGCAGCAAGAGAAGGCGGACTGAAGCAGGAGAGGTGATTGTAAGATAAAATATGGGGGAAACCGAAAGAGATGGGGCGAATGTACAGCAAGAGAGGATGATTCAACTATGTGTGGAGTGACTGTGCAGCTGAGGGGTGACTGTATCTAAAGGGCAGTGAGTGCATAGCTGGAGATGGATGGCTGTGCAGCTAGAGAGGGGTGATCGTACAGATGGATCGGGTGGGTGTAAGGCAAGTGAGTTCAAGGTACTTAGAAGTGGAGTTAAGAAGAGTAATTCTATACTTACCTATTTGCACTTACACTTATGTATTTGCTACAATATTTTGGTGACACAATATTTAAAACTCGAAATTCAGACATACCACCCTTTGAAAGTCCTAACACAGCCCCCAGTCATGTCTGTTAGAGGCCTAATGCATAGCCTGGTTTCATGTCTGTGAGAGGCAGGACACATAGGCTCGGGTCATCTTTGTAAAAAAAAGTCTTGAAGTACAACCTCAAGCCTTCCTTCTGAGTAGTGATTGTTTGACAAAGGAGAGAGAGAAAAACACACCTGCAAAAGCCATTAGTTAAGGCTTACCTGAGCTAATGAAAGCAAATATAAGCATGCACAAATGTTCCTGCATGCACAAATTCTTTTGACCTAGTGGGTTTACCAATGGTGGGGGGAAACAGCAAAAAATAGTTGCTTTCTGTACAGAACACATATAGAAGATAAAGAATTAAACGTGACAAATAGCGAGATATTGAAGTGTACTTTTCAGATGTAAAATTGCCCCTCATATATTCCAATGGAAGGAGTTCCTGGAAGGCGGAATAAAACACCAAATGGCCAATTGCATGAGGTTGTGTGTGAATGATGAAGGCCTGACACACAATGTCAGGTGTTGTATGTGGATGAGGGTCTGAAAGCCTGTTATAACGTCTGTGACAGGCCTGACACACACTTTGATGGCATGTCCATGAGTGTGTGACTGTGTGTGTGTGTGTGTGTGTGTCTGTCTGTCTGTCTGTCTCCACCCTGTTTGGGTTCCGGGGTAGCGTGCTACTCACCGAAAAGCGCTTCAACACCTCATGAGAGGCAGCAAGCACTATATAAATGCAAACCTTTTCCCTCTTCTAACCCTCCACTATCTTTCTCTATCCAAATAACTGACTAACATATTCACCACTCAAATTACTCTCATATTTCACTATACTAATTCACCACTAATTCATTATAAGTTCCAGAGTAGCGTGGTACTCGCCGATAAATCGCTTTGACGCCTCGTCAGGTGTAGTAAGCGCTATATAAATGCAATTACAATACAATACAATATCACGGAGCAGAGGTCTGGCCTCTCATCAGGACATACTCTCAGTAAGGTAGGGACTGTTTGGGGTACGATCAGTGCTTTAAATGGGCCAGTACTGAGTACCGGCACTGTTTTATTTTGAGAGGGAGAGTACCTGCACTTTTCAAGAGAAAGGTAATAGCTTTAATTGGAGAGTACTGGCACTTCTCTGAAACAAACAGGTACTCTGGTACAGGGTACCTGCACTTCTATTTTTCCATTTCAAGCACTGGGTACAATGCTCTCATTGGATAGGTAAAGAAGGGGCTTGGGTGTTTCACTGGAGGATGGGTATGGTGCTTGTATCTCACACAAGGCTGGGAAACAGGATCGGAAGTCTGTTAACTGGAAGTCGATGGAGGTTCCTCTCACTAAAAATCTGGCTCTCGCTTGTGAAAGTGGTTTTTCGCTACTAAAGGAATCAATTTCTGTCACTGAAGGTGAAGGAAGGAGAGGCACTATTAACGAAGAAGCTGGTGGTCCTGAAATTGAAGGAGTGGGACTGTGTTATTCAAGGGGTGTGTTTTGTTTGTGAAGGAGATTGGTTATGTTGACACCGCTACAGGGTGATGTTTCTGTCAGTGAAGGAGAGTGTACTCATTGAATTAAGTGTGGCTCAATGGGTATGTTACTGGAGATGGGTGTTTGCTTCGGTAACTGGATAAGGTGTTTGGTCTCTGTTGGCTGGCAAGATGTGATTCCTGCTGGTATCTTGAGAGCCCGTGTGTGTAAGATAATTCTTGTGGTTAAGAATTTGGCCGAAGAGAGCTTTGTTTTTCTCGTCACAGTTTTGCCTCATTATAAAATAGCGCAGAGGGTCAATGTGGCAGCTGTAAAGGCTGTAATGGCAGCCACATATGGCAGATCTCTTCACGCATTAGGCTCATATCCTCTTTGGTATTGAGTGGTTTGGTTCCGGTGGATTGGTGGTGGTTTCCAGACAGTGTCCAATTGCAGTTCCGATCTGTTATGGTAATACTTAGCTGGACTACAAGTGCTTTATCACCATGTGCAATCCGTATACTTGCCATTCAGCCTGCAACTGGCAGTGCAATGGTTATGGTCCTGTGGCATTTTGGCACCACTGAGAGGGTATAATTAGCATCCAGCCTGCAATCATTACACTCAGCAGTGATAGAATCAAATTGTGTTGACTCCAGTGCTACCTGAGCACTATTCTCATGTACCCTGCGCGGTGTGCAGCCACCTCTCGTGCAATCTAACGGTGGTGTTTCTGTGACTTTCGGAATGCTTGACTGAAGTGTTCTCTTCTGTTAATTAGTTTTGAAGTCAGGGGACCCATTTATTGTGGTTTTATCTTTGGAAGAAACAGGTTTTTACTTCCTTCCTGAAATTACGGTGGACATGTAGATTTCGTATCTTTGCTGGCAAGGAGGTCGAGTGTTTTCCACCTGTACTGAGGATGTAGCTCCACCAGTAGTCTTTTTTTAATTAGCAGATGCGATGAGTTGAGGTGCTAGTTTCGACAGTAGTCTTCTTTTCTGTATCATTGGAATTTCACTTGTAGCTACTGTGTGCCTTCCCCTTGAAGGTCTCTATGGAACAGTAAAGTGCCTTAAAGACAGAACATCTGACTATTGACGCTTGTAGGGTCTCCTAGTTTTAGAATAATCTACATGTCATCTGCATAGTTGTAGCAAGTGAGGTTGATTGATCTGATCAGGTAAGGTAGAGGTTGAACAAGACTGGTGAAATGAGTGACGCTTGTAGGATGCCGCAGAGCAGGATGTGAGCAGCTGAGGTAAATATTGTTTTAGACACAAAGCTTTATCTGTCGCTGAGGTGGGAGGTGATCATTTATTTATAGGTCCAGCTTCTCAAGTCACAGTAGAAGTGTCTGATGATAGACAGTATCAGAGGCTGTTGATTAGTGTAAAGGTACCAGGCCCAGAAGCAAGGGGGTTGAAGGCAACCGCCTAGAGGCCAGAGACCATTTGCATATTTACATACCTTTGTAAAGTGGTTACCTAGACGTAGTTTTTTTTCTGGTTCCAGTACCCGCTGGGCCCCCACTCTGCCTATTCCTTACATTTGAAATTTACATTTACTGCTGTAGTGTGAGAATGCATTTCATGAAAAGGAATATAAAGTAGGGTTGCCAAAACAAAAATGCCAGCCATGTGTTGTTTAAAGACACTGAAAGACCTCGTCTTGACACTAAATAGGGTTATAAATAAAAATGTATGTATTCATTTGTAATGTGACTTTTCTGTCTTTGTTCCTTTTAATTATCAGTCATGGATCATTCAGGCAGCCCTAGAACACAATTAAAAGTGTTTTCTATTTATATTTGCTGTTCGAAGTACGCACAGATAAGTGCTGAAAATACGGCTTTAGGTGATGCTTATTTTTGTCCTGTAGGGGCATCAAAATAATGAGCTGGCAACCCTAATCATAAGATTGGAAGTTTGTTGCACGATCAGCACATTATTTCCTACACCCTCTATCCCTATGAATGCCAGAATAACAATAGTTTAACTTATACCTGAAACCCTACGCCGCCGTCAATAACATGCTGAGTTACTTCAAGTGTCCGGGAATGTACCCTGCATTCAGACAACTCACTCCTCATTCTCGCCCTTCACTTTTACTCACACCCTGCACTCACAGCGATCACAATGCACTCACACTGACCACCATGCACTCACACCATTCACCCGCTCACCCTGCACTCAGTCATCACTCTGCACTCGCAGTGCACTTGTGACTTGCGCTGTTCAACCTGTACCTCACCCTGCAGTCACACGAGCACACTACTCACCCTGCACTCATGTCACACTTCACTCACCTGTCCCCCTCACTGCTCAATCTGCAATCTCACTCAAATAAGCCCATCACTAACAATGCATTCTTTCGTCCAACTCTGCACTTACATATGGTCACCTCACTCACCCTGCAGTCGCTCCTCTTACCCTACTCTCACACTGTTGCATCACTCACTGTACACTCTTTAATCTATGCCTACTCGGGCCCATTAACTTTAAACAGTAGGCACAGCATTTTCAGAATGGACGACTCTGTGCAGTAATCACCAAGGTGGGATTTGAACAAAATAAATACCATAAAGGGACCTGCAGAGAGATGAAAAACAAAATAGTCTGCATATCTCTCACCTCGTAAGCCATTGCTAAGCGCTGCATCCTATTGCACAATAAGCTGCATGCACCCTAGTCAGTGGTCCTCATGCACAACATGGAATGGGAACACTTCCAACATAGCATCAAAACAAATACAACGCCCTTCCAACCACACACCCTACACATATTGTAGCTTGCTACTCATGTACGCAAGCGCTTCAGTGCTCCACATAGGGGTAGTAGGCCCTCTATAAATATAACAATACAATACATTTAAGACCGCTCCATCCTCTGTCTTCTTGGCTCTGTCCTTTAGCTCCTGCCTCCTTGCCTAGATTTTTGGGTGGTAGGGCACAGTGGTAGGTGGTGGGCCGAGCCGCCGGGGTGGGCCCCCTCCATGTGCTTTGCAGGGAGGCCCCCTCAAGTTTCGTTACGCCACTGTCTGAGTTGGTTATGACGACAAAGGCTCTAGACCTGATTTGTTCATTGGAGGAAGGTATGCCAGATGCCATAGTTTTGATCTGTTTTCATAAATGTTACAACAAAGGCAACAGGCCTCGTTTATTCATAGTAAAACACATGTTAAATCCCATACGCTTTTAAAGGTGGATTAATATTGAACTGTTTTATGCCTGCTGATGTGTTTTGTTATATGAAATCTCATAGATTACCATTGTAGGTAAGGATTTTGGTGTTAATTATCCCATTTTCATGTACCCTATGGGGTAGAACATTTGCACAACTTAATTCTTAACAGAATCTCTTTGGAAGGTGTGACAGGCATACTTGTCTGCCAGGATCTTTTAATTAAAAACATTGAAAATACATAATCGATAGCTATATATGTATACTAGCTGGAAAAAACAAAGATTAAAGTGACATTACAGTTAGGTATGGTAAAAAGGCCTCAAGTTACAAAAAAAAACACCAACTCACTGAAAAAACAAATGTTAAAGTGACGTTATTGCTAGGGGTTGAAATAATGTTACAACTAACGTTTAAAAAACAAAACACCACTAACATTCACCAGTTATGTATTGAGCTAGCTATAACTTGCGCCCTCTCCATGCACCGCTTGTGACTTTCATCCAAGCCTTGCTCCCAACCCCCCTCCCATGCGGATGCCCAACCCCCTGCTGCACACGGTCTTTAGTCATGTGCAGCATCAGATTGGCCGCAGGGATTGGCCTCTGGCTAAGTCCTGTACTTAATCCTCCGCTGCGCATGGACAAAGGATGTGTGCAGTGACGGTTGTTTGTAGGGCCTGGTCTCCAGCAACGCCCTGCGCCCGACCCCCTGTTTGCCTACAAAGGGCCTTGACTCCAGCAATGCCCTGCGCTTAACACTCTGCTGCCTTCGGGCGTTGCAGCGAGGGGACTGGCCACAGACCCTGGCTCTGGCCAGACCTTGCACCCCCGCTGATGCCCATCTCCTTATAGATGCCCAATGTACTTTAAAAAAAGTGTATATATTTGTCAGTGCTACGGTACTGATGCTCAAGCTTTATCGCCATGTAGTTTGCAGAGGAAGCTTGTGTGGTACTGTGGCACCATGGTGGGGACGCTTGCATTCCGGTTCCTGTGCGAGTACTGCAGTACCTCACGGGAGCCCACCCTGTGTCCTGTGAGAGTACTGTGGTAACCATGACTCGACATTTTTTATTTTTTTATTTCTGGGCCCCGGTGGAGGGTACCTCTAGTTCCTCCCCCAGAAGTGCCATGGGGTTAGGGTGCCCCTACCCTGCCCTCTTCTACCTTATTTTTTTTTTTTTACATTTCTAGGACACAGGTGCTGACTGTATCCGGAAACTCAAAAAAGCAGTGCTCCTGCACACCAGTAGCAGCCGCTGTGCTGACTCTGTGCCGAGTTTTTTCCACTATGGAAGTGACGAGCAGAGCTGCATATAGTCGTTACCCTTGCAGCTTGACGTCAGTTTCTTTTGGAAGCTTGTTTGCATCCTCACATGTGGTGTACATCAGCAGATTCCCAAATTGGGACCTTCTTAGATGGGAAAGGAGACCATTCAAAAGAACGAGGTTTGGGGTTAGTTGAAGTATCCAGCAGAAAGAGTGTGACAAACATAAGAAACTTGTTCTTCTGATGGGTACTTCTACCCTCAGATTCCTCCCCTCCTGAATAGATCCCAAAGTGGTTGGTCTGGATTAGCTCAGATCAGAAATCCTGCAGGACCGAACAGGCGGAATGGCTATCCCAACCAGAGGACCTGACTGTCAAGGTAATGGAACTTCATGAATGTGTGCACTGATGCTGATGTCGCATCCTGACAGATATCCAGTACAGGCACTCGATGTCCGCACATTGGTAGCAATCTTAGCTGGTGGGAGGAGCCCTCAGACCTTCTGAAGGCTGCTTCTTAGCCAGTGGTTGCAGATCTTAAAACGGAGGACTATCCAGCGTGAAATTGTCCTCTTCTGCACAGTCTTGCCCTGCTTTGCCCCACAGAACCCCACAAAGAGCTGATGGTCATCCCGATGTTCCTTGTTTCCTTGTGATAGGTCCAAATGATGGAACCTCTCCTCCTCTTTCGAAGTTTGAGGCAGAGCAAAGAAGGTCTAAAGAGTTATGGCTTGTCCGACATGAAAAGGCGCCTCTACCTTCGGCAGGAGTGAAGCTTGAGTTCTTACCACCAGTTTGTTTGGAAAAAAAGTGGTGTAAGGCAGCTGGACCGAGCGAGCCTGAAGCTCACTCTCACGGCCTGCTGATATTATGGCAACCAGAAGGACTGTGTTAAGGTTAGAAGGAGCAACGGACAACTGTACATTTGGCTTGAAAGGGGTACACATGAGAAAAGTGAGAGCCAAATTTAAATCCCTCTGTAGCATCACAAAGGTTTTTGGTGGAAACATGTTGCAAACCTTTAAGAAAATGCATCTCAACAGGTTGTTTGAACAAGGATAGCTGGTTAGGCAAACATAAAAATGGCCATGAGGGCCGACAAGTAACCTTTAGTACAAGTAGCCTGCAACTGGTCGACTGGCAAGTCCCACACCGAGCCACAAACTTATCCCAGCACCCAACGTTCACCGATTTTGTGGAAGGGTGCCTGGCTGCGAAGATTACATCAATGACTTCGAAAGGGAGATCAAAGGTAGTGAAGAGATCGAACCAGGGTTCTTTCTAATGCTGGAAGACACCCTGCGCCACCTCAGGATGTAATTGCCATTTGTGATCCTCTACGTGTCGCCAGCTGAATTTGTCTGCCCTGGCATTTAAGTATTGTGCTAAGTGGTGTACGATTAGGGACATTTCCTGACAGTTCAGCTAGTTCCAGAGGCCCAGAGCCTTTTGGCAAAGGATCCAGGACCCCATCTTGCTTGCTGCAGTACCACATGGCACTGGTGTTGTCAGTAAGAAGCTGCAACAGCCTCCACCTGATGGTTGGTGGAAGGCCTTCAATGCCAAGCGAATCACCTACAACTCCAGCAAATTGATGTGGAGGAGGGGCTCTGCTGGAGACCAGAGTCCTTTGATCTACACTTCTCCCAGATGACCTCTTCAACCCAGTACTGGTGGGTCCGGCACCACTGTTAACTCTAGGTGGTGTAGGAAACGGGGTCTGCCTCTGGTCCAGTTGCGGTCGAGCAACCACAACTACTGATACTTTGCAGTCTCCTTTGAAACCTTGATGGAATCTGAACAGATTCTTTTGGTGCTGGGCCTGATGTAGGAGCTCACTGTAACGCCAGTTACATCTAAATTCTTGTTTTTAACCTTGCCAAAGGTTCCCCCTGATAAAATTCATAAGAAACTGGATACCTGCAGGCAATTTTAAAAAGTAGATCCCTTGATAACACCAACTAAGAGCTCCGCTGTTACATAAGCGTAGAGGCTATCCAGATATGTTAGGTATGCTGGGTGAGAACCCAATAATAAAGCATGCAACTTGTATGACTTGTGGGTGAGGGTTCTTAAGAAAAAAAACATAGGGATACCCCCACTGTTCTTTTCAATAGGGAACTAGAGAGACAATTTTATCATGAGTTGTCTCTTCTGTGTTCATTAACTTAAAACATGCATTTTCCCCTCACCACTCTTTCTGTGGGTGACAGGCTTAGAGAGGGTTATCAGACGTGTGTCTTTCACCAGTGGAAAAGGGACAATGTCCTAAAGAGAGTGTGCAAGGCAATGTGCTGCTACACGTGGACACGTAGATATCTCACAGGCAGGGTCAATGTGCATAATGGACTTTGGCCATGGAATGCTATCTGAAAAGCACAAGATATCAGTCCTGGAAATCCCTCAATACCTTTCAGCAATTAAATGTGTTGCAAAAAGATAAGACCATCAAAGAAGATGTGCATGACAACATAACATTTCTTAAGCGCCTGCAACTAGTTGCTTTCAGAAATACTTTTGGCAGTAGTCTTACAGTCGTTATGTATTAATTATTCCAAACAAGAATTAGAAAACCCAAAAGGTCTGGTGATGGCAGCCAGCTATTTGTTGCCAGTGCTTGTTTTGTTTTGGTTTTTGTAAAACTTTATTGTTGGGGGATGTACGGGCCCCCCACCAATATTTAAAAAATGGCTGAAAGAAAAAAAATGTTTTTGTTCTCAAAAAGCACATCTTGTTATAATAGTTTTCGCACTGAAGGGAACGCGACTTTTCTGTGGATGTGCTGCTTGTGAAAGGGCAGAATTCCATCAATTAAAGTTAAATTAGCCATTGTCTGATTTGGACTGCTCCTTGCTGCGGTGGACGGAAGAAACATGTCAATGAATTAAGAGGGCTGACTAAATGCCCTTATTTGTAAATGAAAAATATATTATTTAAAAAAAAATCAAAAGGACGTAAAAATAGTTGGGTGTTAACTTCCTACAGAACTACCTACAGGTCCATCAGAATGTAATTGAGGGAAAGCATTCCACTTTAGGCTTCTGGGTGTTTAAAACAAAATCCCCATTGATGGAACAGTTTTAAAGTAAATCTACGTTGGCAAGTATACACTTTCTCCTAGTGGAATTATTTATTTATTTTTATTTATTAATTCAAACTAGGATCTTCTTTATCCAGGCATTCACACGTCTCCTTGCTCGCTGCCACCCGAGATCCTGCGGGGTCCCCAGAGATAAATGAAGCAGCAAAACATCTTTTACCTCAAAGCCCTTGTCACTTTTAAGCCCAGGAATCTCGTCCAACCGTTTTATCAACCTCCCAGTTTTTGGATGCGATCCTTTCCTAAGACATGCTTCAATGTTGTTTTAAAGTTTAGGGCTTCTAAATGGGTAAAAAAAAAATCTGAAAGTGTCTCATGTTGTTGGTTTAGTGACCTCTGTGTAGTAGTTGCATCACACACACCTCCAGTGGCGGCTCCTCGAGGGAAGCAGCAGTGGGGTGGCGAGGGTTTTAAAAAAATAAATAAAATAACTTGCTGGTCGGCCGCCACCTCTCCTCGACCTCTTCCTGGCGCCTTCTGTGCAAGCAGGAAGCACCCGGGCTCCCCAGAGCCAATCACAACGCTGCAGTGCAGCGTTGTGATTGGTTTGAGCGCCGTAGTTCGGTGCTCAGACAGGGAGTGGGAGCCTGGGCATGTTCTCCACCCAGGCTGTAATGCAGCCTGGGTGGAGAACATGCAAAGTACGCATGACTGTCGGGCCAGCCAATCACTCCTCCCCCCTGCTCTGAGAGTAGAGCAGATCCGCCTCTACAAGTCCTCTCAGCAGGAACTAACAAAATGATAATAACGTCAAGTTATTATCATTTTATTTGTCCTTTTTTTACATGGCGAAAAGCAGTGGGGCGACGCTCCTCCACCTTAGCGGAGGAGCTGCCACTGCTCCAAAAAAACGTTGGCGCCCGGATTCCAACAACATCGACCTTTCTGATTAAATGAAATATAAGCTTTTTGTTCATGTGTGTTAGTTGTGGTAATCTAGCAGTCCTCGATCACATGCCTTTTGGTCTCATTATGTGAAACCTTTGTCCCCCTACAAGTTCTCCGCTTTATAGCAAAAGCAACAGAAAGGGGCATTACCTATAATTTTAATTGCACACTGGTGTATCTGAACGCTTAAGTATGTAACAGGTGACTCTTAGATTTGTGTGTGTTTTATATATATTTATGCCATAGAAGTGAAAACAAATGTGTTCCAATAACAAGTGTTACTTAGAGTAACTGTATTAATAAACACTCATTCACAGTTTAATTACTAGTGCAAAGGCCAAATTTAAATTTTTACCACACTACAGCAAAATTGACATGAGAAAAACACTTTTTAGTACTTCTCACATTGCAGGTAACAATTACGAAACAACTCTCCTAATAGTCACGAGATCGCTTCAATGTAATGTTACCATACAGAAACATTTACCTTCTTGCAGCCTGCTGCATGATATAATTATTTGCTGTGGATCCCTCAGTGTGGTCTGGTCTGTGATGGCAGGATTAAAAATCTCCAATTTTTCAAAAAACAATAAAAAATGACATAGGCAACACAGAAAATGAGGTAAAGATCCTGCACATTTATGTTTATTTATTTTATAGGTTTTATATCAACATTTCTAAGTATAGGAAAGGTAAGAAACAAGGTAAATTTCAAACTCCTATTCTTAGTTAGAACTGATTTTATGCCATCTGCAGCAATACTAGTTTACAGACTTGCTGGCAACACCCACAAATTTGGAGGCTTATCTTTAATGAATTTAAGAATTGTCAGTCGTGCAACTCATGTTGCTGCACACAGGGTGCCGCTGGAGGGATATTACTGGACCTTATCACTGAAAAGGCACTCAAATTATATTTCACAGAGGATAATTTACTTTCTACAAAGACCATGTAAAACATCTCCCACTGGGTTAGCCAGAAGAGTGAATTAGTACTGGCAAAGCCAATGGGTCTGGCTTGTATTTTGATATATATTCGAAGCTCCTCTGGCACCAATTGCCTCTGCAATCGCGGGCGGGTGCTGGTCACACGAGGGTGCGCTCGTTACAAATCCAAGCTCGATGAAACACAAAGGACCAGCACTGACAGGGGAGAATTCATCCAATTTTTATTGGATCTGAAGCGTACACAGACGTGTTTCGGCAGAACGCCTTTGCCAATGTCAGCAGTCTCCATTTTACCGCCTTTTTTTAATGTCAAATTCAGTTATATCACAGTCATCGGAAATGGTGGGAGGTGACATCGCTCCAACATTATGTGGATATTGACAGAATACCAAGAGGATTAAGAATTTATACAGTCCCAGCCTACAAAAACCAGATCCCAAACTACTAGAGGAGTGGGCTGAACACACCGCTAATTCATCGAAAGGAATGTTGGGTATCTTAATCAAGTTTGCATGGAGCGATCGTGAGAAAGCACTAAAAGATATCAGTGACCTAGAAAAAGACATTGCCAACAACACAGAAACGGCTAAAGTAGAGGAATTAAAAGAAAATATGAAAAAACGTCTAGTGAATTATGAGCAAAAAATCAAACCATGCAAACAAGAAAAGTTTGATCGGGATGCTAAGGATTATGAGCAAGGAAGAATGCTCACATTCACCAGGAAATACGATGCCCCACGACGTGAATTGAAGAACAGGAAGAACCGGACCATCATCGAACAGAGGGAGACCTCTGAGTCGGAAGTAACGGACATAGAGCAATTAGGAGATGAGGGAGGAGATACAGTGTCCTCTAAGCCAACACCTACTCCTTTTCATTAAGAATTCAATTTGATCAGACAAACCTGGCTCCGTGGCGGCAAAGGGAAACCACTGGAACCAAGAGAAAGCGACCAACGAGAAGAGGTGGGTGTAAGCAACAGCGGCTCAAAGCGGACCACCAGGAGCAAAAGAGGGACAAAATATCGGCAATAGCAGAAAATTTGTCAATCATTAACCTGACTCAGAAAGAACTAACAAAGGTGGAGGAATCCGTATTGAAATTAGGACTTACCTTTTGCCCAAGCAGCAGATTCGAGTACACTCAAACTAGAATTGACCTTTTCAAGTTTTCAAGGAAATTGAAACTTCACAAGTTCTTTAAGCAAAAGGGTCCGAACAAGCCCAAGAAATCAGTTTGGCACACCGAAATACCAATGGACATCCTAACAATGAATGACCTAGAGACCATGGCGATTTTAGAGGACTTAGATTCTGAACAACCAATAAACAGGGAGGATCCACGAGATAACATGGACAGAATTGAGAACCTATGGGTCATTCAAATTGGACCGTCGAGTCCCTTCAAACCAACATCGAAGTTTGTACCACAGATGCCCAGTGATGCAATAGACATCTTTGTAGAGTGTGTGAACAAGGACCTATTTGCTCTACGCATGAAAGAAAGTAGGAATACTAACGGAAAAATAAACAACATCGCCAAAGAACAAAGAGAAGCACTGAAAAATCTACAATAGGACCAAACTATTGTGTTTAAGCCCTCCGACAAAGGAGGAAACATAGTGCTACAAACAAGGGAAAACTATCAGAAAGAGGCACTTAGGCAATTGAAAGATCGAAGCAGTTATATACCAACTACTCAGATGGAGTATAACAACAGTATCCGGCAATTCAATATTTTGATTCGAAAGTGGCACCGGAAAGGGATGCTAACTGTGGAGGAATATCGCTTCCTGGCAAGCCCGCATCCACGACTGCCGACCTTTTATCACCTACCCAAAGTACATAAAAACAAAACCCCCCTACCTGGATGCTCGATTGTGTCTTCTATTGGCAGTCTGGCAGAAAATATGTCAACATATGTCGATCATTTTCTATTTCCCTTTGTTTTGCAACTGACTTCGTACACATGTGACACCAAAGATTTCTTGAATCAGATTGAGGGGATCACGTGGGAACCCGATTTCCTAATGATAGTAATGGATGTGTCTCGTTTGTACATGATTATAATACATACACAGGGATAGGAGGCAGTGAGATACTTTTTGAAGGGATGCCCACTGCGATTCACGGAACATAGTGAAATGTTGTTGGAGTTTGTGGATTTTTGTTTAAATAATATATTTATTTTTCTAGATCAACTGTACAAGCCAATTCAGGGAACGGCCATGGGCACCTGCTTCGCCCCCAGTTACGCGAATTTATTTGTGGGCTGGTGGGAGAAGCGGGTGGCCTGGTCAGATGCCTATGATAAGTGGGTGAAAAGGATTGTAAAGTGGAGAAGATATACCGATGACCTGTTCATCATATGGCGGGGGTCAGTCGAATCAGCAGAGGCATATATAATATCCCTGAATGAGAACGAAGTGAATCTCAAATTCACATATGAAATAAGTCGTGCTAAGGTGAATTTTCTAGATCTACAAGTAGTCATTAATGAGGGCAGAATCTGTACAGCCTTGTATAGGAAGCTGACAGCTGGCAACGCGGTATTACATGCTACCAGCAGTCATCCCCTTAAATTGGTAAACAGCATACGATATAGTAAATTATTACGCATAAAACGTAATTGCTCCAGGGACGTAGATTTCCAAGAAGCTGCTGAGGAAAGCATTAAAAGGTTCGAGATAAGAGGATATCCACCAAGTGTATTACGAAAAGCGAAACTTAGAGTAGACCTAAAATGTAGGGCTGATCTCCTTAAAGAAGACCCATTGAAGAAACAGGATAATCCACAGAATAATTTCAGGATGATTACGGATTACTCTAGTGCAGCCAGTAGTGTAAGAGGGATTCTATGAAAAAATTGGCGTATTCTTCAGTCAGATGCTATCATTGGTGGGGACCTTCCTAATCATCCTCTGATAACATTCAGGAAGTCGAGATCAATTAGAGCTCAAATAGTACAAAGTCATTTGTCCCGGGAGAAAGTGGGAACATCTTTTCTACATCTAAATGGCTTCTATCCATGTAGCAAGTGCAAAGCCTGTACAAACAGCAATAAGGTACTCGCGTACAAAATCCCAGGTCTTCGCAACCTAAAAAGATTAGGCAGTTCATGAACTGCAATACAGCATACACTGTATATTGTTTGGTTTGTCCATGCCATCTAAGATATTTGGGAAGCACCATTCACCCTACTAAAAAGCGTATTCTCAAGCATACGAGAGCAGTCACTAATAGAGATAGCTCTTTCCTCCGTGGCAAGACATTTCGAATCCCACCCCAACAGTGATAGAAATCTACTTAGGTTCTTCTGCCTAGACCACGTACCTCGGGACATGAGGGGGAGACAGGGAACTGAGACTACGTCATCTGGAGTCTAGGTATATCATAGACATGCAGACAAAGACATCAACAGGATTAAAATGTAGTGAAGAGTTAGGGGTACACCTGTAGGCTCCTGAGAGTACAAAAATTGAAAATGAGTTGGTAAAGCCATCTTAGGTGACATAAGAGTCTAGAACACCTATTTGAACTGTCCTAGAATAATAAAAAAAATATGAATACTTTGCTCATTCAGGGCATAATTATTAATAGGAAGTCACCAGGAAGAGCAACAGCTCTTTCGAAAATAAGTGGATGACTAGCAGAAGTTAGGACAATTTACAACAAAAGTTACTAACATGTACCTAAAAGCCCATACAGGGCATGATGGAATGGGACAATAGATGGATGAGGAAAAAAATCCGTAAACAACTATTTTTTACGATAGGCTATGCGAAGTATTGATTTCAATCAGTGCAAAGGAAGTAGGTGTGAATGAATTGTTGAATAACAACATTCTCATTATAACTATAGTAACAGCTACAATATGAACTATAACGAGTTACAATGAGCATTAGTCATTTCAAAACATCACATGTCTCGTGTAGCCATTGTGTGTTTTAGGATATAAAATTGACCTAACACAGCATGAATGTTGATTTTTTTTTTTTCAGACTTATCGCCTAAATTTAATCATGTAGAACATTTTAAATCTACACTGAAAAGATGTTCAAAGATGGCAGCCATGTAAATACTGATAAATGCAAAGAATGTCCACTCTTCATGTTGATGACGTAACTGAATTTGACATAAAATAAGGCGGTAAAATGGCGACTGCTGACATTAAAAAAAGGCGTTCTGCCGAAACGCGTCTGCCCCCTGCAGTGAAAAAAAATGGTGTTGGTATACAGTGCATTTATGAGATAAAGAATTTCTTCTTTTATGATTTAATGTACTTTTGACAAGCTAAAACTTAGTCCCTCAAGCATTTCAGTACAAACACTCCGTAAGAGATGTAATGATATTCCAAAAAGCCAATGACACGATGTGACGGGTTAATACTCTGCTGTGCGGAGTTAGAGCCTACTTTATATATAAGGATCAGTAACAATTTGCAGACAGTTGTGCAGACATAAAATTGTCCGGATGGCACAGCTGCCTGCGCATAAACCTTTATCTATTTGGGCAGACTAACGAAAATGGGCTAATATGCTTCGTAGCAGTTTTAGAAAGGATATAGGTGTGAGAGAGGAACCTGGCCTTACTTTATTTGGTGGGAGCTGGGCAGGAAGAAACAGGTGCATGTGTAATTGTAAAAAAAATGTATTTTCAGGAAAATATCTTATAGAAATGTAAAAAAGATTAAGAATCAAAATACAATCTCTTTTTACAAATTGATTTACACAAATATCATATACCATAAAATTATAAAGAAGAATTGCATTAAGCATACCTGATATTATATACGTATGCAATATTCCATACATTTCGCCCTGAACCCCAGTACGCAAAAAGGACTACTATTCTTTGTTCTAATTCTAAACCAAGAATGGTCGTTATTGACTTTGCTGAATATATCTTGCAATTGCAATTCCTATGTGGAAACATTTCATTCTGAACAAAGTGACCTGGGCATCGTTTCAAGTCAAGGTTTGATATTTCCTAAAAATTGGGCAAATAATTTTTTCCACGCATCCAACGTTCACAAGCAAAATAAAAGAAGCTGAAATATGCTGTGCACTGGCGTAACGAAACTTGAGGGCTCAATCAGGAGCTCTGCAGCCAGAGTGCTGTGCTGAGGGGGACCCCTGGAGCTTGGGCCTGCCCCGCACCGCGGGGGCCTGTGTTACGCCCCTGATGCTGTGTTTGACTCTCGGGTCGCATATACAATACGCTATTATTCGTACTAATTCTACTTCCGAGACCCAGGATTTTCCAAACTAGGTCGATTCCAATGCGCATTTTCAAGATTAAATTCCAAAAGCGTTTATCTGAGATTGGAGACCGATAAGGAATAATCCCATCGTCTCCTAAACTCCCTAAAGAGTGTGTCACAGACTTTTGATTTGGTGTATGTGGTGGAGTAGGGGAAAGCTGGATTTTTCTTTCAGTATATTGACGATCTACATTCGCAGACGTAAAAATGATTTTCAGAGTTGCCAGCTTCTTCCTTCAGTTGTCTGTGTCCTGTTGCCTGGCTGCCCATCCAATGCACACAGAAAACTTGGCACTTTGCAGGTTGGCTTTACAGTCTAGAAACTCGCGAGAGGTACATGACACAGTTGAGTGTCTTGTGCAAAGGTGAATTAGCGGATGAATTGATGATGACGGATTGAAGCGTAGAGGTGTCTTGAATTTGGTACCTTTATGCTTTGTGTTCAGCAAAATATGGGTCTCTCTATGCACATTGCTTTAGATTAACGTTGGGTTTCATAAATTTGATAGGAGGTGCACTGTCCGTTAGACCAGCTAACCACTCATTATATAAACCATGAGTTGTTCATTGAAATGTTTGTTCAGGCTGCAGTCCTGGACTCTCCTCCTGCACTCAGGTGACCTGCTCTGGGATGCAGACAGCCCACTGATGGTTGGTTGAAAGGCTGAGATTGCCAGAGGGGCATCTCACTAGAATGGCAACAGAGAGCTACAGAAATAGGGGCCCTTTCCTTCTTCAGGAGAAAAATAATGCTTGCCTACAGCAGTGAAAGAGTACATTCCGCATTACTATAATAATTAATGGTGTAAGGGTTATGCCACGCAAGAGCTTGTTTGCTGTTGATCTCCTGCCAGGAGATAATGTTAACTGTACAAAACACTGTATAATAAAAGCAATCATGCACACTCGAGAAAAGTAAATGACTGAAAGGAAAAGTGATGCAAATAAAAATCATAAATGACTTAGCCATGTACCTGCCCGGAGCCTCACCGATAGGAAACAGAATAAATGATTGTACAAATACACACGACAGTCAATAAAATAAGGCAATAAAAAAGCCAGAACACGATATGAATATGAGAACAAAAACTTTCACTGCGAGTGCGACAGACAGAAGGTTGGCTGTGCACTGCAGTGTTGTCAGGTTAGAACACAATGTCATCAGTGAGTGGGGAGGCGGAAGAGGAAAGGGGATGAGTGGAGGTAGCACAATGGGATGGACCAAATGACTTTTACACTAAACCATTTTTAGACGGAAAGGCAAAATCCACACAGAATTTGCAAACCAGAAGCAAAGCATGCGCCTTAAAATGTCAGACTATGATGGGAGGATAGCGTTGCCCAGGCGCTTACTGTAAATCTATATATATATAAAGAAGAAAAAGTGATCAAGAATCACCTGGGTGTTATGAGGAGGTTGCACAAATGCCAGGAATCCCAAACCCTCTTAAGCACCATGTGCAGTGGTCTGATCTGTATGTGCCTCATTAGAAGGGAACAGGCTGATGGGCATATGGACAAGAGAGAATTAAATCTACGTGACTCTTAAGCTGCATCTAACTTCATTTCTCACTAAGAAGCCAAAGTTGTCCACACGTTCTATGACCCCGCCAAACCATGTTTTTGTTTGTAGGTAAGGCCCACCTTTTTTCCCCTGATTGCTGTGAATCTATCATTATGCCCAAAGCAACCCATATGCAATGTATTCAAGGAGCTGAGTGAGCATAGTTAGTGAGCCGGTAAGGAATATTTCTGGAGAAGGTCAGTCATGACAGTTTATGCTTCCACAACCCCCCTCCAGAAGGCACTGTGTACAGATAAGCAGAATCCTGAGAATTATCTCACTTGTCCTACATGTGCAGGCCTGGGATTGCCATTAATAAAAAATGCAAGGTGTCACAGTAGAGCACTAGACAGTTTGACGCATAAGGTCTGGACAGCCCTACGCCACTCACAGTAGGGGGAAAATGTATTGGACTTAACCAATGGAATGGCGGTGTTTTATTCAAACTCCACAAAGACCAAAAACCCATTGTCTTAGGACAGCCAATGGTACCTGTTCCTGACATCGTTAGCTCAGTTTTGCACAACTGCTCGTATTACACTTTTTCACTTTGCGGCGCAAGGCACGGGTGGAGAAGCTCAAAGTCGATGGACTCTGCTAGAGAAAAATAGTGTAATTCTACTCATAATCTATATCTCTGATATGGTAGAAAATTTTTTCTCTGCTGTGTGCCTGTCAGCCAAAAACCATGCTTTGTAAAGTATAATAAATGATGTTTGTTTGTTCCAGCATTTGAGCCTAGACTCTGGGATCAAAGTTCATGAAACACTGATTCTCAGGAAGAACTACCTGAACTATTAGTAAAAGGACATTGGCATCGCCTTGCCTATATTTTTTTTAAAAGAATTTTATATAGCGCGAACTCGACCTGAAGGTATCAGAGCACTGTACATGAATACCAGTGGCTTTACAGACGGGCACATTCATTTTTGGCAGGCTCGGGCAGATTAAGTGATTTGCCAGGAATCACAAGATGCTGAGCGCCCCTGCCGAGACTCGAACAAGGTTCCCAAGCTTCAAGATCGCCCGCTCTAGCCATTAGGCCACATCCTCTCTATCGGACATGTGATAGGAGTCTTGTAATTAGAATACTTTATTTTTAATTAAAGGTTTTGTGGTTGCATGGTACATAATATGCCACTTCTATTATCCATTGACCAGGACATCCCACTCCCATCATCTGGACAGGGGTGGACTCTAGCCAGAAACTGTATATGAGCAAAGAAGACAGAGAAAGAGCATTGACTGTTAAAAATAAAAAAAAACACATTTGGGTGAGGAGAATCGGTAGACGTAGTAGAAAGAGGTATTAGCAGTGACTTTGAGGAGATTATGATGGATTAAATACTGCCTGTCCTCGGTACTTCAATCCCCGGGAGGTGAGCTAGATAGAGAGAATAGTGCAGAAGGCTTGAAAGCCATACTGGGTTACCAGTTTATGTGCTAAGAATGGGGAAAAGGCAGCGGATAGAGCATGTGTACAGTCTTCTTCCCCAAAAAAATGTTTTTAAGTCAAGGGGTAGACTGCCTTACTCTTACAGATATCAATGGAAATTTGTATTCACTGCCAATTCCTTAGGCATACAACTTCAAATACAAGTGCCAAATGTGGGATGATTGGCACTTTATCTAGACCGTACACATTAAGGGTTAAGTTGTGAAAACTAATCGGAATAATGCTGTTGTGAATCTTTTTTTAACCTGAGGAAATGCTACTACCACCCCCATTTCAACTGCATGATTTTATGCTCTGCCAAATCCTCATAATTTGCTACTGCTGTGCCCAGTTTGTTACATAAGAAAGAAATTTGGCTTTTGTGAGGCTTGTCAGTCAGATCTAGCACTTTGATTAATATGTTCTCTTCTAGATGAAACCCGCTGTGAGGATCTTTGAGTCTTTGTTACATAGTATGAGTCTTTGTCATGAAGTATTAATTTTCTGGTTGATGTTGGAAAAACTGCAGTTGTTTCAGCAGTTTGAAGATGCATGTTACCATAGTAGGTTGTAAAAATCAGTTAGGACCACTGTGCTTCCCGCTGTTGGCACAACATGGACATTATTAGCATATGCAGTTGAAAATGGCCACTTTTTAACAATTCCTCCACCTCCAGGAAAGAGGATAAAGAGGAGTCATATAGGATCGCCAAGCTTTTAACGTTTTCTGTAGAATACGAGGGATTACCCAGGGACCTGGACCACTGCCCAGGAAGGCGGAATGGGTGGTCCTTGTTGAGCCCAGGACTGCTATTTTAGCAGACTTTGATCTCAATCATGCATTACAGCATGTGGAACAGATACTATTTATTCCAGCTTGGTTCCCAAACACATATTCCTGAAAGAGCAAAAGAAGGATCTGCATACCATCTACATGCATTTTGGAGGTCCTCTCCGCTTATTGAGCAGTCATAGGATGATTGTGTCTCATGGATGACATCATGCTATTGGATGCTTTTTTGGATAACCGGCCTAGTTTAATGTGCATATTCTGAAATAATAAATCAGTACTTGCTTTCTGCAAAACCTGTGGGTCCTTCTTTGGTCACTTTGACTGTTGTAGAGAAGCTACCACAGTGAAGGTGGTCAGCTGTACATTTGTTAGGACCATGTCCTCATCCCTCCGACACCAATTGTCTGAAAAGGGGTTTTCTACCAGCACAACAAAGGAAGAACTTTAGGCCATAGTCTGCTGCAGGATGTGAATGGCTGGTTGACCCCTATAACCAAGTAGTGCTCGAAATCTTTGAAGAAGGTAAAATTCAATTTGACCTCAACAGTGAGGGAGGTCTTTACATATAAACATGTCAAGAAATTGGTAAAGGGAGAAATAAACAAGGAGTGTCTTGATGAGAAATACGCCGTTCTTTCGTAGTGTGGCTGTCTTCTATATCCTGTGGCTTTCCTTTTTCTTGTCCCCCTTTTATTGACATCCACCCTCTGAAACCATCTGTGTAAATACAGTGAACTGCTTTATCAGTTTCCTTATTTTAACTTTCAGATGTTTTCACTGTTCCAACCTACAGAGCAAGAGAGTTATTTATTTTGTTTTATTTTACAGTTTTCGATAGCATTACGGCACCGGTTTAGTATTAGCTAGCTTTTCAGTGGGCATGTAGCAGGATATTATAATATGCAGTACAAAAGCTAATTCTCAAATTATAGAAATGGATTCAGAAACAATAGAAACAAGAATTCAAGTATAGGCAGAAGAGATGTGTTTTTAATGATTCACCAAAGAAAGAAGGCTTCCTCCATTCAATGCAAGCTGGTTTTTAAGACTGGTTGTGGCAGTGCTTCATGAACTATGCCACTCTGCTGATGAAGATGTTCCTGGTGCCACCATTCTTTTTTGATCTGTTTGTACTTTTTAACATCATCGGCCACCAGATTTTTCTGTTACGGTAGGAGGGTCTGTGTGTCAAAGAGACTGCTCTACAATGGCTTAAAAATCTCTTGAGCAACAGAACCTCCAAAGTCATTACACCACTTTATGAATCAATGGTTCGACTCCTCCTTGCAGTGTCCACCAGAACTTTGTCCTTTGCTTTTTATGTGTACATGATACGTTTGGCACAAACTATTCAGTCCTTTGGGTTTTCTCTTTTTATGTATGCTGTGTACACTCCCAAACTTTCAGGCATCCTTGAAATATAGGTTGCCCAGCTTCACATGTTTTACAATGGTTGAAAACTGGATATGTTTCTAACTAAAATTGAATGAAAACAAGACTAAAACTATCTTGCGCTTATGGCCATCCCTGTTTTGGGGAGCTCTCTTTTTGGCCCATTCTCAGTGAGAAGCCTAAACCAAAACCTGTTTAAGGAATCTTGGATTATTGTGGAAAATATTGGTTCACAATTTAATTTCGCTAATCAAACCAATGCAGTAGTCTACATTTGTTTCCTCCATTACGCACCTTGAGCCACATTTTACCTACTTTATTTCATTTTCCCACAAAGTCAAAATTCTGAATTCTGCAAAAGAGTGCGCTGTGGGTCTGAGATTATGTGACATGCCTCACCAGCACTAGTCTCCTTATATTGAATTCCTGTAAGAGACAGGATCATTTTATACATCCTTGTCTGGTTCACCAAGCTCTTTATGATCCCATACTACCATTTCTGTTCCATCTTTTGAACTGGTATAAACCTCGTCGCTTTCTCAGATCAGCAGGGGCATGTCTCCTTGAAATACCTAAAGTGAGATGTGCCAGTGGAGGCAGGGCTTTCTAAGTTGCTTTTCACTAAGTGGCATGCTCTGCCAATCTCAATACATGCGAACCCAATCTGCTGAAATTGAAAAAGTCTTTGAAAACCTGTCTTTTCCCCACAATATCATACTAGCCCTGAATCGCACCTTTTCGGTTCTGCTGTAGGGCTGTGTTACTAGCGTCAAGATACCTGCTGGATGTACTTTGCACTCTATGAAATCCAGTACATAAAATAAATCAATAAAATGTTGGGTTAAGGTGTCAGTTTAATAAGCAATAATTGCCAAACATTTGTTGCAGCGCCAATCAGAGTCTGATTCAGTACTTATAAGTTTTCTATCTGATGTTCCTAGGTAGAGAAGAAATAGTGGTTACAACAACATATTTTTACTAGAACATCATTCCGAGAAGCCATTACAAGATTACCCTGACACATATGACTAATGAACACAAGCAGTGTTGGTGCCTTGTTGTATGTGATGGTACTAAGTGGAGTATCCAGTGTGTCCTCTTGGCGTAGGCTGTAGTATGAATACATCTCAATATAGATGTGTTGTTGAATTAACAATGGTAAGCCGGCTATGTAGTTTTTGTGCCAAGTTGTGAATATGATAATGCCAGGGGTTGTGTCTAAAGTAGTTTTTTGGTGTGGGGGCGAACTATCGATATATCTTTAAAAGGGTGTGTTCACAGAATGGCTACCCCTAGTGAACTATAACATTTGCTGTCATGCTCTGTACATGCCCGTGTTAGTGGACGTCTCAGATGTGTTCTGCTATGTAGTGTGAATTATTAATATGCCTGGGTTTGTGAGAAGATATGAGTCTGCTGTTGAGGTAGCATCGCTTAACCAACTTTATGACTTAATATTGTGTTGCCTGAATGATTGTGCTAGGAATTGTCTAATATTTACTATTAGAATAGGGTAAAGAAGAAACAAATCTGTCTTTTGAGAACTAGGTCTGGTAGCTATCATTGACCAGAGTGGAGAAGCACTAGTGTCATTGTATTTGATTAGACATATCTATTTTCCGTTGTTGTGTGTGAGATGTTTTGTCTAATATTTTCTGTTTTCCTGTGGAATAAGCACCTACAGTGACAAATGTGCATGTCTTAGTATTCTAAATATAAAGGTCCTTTTGCAGTGTTATTTAAGATTTAAAAAAAACTTTTAACACGTAACGTGGCACATTAACCCTCACCCCCTAATTTCACATGTTGAATGTGCATACTATGGTAGGCATTTGGTGTCCCATAGCAGTCTTGTATTTGGCTGTGCAAATGTCAGCAAAGCCTTCCTTATGATGAGAGTCTGAGATGTTCCAGATCAGGCCATGCATTTTTGGGCTATGACATAGTAGGTCATGGGCCATGGATTACATTTTTTTTTAGTTGTCCGCTACACAGCGCATGCTCTGTCTCTAAGAGATATGTTGTATATACTTTGAGGCCTTCAGCCCGCCCATAGCCTTCCCATTTGCTGGCTCCATCATCGCTCTACTATTCTTTGTTTCCATTTGTCCATGGCATTCATGCGTCATGCCTTTTCCTGTTCCCAAGAGCACGGAACAATTACTCCTATTCATTCACTGCTCGGATTTTAGGATCTTTTTTCGGAACTACTTTTTTCTTTGTTAAAGAGCACTTAACACAAGCACTTGTGTTATCACTGGCTCTGACCTGCGCAAACATGCCTGTACGTTTTCTGCGCATTCAAAGACAGAGGTCAAATGTCCCCAACCCCCTCTGGCTTCGCTACTTGAATATGGTGTGTGTGAGTGCAAACCCTTTGCTTTTTGATTTACGTTTTGCTTACTGGGACTGCTTGCATCAGGTTACGGGAGCTGCTGCTATGGCTGCCAGGCTTCATTTAAAGACTGAGATGAAATTTCAGACACTGTTTTCACTGGGCACCTGTTCCGTGCCCCAACCCCCTCCCACTTTGCTGCTTGTTTATGTTTGTGCCCTGTATGCTGTTAGGGCTGTTTGAAGGTTAGAGTGGAAGTCCATTTTAAAAGGAAAAACTGTTTGTTTGCTGTATTTTTGCATATTTGTTTCTTTTAATGTTAGAGTCTTTCGTTGCTACGTCCCGGGAGAATGCTTTAATATGTCTGTGCAGTGTTCTCACTACTCATATTGCATTCTTGGAAAGTAGGGCTGTGCAGGTGTTAATTCCTAGGTGATTGTTAGACCTGGCATCCTTAGCGTGGTTTTCCCCTGTCTTTTTTGCTTCTGCCTCCTGTATTTTTGGTGTATGCTGGATTTCATTTTTGCTGGTCTAGATGCTTTGGGCACTTTGCCACTGCTGATCAGTGCCAAAGTGCAAGTGCTCCCAATGTAAATTGTGAATATTAATTGGTGTTTCCATGATTGGCTTGTTTGACTTACTACTAAGTCCCTAGTACAGTGCACTGTGTGTGTCAAGGGCCTGTAAGTCAAATGCTGCCAGTGGGCCTGCAGCACTGATTGTGCCACCCACACAAGCAGCCTTTCCAAGGGGTCTCGGACCTACCACTGCAGTGTCTGCGCGCAGCCTCTACTGCCATGTCGATCTGGCAAGAGCACCCACTTGCCATGCCCTAAACTTCCCTTTTATTACATGTGAGTCACCCCTAAGGTAGGCCCAAGGTACCCCTGTGGGCAGGGTGCAGTGTATGTGAAAGATAGGACAAGTACTGGTGTGTGTGACATGTCCTTATAGTGAAATACAGTGTATTTCATTTTTCACTATTGAAAGGCTATCCGTCCAATAGAATAGAATGGGAGTTTATTTATAACATCTTATAAGTATAACTTCCCATTGGGACAAGATAGAAAGATGGAGTTTAGAATGCCTGAACTCAGAATATAAAAATGCATCTTTTAGTAAAGATGATTTTTATATTGTGTGTTTGTAAATACCACTTTTAGAAAGTGGGTATTTTCTTGCTTAGCCATCCTGTGTGCCTCTGCTGGTTTGTGGATTGGCTGTTTGGCTTTGGAGTGACAGGGACTGGGGATGTGCATTCATTGTAGACAGCCACTTGGGGGTTGAGGTGTGTCCTGCCTTTCCTGGATGAGTCAGGGCTGGGCTGAATAGACCTGGGCTGCATGTAGAGTAGGGGTGGAGGAGATTTCCTTGAACCTGAATGGGCCTGGTCTGCCTTACACAATGCTGTCTCCACCTCCTGCTGGAAGCTGGACCAGGGAGGACAGAACTGGTTTTACCTGAGCACAGGGCCTCTCTGCCACAAGAGAACAAAGAGAAATTGAGTATAAATATTGGGGCCCAGACCCCAGAACTTTGGAATACTTCTGGACTCAAGAGGAACTGCTGCCAAGGAGAACAGCTGGGAATGCTGAAGGAGAAGTACTTCCCCTTTGTTGTGTGTTGTCTGGGGTTGGCCTGCAGTGGCTGTTTCTGCCAAGGAGAGGACAAAGACTTTGCTGTGTGCTGTGTATCCTGCTTGAAGAAGATCTTCAAGGGCTTCAAGTAGAGCTTGCCTCCTGTTCCGAAGTGTCAGGGACACAAAGTCTTCACAACCAGCTCCCTTGAACTTCCTTGCTGGGACTTCTGACCTGCCAAGAGGTGCCTGTTCCGGTGTTGGGCCTCTGGAGGTTCTTCCTGCTGCTGGGAGCTGAGAAGGGAGAAGCAACTAAAGAAGCGTGACGCACCCGCACCCGTTTCTGACACAACACCGCCATGCGGGAAGAATTCCCACGCATCGCCATCGTGCCGCTGAAGAAACCGACGCAGTGCCTGCCCGCGGCTGGAAAAAATCACTGCACGCCGAGTCTCGTGCACTGACCTCCGAAGTCCGAGATCACCGGACCGACTCCAACACAGGCCCTGCTGTGTGACTGCAAGAACTGATGCATCGTGGGACCGCGGCTGAAGAGGACAACGCAGTGCCATTGCTGCCACCGCATCCCCAAATCCCCACGCATCGCACCGGGGCGCCAAGTCTACATCAATGCTGGGGCCGCAGTAAGAAACCGATGCTTCAACTCCCCGCACAGTAAGAAACCGACATATCACCTCCTCTTCAATAAGGAACCGACGCATCACCTCCCCTGCGTGGTAGTAAGGAACCAACGCAGGGGAGCAAGGAACTGACGCATCACCTTCCCTGTGCGTAAGGAACCAGCGCATCACCTTCCCTGCAGCTGTTTTTGCTTATGATTTTGACGCATCCAAGGTACTTTGTGTTGAAAGTGTCGCATCTATAGTTTGCTATTGACAGAACTGTTTTTACCTTTCTAAAAGTCATATCTTGATAACTGTATGTTGGATTTTTGTTGTTTTGGTCTTGTTTGGTTTAGATAAAGATTACTTATTTTTCTGAACTGGTGTGGTGTCCATTTATAGTGTTTTCACTGTATTACGGTATGTGTGCACAAATGCTTTACACACTGCCTCTGAGATAAGCCTGCCTGCTCGTGCCAAGCTACCAAGGGGGTGAGCAGGGGTTGTCTAAGGGCGTAACTTCCTTACCCTGACTAGAAGCAAGGGTCCCTACTTGGACAAAGGTGCAAACCATTGCCAACGAGAGACCCCCATTTCTAACAGTGATGTTTTAAGTTCTTTCTCTTTGAAGCTGGGCGTGCAGAATGCGGCTATTCCGGCACCGCTGGATAGAGATTGGGAACATCATGGCTGATAGAGTATTGTGCGGCTGCTCTGGCACCTGTTCAGAACTGTGTTGTATTGTTGGTGCTGCATAATTAATATTCACAGTAGCTGCCCCGGCCCTGCTGGACTGTGTTTGTTTGTGCTGCAGAGTTGCCGTGTATTATTATCAGAAGTGGATGCTTTGGCGCCACTCTCTTGTGTTTGGCGGTATGGGAATTGGAGACTGTCTCTGAGTTCTGAGGGCCCGTGCTTCAGAAGTGTTCCATAATGTGATACTCTGTTGCCACAGTAGTCAGAAATTGGTTTCTTTGCAGGTTCTGTTGTTTTATTAGTACGATGGCCTCTCCTCTGGGTTGAGATAATGATCGCAAGGCAGCAGCCTTCTTCAATGTATGTAAAGGAATGTTTTCTATCATTTTATCTATTTATTGGCTATTTGTGCATTGGCAAAGCCAATTGCAATGTTTAGCCAACATTGGCAAGCAAGACTGATTGGTGTTGGCAATGCTTTTTGTTCTCTGACTGTCAGCTGACAGATGAGAGCATTCAACTAACTTTCTTTACCCTGGAGGAACAGCCTCTCCCAAGGAATGTTGGAGACCATTTACATGATATAAAGGATCTTTCCTTAGGGTACTTTTTAATATCTGATCCAAGGCAAGGGACACGCCGTTTCTTCATGCAGAATATATTCATAAAATGCTCTTATTTGTTTTATTGAGTAATTTTCTGTTGCAATATTCAGAATACTTTCCACGTCCAGTGCTGGAAAAGCAAAACTTTAATCACCAGAATACAAAGAATAAGTAAAACAACTACTAATAACGTACCATAGGTAAGCACTGGCAAAGCCAATAGATTTACTTTTAATGTGCATGCAAACACAGACACTCATAAATGCTACTTGCATTAGTATTAATGCCAGACCTATTGACTTTGGTAATGCTAGGTGCCCCAAGAATGAGCAGCACAAAACTACAGTACCACAAACTTTTACTAGTGCCCTTGTTCCAGGGAAGAGGCACACTCGCTACTAAAGGCTTGATCTTGGCTCTGGCTCAGCCCAAGATCCTTTTGGGACCTCAAAGCAAAACCTATCCCATTTGTCTTGTAACTGCTGTCTTTCTTCTGTGCTTTCTTTTATTAGCATTTTCCAAAAGCACCTGGATGAAGCACAGGTCAGACTGGCCAGCGCTGCGAGATTTTGACATATTGATAACCGTTGTTATACTGGCCGCAGGGCAAGGTGCTGTTTTTACCGCACTGATGGGCAACACATAGCTGATGCTGCTGTCTCTCATTCATTCGGTCTCGGCTGAGAAGAGCTTATCAGACAAGTTACGATGCCATTGCTATTCAACATGGCTAAAAAACATTGACATTGACATCGCCAATAGCTATCGTATTGCCAAGACCTATTGGCTTTGCCAATACTTCTTTTGTAATTCTGAAGTGTGGTGGAAACACATTTTAATACAAGCAAAACAAATCAATATACTAGGTGATGACATTTCAACACATTGTGCACTGTATACTTTTATCAGTAAAACTGTATGTCTGTGCAAATATAATGGTCATTTCAATTGAAAATGTGTAGCCTGTAATGGCAGTGCGCTACCACACCATGCTACCACTCCACTCTACTCTGCACCACTCCACTCCACTCTACTCTCCACCACTCCACTCTACGCTTCTGCACTCTATGCCACTGCACTCTCTGCCTCTCCACTCTACTCTGCACCACTGCGCTCTACGCCACTGCACTCTGCCACTGCACTCTGCCACTGCACTCTTTGCCAATGCACTTTATGCCAATTCACTCTACTCTGTACCACTCCAGTGTACACCACTCTAATCTACTCTGCACCACTACACTCTATGCCACTTCACTTTACTGTGAAACAATATACTCTATGCCACGCCACTGCACTCTACTCTACAATCTGCGCTGTGCCACTCCACTGTACGCCACTGCACTCTAATCTACACCACTCTACTGCACTCTAGGCCAGTCTACTTTAAACCACTGCACTTTGTCAATCTACTCTACACCACTGCACTCTATGCCAATGCACTCTGTCACTGCACCCTACTCTGCAACACTGCACTCTCCACCGCTGAACTCTACTCCACTTTACTCTGCACCACTGTTCTCTACCACTGCACTGTTCTCTGCAGCTCTCTACGCTACTCTGCTGCACTCTACGCCAATGCACTCTACGACACTCTACTCTGCATCACTCCACACCACTGCAATTTATGCCACTCTACTCTGCAGCACTCCAGTCTATGCTTCTGCACTTTACTCTACACCACTCTACTCTAAGCCACTACATTCTACGCCACTTTACTTTACTCTACTCTACGCCACTGCACTCTCAACCACTCTACCTTGCACCACTCGACGCCACTGCAGTCAATGCCACTCTACTCTGCACCACTGAAATCTGCACCACTGCACTCTATACCACTGTACTCTACGCCACTGCACTCTACTCTGCACCACTCTAATCTACACTGCTGCATTGGATGCTTTCTGCATTGGACACCGCTGCACTCTCTGCCACTCTACTCTGCACTACTACACTCTACGCCAGTGCAATCTACCCCAGTCCACTCTACTCCGCTGTACACCACTCCATGTGACTCCACTGTATGCCACTCTACCACATGGCACTCTATGCCACTCTACTCTACGCCAGTCCACATAATTCTACAACACTTTACTCCAGTAAACACCACTCAACTCTATGCCACTCCACTCTACGGCCGTCTACTCCACTCTACACAACTCTCTCTATGCCATTTTACTCCATTCTACACCACTCCACTCAACTCTAAGACACAATATTCCACTGTACTCCACTCTACACCACTCCACTGTATACCACTCTACTCTATGACACTCTATACCTCTCCACTATACAAACTCCACTGTACTCCACTCTGACACTCTATTCCACTCTTCGCCACTCCACTTTGCAACACTCCACTCCATGCCACTCTCCTCTATGCCACTAAGTTTTGGCCGTGCTGAACAGTAGCCACGCTGATGAACAACATGGCAAAAACTCATTGACAAAGCCAATAGCTCTTGCATAGGCGAGACCTATTGGTTTTGCCAATGTTTGTTTTATTTACTGTTCTATGGAGAGTCAAGGAGGCGTGGGAGGTTAACTTTCAGTCGCAGAGGGAATATTTAGTGTCCTTGTTTGTAAGAAATTGCACAATCTTTGATATCAGTGAGCAGTTTCTGTGATCGTAAAGCTCTGCGGAAAATCTTGCCCGAAATAGCAACAATTTGTTGTGCACGTTGAAAAGGCATGGCAACAGAGAGATGCGCTCTGGCGCTACACAGAAACTCAATAGGTGGAGAGATAAAGGTGCCCAGAAATGCAGTAGTCCTGCACGGGGCCATCAGTGATGTGGATGATTTTAATTTTATGACTTTGAGTCCTCCGGTGTGTCAGGTGTGATGTAGCAGAACTGGATGGTGACCCACACCGGACACCATCGAGAGATCATCAGTATTCCTCATTTATGAACCAAAATCAATCGTAGTTACACATTGAAAGAATTGTTGCCGAACCCCATATAGGTGAAATATTCTATTTTAGGGCTCGGTGCAGTTTGCGACCACACAGTGAGTAACGCAACAGCAAGTCAGAGGAAAATGAGAACCAGTCTGAGACCAGTTAAGACACTTAAAGTAGCTGAAACTTTCTAATTAATCAAAATTATAGTGTGCTAACATTCGTAGTCTCGGTTGCTGAAATGGACTCTCCAAGTTATATCGATTTTCTAACTTATTTATCAAATGATTACCTCCTTAGAACACAGATGTACAATTACCGGCCATTGTATGGCATCTCCATTGCACTGACCTCAGTTCCTATTTTTCCATGCCATCCCGACCTCGTCCAGAACTCTTCATCAGAGTTTACTGAATTCCTCACAATTTTAACGATACTTCTCAGCAGGCTAGGTCTGCTGTTACTTTCAACGGTCATTCAGTTCAAATCTGGGCGACGTTGTCACAAAAAATGTCCTTGTTTACATTACATACTTTTGCCAAACATTACTGTTTGACTTCTAATTCGTAGAATGATGAATACCTTTTGCTGTGTTGCATGGTTTTCTTGTCTGATCTGCATACTTTGAGACTCTTTCATAAGTTGAGGAATCTCCGGGAAGAAGTATCCCTCAGGAAAAAGTTATTTTCCTTTGGTAAGGATATTTCTGGGGCATACTGCATCTTCCTGCATACTTCTCGCGTCGCTCTTTCCTCCCCTTCTGAGTTACTACTGCATCTAATGGTAAAGTTCCAGGGTGCGATGAATGACAACTGTCGCAATTGTCTGGACGGCAGAGCCACGACAAGTTGCGTGGCATCACTTTGCAGTCCTGGTGAACTGTCGCTTGAGATAAAGTTTTAAGGTTCAGACTGGCACCTGGAGAGATTTATAAAGTGAGTAATCCACAGAAAGATACAATATCCATCAAAACTAGATTTACTGAAAACAAAGTAACTTTTTCCCCATCAAAATGCAGAAATCTTGCTTTCTATGCTGCTTTCAGACCGTCTTGATCCTTGTTGTGAATTGTATCTTTTTATCGAATTTCAAAAGCTCAAGACGCGATAGTTGAAGGAAATTCCATGGTTGATCTCTGGCCCGGTTTGTGTTCCGCTCTTTTGGATAATTTTACTAGTCCGACAACATCAAAAGGTGCGACTATGATATCAAAAAAACCAGGGTGGTTTTCAAACCGGTTACTCTATCTTAAAAGAAGTCTTAATAGAGCAATAAGAGCATTGTATAGAAAAGCGAATGGAACACTTAATTTCCTTGGGTCTCAACAACTTAATCAATTAAAAAGCGATATAAGAATGAAATATGGAAGGCTAAACAAGCCTACTATGAAGGAATATGGTCTAAATTACATTTTTCGTGTAAAATTAAAGATACAAAGTCATTCTGGGGTATTATTAATAATCTTGAACTTGGAAATCATAGAGGGAACAGTGCTAATATTGAAGAATCGAGATGGGCAAATTTTATCTATGATCTCTATGTTGCTCCCTCGGTCCCCCAGTCTGACCCCAATAAATTTGACTCTGCTTACTATAACATGCAAGAAAAGATAAAGGATGGTGGGCTGGGCTTAAATGCCCTTGACCCACATAGTCTATTAGACATAGAGCATTGGTCGGTAGAGAAAGTTAAAAGAGCAATAAACAAAATTAGATCGAATGGAGCCCCCGGTCCGAACGGAATCCCTAATATAATTTTTAAAGCAAATCTTAAGTATTGGCCAGATGTTTTAACATTTCTATTTAATGATGTTCTTAAATCTGGTTCCGTTCCTGAATCATGGCAAGGAAGTATCATTCAGCCGATATATAAAAGCGGACCCCAAGACAACCCTGCAAATTATCGTTTAATCTCCCTAACGGATGTAGAGGCAAAAATATTTGCAAGTTGTCTTCTGGAAGATCTGGAAGCTTGGGCTTTAAGGAAAGATTTGATTCCAAATTTACAAACCGGTTTTAGAAGAGGGGAATCGACTAATACGAATTTGATTTTATTGACTTTATTGGGTGATAGGGCCAAATATAGGAAACAAAAGTTGTATATTTGTTTTATTGACTTAAAAGCCGCCTTTGATTCAGTACCGTGAAATTTGTTATGGGCGAAGTTATTGAATTGGGGTATACCTAATATTCTATTAGATATGATCAAATTGTTATTCTCCAATACATGGGTACAGATTAAAGTCGGCGATGGAAGAAATACAACTCGCCGTCTTGAGACCAAGACTGGACTGAAACAAGGATGTGTTTTGGCCCCTTGTCTTTTTAATCTTTTTATGTCTGATCTCCCAACTCATATAAAACATGTTAATGCCCATACTCCTACTATTCTAGGTAAGGAGATCAAATATTTACAATACGCCGACGATACTATTTTATATCCAGATTAGTTGATTCTTTTAATCAATATGTTTTTCAAAATGGACTTAAAATAAATACTAAAAAGACAAAAATAATGACTATAGGGAAAACTAAAGTAGGATTGAAAGAATGGAACATCAACGGTTTGGTTATTGAATGTGTAAAATCATATAAATATTTAGGAATCACATTTGATGATATGTTGTTTAGGAAGCATTTTAGTAACCTCGAGGCTAAGGGAACATCATTATCATTTGCTTTTAGAAAATTGAGGGATAAGCTATCATGCCCAAATCATGAGCACCTGTTGAAGGTCATGAAAGCAAAGTTGATACCATCCTTGGATTATGGTTCGATTATCTTCCGTGGTAAAGATGCAAAAATCCTTGACGACATCGAAATAAAAACCTATAAATCAGTCTTTAGGATTCCTAGATATATTGGTCGTGCCAATGTAAGACTAGAATTTGGTCTGAAAAGACAAACATTGGCACGACAATCCACATTTTTAAAATCTCTATTATCATTGTCTCGTGCTGAAGAGGGTTCCCTTGCAAATCAGTGTTGGCATGAGATGATGAGATGTGAGTACGCGAGTAGCTGGAAAACATTCTTAAGTGAGTGTTTACGTAATTTCGAATGTCCAAACTTAAAAGAAGAAATTAGGAGCAAAGTTGTTTATAAAAAAATAATAAATCAATCGGCCATTTTATTATCGACAATAATAGATAAAGACGAACTTAGGAAAAAAAACATTCATGGTCAATTGCAAACTCTTTTAGCAAATTGGTACCCCAACCGTATTTGTTGTTCCATCTAAAACTTTTAATTAAGAATAAATTTATGTTATTACGGTTTGGGAGATACCCGACTAAAGATGGAATTCCAAAATGGGAAAATAAGTGGCCATCCAGTCTTTGTAGATTATGTGGTTCTTGTGAAGAAACCTTAGTGCATATAGTAACTTTATGCCCCCAATTGCTAGAAGAGCGGAAATCCATTTTAAAACCCATTTTTAATGAATTGGGGGTAAGAACTTGTAGAAATGCTATTATCATATGCCTCAATGGAGCCTCGGCTCGTTTAATTTCCCGATTTGTTAATTTTATCTTTATAGCTGAAAAGAAACTTTTGTCTTATGATGATTCTGCTTAATAATGAATTATCATTGAATTAGTTAATCAAACATTTTATAGAGAATATATGTTTAATGACAGTGGGGATTTTATAATATGGAGGTTGGCTCAAATGTATTTTGTCTCGGATGTATCTGGTTGCCGCCACTTACAACGTCACAATGTATTTTTAGGGCTATGCATGGTATATTTTAAACCATAGCTGTTAAGGGCTGCTAGCACATATGCACTTTATTTTGGACGTTAGCGCAAATGTGCATTTTTTGCTCTTTTATATTGATATGAAGCGTTTTTTGGGTAGTGTTGGTATATTTTAAATTATAGCTGCTAAAGTCTGCTCGCACAAGTGCACTTTATTTCCAATGTTAGCCCAAATGTACTTTATTATGGCTGTTTCTCTTTTGCTGCTATTTACATTGGTATAAAGTATTTTTAGAGTAATGTATGGTATACTGTAAATTACAGTTGCTAGCACTAAGCACATTATTTTATTTGTTAGATTGCCCTCCATTGCTGCTAAATGAATTATGTTGAGGTTAATTTGTAGAACTTGCTTGGTTATAATTTTACACTGTAGTCGCTAAACAAATATGAATGGATTATGGATTTTCTTGTATTTTTGTTCTTTCTTATTTTAAATTTCATTTTGTACGTGGATTTTGCTGATTGTAATGATTTTAATTAATCATCAAATAAATTATTACTTACTTATCGAGTGCTTTTTAATGTGTTTGCCTATTGTTGGTAAGTCGGATACCTCGAACTGTGAAGGTATCAACAACCAGCTTGTGCCTGGTTAGTTGAGCTCTTCAGAGGGGGTGAAGGGCCGCTAATAAAGCAATGCTGTAAACCAAGAAAGAAAGTAACAAGGTATTTGGTTGAGAAATGTGGTACTATTCCTATCAAAGCATCATAAAGCTTTATCTACATTTCTTATCCGTGGTGTTGCTGTTGTGTAATGTTCATTTTCAGCTTGCAGTAAGCGCTTTCATTGTCTTGGTGAGTAAAAATAATCCTCTGTAATGCAACTTTCTCTATAATCATTCTTGGCTCTCCATTCAGGAGCAATAAAATAGCGGTGAATGGGTGCAGTGCTTCGTGTGAATTGTATGTAAATGGGATATATGTAAGTCTGCAGTCAACACCACCGCATTTTGGCGCTGGGCATCAGTAATTCATGTTTAGGGGCAGGGAGGCAAGGGTCATGGCCTGATCTGCCTCAAAACCTTAAGAGCCAACATGGCTATTAGTTCAGGGAGGAGCAGCTGTCCTTGAAACCAAACTTAAATCTTTTACAGGTCTGTTTCATTTCACAGAAGTAAACATGATTTTCCATAAATTTGACATATACGTTTTACGGGTTTTCGGTCGATTTACTGTAGCAGCTGCCAAATTGTTCTTGTGGTGTATACTGATATAATTCTGCTACAATAATTGCATACGGTATAATATCAGTTTTAAGAAAATGATTTGGTTATTTTCTTGAAAATTTCTTTAAATTTGAGCGGTCAGGTAAAATCACACTCGAGATACGTGTAAAGCATTCTGTGAGGCAGTAAAAAGTGTTTTAATCATGTCACATATGTTGTACTATGGTAATTGAAATCTGACCTTTTTGCACTGTAATGTGTCAATTCGTGTTTATCAGTACCATTTTCACTTTCATAAATAATGGTTGCAAATTTGATGGTATACCTGTCCCGTATGGAATGGATCCATGGGCCCTAAGCTTGCCTTCCCCCCTCCACCCGCTGGTTGGTTAGTAATTGGGCCCCTAATAATTTAGTGACCCTGACTCCCATCGCACCCATCGCACCTGCTAATCCCAAATCCTCAGTGTTTCTCAGTACCAGTAACAGACCATTTCACAGCGAGTGGTAGGAATTTCAGTGACCCTGTGAACCCTGCTGTCACCAGCTGCATGGAAAGAGGGGTGGGAAACTGGTATCGTCTTTTACGCTCCCAAGGAGAATCAATGGTGGTCAACAAATTTCTAGAAAAAGTCACTGGGGAGACACAATGTACGTTCTCTATTCGCGATTGGCAGGCCATGTCACAACTAGGCAGTAAGGCCTTAAGAGCGACCAATTTTAAAAGAATGGCCCTTCTGTCCAGCTGGACGGTGTACTATACCCCCAAAGCTCTTCATAAGATATGCCCGGCACTTGAGAATAGATGTTTTCATTGTCAGACAACAGGTGTGGGTAGCTGGCTACACATTTCTTTTACTTGCCCAAGGATAGGGCAATTTTGGGAAAAGATTTTTTCGGCTTTAAGACGGGGAGTTCAGAAAAGACTGGACCCTGAGGCAGATGTAGCACTTTTTGGTATCACTAGCCAGAGAGAAAACCTTGCAATGTCAAGAGGGGAGGAAACATTTATAGCAATTGCCTCCCTTGTAGCACGCTCTTTGATACTCCAGAATTGGAGGTCCTTAAAAATACCTACCTATTCGGATTGGCTAAATAAAATGATACGCACAAGAAAATTTGAAGAAGCATATGCGAAGAGAGTGGGGGCTTCTAAAAGATTTACTGCTGTTTGGAGATATATGGAGAGGTTAGAGATTCTATGTCAGGACTGGAGTCGAGGATTATGCCTTCTTTCTTCACTTTATTCCAAATAGCAGCATTTTAGATTAACAAAGACTATGTTTCCCATGAACCAAAGGGAAAGGTAGCAAGAAAAAACAAACGCATAGTAACATCCAATCCGATTAGGGCAATAGTGTCCAATCAGGGGCTTCCTAGCCCAACATAGTCCTTTGCTAGTGTCCCCTCTTCCTCTTTCTTCGCTGCTACGCAGCCAGATAAGTACCCTTCAGTTCTCTTTAGCTGCTTGGTGCTTTATTTGCTCGTATATTGACGTGATTAGCGCATTGTGTATTGCTGCCTTTTATGCTATTTTCACTGATGTTCGCGCCCTGACGCTTTATTTTTAGTCAGTCACGGTTTGTGCTTGTCGATGTGCGCGCTGTGCTGTGGCTTTGATAATAGCTGGTTCAACGCGCGTTAGTCGTTTCCTCAGCATTGCTGTTTACGGCTTTACCGCCGTGGGAACGGATTTCCCGTTCCTACGCAGTGCCGTGCTGGTTGTTGCTCCGGGGTCCTCCCGCCGCCAGGGGGCGCGGGAGGCTATGCTGGATGCGCCGCGGTTTGTTCTCTTTCACGGGTTCAAACAGCGCGCGCGCATTCACTGATCCGGAGCCTCTGGTCTGAGGGCCTGTGGTCTGTAGGTGGTGAACGGCTTTTCATTCGAACGCTCTGTTCCCGGCTTGCGATTACGCTGGGGCGGAGTCTGTATTCTTTTGATCCTCTGAACGCCTCGTGAGAGGTCTGTAGCGGCCGTTGGGCCTTAAAGGGGACATTACCCAGACCAGCGTTTTGCAGTGCCTTTGATGTGAGGCGAGTCACACCTTTTATCGTATTGTGCCAGCACTCAAGTCCCCTGGGGCTCGAACCTCGTGAATTCGCGGTGCATCCGCCATTATTATAGGCTGCCACCCAGCCACTATATTAGGCCTGCATTACCGGCCTGGTGGGTGACCACCTTTGTCAACAACGGTCACAAATCCTTTCCTTGAACTCCTGTGGTTCCCTAGAGTTATGGAGTCATATTACGACGAATATCAGGAGGAGGAAGACCCCCTCGCAGATATGCCTTGGGGCGATGCCTTTTACGAAGCAGTGGACACATCCATCTATCGGGCGGTGGATCAGGCCATCACTCCTCTGGAGGACCGGCTTTCCCGCCAGATTGCCCAGGCATTCAACAAGCTGTCGTCTCAATTCACTGCAGTTCCCCCGGTCCCTGCCCTGTGGACCATGTCCATCTTGGTTCTCCACCATCTAAGCGCCCCCGCGAATCAGGGATGGAATTAGACGCCTTCGACAGGCTCAAGCAGCCTTTTCTAGATAGCCAGTCTGCCATTCCGGCAGGGAACACCCCTGTTCCTCCGCCGGCTCTTCCGCCTACGGACCCTGGCGCGGCAGGAGATCCTGACTCGGACCAGGGCCCTTCTAGACCCTGGCTCCTGTCCCGCCCTTCCCAAACTTCCCAGAGCACGTCTGATATGCTCGATCCTAATGAAATCGTCCATCCACGCTCTTCAGAGTGGGTCCCGGCCGATAAGGTCGCCGCATATGTGGCCAGTCACATCCGCAGGCTTTTGGAAAAGGAGGCCTGTAACTGTCTTCGGGCAGAGTGCCCCCGCCCTTCTCTTGAGGGTAAAGTAGCCCTGACCCCTGAAATCGACCCCCGCATGGCCACCTTCCTACAGAAGTTTATCAGCGATCCCAAAAAAGGGATCGATAGGTCTTGGAGGGCATGCCAGGACAAGCTCCTGGATGCCCTCGGACCTATTACTAAGATCCTCGATATGGCGGAAGAAGCCAAGGTGTCCGGCTCCATCATTTCACTGGAGTCCCTGTCCGGCTGGGCCCAAAGGGCGGTGATATTTTTGGGCAACGCAAATTGCGCCCTTTCAACCGAGCGACGCTGGTCCCTCCTTATTAAGATCGATCCAAAGCTAGGGGACCTGGCGGACTCGGAGGCGGGCGCCGTGGCCCAGGGGGGTTTGTTTGGCGAGCCGTTCGTGAAGGAGCTCGGGAAATTTGTTAATACCTTCACGTCGTTGGACAAGGCCCAGTCCACGATCAAGAAGGTTTTCCCTCGTGTTTTTTGAGGGGCCGGCCGAGGCAGGGGCCGCTCGGCCGGTCGTCTACCCCATCAGAATAACCAGAGAGGCTCCGGACAATATCAGGACCAGTCCCGATACGGGAACTTTTATCCCACAAGAGGACGCCACGGAAAGGGAAAGGTTTCAGAGGAGGAGCTGCCACCTCAAGCCCCGGTGAGTGTTCTCCCTTCTTCCCCACAAAAAATAGGGGGGCGGCTTTCAAGTTATTACCAGGCTTGGTTGTCCATAACACACGATGCGTGGGTACTCCAAACAGTGCAGGGGTTTCACATAGAGTTTGTGGGGGACCCGGTTCAGAGATCCACCCCCAGGCCCATTAGGTTTTCCGCACAGGACGCAGCCCTTGGGGACGGGGAAGTCGCATCCCTCCTCTACAAGGGCGCTATCACCCTTACTTCTCTCCATCCCAGGAGATTTTTAAGCAATGTTTTCTTGGTCGACAAAACCGACGGCGGCAAGCGGCCAGTCATAAATTTTAGCGAATTCAACGAATGGCTGGTTTATCGCCATTTCAAAATGGAGGGGATTCATCTCCTTCGGGACGTTTTACGCCCCCAAGATTGGATGGTCCGCTTAGACCTCAAGGACGCCTACTTGGTGATCCCGATTTTTCCCCCTCACAGATGATTTCTCCAGTTTGCCTGGCGCCACCTCATTTACGAGTTCACGGCCCTTCCTTTCGGGCTCTCCTCAGCACCCTGGTGTTTCACCAAGGTGCTCAAGCCGGTGGTAGAATTCCTGAGAGCTCGGGGGGTCAGGATGATTGTGTATCTAGACGATCTTCTCTTGATGGCTTCCTGCCCCCGTCAACTGACGTCTCATCTTCGGATGGCAGTGACCTTGCTCCAGGACCTCGGCTTTGTGATCAACGAGCAGAAATCACTGTTACAGCCAGCTCAGTCCGTTACATTCTTGGGGTTCGTAATAGACTCCACAACCTCTACTCTCAGTCTTCCCTCCAGGAAGGTCACCAAGATCCACCACAAGTTGCGACGCGTTCTTGCCAAACGACAGGTGTCCCTCCGTCAGCTCGCCCGGGTGGTGGGCCTCCTGTCCGCTTCAATTCAGGCCTTTTTCCCGGGTCCGCTCCACTACAGAGCCCTTCAACGCCTCAAGGCGTACTTTCTCCGCAAAGGATACCCGTATACTCACAAGGTCGCCCTGTCCTCCGAGGCGAGGGCCGAGATTCATTGGTGGCTGGACCATATGGAGTCCTGGAACGGCCGAGCGATCTTCGGAACCGCACCAGATCTTGATATCGAATCAGATGCCAGCAGGCTGGGCTGGGGTGCCAGGTGCGGGGACCTCTCTACGGGAGGATTGTGGTCACCCGACGAACAGAAGTTGCATATAAATTGTCTAGAGCTTCTGGCGGGGTCCGTTGCTGGACGAGAGACTCGGTGCAGTCTTGCGTTCTCCTGAATATGGACAACATCTCAGCGGTCCGTTATGTAAACCACCTGGGAGGCACCAGGTCGAAAGCCCTCTCAGACCTGGCGGCGAGTTTCTGGCAGTATTTCCTGGACAGCCACATTTCGGTCACAGCAGAGTATCTGCCCGGGCGCGACAATTTGGAAGCGGATTTTCACTCGCGCCACTTCCGAGATTCCAGTCTCTGGAGACTGGACCCATCGATTTTTGCGATGCAGAACGATCAGTGGGGGCCCTTCTCAGTGGATCTGTTCGCATCCAGACTGGATCATCAGACTCCGCGGTTCTTCAGTTGGAGGCCGGAGCCCCTAGCGGCGGCCACGGATACTTTCCTCCAGTACTGGAGTCTGGAGCAGGGGTATGCGTTTCCACCCTTCGCGATGATCACGCGGTCAACGGCTCAAGCCCGCAGGCAATCAGCGGATCTAGTCATGGTCACCCCACTTTGGAAGTCGCAAGTTTGGTTTCCAGTTCTTCTGGAACTTTCTTGGGATTTTCCAATCCTACTCCCCCACTTTCCGACTCTCCTCACGAGCCCCAACGGCACTCCACATCCTCTGGTGTTGACGAACTCGCTGTGGCTCATGGCGTGGCGGATTTCAGGGGTAGATGGCAAACCCCAGGACTTTCGCAGGAGGCTGAGACGTTCATCTCCAAGGCTTGGGCGGACAGTACCGTCAAGAGGTATAGGTCCGCGTGGGGCAGATGGTCCCGTTGGTGTATGCGAAGGGGTTTCGATCCCCTGGTCGCAGACGTAGTACACGTCGTGAACTTTTTGGCACAACTAGCTTCAGACGGGTTGGCCTACAGATCCATCAACACATTCCGGTCGGCCATTTCATCTGGCCATGTTCCGGTTAATGGAACTCCTATGGGCGAACACGCCATGGTTTGCAGGTTACTGCGCGGCATTCGGCTCTCATTGCCTCCAGAGCCGCGCTACTCCGCGCTCTGGGACGTGAATCAGGTTCTCGACCTTTTTCTATCCTGGCAACCTAACAGGTTCCTCTCCAAGAAGGAGCTGTCAGCGAAGTTAGCTATGCTCCTGTGCCTGATATCTTGCAGGCGAGTATCGGACGTTTGTGCCCTGGATATCACCAGTAGGATGTTTACTCCCGATGGGGTGACTTTCACTCTGCTCAGACGTACGAAATGCCATACCAGGTTAATGTCCTACCCGGAGTTTCCCGAATCTCCGAAACTTTGTGTGGTTAGATGCCTCAAGGCGTATGAAGAGATGACGGAAGAGTTCCGGCCCCCAGGAGAACGCCAACTCCTTATTGCGCTCCGGAAACCTTTTAAAGCGGTTTCCTCACCGACCATCGCTAGATGGGTTCGCTGGGTGATGCAGGAGGCTGGCATAAGCCTCCGGCACTTCGGGGCGCATTCCACTCGAGGAGCTATGGCCTCTAAAGCTTTCGGCTTGGGTGCCCGCATGGAGGATATCCTAAATGCGGCAGATTGGTCCTCGGACTCCACCTTTAAGAGGTTCTACTTCAAGCCGGTGCTTTACATGGCTCATTTGGTTGTGGGCAAGCTTTAAACAAGCATAATCCTCGCCTCCAGTCCTGACATAGAATTAAAAATGTCCTAGCTAACGTAACGGAAAGTTTCAATTCTATTAAGGATTCGGAGGCGAGGATTATCCCGCCCTACGCTCCAGGAGGAGAACCCTCCCCGTACTGCAGTAAGTACTTTACTTCAGTTTGGTTACATGTATCACTGTTACTGTGTTTAGGTTAACTGCTTCATGCTCTATTTGCAGGCCTTAGCAGTTTGATTCCTTCGGTAATGTGTCCCTGTCGTTTGCAGGTTCTGATGCTCACAAGCAGGACGCCTGAAGAGAATGGATGGGCTGTCTTCGCACTCCGAAAGAGGAAGAGGGGACACTAGCAAAGGACTATGTTGGGCTAGGAAGCCCCTGATTGGACACTATTGCCCTAATCGGATTGGATGTTACTATGTGTTTGTTTTTTCTTGCTACCTTTCCCTTTGGTTCATGGGAAACGTAGTCTTTGTTAATCTAAAATGCTGCTATTTGGAATAAAGTGAAGAAAGAAGGCATAATCCTCGCCTCTGAGTCCTTAATAGAATTGAAACTTTCCGTTACGTTAGCTAGGAAATTTTTCATTCTTCCGTAAAAATAAGGTTATAATGCATGTTGAATGTTTCTACAGAACAAAAGGGGGGTAAAATGCATTACATTACTGCATTTTTAATATAATTAGGGCTAGTAAGCACTGCATTAAATTGGCCTGATCCTGCTTTGGCGAGCCTCCATTGTTGATTAGCCGCTGGCATCATGTATAGAGGCGAAAATAGGCACATTGCACTTTATGGGAAGTCTATGCAAATTTTGGCTGCAATGATATATAGCTGTAAAATATTGCATGGTGCACTTTATATATGTTTGCTCTATTTAAATTTGATATACATCTAGGGATGAATAGTTATTAATTTACCATATCAATTTTCTCCATGGCCTAATAAAAAGATACGCAATGGGAAATTGGCAGAAGTATATCTTAAGAGAGTTGGTGTTAATAAAAGATCTATGGGAATTTATGGTAAGGCCAGAGATTATTTTGTAAAGTTGGGCTGGAAGGCAATGAGAAGCTTTAATTAGAATAAATCGCACCTTAGCACTGTATTATATTAGGGTTACTAAGCACCGCACTTTATAAGTTTCCAATTGTTGCACTTTAGTAAAGAGAATTTCTCTGTAGAATAGAATGTGCGTTAGCTTTGTACGCCAGTATTTGGGTTGGTAGCACTGCACTTTAATTAAAAGTGCAACTGGTTCTACTTTGGCTAGTTTGTGTGAAGGTTAATCCCAAGTACCATATTTAGAGGGAAAGTTGCTATGCTGCACTTTATGGAAAAATGTATTTATAGAGATCTACGTCAAGTTGTATGTTGTGATGTATATTTGTTAAACTTGGCATACTGCACTTTATATATATATATATATATATCTGTCGTGCTTAATCCAATCACGTTTGTTGTAATGTATATTCATCAAACTGAGTGTATTAATTTCAATCTTCTATTTATGACCTATTTATTTATGTTTCTGCTCATAATAAAAAGTTTTTTTTTTTTTTAAACAGCTGCCTCCTTGTGGTCCTTTCTCAGGGTGCTTTAGCCAAGAATCCAGTTAAAAGCCGAGTTGTGGCAGTGTGCATCTTCAGTGTGAAGCATAAGCATGGAAAACTCTCGCCCTCCAAACAACATGACTCATACCCAAGGAAGAGCTGATCGTCGTACAGCCCCTTCGTCGTAGGGAAATGCACAACGCAGAGATACCCCTGCATGAAGGAGCTATAAGAGGCCAAGTAACTGGAGAATATGCGCTATATAAAAAACACATATCTTAAGTACTTTAGCATCCCTGATACCAAGCAAAAGCTAAGAACTCATCCTAATCCTATATCGGTTTTCAGTTTAGGTGTGATTTTCATCACTTGATAGTTATATTATTGTCCTTTCTGTGACCGTTTTCTTTGTTTTGCTGCCCACTTAAGTGTTGCGGAAACTCTAAAATCCATTTCAATTGCACGTGACTGAAATTTTTTTTGGGGGGGAAGTCTACAATGGCAAGGCTGTTTACTTCATCTATTTCTGTATGAGATCCCATGACCATTGTCTTGTTTGCCAAGGAGTGCCAGGGTCACTTCAGTAGAGGACTAAGAGCAGCTGATGATATTTTTTTTGGTTGTGCTCCAACACCATTAGTAAGAGCTTCCTATAGAAACATACAATATATCACTGTGTGTATGTGTGTGTTGGGGGGTGGGTTGTTTTAGCTGCTTTGTATTGTAATTGCATTTATATAGCGCTTACTACCCCTGACGAGGCGTCGAAGTGCATTTTCGGTGGGTAGCACGCTTCTCCGGAAGCCAAGCAAGATTAGTGGGGAGATTAGTATAGGGGAATATGAAATTTATTTGAGCGGTGGACATGTTAGTCTGTTATTTGTATTGAAAGAGGATAGTGGAGAGATAGACGAGGGAAGGGTTTGTTCCTTTGCATTTATATAGCACTTACTACCCCTGACGAGGTGTGGTAGCGCTTTTTGGCAGGTAGCACGCTACTCAGGAACCCGTGCATTTCTTGTAGCATATTTAAAACACTTATCTTGCACTTGTTAACTACAGTGACATCTTATGATGTTTTGAAAAATAAACAAGCTACGAAGACTCTCAGTGCATCATTGCTACATTACTCTTAAACCAATGATGAGAGACAACAGTTCTTTTATGTCGCTCAGTTTCTCGCATGTCAAGGCAACCTTCAGCAACAATCATGCACTCGAGAGAGCTCGCATCACCAATCCGCAGGAATCTTGCAAGTCTTAAGAGAAATAACAATTTATAGAGATAGTGTGTGTGTGTATATATATATATATATATATGTGTGTGTATATATGTATATATATATATATATATATATATATATATACACACTGTGTATATCTGTGTACACACACACAGATACATATAGTGTGTATTATGTTATGTATTAACATTGTTGAGTGCGGGTAGGGGCATGACTCGCTAGAAGCAAAGCCTTGAGTGAGTCATGATGCCCTCAAATCCCTCAAAATGTTAATAAATAGGGTATTATACTCTGCGCATCTGCATATATGGTTTACGCCATGGCATTTTTCATGCGTCTTTGTTTTAACAAATGTATTTAACCAAAACAGGGGTGCAAGGGTTTAAATTTGTGCGGCCAGGTAAAATCACACTCGAGATATGTGTAAAGTAATTGGTACATGCATTCTGTGAAGCAGGAGAAATTGTTTTAATAATGTCACATATGCTGTTGAAATTTGACCTTTTTGCACTGTAGGAATGTGTCAGTACATGTTTATCAGCAGTACCGTAATAGCGTTTTCACTGTCAGAGCGTGTGTGTGTGTGTGTGTGTGTGTGTGTATATATACATATATAGCGAGAGATTAAATACTAAAAAAAAAATGGCAGAACACAAAATCTGGAGATACACCTGGAGAGGATTAGAAAGGATGTCCTACACTGGGGTTTGCTGGGGAAGGCGACACTTTATTAAAAAAAAATATTTATATAGATATTTATAGTCTCCCTATCACAGTTTTCGCAATATGGACTGCCAGAGGCTATCATTCATTCACAAGGTAAATATTGACCTTCATACGCTGTGAGGTAGCTGGAAGGCTCTCAGAATCTGTTACTGCAACTCAGGCAGCCAGTTTATAGCAGAGACATTGCTTTACCATATTTGTGGTGCTATCATTGGGGATAAGAATGGGTGGTGGTGAATTCATGGGCTTATGTGCAGCAAGATGAACCCTTCTTCTGCTGGATGGCTTATTAATGGGAATCTGACTTGCTAGCACTATATAGTTTGGGCTGTTTACATAATCTGAGTGTAAAGTTACTCAAAAGTGTAGGATTTCATGTCTCCACACCTTGAAACACCAGCAGAGATTTCCTTTTGGTAAAGCACACCGAAAATGTAAAAACGATTTTAAACTTTAGAAAATTACAAATATTTTTATGTCACATAACATTAATTTTAAATAATATTTATTTCAAACGTAGCCCAAAATTTAAAATGCTACATTAATAACTAAATTTAAAACGTAATTGTTTTGATTATATTTTTGAAATTAGTTTTTTGAATTGTAAATTTGAAAATCCACCTGAAGTCAAAAAATATATTAATTATGTATTAACAATTAAAAGTGATATATAGAATTTAAAATAATTTTATTATATTGCAATAAAAAATCATGTTGCATTAATTTTTAAATTCTAAAAAGCTTCATGAAATGTGTTAGATTAAAAATGTTCTTTTTAGATAATGTTTTTAACATTCAATTGAAATTATTTATATTTTTAACTACTTTAAATAAGTCATGTAACATTCTGTCCTATGGTGTTTTATTTTAAGTCCCTAAATCCATTATTTTCTACGGTAGGGTGTTGCAGTACCAGTGGATGGCCATGTGTGGTGCTGAATTTACTCCATCTCTGAGCTGGAGTACATTTACTATTATTTTGGGTTCTTTTTGGCTTGTTTAACTGCAGTTTGTAAATAGCAGTGGGGGTTCTCTTTGTGGGTGGGTGCATGACCTCCCATAAACCCCTCTTAAACCACTGTAACCCTCTCCCATTTAGTAGTAAGTGTGCCCTTTTTCCAGCAACTTCACCTGGTCCCTCCCACATTTTACTTATAAATAGTAAACTCACATGTGAGAATCTCCTCATAGAACCTATAGGATAGGTGGAGGTGGGGGGTTACATTCATCCATTTGTGATTAGCATTGTGTAGTACTTTATAAGTGTATTGTAGTACTACTAAGCATAGTACAAAATGCAGCTTGTGACTAGGCGCCTAGGTTTGTAGGAGGGAGTGGACTTGTTACTAAGGAAACCCTAAATGTGAGCAAGGTGCTGAGAGAAGTGTCATGACTGTCGGGGTATTACACATGGGACTTTATATGGATCTCCAAGTTGGGATACTCGATGGACAGCGGAATCCAAACAAATGTCTTCAGAATTTAAGGCAGAATTCGAGATAGTGGTTTCTGAACACTGTATGCATATGCGTTTGCAGCAAGCATTGGGAAGCCTGCTTTGGACTGGGACATTATTCAGGATCATACCCCACCTGATTCTAGTGTCCTTATGGAGGAGTTAAATTGAAAAGGCCACACCCAGTATCTACAGAACCTTGATCTATAACATTAAGGCACTGACAGGTAAATTGAAAGGTACTTGATTAAGAAAATAGACCTTCTAGATGATTTTTATTGGGAGGGTGTTTTGGCTTATCTCGTAAAAGTGCCAATCAGTCCAACTCAAGAATTCATATAGAGTGTATTACATAGAGTCAAATTGCTTCCAATATGTCTGGTTTCTGAGTCAGCTTGCTTTAGGTGTAAGCTTCATGATGGTACGTTTTATCACACAATCTGGTCTTGAGAAACCCTGTGTAGTATCTGGGAGGATGGCGGGATAGGGTTCGCGTGGACCCAGTGATGGCTAGTAATTTATAGTTAGCCTATTCCTAACTATAGTTTGGATGTGAGGAGAAATCAAGACATTTACATTTAAGATAATGCTGGGTAATATGGCCCTGATGCTTGCAAGGAGGAATAGCCGTAAAAACTAGTGTAAAGCAGTCATACTAAGTCTGGATGAATGGTGCCATGAAATGGATTGGTCTTTAGGTATTGACAAAGCTGTGTATGAGGGTCAGGGCTACATAAAGAAATGGGGTGGAGAGTTGGGCCATAAAGATGCACATATAATGATGGATAACCCCTGCTATACGCTGCCACGTGAAATATTATGTATGTCCTGTTGTCACAATAGCTGTCTCCACAGGCATTTTGCTGAGGTAAATTTCTACAGATGGACTGCTGTTGATGTGGTTTTGGATTTGTGATACTTCCTTTACAATATTCTGTACATTGATGTTCTTACTGGGGGTCATGTTGACATAATTGTGCTATGAATTGTTTCATATCTGAATATTAGTAAAAAGTTTATTAAAAAAATGTTAGAATGGAAAGTAGAAGATACGAGGCAGATGATCTTGTTCAATTTTCTTTTCTTCTACATAAAGGTTTGTTTCTACAAAAAATGATTAATGCAGGATACAGATATCCTGAACTTCATCTTGGCATTGTCTGCAAACCAATGAATGGCTACTATTTGGTAGGGATGCTGGAGGGAGGAGGTGTTTGGAGGGGTGTGATGGGTTCCTATGTTTTAATTTTGCTTACAGCAAGAAAGAAAGGATTTACTATCTCAGCAACAAGAAGAGTTTTTCATTGAAATGTACCCTTTTCCTCAAGGCATTGAGATTAAGAGGCACACCCTAGCTCACTATTTGTTGTGGGATAAAGTGGTGGTGATTATGCAGATACACATAGCAGATAGCATCCTACCAATTTTGTTTGTTTAAGTCACCTGTGTAAGTTTGCTGAACAGTTTATGATGGATGGTGGGAGTCCGCTCATGGTGGAATCTGATTAGAGTAGTGTACTATTTTATCCGAGTATGGTCTGCCTTAATGCATCTATTTAAATACTTGCATTAAATCTATACAACCTTCTCTAAATTGAATTGCATATATGCTACATACACTGACTGCTGTCTGAGATGTCATATCCCTCACATGCACATGGTTTAGGCTTGCCTGCAAGCACAGATATTATGGTTTAGTATCCTTTCTGTGTTAATGAAAGTTACAGGTCTATCTCCTGGGCCTGAACTCTTACACAAGAAGGAATTGAAGCAATAGCTAGGTTCCTTGATCTGTTTTTGGTGTTTTTGCAGTGCGGAATTTTCATGTCAAGAAGATCTAGCTGTGCTCCGAAAGAGGCTTGTGTTTCCAATGTGATCAAGTGATCTATGGCAGAATTTGCAGACCTAAAGTACTTCTTAAGAAAGCCTGCTTCACCTGACAGCCCGTAGTAAACGCTGTGCTCGGGTTCTGACAGAAAGGCACTCTGAATGTTATTTAATGTGTATCAAGCTGTTGTCCCTCCCTGATTGGGATAGTTCTGACTTCGAAAGTTCCTACATCTGCTGATATATGCATGCTTTGTTGGGCCATTGTTGGGTTGGTCTATCTGCAGTACTTTGCTGAATGTGGGGTGTTACAATAAAATTAGAGATGAGAATATAGTGCATCCTGTTAGTGATAGAGAGTACGGATGCAGGGTGTTTCCCTCTTGTTCATCTGTGGTGGATTATCCAGTTACTATGACGCTTTGTTGGTACTATTAAGAGTGCTGCTTCTTAGTTGTCTATGTTGAAAACTTATAACACCAATTAAAAAAAATGCAATATTGATTAGGTTTCCACTCGGTCTCTTCCAGAATGAAATATTAAGTAGGGAATAATTCTTAAAATAGTTACTTCAGATTTCGTTGAGTGCATATATACTGGCAATGGGAGCCACAACACAATTGGATGCTTCCTCCAGATGTCTCCTCTTTCTTTGTCATTGTTTCGTGTGGGATGGTTGGGATGTGTTTTTTAGCTACTGAGATGGCTACTTCCATGTTGTTCAGTGACAGGACGTAAATTAGGTGCGTAGTAACCTTTTGATTTAAATCTGCCTCCATTTTTTTTTTTTTGCTGGCAAGCGAGACTCCAGGAGGCAAATGGCATGAACATTTCCTTCCTCCAAACTAGACAAAACACTGTGCCTCTTATGAAACTCATCTTTCTACTGATCCAAGAAGAAATAACCCTGTTCCCTAAATATTTAGCACCCCACCTTCATTCCTCTGCCAGAAATACCTGAACAGAGAGGATAAGCTCATCCTGGGTAGTCTGAACGTTTAAAACTGTGAACCATTTCTGGCTATTTAGTGAGAACGACTTGATAAGTAAACTGATGCACATCAAATTCAATGTTTTAGACATCATGGGAAAGTATTCTAAGACTAACTTACAGTTACGTTCATCTAAATACACAATGTAAATTCTACAGAAGGAGATGAGTCTTAAGGGGTGACAGGACAAGTACAGCTCGGAGAGTCTCATTTTTAGGTCTCGGCTCTAGGTGGCGTGCATGCGCTATCTCGAACCGAGACATGCTGTATCTACTTCTGGGCTTACAGCCCCACCCACCTGCTTCCCATTTGCTGGCACCATGTTGCTCCATTTTTAAGTCTCCCCTTTTGTCAAGGGCATGCATATTTCATGCCTCTTATGGTTTTTAGCCCTCCCGAAGCGCACCGCCCAACTACTTTTTACGCATATGTAGCAGCCATTTTCATCCATTTCGGGACTACTTAATTTTTTTAAATGGGTTACCAGTCCACCCCACATTAGGAGGGCTAGTGTGTTCATTAGCTACAAGCGCCGTTTAAAAAAAAAAGAAAAAAAAGAAAATCCTGTGCCGCCGCCTGGCCCCTGGTTGCCCCAGCCACTGCTTCCTCCTCCTGTGCCGGGGACCTGCAGCCACCAGCGCTGCCCCCTCCCATTGTCCCAGCACTCCGCCTCCGCATCAGTGCACGTGAAATGCACTCACATTCCAGAGTGCTGGTGTGTTTATTACCTACAAGGGCCGTTTTTTTTGGTTTTTTAAAGTCATGTGCCACTGCCTGTCTCCTGTTTGCCCCAGCCACCTCTTCCTGCTCCTGTACCAGAGACCTGCAGCCTCCAGTCTGCATATAGTGCTTCATACCGCACTTCTGATTTTAAAGTCTGCTGTTAGCCAAGATCTTCCGGTGTTAATAACATTTTATAATGTACTTCACATATATGGACTTTTACCAACTCTCCTCTTCCATTGGTCTCTTGTGTCATTCACATTTTATTTCCACCCATCACATCACACTGCATTCAGCAATGGTTGAGCCCACTTTAGCCATTAGCTTACCTCTCTGTAAGAGATGGCATTCTGCTCTTGCACATACACACAAACAGTAGTCCACTTATTCAGTTTTACAAAAACGTTGACAAATATGGGCAAAGCCAAAAGATAACAGTCAAAACTAGACCTATTGGCTCTGCCAATATTTTTTCTAAATGGTGCAAATTACAGGTGTTGCTATTTCCCAAATTCATAGTCAATTTACTGACCATGGATTGGTGGAAGGGTGGGGAGCACTGCCTATGAATGAATACTACTGCTAGGATATCAATAAAACGACCCTCAAAACCGTACACAAATGCATTAACATTGCCAGCGCCTGTAGCTCTCGGACTGCCTAGACATATTGGCTTTGCGAGTGCTTGTTAACTCTTTAGAGTTGGAAAAGAAAACTGATCCAAAGGCATGCAAGTATTAATGTAGCCCGGCTAGCCACCACAGTGCATGGTTGTTATTTTTATTGCGGTATGCACTCCATCATTGGGCTTTCGAGTAAATTAGTTCTCAGAAATGAAAAATCTAGTTCAGAAAGTGTCAGCACATGAATGCAAAATACATGTCCTTGTACCAGAAAAAAATAAAGTCTTGGGAAACTTAAGAACGTCCAGGGGCTAAGCTTCGGGTTTTTCTTCAGAACAAACAGTTATTTTTACTTAATCATCCATGGATTTCCAAAGAGGGCGTTTTTGAAAACATTCAGAAAGGCATTCAATCCTAACAAACTTCCTTCACATTTGCTGTAGATTCTTCTGTTGGGTCCTGACTCAAACAAGTCTCTTGAATCTTTGTATAGCCCATAGGTTTTCTAGGACTGACACAATTGGTTAAGTGAGCGTATGCACTGTTAAAGAGACCAAGCCTTTTGCGGACAAGAACTTTTAAATGCTGACAGAAAGTTGCAAACACCGGTTATTCGGTACGTACAAGAGGTGGGTCTCGATGGGCATTTATTAAAAACATATTTTCCAGTAAAGTGCATTGGACGGCAAAAAATCCTTAAAGGACAATAGCAGCATTTGTTAAATTTCTTTCCTGAAGTTAATCTGAGTGGATTTGATTTAATCATTTGAACACCAGAAAAGTGATCTTGAACGGAACACAGTCTTTGAAAGGTTGACCACAGTGTAGGACCCTGAAGACTGATGGTCCCATTTTCTCAAGTCTCAGGCAATATGTACCACAGCATTTGGAGCCACCTCAATGCGGAGAAGGAAAAAAATCATGAAATCCACTTATAAACTAATACAATAATTTAAACAAGCATTTAGGAACCCCACCTCCATTTTTAGTACAAAGACAAAAAAGATTGCACTCTTTACCAGGTACATATGCCAGAAAAGTTAATCTTTTGTTTTGGCAGTTTGCGAAACTAGTGCCATATGCAATTGAATGCCTAAATTGTTGAGCTCTACACCATGTCATTTTCCCCCAGAAAGCGCTAGTGTTTCTAGAGAAATTTTGACTTTTTTCTAATTGTTAAGCAAAATAAGATGATCTCTCTCTTGACTGGATTGACCTGGAACCACCTATTGCTCACTGCGCTACAATACCACCAAGAAAATTGTCTAAAATACACCACTCCAAGCCAACACAGAAAAAGGGCAGATTTTGGCAAAAGGGGATGGTAACAGTAAGGAGATATGGAAGAGCAAGGGAGGTGAAGAGAGGCAGTGAGTCGATAAGAGCAGCAAGTTGATGCAGAGCAATGAGGTAAGACACAAAGTAATGAGATCTGCAAGGCAGGGCAACAAGGTGAGACTGAGGAGCTAGGAGAGTCGGGGGCAAGCTATGTAGAGAGGAGAGGCGGGGAATTGAATAGAGCAAGACAGTAATAAAACATGTAAAACTTCAAAGAACACTATCAGACACTGTTGCCTGATGGAGCCAGACACAGATTCCCCTATCACTATGACTCAGGGTCATACCACGGTCTCAGCCAAGTGTTTAGAGCATGATTTGAGATAATATTTGTTAGAGCCAACATCCTTATTTGTCTTTCCATAAAATGGGGAAAGTGGGGAACAACACGTGTTTGGTAAATACCACTTGAAGGGGCACAAAGAGAGGAATTGGGTAGCCACTCTTCCTCCCTGTCATTGGCATCCAGGTGTATTGGTTGTTACTTGTTCAAAAGTGGTGAAATCTCAATTATTTAGTTAAGTCACATACATGGCAATTAACATTGTGTTAATAGCAAAATTCAGAGTCTGATAAATTCTGTTACTTGTCTGTACTTTTTCATTTGAGGATTGAACAACCATCATATGCAATAAGCAGCAATGTCTGCATTAAAATTGTCTAAAATTGATTACTGCTGTGCACTTCTTTTTAATTCTCAGACCAGATTTTTGAATAAACTGCAGGTTCTGAAAAATGCTGCTGCCCGTCTGCTGCTCCCCATAGCAAAACATCAGTCAGTATTTAGTCTTCTGCCAGTATTACATTGGCTTCCTATAAAAAGACGGATTGAATTCAAGTCCCTTTGCATTGCCTTTAAGGCACTGCATGAGCTTGGTCCTGAATATTCCAAACACAAAGTTCGAGGCATATGAGCTGTAGATCATATACTGTGCATAGATCGCCATTTGGTGTTTGGCTCGGATGTTTGCAGTTTGTTTTTTGTTCGAAGAAGTCTTTGTAGTCACCAGATTGGTGACTCCTCCTTACGATGATAGTGCGCATGTGCATCAACTCCATCCCCAGATTGTTTTTTCCCGCCATCGGGTCCGGATGTGATTTGCTACGCTCCGGGTCGGTATCGTCTTCGAACCCCCTTCGACGCGCAGTCCTTCATCACTCGACGGTATTGTTCTCGATCGCGTTCCCCTTTCGACGCTCATCCTCCAACTTCAAAAAATCTTCGACCAAGAGCTTCGATGCGGGCCGTTGGGCCTGCCCGCGACGACCACGATGCCCGTCGATGGAACGGACTCCGTTTAACAAATGCCCCAGGTGTGGTGCTAAATTCCCACACACAGACTTACATGAAGTGTGTAACATCTGCCTCTCCCCCGAGCACGAGGAAAAGCACTGCGAGGCCTGTACCTCCTTCCGGTCGAAGAAAACCATCCGTGATCGTCGGGCTCGACGACACGAAATGTCTCGCGGCAGCAGCTCGATTCCAGACATCTTCGGAGCAGGTTCGAACGTCCATCCAGAACTCCAACCTGCAGAAGAGGATATCTCCGTGTCCGAAGCCGACGACTCCGAGGAAGACGAACAGAACCTCACCCCGGCTCAACGAACAGTGAGTACTAACAACCAGCCCCCCACCAAACCCAAACCTAAGGCTCCGGTAACACCTTCGCCCTCGGGCTCAGGTCAACACCGTGAACATATTTCAGACGCCCCGCCCTCGGGCCCGGCTATGAAACCGAAACAAAAGACTTCCGACTCGGGCTCGAGTCGGCCCCATTCCGGCATCGAACATACACCTTCGGCACCGAAGCCTAAGACCAAACCGGGGCCCCACACTTCATTGCCAGCACTGAAGACACCTTCGACGCCGAAAGCCCCGACACCGAAACCACTAAAACACAAAGCTTCGGAGCCGAAACAGGACAAACCGAAAGCTTCGGAACCGAAACAAGACAAACCAAGAGCTTCGGAGCCAAAGAAAATCTCGGATCCGAAAACTCCCTCACCAAAGATTTCGGAGTTGAAAACACATACAAAAACTGCACAGCTTAAGACAGCTAAACAACACTCTACGGCCAAGCTTCCGGCGCCGAAACCAGACTTGCCACTAAAAGACCTTTCTTCTCAAGAATCTTCGGATCCAAAGCAGAAAACACTGCATATTGACCCCGAAACTGGTCAACTTCTCATCAGACCTCCTAAAAAACGCAAATAAGACCTCCCAGAGGATCCTCCAATACCTCTCAAACGCAAGGACATTGGTACTAACCCTTCTCCCCCTTATATACCTCCCTCTCCTCCTCCTCCTGATCCTAACTTATTTATCTCACCAGGTAACTCACCATCACCTACACTCTCACCTGTGCCACAGGATGGTGATGATGATGATGGTGGGGATGGGGATACACTAGGGAATGATAACGACATACCACAGGACCCAGACCCATTGGATGACTATAATCATGATCCAGATCTACACAATGACCCTGATCTGTACCCCTCCAGGCCATCACCACCTGATGATAACATTGGGTTTGCACAACTTATTAATAGGGCTGCTCACTACCATGGGGTAGAACTACACACTGATTCCCTAGAAGAGGACTTCTTAGTGGAAACATTTGCACCCTCACAAAAATCCACCCACACCCTTCCCATGTTAAAAGGCATGTTGAAACACTACAGAAGTATTCAAAGACCCTGTTAGAGCCCGAATATTTACGCCACGGGTGGATAAAAAATATAAAGCAGCTCCCACAGACCCAGTGTACATCAAGGGCCAGGTACCTTTAGACTCTCTTGTTGTGTCTAACGCACGCAAGAGGGCTAATTCCCAAGCTACAGGCGACGCCCCTCCTCCTGACAAGGAGTCAAAGCTTATAGACGCTTCAGGGAAAAGAATTGTGTCACAGGCTGCTAACCATTGGTGCATCGCCAATGCTCAAGCTCTCCTAGCACGCTATGACAGAGCCCACTATGACGAGCTGGAAAAACTAATGCAGTACTTACCAGACGAACACAAAAATAAGGCCAATGAACTCATTCAGGAAGGCAAACTAATAACTAACACTTCCATAAAATGCGCCCTAGATGCAGCTGATACAGCATCTCGTGCCATTAACACCAGCATATTACTGCGTAGACCCGCTTGGCTTCGAATCTCCGGATTCAAGCAAGAAGTTCAAACCACCATACTCAATCAGCCATTCGATCAAGAGAACTTTTTGGACCTACAGCCGATTCTTCATTGGAGAAAATGAAGAAAGATTCCGAGACTGCTAAGTCCATGGGGGCCTTGCAACTCCCTTCCAACAGGGGTTCCTTTCGCTGCTCCTTTTACAGGGGTGGCTCCAAGACAATGTTGTCAGAAAATCCCTCCACATCTTACAAAAGTCCCAATCAATCTACCTCCCCCAAAGGATATTTTCGGGGAGGATACAGAGGGAACAATAATAGGGGAAGAGCCAGAGCTAACAACACCCGCAATTCCTCTAACACCAAGCAGTGACTTTCCTTCACTACCCCCTGACCATTCCACTCCTGTCGGGGGACGCCTCTCACAGTTCCTACCTGTCTGGAACTCCATCACAACAGACAAGTGGGTAAGACAAATTATCCAGTATGGTTATTGCCTAGAACTCACCTCCACTCCCCCAAATATCCCTCCCAGACAACGTCCAATGTCATCACAACATCTGACTCTCCTAAAACAAGAGGTTCTCTCCCTCTTACAAAAACATGCAATAGAACCAGTCCCCTTGGCTTATCAGGGCACAGGGGTTTACTCCCTATATTTTCTAATTCCAAAAAAGGACGGCTCTCTCAGGCCAATACTGGACCTCAGACCATTAAACCTCTATATTCTGTCAGATCACTTCCACATGGTCACCCTCCAACAGGTGCTCCCGTTGCTTCAACAAGGCAACTTTCTTTCCACTCTGGATTTAAAGGACGCCTATTTCCATATTCCCATTCATCCAGCTCACAGAAAATATCTCAGGTTCCTGGTGGACGGTCAACACTACCAATTCAAAGTACTCCCATTCGGGGTGACCACAGCACCCAGAGTCTTCACCAAGTGCCTCGCAGTAGTTGCAGCTCACTTAAGAAGACAACACATTCACGTGTTCCCATATCTGGACAACTGGCTCATAAAAGCCAAGTCACACAACAGCTGTGTTCACCACACCCGCAAAACAATTCAGTTGCTCCACAACTTGGGATTCACCGTAAATTTCACCTAGTCCCACCTTCAACCATCCAACATACAAATGTATCTAGGAGCTACAATAGACACTTCCAAAGCTCTAGCATACCCCAACTCAGTCAGAATACACAGCATACAAGCTCTAATATCACTCATTACCAGCTCAAGTGTTCATGCAATTAATAGGGATGATGGCCTCTTGCATTCTAATCGTCCCGTATGCAAAACTCCACATGCGTCCTCTACAGGAATGCTTAGCACGTCAATGGAACCAGGCTCAAGGTCAACTAACAGATCTGGTGTTGGTAGACAGCCGCACATATCGCTCTCTGCACTGGTGGAACACACAAAACCTTTCCAAAGGGCGGCTGTTCCTCGACCCTGTTCCACAGATAGTGCTAACAACAGACGCATCGCTCACCGGCTGGGGAGCTCATCTCCAAAACCTTACCATTCAAGGCATATGGACTACAAAACAAAAACAATTCCACATAAAACACCTGGAATTACTAGCAATATTTCTAGCATTTGAAATCCTTTCAACTCCATCTAGTAGGCAAAGCTGTTTTAGTTCGTACAGACAACATAACAGCAATGTACTACAACAAAAGCAGGGAGGAACACATTCTCTACAGCTTTCACACTTAGCTCAACGCATATGGAAATGGGCCATTCCACAAAACATATATCTCCTGGCAGAACACCTCCCAGGAGTACACAATCAAATCGCAGATCTGCTCAGTCGTCAACAACAACAGATCCACAAATGGGAACTTCATCCTCAAGTTCTTCTTCCATTCTTTCAAATGTGGGGCTACCCAGAAATAGATCTGTTCGCCACACACCGAAACACAAAATGCCCAACCTTCGCGTCCAGGTATCCACACCCGTTGTCCAAAGGGAATGCGATATGGATGAACTGGTCAAGGAAATTTGCTTACGCTTTTCCGCCTCTCCCACTCATTCCATTAGTGGTTCGGAAGCTCAAACAGCATTCCCTCACACTAAGCCTAGTTGCTCCCACATGGGCTCGACAACCCTGGTTCCCAACACTACTGGAACTGTCAGTAGTTCCTCATCAAAAACTACACCTCTCTCCCAAACTTCTCACTCAGAACCATGGAGAGATAAGGCATCCAGATACCAATGAACTCAACCTTGCGATCTGGCACCTGAAGTCTTTGAGTTTGGCTACCTTAATCTCCCGCCAGACTGCATGAACGTCATTAAAGAGGCTAGATGTCCTACTACCAGAGCATGCTACGCAGCAAAGTGGAAACGATTTGTAATTTACTGTACAAACAATAAAATCAATCCATTAGACGCTTCCACTCAAAACATTATTTGCTATCTATTACACCTACAACGCTGTAACCTAGCAAACACATCTATAAGACTACATCTAGCTGCAATAGCAGCTTATCTACAAAACAGACAACACTTGTCTTTGTTTCGAGTACCCGCTATTAAAGCTTTTATGGAAGGACTTAAAAGAATAATTCCCCCTAGAGTTCAGCCCTCTCCAGTGTGGAATCTTAATATCGTCCTTACAAGGCTCATGGGACCACCTTTTGAACCCCTGCACAAATGTGAGCTACAATTCCTCACTTGGAAAGTAGCTTTCCTTATAGCCATCACATCTCTTAGAAGAGTGAGTGAGCTTCAGGCACTAACCATACAAGAACCATTTTTGAAAATTCATCACAACAAAGTGGTTCTCAGAACTAATCCAAAATTTTTACCTAAAGTTCTGTCTGCCTTTCACCTTAACCAGTCTGTTGAGCTACCAGTTTTTTTCCCTCAACCAGACTCAGTGGCAGAAAGGGCTCTTCACACGCTAGACGTTAAAAGAGCACTACTCTATTACATTGAAAGAACTAAGTCCTTTAGAAAGACTAAACAACTTTTCGTTGCTTTTTCCCCACCTCATAAAGGCAATCCCATTTCAAAAGCAGGTATTGCACGGTGGATTGTTAAGTGCATCCAAATATGCTACTTTAAAGCCAAGCGTACATTAACCATTCCCCCTAGGGCTCATTCTACACGCAAACTAGGAGCTTCTATTGCCTTCTTAGGGAACATTCCCTTAGATGACATCTGCAAAGCTGCAACATGGTCTACACCGCACACATTTACAAAACACTATTGTGTAGATGTGCAAGCAAAACAACAAGCTAGTGTGGGCCAGGCTGTCTTAAGAACACTCTTTCAAACCACTGCAACAGATACAGGTTAGCCACCGCCACAAACGAAACTGCTGTATAGTCTATGCACAGTATATGATCTACAGCTAATATGCCTCGAACGGAAAATGCTACTTACCAGTATGCATCTGATCTTGGCATGTAGAGCTGTAGATTCATATACGCCCACCTGCCTCCCTGGGTACCTTTATCTGTGGCAGGGTTATCTTACTTACATACATCACACATGGACATCTATTTCTATTTCTTACTTACTCCATAATCACCCTTTATGGCGAAAACAATCTGGGGATGGAGTCGATGCCCATGCGCACTATCATCGTAATGAGGAGTCACCTATCTCGTGACTACAAAGACTTCTTCGAACAAAAACAAACTGCAAACATCCGAGCCCAACACCAGATGGCGATCTATGCACAGTGTATGAATCTACAGCTCTACATGCCAAGAACAAATGCATACTGGTAAGTAGCATTTTCCTTTCTTTGATGTGTCCCAAGAAAGACATCTGCGTTCTTCATCGGCTTTCAATCTCGTGATTCCTAAAGCCAAAACAGTTTTCTGGGTGGAAGAAGTTTTGTGGTTGGCACAGCCAGGCTTTGGAACTCTCAGCCACCAGCCCTTAAGAAACAAATCTGATCTTCTTTCTTTTCGTAAATCTTTAAAAACCTGGCTGTTTAACAAGTAAACCTTTTCTTTTCCTCCGAATCAGAGCTTGGCACCTAGACACCTTTGGGTAGTAGTGCACGGTATAAATTAACTTTTCATTTCATTTCATCCAGAAATTGCCCAAACTATTGGCCAAGTTCCCATCCTCATCCCAAATGAAGCAAATCCATAAAAATAAAAAAATCATATGTATTGACAAAATTGTTTTATTTTACTTTTCTAACAATATCATGGGATTAAAAAACACTTACCTTACAATAAACAACCACTGCCAGGGCTGTTTACAAGGGTAAGTTACCCTTGTGAGTAATTTACACTTGATACTTTCCTCTTACACTTTTGAATAACTTTACTATTTTCGGCTATTCACATTATCCAAGTGTAAAGATACTCAAAGTAAGTGTAGACTTTCACATCTCCACACCCCGAAAAAGGGGGTGGAGCTAACTTTACGAGTGTGACAACAACAAAACAAGCATTGGCATAGCCAATAGGTCTTGCATTTAGGAATTTATAAGTGTTCAGCCATGCAGCACATTATCCTGGGTGCTGTGCCGCCAGGGATTGAAGATCTATACAATTACTACACACTGGGTCATGCAGTCTAATTCAAGAATACATGCTTGCCACAGGAAACATTTATAGACACATTCCAAGGCTTTTTAACGCACCAACAGAAAGACAAGTGCGTTGATGCAAGTCAACAGTACTATAACACTGTGTGCGACTGCATCACTAGTCAGGTGAAAACATGTTAATCACAAGGTCTGCAACTATAGGGATAAGGAATTGGGCTTAGTTCCCGTCAATCTGTGGTGAAATTTCATGGCAGTATTCAACTAAACAAATGCATACCTAAATCATATCTAATTGGAAAAAAAACGTGCTTTCATAAGAATGAACTGTATCCATTATCTTGAGAGTTTCCATGTTCAAAGCCACAAATATATGCAGCCGTTTTGAAGCCTGTGCATCAACATTAACAAAAATGAATGTGTTAGTCTGTAACGTAACTGGTGCTCATGTAAAGCGCTCCGATACCTTTGGGTCTAGTTCGCGCTATATAAAACGCCACAACAACAAAGAGGTAGATTAAAAAAAAAAAATGGGGGAATTTATTTCCCCATTAACGTCCATTGAAGAGGAGGTAATTTTAGTTAGGAGAAAGCAACTTTTGGCTTTAAAAATCGGGATCTCCCTCCTGAATCAGGTCTGTTGGCATGCATGAGTGTGTTGCTGATGTGCAAGATGGGTAGAGGATGTTGATTTGTCAGAATCAGCTTAGAATGCAGGTAAAAGCGGGCTGTGGCAAAGGGGCATGCGAACATGAACTTCTTTCCAACGCATCACCAATTCAAAGTGTAAAACTAAATTGGGAAATGTAAGCATCTGCAAAATCCTCTAGGCTGGCCTGGGCATCATTTAAAAAAGGCCATTGAGAGAGGGCTGTGTGCAGGCGTTTCCAACCAGGATTATTTGGGAATGTGAGCGTAGGCAGGCAGCTCTAGCAAGAGGCCCCGTGAAACAAAGGAAAGTTCGTTTACACAAGGTATTTGTTTGGAAATGTACGCCATGCAACAAAAGAAAATTTGTTTACCCACGGCATTTGTTGAAAAATGCAAGCGCGCTAAGCCTGCCCAGTGGTCATGATCGTAAAACATTATAAAAAATTCAACATTAAACGTAGCACCCATCCGTGAAGCGGGTGCCATGCAACAAAAAGTTTGTTTACACATGCTATTTGTTTGGAAATCCAAGCGTGCTAAGCGTGCGCCGTACTTATGATGGTACAATATAAAATCAAAAATCAAACGTGGGTCAAATTAAATGCGCGCTTAAGAGATAATGAGCAAGGCTTGTTCCAAAAGCAGTCAGAAACAGGAAAAACAAGACAACACTTCAACCATGCACGAGAAACTAAACCATACCTGCAAAAACCAGCGCGGCCGCGTAAGTGAAAGCGACCGCGCTGTGTTTATTTAGTAACCTGATCCACGACGCGATGAGGAATGCAGCTACACCCTGCGCACCGCTGCTCGCTCCCGAGACCCAAAGGCCGTGGGAGTGAACATTTGAAGAAGAGGTGGGACATGCACCCGCCTTGTGGCCATTTGCGTGCTTTCATTATTGAAAGCCACACGCAAAGGCCAATCAAATGTGTGGGCGGAGTCACACCCACACGGAGAAGTTTCGGGGAAGTTTGGAGTGCTCACAAGAAGCCTCCAATAGAGCAGCGCCTGCGCGCTGCGCTAGGCTCGACCTAAAAACACAGAACAGTAGTAAGTCTACCACCGCACATGGCAAAACCGTTGTACTGGAGGAAAAACGAGATCACTGAAGTGTACTAGACACAGCACGCACTGCTGGTGCCCTAAGGCTTCCAAATGCACAATATTAAGCAAACAATGTGTCAAATAGTCAAGCAGTCTATACAGTTCATGTCATGCAAGAGAGACACAAAACCAATGAATTTTTCCACTTCAACAGCAATGATTTAATGAGTTGCTTGTAGGCTTAACGTCTTGTTTACAAATGTTGCATGACACTTGCAGACGACGCAAGAAATTGCATCCTCAATGGAAAAGAATATTCATGGCTGCAACACGTAACCCAATGCATTTCAGGTGGGAATCACCCTTCATCAGGGGTAACTGTAATTAAAGAATCACTGATTACATGTGAGGAATACCTACACAGGTTCAAACGCAGACAAGAGATACCAAGGAAAAATCTGAACCTTCCCATGTGCTTATAGGAGCATAAAACCAACTACCAGATTAGTGCGTGCTGTTTACAATAACAAACAAGAGATGAGAAATGGAGACAAACGACATGCCAGCATCAGGCAATGTTAAGGCTGTTGCTTGAATGCTCAAAGCAATGCATACTTCAATAAATGAAAGACCGATGTGCTCAATGAGGCATCAGGAAAAAAAGAGAGAAAAACATCAAATCCCAGCGTGCACTAGTTCTAGTGTGTTTAGAGAACAATTTACCGAACATAATCAGTGGAATACACAGACCCAAAGAAGCATGCAATCGAAAGGCCGTAGGTACAGAGAAAAATGTACAAAGAAAAAAGTATGCACAGCAACCATACCAGAAATGTGCCATGAATGGCACGCGACGTGCCAAAACATCAAATTAACGCTGTGCAGAATACAGACCAGAAGAGACGGAATCCCTGCCAGTCACAGAAAATATGCAACTCGCTATAAGAATTGCAGCGACTGGAATGTGATGATTAGAAATACCAACACTCGAGTGAAAACACTAGAACCAAGTACTTGAGAGAGTATATAATTGGCCGTAGCCCCAAACGTACCACGCGGTCGCAATCCTGTGACACTGAAAATCAAGGAAAATTAGTATCAGTGAAATAGATATGACTCCGGAATAGCGTGCGTGTGACCAGAACAGAAAGAAACTTAACATGCCAGTGAGTTGACGAGACTCTGAAATAACCTACACCAAACGTGACGCTAAATCAGGATAATGTGCCCCAACGAAATGAACAAGGATGGCTATAAAACTAACATGCAGTAGTGTCAACGTGCGTCAACGCACGCCCAGCATGCTCCGAAATGGACAACAGAGTAAATGCTGGAACTGCACCTATAACCATGAAGTGCGCATTGATGTGCAAATCATGCAAACGTTTTGTGAATGCGGTGGTGAATAAAAACTTTTCTAGCTATCGTGTCAATAATTTTCAATTCTATTAAGGAGACGAGGATTAAGCTTCTCTTTCTTAACTTACGTAAAAACAGCAGCCAATCAAAACTTTATAAATGGAAAAAAAACACATTTCCCATGAGCCCCAGTGGTCCAGTCTCCACCAATCACTGGGGCATACACCATATGAAAGCCCATGAAACTATAACACTTCCTCTTTCTTTGTCTATAATCTTCAAAAGTCATTTCCAAAAGTTCTTGTCACTGCAAACTCTAAAACTCGAATCCTCACGGAACCCGGAATCTTACGCCAAACATGTCAACCATATGAACTGCGAAGGGACAACTTCTCCTCTGATAGACGTTTGAACTGAACCAAAAGGCACCCAAGTTTTCAGGTTGCTTTAGCCTCTGCGCCTGTAACAAAAAAAGAAAGCAATAGTACAGCCTTCACCAATTCTGAAACTCATCTCACAGGGCGGGAATATCACTTTCTGGGTAGAACTAAGTTAACATTAGAGATAACATAATGCAGTGTTCAAATATGAATAAACAGTCATGCATAAACCACCAACTTAGGGCGGGATAATCCTCGCCTCCGTGTCCTGAATTCTTGATGCGATAGCTAGAATTTTTTTAATTCTATGTCAGGAACGGAGGCTTCGGATTATGCTAGTTTAAAGTTGTGCTACAATATTGGAGGCAACATCGACCACTGGTTTGTGATAAAACACTTTAAAAGTTGAGTCGGAAGACCAGTCCGCTGCAGCCATAATGTCCTCCAAAAGAGAACCAGTGGAAAAAGCATTAGAGGCCATGGCTCCCCTGATTGAATGTGCTCCAAAACGAGACACATCAATTCTCGCTTCTGCAAGAATCCATCAGACCCAGCCGGCTAGGGTTGCAGAAGTGACTGGGTGGAAAGGTTTCTGTAAAGAAATAAGTAGTTGGCCTGCTTGATCCGTTCTCAATTCACAAGTATGTTCTTCTTAACATTTCAAACATTTTTCTACACATAATGTTTGGTGATGAGGAAAAGCTGGGTAAACAATGCATCTCGAATCAGTCTTAGTACGTTTCGATATGGAAAAAGACCCCCCCGAAAGGAGTAAACACTGTACCTGCTATGTCCAAGGCTCGAACATCCGACACCCTTCTGCAGAAGATAAGGCACAACAATAAAGTAAGTTTTGCCGATAACTGTTTCCGCGTAAGATCCTCATTAGCCGGCCAAGCCCTGAGAAAGTATAAAACCACATTTACGTCCCTTAAAGTAGAGTATTTTGGTTGCAGGGGCTCACTATCCTTATACCTCTTAGGACCTTGCACACCAGAGGATGTTCCTCCACTGGTCTACCATCCAAATGAGGATGACCCGCTGAGATAGCGGAACGTAAATGGTTTACCCTTCTATAGACCAGTCCTTGAGTGGCCAAATCTGACAAAAAATTCACAATGATATGAATTCCGAATCCCACGGGATCCACCTCCCGTTCACTGCACCAAGCAACCCAGTGACAGCAGGTGGATTCGTAGCTCTTGTGAGTAGAGGGAGCCCAAGATTGGGATAAGAAAATCAATATATCCGCCGAAACTCTTGGCATTTGCCAACATCCCCTGAAAGTCACCACACCATGAGGCACAAGAGTCCCTGACTCATCAAGGGATGAAGATGGCTCACCGGATACATTAGGAGGTCCGGTTCTGACTGATTGGGAATTGGAAGGGTGCAGGATAACTCCATTGCCACTGGGAACCATGACTGTGCCTTCCAAAGAGGGGTAACTAACACCAACTCCGCTATCTGCCTGCTCACTTGCGCCAGAACCCTCTGAATCATTGAAAATGGAGGGAAGGCGTATGACCGGCCCACTGACCAATCCTGTAGAAGCGCATCCTAGCTCACTGCTCGAGGATCCGATCTCTAACTGTAGAATCTTGGAAGCTGAGCTTTGAGTCAGGAGGCAAATAGGTCCATCGTGCATGGACCCATGCGCACATTCAGATACTGAAACACTTGTGGATGCAACCTCCAATCGCTGGAGTCTCAGAGAAAACAGGAATTCCAATCCGCTCGTACATTGGACGAGCCCAAAATGTATTCTTCCGTCACCGAAATTTGAGTCTGAAGGCAATAATGCCAAAAGTCTTTGGCAATCTCCGCCAAAAGCCGAGACCTCGTCCCACCTAAGCGGTTGATGTAACGTATCGCCGATACATTGTCCATCTGCAAGGCGATGCAACAACTCATCTTGTGTGGTGACAATGTACGAATCGCAAAGGACCCGCCAGTAATTCTAGGCAATTGATGTGGAGCAAGAGTTCCTCTAAGGACCACCTGCCCCCGGTTTCCACTCAGCCGCATCAGGATCTCCAGCCCCAGCGGCTGGCATCCGACTCTATCACTACCTCTGGGGTCGAAGCGAAGATCGCCCTGCCATTCCAGGCATTCATGTGCTCCAGCCACCAGGACATCTGTCTTGACCTCCTCTGTCAAGGAAATCTGTTCAGAGTAAGACAGACCCCTGCGAAGATGGAGAATTGTCAGATGTATCAGGGCCCGATAATGTAACGGACCCGGAAAGATGGCTTGTATGGACGAAGCCAATTAGTCCCGCTAGATGAGCAATTGTCCTCAAGAATATAGTCGGAGAGATAAGGGCTCTCCTCAACTCCTTCTTGATGGACACCCGTTTCCATAATGGTAGGAGAGGTTGGGCTCGGATGGAGTCCACCTGAAAGCCCAGAAAATCCAATACCTGTGATGGCACCATGACTGACTTTTCCCTGTTGAGGACAAACCCCAGATTCTGGAGAAGTCATCCTGTCCATGAGAGATGAAGAAGGACCGTTTCCTTGTCCTGTGCCATGACAAGAATATCGTCCAGGTAAATGATCAATCGAACCCCTCGCTCCTGAAGGTACTGAATGACCGGACGAAAGATCTTGGTGAAACACCAAGGGGCGGAAGAGAGACCGAATGGCATGGCGGTGAATTCGTACCACCGATGGTGCCATTGGAACTGAAAGAATCTTCGATGAGGGGTGAAGATGGGCTCTGCCAAATACGTGTCTTTTAGATTTAAGCGAACCAGCCAGTCACCTTCCTGTAGAAGATCTCGCAATAAGTGTATGCCCTCCATCTTGAAGTGGCGATACACAATCCAGGAGTTGAACTCCTTTAAGTTGAGAACTAGGCAAAAACCCTGGTCCTTCTTGGGAACCAAAAAGATAGTGCTGATGAAGCCCCTGGGATGTAAGGTCGTCGGAGTCACCGCACCTTTGTTTATGAGGGACTGAACCTCTTTGTCTATGAAAGACGTCTCTGTGTGAGAAAATTGGAGAAGGAGCGGTTGACTCCCCTGCCAAGGAGTGGAATAAAACTCCACATGAAACCCTTGTATTGTCTGTAATACCCAAGGATACTGTGAAATCGTCAACCAATTGTGATAAAACAACTGAATCCGAGCCCCCACCATGACTTCTGACTGAGGAAGTAAGCTCACCTGTGTAAGAGGCATCCGCGGTGTTGTCTCCGCCTCAGTAACCCCCATGACCAGCGTGACCTCTGCCGCCTCTATTTCGTGTAGGGTAGAAATTTGAGTAACGTTGAGGGGCGCCCCCTCCTCTGATCGCTGAACAGCAAAGCGTTGGCCAATGTGCCAGCCTCATTGGTGGCCAAATCTGCCAGCTGCGGTTCGATACGTGTAAGAATTAACTTGCGCCGTTCGGTGGACAATGCGCAATTGGTGTTACCCAGTAGACAAAGAGCCCTTTTGACCCATTCCAGGACTTCACCAGGATCCAACTGGGTTTGGTTGTCCTTAGCCTGCCCCGCCAAATCCAAAATTTTTGTGATGGGATTGGAAATATCTAATACTTTGTCCTGGCAGCCCCTCCAGGGTCTGTCCAGACCCTTCTTGGGGTCTTTGAAGAACTTCTTTAGGAACGTGGCCATGTTGGGGTCGAGTTCTGGTGTATCCGCCACTTTCCCCTGTAGAGATGGGCATGGGCACTCTGAGCGCAACGTATTGCGCACTTCCCTCTCAAAGTCTTGATGCAAATTAGCTTGCACGTAGTGTGCCACCTCCATACAGGGAACCCATTCCGTAGACCGAGGGTGGATAATTTCCCTGGGGTCAAACAATAGATTCTTGTTGGTTGGTAAATCAGGCTTCACATGTTACACCTTGCGTATACGCTTGACGGCTGGTTCAGAATCTTCTGAAAGTGTCTCCTTGTCTGAAGGGGAATCAGAGGAGGACGTGGAGGGGTCCGCCGTGACGGTGGAACTCATTGGGAAACCAGATGGTTCAAAATAATCAGTAGTTCCGTATTCATGGTCCCGTAGGACTGATTGCGCCAACTGTGAGAAGACCTCAGCCGAGGACCCTCTGGAGGAAGGACTGCGGGCAAAGCCCGCCTTATGCCAAGCCAGATCCCGTTTAGTCGAGCCCCCTGCTGTGCCCATCAGTTCACGACGGCCATAACGAGCCAGGGGTTGGACAAATGGTTGTAAGGCTTTAATTAGGGCTCGGTTCACCGAGCTCTGCACTTGAGTATCCAGTGCCTCAACTAGACACTCCTCCATATCTGGTTCAAACGGGACTTCTGCGTATTCCAGATAGTCATCACCCTCGTCTTCCTGATATGCCATTGCCAACCACTTTGCTGAGGGTCAGTAGGAGGTTTAAAGGGGGAAAGTTAGCCCTGATCAGGTGCAATCCAAGTTAAAAGAATTTATAACCCGGGTCAAGTAACCCCAAAAGTTGCCAAAAGTCGATGTGGAGGGAAGCACCTGTCTCTCCTAAGGCAAAGCCCTTGTAATTCGTTTATTTTGCCCCGTCAGGCGTTCTCCGGGACTTAAATGCTCAAGCGTCTCTCTCTGTGGCCACGCGGTGAACCGATCGGTAATTTGTTTCTGATTTCGGTCTCACCGCGCATGCGGGAGCAGCCACAGCGAGAGGACTGGCTTAACAAGCGCGTACACCGCGCGTCCTGGTCCCTCTCCACGGCAACCGAACAACGGGTGGCATAGCCCCCGAGTATGTACGCATTAAAATAATCACAGTTTGTTTAACAATAACGTTATACTAGTCAAAGAAAATACATCATAATGAGCAAGAAAATAAATGACGTAACTTCTGCTGCTAAAGTGTTATAGTTTCATGGGCTTTTATATGGTGTATGCCCCAGTGATTGGTGGAGACTGGACTATTGGGGCTCATGGAAAATGTTTTTTTTTCATTTATAAAGTTTTGATTGGCTGCTGTTTTTACGTAAGTAAAGAAAGAGAAGCATAATCCAAAGCCTCCATTCCTGACATAGAATACAGGTTAAAAAAATCACCTCAGGAAAAAATCAATAACAGATCTGAAATGGCACATGACTACTGTCACGGTGATTAGAAGAAAGATTTCCTGACTGAAGACAGTCTATGCTGTTGATTCAATATGGGAGGTGACTTGCCTCTGCAACAGTGTAAATATCACATTCAGAGCGACCAGGTGACATATCATCAACAGTAAAGGAAGTTAAACTTGCGCGACAGGAAGTATATAACTTCCATATGTGGTTATCCCTTGTATAACAAATACAGAAAACAATAAAAATAAACTACAAAATGTATGATGTGTGCATATGGTATTCAGTGATAGAAATATCACTGTATCAAATACCTAGATATGACATTCAGACTATCCAAGTGACATCTCATCAACAATTACACTTGCTAAACAGGAAGTATATATCTGTCATATGTGATTGTCCATTATATAACACAAGCAGAAAACAATACAAGCAGTCTACAAACTGTACAATGTGTGCATAAGGTATCCAATATTAAAACATGTCACTGTAACAAACACCTGAGATATCTAACACAGATTTGATATAACATGTGTGTGACATATCATGCACAGTGTTGGTAGTTACATCTATTGAGCAAAACGAATATGTGTGAATTGGTGGCTGATCGGTACTAAAAGCAAGGAAAATGACCACATAAAAGATATGCAACATGTACAGTGTGTGCATAAAGTATTACGCTGTGCCGAATGGCTAGGGTACCTTATGTAGGTTTTCTCTGGCAGCTGGAAATTATGTGTATGTGGCAAATGCATGTGTTGCATGGGGTAAATACTCTTAAACAGGGAAAGTGGAGATTTCTACAGGAAGAGAAGGTTTAGAGGAAACAGGCAAGTTCCAGTTTGTCGTTGAGGCCCGTGGGGATGAGACAATTCAAATACTTGATCCAGTGCATCTCATGTTGCGATAAACATTTCTGGGTATTGATTTCTGGATTCTCCAATATGGTTTCAAGCACTGTGAATCTGAGTTGTGTAATGTTGTGGAAATGTACCTTTTAGGGGTACACTGGTGCTGGGTCACCCTCTTGTCCACGGGTTCAAAGACCAACAAAATAGAGATCAGCACTGGAGTTGGAATAAATAACAAGTTTATTAATCACTCATGAGCGGGACCATGTCCATACAACACTCTCAAGTGTTGCAGGAGGTAGTACACTGAAGTCACAGAACACAGGTCTTTTGTACAGGTTTTCTGCAATGCAAGCATGTGAACAGAAATAGGAAGAACAAGTTTTAGGAATAGCTATCAGCAAACAAGGGCAGATGAATAACCATGTGGTCAGCAAAGTGGGAGGGGAAGCAGGAATGCTTATGGCAGCAGTAAATGGTTGACAGTTAACATCTGGGACCAGGTGCACTGACAACTATAAACCCTCAGCACGTACATTGCTTTAGCTGAGTCAGGAAGTCAACAAAAATAGATAACACAAGCAGAGTGAAAAGACGAAAGAATTACGAAGGAAACTTAAATGGACATCATAGCCAAAATGGCTGTTGCTTATGCTAAGTAAAAATATTACACGTTTTCCACAGACGGCCCTTTTAGCATAAGCTAAGACATTTTTCTTATGCTTTAAAAGGGGTCCGATAAATATCATGTATATCAATTAGCATCATATTGCTGACTTCTCGGTCTATTGCTAAACTGGCATTTTCATTTTGGACATTCATTTTAGATGGTAGACAAGTAGTACAAGTGGAAATACAGAGGGAACAAAGCATTGGCCCGCATTGGTTACATAAACAACAAGAGAAGAGAATTGCAATAATTATGAATAAGGCCGACAATATTTTCAGACCCCATACAGAAAATATGTTCCAGAACCATCCAGCCCAAGTCCATGTTCCTGAGTCTTGATGTATCTCAGTAGCTATTTTATGCATTTTAGAAATAGCATCATAAACAGAAGGGGCGTGGTCAGGGATAAATACACAACAACTACTACCGATAATGCGACATGCTCCACCACGATCAGCTAGAACCACGTCTAGCACCATTCGGTTTTGCAAAGTCACAATTCTCGTAATTTGGAGTTCTTCTGTAATATTCCCAAGCGCCATTGCTGTCTGATTAGTCACAGCCTCTACTACACAGGTTAAGCGTCTAATCTTCCTACTATTTAAAGCCGCACCAACAAAGAAAAAGTGTCCCAAATTAAAGTCAACATATTGCTGTAATGCAGTATCAGTTTGATCCACTTCATCATTATTTATAGTTCTTTTGAATCGGTTCAAGGAAATGTCATTAAACAGTTTTTGATCTTTATGATAAGATGCAGGTGCTAGGAACACAGGAGGAAGCAAAAAGGACACATAACAGGTTCCAGACCATCCAATTGGTAGATGATAGTAGCCTTTACTCCCACAAATGAAATAAGTGTTGTGTGAGGACAGAAAACTGCTATTGTTCGTTCCAGTAATGTTCATTACTGTAGTACAGTCACTTTTTCCCACTGGAATACTGCCAAAACTGCTCACACAAAGATATGCTCGAGCTCTGGTAACAACGATGACAGGAGGCCCGTTACCCTTGGCCATTCGAGTGTTGGGGAAAACATAGCTTGTGGAGGAATCTCCTTTGCGATACTCCTCCTTTTCCCATACAGTTCCTTTGGCTTGTGGGTCCCCTTCCTCATCGGGGTAACAGACTTTGTTCAGTTTGGTGTTGAGGTCACCCACATCCCATGTTTCTGAGAGATTAAATACTTTAGAGGCATATAGAAGTTTGAACCAAGCTGGGCATGAGCCATTGTGAGAGAATGGCAGTGGTGACAACGGGATTCCTTTTATGTTCTGATGAGGAGGAATCTTGCCACAAACCCAACAGTTAGTAGCATTGCTTAGCTGGTGTGTCTGATGCAACATTTGAAGAAATGAATTGTTTCTCAGATTTTGCCGGTATCCCTGTTCATGTTGCTGCAAATCAAAATGATGGTGCTTTTTTTTTGCAGCAAGTGATGTAACAGTAATGTTAGGTAAGGAGGCTCCGGGCATTACTTCCTCCACTACCCACATTACAGTAGCGATGATGGCAGCAGTCAAAGTCAGACCAAGGATGCAGATTGTACAGCCGTTGCACGTTGTCGCAGCGATCTCCTTCTTCTTAGGCGAGCTCATTTTCATCGGCAAACAACAAAATAGATGATGCCCTAAGGTCCTGGGCAGGCGTTGGTTTCTTCACTAACATTGAGACGAGTAGTCACTAATAGGCTACCCCCTTTGTAGTCAGTCTTTAACCACCCAGGACAGTGGCTCAAACAGTCTCTTTCTGCGATGAAATGTCTTTCTTCCTGGATCGAAGCAGATATCTGGATGTACCAGGGATCGTGTGGTCCGGGAAGACTTCCTCAGGCCCTTCAGGTGACGCAGCTCGTCCTCTCTTGGTGACCAAAATGTCGCAATGATCTGTCAGCACAGCAGGGCTCACGAAGGAAGAGCTTCCCGCACCTGCTGATAAATAGAAGACAAGCTATCAGTTAACTGGGACAAATAGTCACTCATACTGGTGCAGAACAAAGGGCTTGGCGTAACTATTGGAAGGCGCTCTGGCACTCAGTAGTCCATGGGAGGGTCATCGGAGTGTCTTTAGTCAAAAGGGCCAATAAAGGTTTAATAATGTGCAAGAAACTGGGGATCCACTGCCTACAGAAAGAAGTGAGGCCAATCAGTGCACGAACATCCTTCTGAGTACGGGGCACAGGAGTATCTAAAATGGTCTGAATGCGATCTGGTGTAAGTGCACGTCCCTCCTTAGACAGGAGGTGACCTAAATAGGTAACCTGCTGTCTACAAAATTGTAATTTCTTTCGCGAGACTTTGTGATTGTGAGATGCAAGAAATGATAACAATAACAGTGTTCCTCCTTCACACTGCTCAGGGGTATCTGCAGCCAACAAGATGTCATGGACGTATTGGATAAGGGCCACCCCTTTGGGTACAGAAAAGGAATCAAGCTGCCTTTTTAATGCCTGACTGTAAATACTGGGACTCTCTGTACAGCCCTGTGGAGCTCTACAGAACCGATATGATCTATTTTTCAGGGTGAACCCGAACAAATAACGGCTGTCAGGATGGATGGGTATCGAGAAGAAAGCATTCTTCAAATCGATCACCGAAAATGTAGTGGCAGTAGGAGGGACCATAGTGAGAAGTGTAGTGATGTCAGAAACCACCGGATATTGGGGCACTACAATTTTATTAACCTCTCGCAAATCAATAATGAATCTGTAGATTTTAGTGTCGGTTTCTTTTTTCAAAATAGGAAGGATAGGGCTATTGCAAGTGTTATAGGGGACCTCTTCCACTACCCCCACTTTAATCAAATCCTGAACAATGTGTGCCAATGCTTCTTCACCTTCTCGAGATATTTTGTATTGAGGCAGTTGAGGCAATGAAACACCCTCCTTTACTTGAATATGTACAGGTGGAATAACCATTTGACCCACATCAGTTTCTGATTTAGCCCACAAAGTACTAGGTAAGGATGCCAGAGCGACGTCCTCATTGATAAGACAAGATCTCTCTACCATTGGGTAATTATCATTCAAAATAACACGCGCACCTTCCGGAGAACAACGTATTGTGGCACGAAAATATTTAAGCATATCGATACCCACAATGTTGTCCGGTGTGGTAGGGGAAAGCAAAAATGGACATGCTGCAGTGAATTTATCAAGTCTGAATTCAAGTGGCTGTGAAAGTGGGCTAGGTGTGGGTGTCCCATCGAATCCTATCGATGTTATCATTATGCCGGACAGGGGAGCCCTAGGAACCAGTTTTTTAGACAGAGCACTACGGGTAGCCCCTGTATCAACCAGAAACCGATCAGTTGAGCCCAAGACGTTTGCGTCAACATAAGGACCCATTTGATCTACTGGCACCTCAACCGGTTCCTTACCCCATCCTAGGCATCCCTATGCGTAATCGGAATCTGGAAGGACCTCAGCAGAATAATCAGACATTCGGTATTGATTTCGTCTATCAAACGCATTAGAGTAATTTGGTCCTTGTTCAACTGCCTCAAACCTGGGACGAGCTCCTGTACCTCCCCTGCTTCCTGAATTCCCTGGGCGTCCTCTCATACTTCCCCTTCCCCGCTGGTTCTGCTGACCTCGCAAAAGAGGGCACTCAGAACGCCAATGCCCAGTCTCTTTACAATAAGCACACTAATCAGGGGACAAATTTGCTCGAGGGAGAGGGGGTACTCCAGGTGTATACATTGCATGTCCGCCTCTTCCACCTCCCCTAAATGGTGGACCATATATTTGAGCCAACATAACTTTTGTCTTTAAAGCTTTATCCTTCTTATCCTCCCTGCCTTTCGCTTCCTGTTCCTGTCGCTCATAATATTGGGCCATAGTCAAAAGGGAAACTGGGGAAGACGTAGTCCAAGAACTCTCACTGGCCTTTAAGCGACTAGCTATTTCCAATAATATATTAGCGACAAATTTATCGACAAACAAATGCTTACCCGTATCATCGGCCAATGACTGACCACTAAAATCATGGAATGTTTCCTCAAACCTTGAAAAGAAATCAGAGACTGACTCATCCGTTTTCTGTTTACAGGACGCTAACGTAGTCCAATCTATTTTCTTAGGAGGTATGAGAGTCTTTAACTTAGTCACAATAGCTTTAGGAAGATCTAATATCTCCTTCTGATGTTTCTGCGCAGGCTCCCTTTCCGCATCTATTTGTTCTAAATGTTCCCAAGTATCACCATATGCTACATTGTCATCTATTTTACGTATCGTTCTCCACATATCAGGGGGCAAAATAAGCCCAAAGAACATATCAATATCTGGCAAAGTCATGGAGCAGGAGCTAATGGCTCCTTCCACCTCCTCATAGAAGGCGGCAGGATTTTTTCCGGGGGTCGGGCAAAGCCGCTTTAAGAGCCATCACATCAGCTCTACTCCAAGGAGTGTAAACCCAATTATATATAAAATATCCCTTTGCATCATCCGAAGTTTTGTCATCATTTGTTCCCGCACCCTTCGGAGGAACATACAGGGGTGCAGCTTCACGCATAGGTTTTACAGTAACTGTAGTACTACTGGGTGCAGCCTCTTCCACCGGAGCATCTACATTCTGTGCTTGAGATTGAACCGCTTCTATACCTCTCTGTTTTCTAGCTAATTCTTGCTCCTTTCGTAAACGCAATGTTGCGTCTCGTATTTTAACCACTCGTCTAATCATATCAGATAGGTTTGAAAAAGGAAAAGTCCCCTCTGTTAATCGTTTGTAATCAGTATTTATATCAGCTGGCTCTAGTTCCTGAGAAATTTGTCTATAATCAAATATTATTTCAACAAAAAAGAAGGGGGTGGGGGGACCAAGGAGCTAATTATGGTCCAGTGTCCATGCTCCTTATACGTAACATCTCAACAAACAAGAGGACACTGTTCCTGGGGCGGGGTGCAAAGTATCACCCAGGCGCCCTAAAAAAGAGAAGGAGGGAAGAGCGAGGAAAAAGGGGGAAAGAACCTAGGTCAGTAGGGGCCCACAGAAAAAGTGGAAGCACAAATATTGCCTCCTATTGCCCTCACACACCCCGAAGGGTGTCATGCTTCATCATCGGGCTATTGCTCCTCATAGGGCCGGCGCTGCAGCTCCCTACGGGTCCCCCGAAGGGTCACTTTAGCGGAGATCTTTTGTGAGCAATCCCGGATGGTGCCTGCGGGTGTGTGGGGTGTGGGTCCTATATAGAGGGTTTCAAGGTGCGTGCCAAGTGAATAAAAAAAACTAAAAAAAACTAACCAAGGGTTGCTCTGTAGAAGATATACAAAGGACAGAGCCCATGACAGAGTCAAACCCATAGGTGGCATATTACCCAACAGGCATGCTGTGCCTGAAAGAAGTAGGTCAACATGTTTCGCGCCTATGCTGCCACAAAGGTCATTGGCGCTTCTTCAGGACCAGAAACAGTAAAGTGTGATGGAGTGCACGTGAAAAAAGATAAAAGCAGTTACCCTCAAAGAACAGGTCAGGGCGGGCCATCAAACCGTATACCCTACAGTGTGGCTGCAAATGGTAGTTAAAAAACGCTCCTGATCAAAACCTAGGAAAGAAAAACAGGAAAGAACACAACGAATGTGCATCAGACTAACTTGATGCATCATAGTGTGCCACAATCGTGTGCACATCATACCACAATGAAAAAGCACATTAGGCAAGAACGCTCCTAATAAAGCGCAGGCCCTGATGGGCATACCGGAAAAAACTAGGGATCACAGGGAAACCCATAGGTGACACAACGCCGCTGTATGCGGGAAAACCACGTGATGGATACGTGCCCACAGACATCTAAACAGCTTACATTAAAATTCAGTGATTCAAATGAAGTCCTTACCCATAATTAACAAGCATTGGCATAGCCAATAGGTCTCGCCTTTGGGACCTTATAAGTGTTTAGCCATGCAACAGTTGATGTTGTTGAACCAAGGATATTGTGCTGGATAACAAAACACTTATAAGGTCCCAAAGGCGAGACCTATTGGCTATGCCAATCCAGCCCGAACTGCCAAGCCAGGACCTTCCCTGGACCGGACACAAGCATCCTGGGACCGGTTTATGGGTAACACCCCTCATCAGCCAGGCTAGCTTGAATACATGGCGCAGGGAACAAGGTACTTTAGAGCAGCCCAATATCGATGGAGTATAAGCCCATTCAAAGTACCCTCCTAATTGTGACACAGACATATATATGCCTGCTTGGAAATGGTCATAATAATCAAAGCAAAACAAAAAGAAATCAGAAGAAATGGGGGGCTAATTCCATGGTTACTACATATTCTAGATAATGTTTAGGGTTTGTGCAAAGCACGCGTTCATTATTCTTTGTTATGTAAAGCTTAATACCAAAAGTTCTAAGCACAGTAAATTACAGATTTCACCATTACCCAAAGAGTATCGCGATGAATCAACCTCAGGAGGATGACAGACTGGTGTGGTCCCCACTGGGGCTCGAACTCGTGGACAGCAGATCACACCAGACACCAGTAGCGAGTTCTTGCCAGCTATAGAGATTAAGTGTGTGCAGAGGGCAATGAACTGGCATTAAAGGTGGTGTGTACAGTACTTTGATTCTGCTGTGCTATTTAGGGCTCATGACACTTCCAGCTATGCAGGTTTTGAAAGTGAGAAGGAGGGCACTGAAGTGCAGCCTGTCAGTGGGGGCTGGGAGGCGGACATTAAAGATCAGCAGGAAGAGTTCAAGTGAACAGTCACACGTTTAGGGACGCTGCAGATTACTGTTTTTCTGTGTTAGAGACAGAATAAACCAAACATTAAGGAGGCAGGTTAAAGGCAGCTAACAGGAATTATATGGCCAGATTATGTGGCATAGCTAATTAAATTACGCAGCACGGAAAACCATATTATGGAGCAGAATGCACCATATTCTGTGATATTTCGAAACATTGTCATTTTAACACATATTAATAAAGTGTCGCAAAAATTACACCTCATTAAGCAATCAGAAGGTAACTGCTTGGCAGTCAATGCGTGCAACTAGCCAGCCACTGTGCAACACCGTGTCTAGCACTTTTAAAAAATACCTCTTGAGCCATATTAAGTAGATGTTGAAATCTGCATATTATGAGACCGGCTGTGGATATGTGGCAAGTGCGTTAAATACATAATTATATGGAAAAGTGCGCAGCGTTGCTTACTTCCACTGGCCCTGGTTAAAGGCTCCAGACACTTGAGAAACAAACAGAAGTAGGACTCGCGCACCTTTGGAATCAGATGCAGCAGTTTGTCGCAGAGGATTTAGCGGGGTGTCCATGTTCTCCTTGCAGAGTAGAAGAAGCAAGATTGCAACTAGCTCACAGAGTCACCATATTGCAAACTGCTTTTTCAAGGATTCTGATGCACAATGGCCTGGCTGAGATGGGTTAGCAAATGGGCACGGAGTGATGAGAAAGATTGCAGAAGACTTTGCAGAAGAAGGCGAGGAAGGGTAAAAAGGCCGATGTGTTACAAAGAAGAAAGATAAACCGTTACAGCTGTGAAATAAAGGTTCCCATACATTCACGACTGCACAAACCATGACAAAAGGTAGAGCACAACAGGTCGCTTACAGGACTGAAACGGAGAGATCTCACATTTGCCGTAGGAAAGATGCTGAAATAAGTGAAAGGGAATTATAGAGAACACGGGAAGATGCACAAACAAATACGCATTCAAGCAGAGAATCGCTGAACTTGTACCAAATGAAATAAACCGAATGTTGTGTTAGTCAACAACACAACCCCCATCGGGAGAGAGAGTTAAAACTCATAGTTGTTCTCGTGCCACATTTTGAGTTTTACATGTCAACATTAATTGCTGAACAGGCGAAAGGGAAGAAGATTTTAGGTTCCTCAAGTTGAAGTGTGGCATTTACATATAAAATAAGTACAATACGGGGGGTGGGGAAGGAATGGGGAGGTTAGCGCTGCTAACATTTCACTTTTGAACACTAAAGCGCCTATTCCGTTTGGGAGACGGTAAAGGTCTACAATACATTTAAAAACAAATACGATTTAAATCCGGTTCTAGCTATTTGATCTAGCGCACACCTGCTCCCGAGGAACAACTAGTAACGTTAACAGTAACATCTGATTTATAGCGTCTAGAAACGGCAGGGGTGCGGGATCAAGCGCTAAGTAGAGGGAAGTCACGTTACGTTTTGCAGCGGTTTTACACATGCACTGGTGGGTTGGACGGTGGCGTAAACTGGATTACGATGCCTGTATTTCGGATCCGATTTGCCAGCAAACAGAATGTCGATTGTGTGAAGTGGTGTGCGCGCGCGCGAGAGAGAGGGGGAGCAGGAGGTGAGCCCGGGAGTGGTCCGTCCGTGCGTGCGTGCGCACATTTTCAAGCACTGCACTCGTGCTTGTGGCGCGCCCCTGCTCGCTCCCGCAAGGTGGATGCCGCCACAAGCACGAGTGTGTGCTTCAAAATGAGCAGAGCGACGGCTAAAGGCCCTCCTATGCAGCACATGCGTGCTGCGTAGGCGAGACCTAAAAAGGAGAATTGCTCCATTGGTTAGACGCGATGGACGCCCGCACCTTATAGGGCTGGAAGAGGGAACGGTATAAAGACAAACAAAAAGAGCAAAAAACTTTTATCGTCTTAAGTAATCATTGTTTGATTTATGTCTTCTGAAAAAGACAGATCTACCCTTTACTTACAGTTTGTCTTAGGTGCCGTTTCCAGTACACCTACCCCATCCAGGCGCCTGCCGAAAGTGAAAAGATTGTGGCAGGGTATGGACTAAATAGTGTAGAAAATAGGTCACTGGGTGGTTCCTCCTTCCGGGATGCCCTATCGAAAAGGCACGGTGTGCGCATGCGTCGGTGCAGACCGTTGTGGCAGCATAGGCGCGAAACATGTTGACCTACTTCATTCAGGCACAGTATGCCTGTTGGGTAATATGCCACCTATGGGTTTGACTCTGTCATGGGCTCTGTCCTTTGTATATCTTCTTCAGAGCAACCATTGGTTATTTTTTTTTATTCACTTTGCACGCACCTTGAAACCCTCTATATAGGACCCACACACCCGCAGGCACCATCCGGCATTGCTCACAAAAGATCTCCGCTAAAGTGACCCTTCGGGGGACCCGTAGGGAATTGCAGCGCCGGCCCTACGAGGAGCTATAGCCCGATGATGAAGCATGACACCCTTCGGGGTGTGTGAGGGCAATAGGAGGCAATATTTGTGCTTCCACTTTTTCTGTGGGCCCCTACTGACCTATGTTCTTTCCCCCTTTTTTCTCTCTCTTCCCTCCTTCTCTTTTTTAGGGCGCCTGGGTGATACTTTGCACCCCGCCCCAGGAACAGTGTCCTCTTGTTTGTTGAGATATAATCAAATATTACCTCCCAAACAAATTTTTCTACAAAATAAAATTGCTCTGCACTGTTCCACTGTTGAACCATAGTTACAATGAGCGATGCCGCGTGAGACCGACGAGCCTCCTCCCTAGCAGCAGTTTTTAATTTATCTTTTTCTGCTTTAGTCAAAGTAGAGCGAGTCTGTCGCCCATCTTGTTTATCTTGTTCTTTGTCGTCTGAAGACAAATGCTCGTCGTCAGAAGCCTCATCAGGGGCACTTGGAGTGTGAAGTTTATACGGGGGTGGGGGACGTTCTAATAGGATGCAATGATCCTTAGTTGTATCAAGTAGGGAATAGAGAGGGCGCCTAATAGGATACTAGCCATTTATCTCTAATTGACGTTCTCTATCTTCTTTTTCTGTTTTTTCCTTCTTTTCTTTATTTTTTAATTCTAGCGCTTTTTGATATCGTTTTACGTTGTACTTTTTCTGCTATAGCTTCCTCTCTCTTCGTTCTCTCTCGCACTTCTTTCTCCCACATACGCACACAATCAAACATATCCTGTCGACTTCTTCTTTTAAACAAACACTGCTCTACATATTGAACCTTTTTAAGATCAAATGAATGAATGAATGAATGAATATAAAACTTGTAAAGCGCGAACTAAGCCCAAGGGCGTCAAGGCGCTATAAGCGGACCTAAGGATGCAGACAGAAAGACAAGCTCACTGGCCTATTCACTGGCCATTGCAGATCGGAATCTTTCTTTGTGTATTTGTTCCACAGTGGACCGTACATTATGGAAGAAATACCATATTTGACATACATATCTCTATTAGGCGTCCCTTCTGGGGGAGCCGGCTGACTTTTTTCTAAGCTTTCTTTGGTACCACCAGAACAGCAACACCACCTACGGAGTGTGCTGGGAACAGGCATGTTTTACCAAAATATATGTAAAATATTACTACTCCAAGCAAATATTCCAAAAGGAGAAAAATCTCCACATTACCTGCCTTCAAACTTTGCAAAGATTGAATAACAAATTTAAACAAAAAGCCCAGGTTTAACAAATCAAGAGTGCCGCTTTAGCGACCTTACCAAACAGGAGACTCCAACTCCCACCTGCCGATCTCCGGTTGACCTAATGGTCACTACAGATTTGCGCCAAAGAAAACCCCAGTCGAGACCGGCCACCACCTGGAGGGTCAAATCGGGAAAACCGGAAAAGTCACGTCGGCCTGCAAAGACAAAGGTCTCCTCGTGCAGTGCGCTTCCTCAGTAATATTTTGGTCCTCCTTCAAGACCCCTCCTTCGGACGGCCATGTCTCCGATGGGGCCCCCCGTGTCGGGCGCCAACTGTGGAAATGTACCATTTAGGGGTACACTGGTGCAGGGTCACCCTCTTGTCCACAGGTTCAAAGACCAACAAAATAGAGATCAGCACTGGAGTTGGAATAAATAACAAGTTTATTAATCACTCATGAGCGGGACCACGTCCATACAACACTCTCAAGTGTTGCAGGAGGTAGTACACTGAAGTCACAGAACACAGGTCTTTTATACAGGTTTTCTGCAATGCAAGCATGTGAACAGAAATGGGAAGAACAAGTTTTAGGAATAGCTATCAGCAAACAAGGGCAGATGAATAACCATGTGGTCAGCAAAGTGGGAGGGGGAGCAGGAATGCTTATGGCAGCAGTAAATGGTCGACAGTTAACATCTGAGACCAGGTGCACTGACAACTATAAACCCTCAGCACGTACATTGCTTTAGCTGAGTCAGGAAGTCAACAAAAATAGATAACACAAGCAGAGTGAAAATTCGAAAGAATTACAAAGGAAACTTAAATGGACACCATAGCCAAAATGGCTGTTGCTTATGCTAAGTAAAAATATTACACGTTTTCCACAATGTTGTGGTTGTTATCCAACCAAAGAGCCACGAGAGATGAGTTTCTGTTCTTGTGTCTAAACTTGCGTTTGTGCTCAGTGATGCACTCCTTGACACTCCCTTCTGTTTTGCCCACGTAATTTAATCCTCATGAACATTTAATGGCATAAACAACTAGCTGGGAGTTACAGTCTGCCGAGTGTCTTAAGTTGGATCGATTTACCAGTTTGTGGGTGCGAATTGGTGTTTACCACTATAACATTACCCCAGTGTATACAATTGTGGTACCTCTTCATCCCCCTACCAACATTTCTTTCAAATCACTAGTGTGTGTGTATGCAAATAGGGGCTTGTTCAAGAAAAGACCCTTAAAGTCTGGTTCAGTTTGCTGAGGTTCCCAACGTTGCGAAATAATCCGTTTGATATTATTAGATTGGGTTGAGAATCTATATACCAAAACCTCCTGTGCTGGTTTAGCGGCTTGTTTCTTCTGTAGCAACGTTGAATGATCCAAGAAGGACATCCGATGTAGTGCAGTTTTCAACACATCTTCAGGATTCCCACGGTGGTTAGATTGGTTCATAAACTGGGTGTCTGTATGCTAACAAAGCTGCTGACGGACGGACGCTTGTTTTTTTGCCAGATCACGAAAATCACTCGACTGCCAAAATTACAGACTCCAACCGACGGGTGGAAGTCTTTTACAAAATGAACTTTGAGGCTCCAACCGGCTGGTGAAGGTTTTATTCCCATAATTGATTAAGGAGGCATTTGATAACTTGCAGAGATACTAAAGAATCTGCTTATTGGCTGCCCTCCCCCTCCTGTCCTGAAGAAGACCCGCCTGGACACATTTCATTTTTGCGCAACTTACGGGGTCGAAACGTCGACGTACTACACATGTCTACACAACGCTCATGATCACAGTCTTAATTGTCATTTGGATCCTGAAGCATATGTGCTAAAATAACAAGGACATACGATAAAATCTTTCTCCCCTTCTTTTATTGCACTTAATTGTTTCTGTATATAGTGTACTGTCTTTATCACCAACCACCACATGTCACTTTTTCACCACAGTCACGTATTTCATAGTGAAATTGAAATTGTAAATTGCGACAGCCATAATTATTTGACTTTTTCTAAATACATTATTGAATTCTAATTTGGTGTGTGTTATATATTTTCTTCCTTTTCAAATCATTGATATGTGTTATAAGTAAGCTAGAGCTACTTGCCCTAAGCAATTGAAAACCCCGACAGAACCATTGTTTACTTTAATACATATACCCAGGTTCTGAGGGACACCGGGTTACCCCATTACGTTCATTACTGTATGCTAACATCATCATCAGACGTGATTTGTTTTACACGTATGAATTGTGAGAATGGTAGATGCCGCTTCAGTGACGGAGGATGAAAGTTACTAAATAGAAACATGTTGTTGCGATCAGTGGGCTTCTTGAAGACTTTAGTAGAAAAACCCAATGGTGTAAGCTCAAATTGAACATCCAAATAAGTTATGTTGGTCTTGTGAATGGAATGTGTGAACTGGGTCCTGGGGTTTTTCAAATTGAGAGCCAAAATCTGCTGTTCAAGAAAATCCCTGCTACCTTGCCATATCACAAATATATCATCCAGGTATCTTAGGTACATGATGAGATGTGTGCATCAGATGTCAGAGTTGTAGATGAAGCTGTCCTCAAATTTCGACATGAAGATGTTGGCGTAACAGGGTGCCCCGGAAAAACCCATAGACGTACCACTCTTCTGTAGATAGTAAAGGTCGTTCCATACAAAGTAACATTTGAACAAGAAGAAATGAAGTACTTCTAGCAGAAAAACTTTATTGGCACGTATCTCATCTGAGTTGACCATTGCCCATTCCACAGCCTAACTGCCTTCATCGTGTGGTATGGATGTATATAGAGAAGCAACATCTATGGTACAGAGCCTCCATTCCTCCGTGTCAACAACTTGTAGGTGCGTCAGATGTTTCAAGAAGTCAGTGGTGTCTTGAACATAAGAGCGCCACTTCTGAACAAATGGTTGTAGGAATGTATCAAGATATATTCCGAGTGGTTCATGAATAGACACACACCCAGAAACAATGGGTCTAAATGGAGGGTCAGTGATGCTTTTGCGGATTTTTGGTAAAATATAGAGGCGCGGTCTCCGTGGAAATTCCGTCATCAGATAACGCCTGGTATTCTCATTGATCCACCCAATTGAAAGGCTCTGTCAAGTATCTGCTTTAAAGTGCCGATGAATGCAATGGTAGGGTCATTCATTAATGGCATGTAGGTGTGCTCATCAGCAACATGTGATGTTACCTTGTTCTCATAGAAGGTGCGGTCCATGACCACTAGTGCTCCACCTGTATCCTCAGATTGGAATGTCAAATCCCTGTTTTGAGCTAGCGTCTTGAGTGCATCATACTCCTGTTTAGACATATTCTTCACAATGGAATTGTGGAAGCTTTTTTGCTGGAAGTCCTTTTTCACCAATGCCTCGAACATGTTGAGGGTTTTGTGGGATTTAGGTGCTAAATATGCGCTCTTGGGCTTGTATTCAAGAAAAATAAGGTTCCTCTCTTGCAAGGTTCAGAGTTATCAAAAAAATGGCGTAAACCGTGGTACTGCAACACCCTCTCATTGAAAATAATGGAGGCAAGGACCTAAATGCAAACCCCATAGAAGTTTACATCACAGCGGATCAACATAGAAATTAACTGTTCATCAATACACAATACTGACAAAGCCATCTCCGTGTACTATGTCCTAACATGACAGTCAATTGAATATATATTGATATTAATTTTGAATTGGACTTTAATGTGTTAAATGCTTTCCAGAGTAATGTACTAAAGAAAAAGTAGTCACGTCTTTTACTGTGAAGCGCTCTGATACCCTATGGGGTCATGTTCGCGCTATACAAAACACTGAATAAATAAATGAAATAAGCCATACAGTTTATGGACTGCTAATGAAATTAGTGTTGTTTAATTTTTTTCCTATGAGCTTGTTGTTAAGACATGAAGTTAGCGCTAAGATGACAGTTAAGGAAGTCATATTAATCAAAAAGCTCCTTAATCAGAAGGATGATTACAGTTCCGTTTTACAGGCCATTTTGGTTGTTGACATAGTAGAAAACATAGGGACTCAATTACACAGGTGTGGATATGTAGATTTGCTTTGTGTTTTTGGAAGCTGACACCCAAAAAGGCCCTTTCATTGGGTCATTATTTCACCAATGTTTGTAGTCTATGATTGATCTCGCTTCATAGGAAGGCATCATTCATAGAACATGATCTTCTAATAAGATGGTAGTATTTTTCTGAAATATCAGGGGTTTGTTCCTCCTGGTCAATTTACCATAAATCCTATCCAGCGACATTGCACTTGTGAAAATTGGGTCAATATGCTCAATGAGGGTACAGGTCAGATATGGCCGGCTGTTTCCCAACATTACCTAAAAATCTTTTCGGGCTCATAGCCCAACTTACTGAAGAATTGTTTAACTGCATGTTCACCAATGGCAGGTTCTACACAGTTTGTAAGAAACGTTTCACAATACCTGTGTTGACAGTAGAGTTTCCTATTTACTATGTCTGTTAAATATTCCTCTATGTAGAGAATAGGTGTTTTGCTTCTGTGCTATCAGAGATTCAGCACAAGTTGAACACTTTTCTGTGTGTCTGCTGCAGTAACCCTGCTTAGCCACAGTCTGGGGTGGGAAATGATCGGAACAACGCGGGCTCAGCCACGCGTGTCTGACCAACGCATGCACAATCACGCTTGCTTTAACAACGCATATGCTTTAACCACGCATATGTGTGGTTAAGGCAGTGCGCGGTCTAGCTGCTGGAATGGACGGGCCCAGGACGAGGCCCAGGGCGAGGAAGGATGGGGAGAGGACGCAGTGAGGTAGGTGTGGTTGGGGCAGGGTAGGTTTTAAGGGTTGGGGATAGTTTTCAGGGCTGGGGGGGGTCTGGGTTGTTTTCAGGGTTGGGAAGTTTGTAGGGCTGAGGGGGGTCGGGTAGTTTTTAGGGCTTGAGGGGCAGGGAAGTTTTTAGGGCTCAGGTGGGGGTTGGTTTTCAGAAGGGAGGGGTAGTTTTAGGTCTCAGGGCAGGGGTTTGGGGGGCCGTTTTAGGGCTCATGGCAGGGATTGGGGTATTTTTTAGGGCTTGGTGGGCAGGGAAGTTTGTAGTGCTCGAGGGGAAGGGGTTGGTATTAGGTCTCAGTACGCGGGCCTGGGGAGCCGTTTCAGGGCTCAGAGCGGGTGGCAGGGATCGGGGTACCTCCACTTACCTGAAAAGTTTTAACCATGCATTTGTCTTTGCCATACATGCCTTAACAACGCATATTTCGCTGTAAAGGCATGCATGGTAAAGGCATATGCGAGGTTAAGACTTGTGTGGTTGTGACCGCGTGGAACCTGCATGCATGGTAATCGCATGCGCGGTTCCGTCACATAAGCACCTGGGTTGGTAAAAGTGTGGGAGACAGCATTCGAGGCACTAGAGTTAAAGGATCACAAAGAGGATCGCAACACCAGGATCATTCCTTTCATTTGGTATAGCTTGTGAGAAACCGAAGCTAAAATGAACCAAAACTGAATACTAGTTCCGAGTTCACAATGTCCTTAACCATGGGTGTGTCTTTATTCTGCAAAGTCAGGAGTAAATCGGACCTGAATTGGCAGGATATAATTGCTCCTCATAGAAAAAGCTTTGTAAACAAGGGCCTGGGTGACATGGAAATTGCTGACATTATGGAGGAATTTCCCTGTAATCAGACCTGCTCTTTGAGGCAAGTTTACTGGTATTTTAGGGTGGGTTCCCTTTTCAGAAGTTGGTGAACACACATACACTTATAGTTTTGAGTGTATTTACCAAACTGTGCAGTGAGTTTCACACGTTAAACAGCAGTCTGAGATTCGCTCCTGTCAATGGCAAAAGTAAAACCTTTATCAGGGAGAAAGCACCTCTGAAGCCATTGAGAGATTGCAAAGGAAAAGGTTTCTCCAAAAGAAAAATTCCCCTTGCGGAAACCAAGATAAAAATATAGAGAGTGCAAATGCATTTTAGTGTGGCATTGCCACTCACATTTTCTTATGCAGAAATGTGCATGCATTTAAATACCTCTGCGAAGTTGGGATACTTGTGACTTTACAGGAGTTAAATCAACAAAATTAATTCAAAAGATAACCATAATTTCCCTGCCTTCTCCTTTTTAGGTCTCGCGCCTAGCGTTGCAGTGGGAGACCTCATGTAGGGGGATTAGAAGCTGACCTAGGAATCGCACACGCTCGTGCGTGTGCTTTTCGTTTTCCCCCCGGCTATTGGGCAAAGGCGGGCGCATGTCCGGCTTTTGCCGCACCCATTCCCACTGGTGTCTAGCACGCGCAGCAGCGCGCGTTCGCCTCGCTGCCGCGCTCCCTTTCCACCCCCGCTCCTCTGTGGTGCGCGCGCACCACTGGTTTTAATTCTTCCTTAACCATGCTGCACTGCATCGAGAAATCTGTAGTACATCTCTAAAAAACCACTGGCAAAACCAATAAATCCCAAAGACAAGAAAGACCTCTTGACTTTGCCAATGCTTATTGTTAAAGAGTTCACATACCCGTATACACTTCCCCTGCACAGTTCCTGTGCTTTGGCTCCACAGTAGTGTACTCACCAAACTCACTGATATCATTGTTCGACCAGTTTACGCTGCCCGGTGCCCCCTTCCCTCACAGCCATTCACACCCACTTCCGGGGCATATGAAGTGTTTGTTATGCAGGCTGCCCGGGGTCCACGAAGGAGACCCGCTAAGAGGGCGGCCACCTTAGTGCCACAGGAGGGCACAGGAGGCAGCCTTCCAGTGTTTGGGACCCTCAGTGGTCCAGGTGCCGCGTCACTTCCGGGGAGGGGGCAAGGTACATATACCTCTCCCCGCCCCTGGGCGCCCTCTTGGCCCATTCCCCTGACGCCGTTTGGACGTGTGCCGAGTCACCAGGAGCTGTCCACGCAGTGAGTTTACGATCCTCCCCCCCACCCCCTTTTTGGGGCTGGGGGTGAAGCCCGGCCATCGCCGAGGCTGTGGTCCGTTTGGGCAGCTCCCGGTGGGCACAGGCCAGCAGCCCTGGCTTAGGCCACTCGGCTATGCGTGTTGGGGGCGGCCCTGGGCAGGAGGCGCCCCGTGGACGAGAGGGACGGGGTGTGCAGCCGGGCACTCGCTTTAGAGCAACGGGAGTGAACGAGCAATACCTCGCGTTGGGAGGGGAGGGCGCAAGGGGCTCCGTACTCCGCCCTCACCTCCGGTAGCGTTGGCCAGCCAGGGCCTGTTACTCCTGTTTGCTAGGCAGAGAGCCGGCATAGGGTATAGGTATAGAGGATCCGAGCCGGCTACTCCCCGTGCCGGAAGGGTAATGTAATCACGGTGCTCAAGCACAGCGCACCAATATTTCCGGTGAGAGGATGGGGTCCGACGGCTAAAACTGGGACGCGGGTGACGGAAAGCAGGGCTCTAGCTCCGGGGTCCCGTCCACATCCGGTGAGGCTGGGCAAACCAATTTTCTCCCAGTGCCGGGATACTAAAGTTAATACGGTGCTCGTGTTAATCGCACCAATACATCGGGGCAAAGAGGAGGTTGTCCGGCGGTGTGACTCCGGACTTTGAGCCACATACCAGGGTTCGCGCCTCGGATTCATGTCCACATCCGGTGAATAGGGGCGACTCAATTAATCTCCCCGTGGCTGCATGGGTAATGTAAATAGGGTGCTTAATGCATTTCCCAATGCCGGAATCGTCAACGTAATTAAGGGGCTCAACGAAATTGCACCAACACCTTAGGCCGGAGAGGATGTGGTCTGGTGCCAGAGACCAGGGTTCGAGCATCGGGGTCACGTCCACATCCGGTGAGTCGGGGCGAATCACTGGAGCTCACCGTGCCTGAATGTGTATGTGCTCAGGGGAGGGGCCTGCAGGGGAGAGAGGATGTTGTCCGTCGGCTAGACTACCGACTGTGGTGCTGGTAATCGGGGTTTGTGCATCGGGCCGCATCCACTTCCAGGGAGTCAGGGGCAAATCACGAACCTTCCTGTGCCTGATTGTGTAATGTGAATACACGGCTCGAGTAAGCGCTCAAATACCTGCGGGTCGAGATCGCGCTATATAGTATGCAAAAAAAAAAAAAAATGCGAGCGGATGAACTGTGCAGGAAGGAGCATGATGTCAATTGCCGTGGTCTTTCAAGGTCCGGGTAGGTGCAGGCACCGCGGGCCAGGGGTAGCAATGCAGGGGGACCAGGGGCATTGGTCTGAGTGCTTGCGGGGCACAGAAGTGCGTGTGATGCGGGGGGGCCAAGGTTAGAGCGAGGGGGTGAAAACCGCCATGTGGTGGCCGGTTTCTTCACTGGGGATCTGCACATTAGGCTTGGTAACCTTGGTGGGTAGGCTAGTTACCGATGTGTTGTGAAGTTGTGCCACACAAGTTATCTGAAAGAAAGTACGTTAATTTGAGTAAAGCAACTTTTCGGGGCCAGGGTTAGGGAACGATAGCGACAATTGCAGGCAGGTGGGGCCCTGCTGCCACCTTCTATGCTCTTAGCCGGGTCATTTAGATCGTGCACAGCCTCATCATCTCTGATTTTAAGCTCTTTCGATAAGTTTACATCGAAGCCATAGCAGTGGCTTATATCTTCCTTTGGCAAGGTCAACAGCCCGGGCTGGCTGTAAGTGGAATGTGACGTGCGTTACAGCTGCATGCAGCGACCGAGGAGCCAGAACAAGGAGCACACTTGCTAAGCAATGATTTTATGCTAAGCAAAGATTTCACAGTAATGGTTTTAGTCCAACGCCGAAGCGAGACCTTCTAGGGACGGGCCAGAACCATTAGGCGGCACATGTGAGTTGTGCAGGCTAATCGCTCCTCTAGGCCTACCTCTTGCCAGCCAAATAGGGATGACCTGCACATTGGAGGAACATGCTGGTTTTAATCTATATTTTGTTTCAAGTACAAGTGGCGATCAGCGGGGCAGGTGATGGGCATAGAGTGGCTCTCTGGACTAAAACGGCCTGGGTTTGGGCAGGACAAGCAGTCAGGGGGTTGGGCGAGGCTGGACTCCCTGAGGGGGTGGGAGAGCTCTGACATGAGTTGGACTCCAAATTAGCAGTGCAGGGGCTAGGAAAAAGGAAAAAAAAAAAAGCATTTGCAATGCAATAGGTGTCGCATTGCTCCGTTGCTGGGGGCTTCCGGGGTATGGCACGGAAGGATAATGCTATGTTGCCGGTGTCTGCGTTAGGCGCACTGTGCCTCTGAGGCCCGGGATGGCTCGTTTTGGGCTGACTGGTTGTTCAGCATGCGGGGCAGCAGCCTAGATGTGAGCTGGGACTTGTTTTGGTTTTCACATCTTCACTTCGCCTTAGGAGATCACAGCGGTCCGGTACTGGTTCTCTAATTATGCTCTGATTAGGGTTTGCCCTACTTGCGACTCCCTGCGCCAAAGATACAGTGTGTCTTTGAGAAGAGAGACCGATTTTATAGTGAAGCAAACCTGGCCCTTTCAGGAAGACCTAAATCAACCTAGTGGAAACGGTATTACCATTTCAATGGTACAGGGCGTCTCTCTAGGCTAGGCACTGCACCACGCGTATGGATTTGGTGCTACATCGGGCCTGCCCGCATGACGTAATTAGTGGGGCTACATCGATGCGGGTAAAGAATTTTGACAGTGTCTAGAACACTGCTCCTGGTACTAAGTATGGTTGGTTTTGGTCAAGGTCGTCAGGGAGAGTGGGGGCCACATTGCATGCACGAGGAAGGGTGTCCCACTCAGTTAACGCAGGGCGACAGGGTCGATGGCAGCGTCGGTGGTAGTCTGGTGGTATGCTTGGGTTGTCAGCGTTGGTGTTAGTCAGGTTGCATGCTTGTGGTCCGAGACAGCCACATTTCAGGTAACAAGTTGGGTTATAGGGTGTGGCCTATAGGTGGCACTGCTCCTTTCAACCGGCATACATTATTGGCAGTAATATTAGTGAGCTGCTGCTGAGTTCCAATGCCGAAAACACGAGTCACTACCCCTGAATATTGACGCAAACACAATTAGAACTTGGCCAGAGTGCTCGACTAGGTGGCTCAGCGAGACTGGTCGTGCCTCACCTCTTGACGTATGGCGGATGGTGAACCCAGGTTGCGGTGAAGAGACAGCGGGTACTGGTCGAGCTTCCTGCATATTCCGCGAGCGGCCTGTTCATTTCTACCATCAGATTTTCATTTTGTTTGTGGCCAAACGGTGGGTGTTGCAATGACACATCGCGTCGTCGTTCATTCAAGTTGGTGCAGTCTGGTGTGTAACCTATGCTGGTTTTCCTGGTTGTGGCCATGATGGTGTTGGCAATTCCAGTGGTGGGTGCCGGCCCGCTTGGAGGGAACATTTACATAGGCATCTGGGACTGGGTAGATGATCACACCTATGCCCCAGTTAGATGACAGTGCGCCACACATGCGTGGTTGAATTTTATTAGAGGGTCTCGGGATTTTAGTCACTGATGAAAGGCTGTAGTCAGATTGTTTTCCTTGCACATCAGCCGGTGCTGCGCTTCGGGGAAGCATTCAGACTCGACGACCATGGGGTCAGATTTGCACTAAGTTTTAAATGAAGAGGCATATGCTGGCATAGTTGTGCCCTACATAGCCAAGAAGTTTGTACCCCAAGAGTATAGCAGTAACCTAGGTTTGATTCCGCTATCCGCGCTTGAAAAGTTTATATTACATTCTCCCAGGGGCACAGGCTGTGGTTATGGTGGCAAAAGTTTGATTAATGTGCCTGGATACAAAGTTCGTTATGGTCGTACTGCTTTACCATAACTGCTGTGAGGAAGGTTTATATCAGCACAGTATGCATCAGTTTCGTGTAGAAGGAATGCAGTGCCACGGGGTGGCTCAGAACAGGCAACGTAACATGATGTATGTTGGTGGGGCGTGTGCGGTTAGGAACACGCTTAGGCAGAGCCCTTATTTGGATGTACTGGGAGCATTCTGTTTACGGGACATGTGCTCACTTGCCAACGGCTATTCACGTGTCAGTTGTATGTGTTCCCCCATGCGGATGGAATTTAACTGCCCTTGACTGGCCAGTGATTCTTCTTGCGCTCAGGTCAGGTGAGCAATAACTTTGGGTGTTATGGTGTCTGGTAAATTATGGTCAGACGGTGGCCAGGCCTTCTAGATGGGGGTTCTGCTCAGGCGGGTCCTAGTAAGGGTTCAGGCGACAGAGGTCGGCCCTGGGATACAATTTGAGCACAGCAGTTCTACATCACAGGCAGAAGGGAGAACCTATCTACGGTCTCTGGCTGACAGCTCGCCCATTACCAAAGTACAGGTTGAGCAGGTATGGTAGGCATGCCTTCTATGCCAGGCATTGGGGGTCATGGCAAGCGCTTTGGCAGTCACTCTTTCAAGAGCCAGCAACAGCAGCTTACAGGGTGGGCATACAAGCGGAAGCGCATCATGCAGGTGGGGACGATGCCCTGTTTTCAGCTACCTCCAGCCTGACTTCCTTCGGGGCCCTGAGAACCAGTGGCGGAGGGCAAGGTCCAAAACAGACTCTTCGGGGGTGGCATTAAAGGGACAGGATGAGCGCATCAAGCTGGCTGTACAATGGGTATCCCAATGTTTGGAAGGTACCCGGAGCCACCCAGGGGAGTGGCCGGAAGGCAGGTTAAGGGCAGTATGTACAGGCAAACTTGGAATATACCACTGGCACCCCGGTGATGCACCAGAGGTAATGGGAAGGGTGCAGGTACATTCCCACTGCTGGTGCAGTACATGGTTATCAGCTTGAACCCCCGAAGCTGGGGGAATAGTCAAGAAAGGGTGTTGAAGCACAGGCTTAGTCAACCTTTAAGGTGACGCACAGGTTGCACGCGGTGCACAATGGTATGTGGTCTGTCATAATTGATTCATCAAGGTAGGCAGACTAACTGGTCAAGCTAACAGACGGTAGATGCCAAGCGCCGGCATTCTCGCCATCGCGGCACGTGGGGATTAAGTTATACAACTCAAGGTGTTGGGGCTACACAGCTTAACGATATACTGATTTGCAGCACAGAGGCTCTTTTCTGGGACACCCGGCATCCCAACAAGTCTAGAAAGGGCAGGTGATCTGCATCTATCGTTTTCACCATTCCTGTAGCGTTTCCACCCTCTGGTCCACTACCTGGTACCCTCCAGAGTAGGTAGGGCAAAAGGGCAGGGTCAAGGGTATGGATGATGGGCCATCCAGGCGTGCTGATAGTGGCGCGATGGGCGGGAAGCAGGAGGTGGAGGCATGGTTTTCCTGACCGGTAATTTGGACGGGGTTCCCAGGCATGCACTGGAACAGCTTGCTATGATGCTGCAGCACAGACTAAGGGGGGGTGTGTCCCCTCCTCTATTGCTGGTCTTCAACAGGAAGGCTATCAATGGGCAGTGGGGGGCTGTGCATCGGGTACATTAGGTGCAAGCTTGATTAGTTGTATAGGATGGGTGCAGTGGGCATTAAAGGTTAGCAACTTGGTATTTCGTTATGTCGCCAGGATCAAGGATCTGGGTGAATGGCCTTCCGTGCGTCCCGAGGGGCGCGAGGGGCGGAATTCAAGAAATGGAGGCATGTGGTTCCTCCAATAAGTTTTCTTGGTTGGGGGTCCCAGCCATGTGCCGGGACAGCTGGCTTAAGCAGCTGCGGCACAGACTAAGGGGGTTGGTGTTTGGTTGAGATTAGGGACCTCCGGGCGGGGTGCGCAAAGAATGGTCTACCTGTCCAGAGTGGGCATGGACTTGTCTTGTGTTGCCTGGCCCAGGCATTGAGCAGACTCTGGGGGAAGAGGCACCTGTTGCAAGAGAAGGAGTCCTCCAATTTAGGATGCAACCTTTGGGGGCTTGGGAGTTATGGTGGTCAGATAGCCCCCCGTTTAGGTGTGAAGGCGCTCGGTCAGGGGAGGCCGGGGAAACCCCGCGCAGGAGAATTGACCGTGCCAGGCGTAAATTCACCAACTGTTTGGCTTTATAGGTATGGTTTGCATGCCAAATCCACAGGGAGTTTGGCACAAGATGGGGTTTCACCTGTCTAGAGTGGGGCATGGACTTGCTTTGCTGGACTGGGGGGAAGCCCGGGAATCAGCAGGGTTTAGGGAAAGATGTTGTGATGGTGCAAAGAGGTGCAACCGGCCACAACCAAAGCGTTCTGGGCTGGTTTGGCAGCAGAGCGCATCAAGCAGGTGGGATAATAGGATTTCCTTTCAAAGGTACAGCCGTCTGCAGCCACCCAGGGGAGTGGCCGGAAGACAGGTTAGGTGTATGATGTACAGGCGAATTTCTGAGTATCCCTAAGGCACCCGGGGAGGCACCAGAGGTTTGATAGGACACTCATTGTTATTGTGCAAATAGGTACAACCAAAGCGTTCTGGGCGGGCTTGGCATTAGAGCGCATCAAGCAGGTGGGACAATAGGAATTCCAAGGTTTTTAAAGGTACAGCCGTCCGTAGCCACCCAGGGGAGTGGCAGGAGGACAGGTTAAGTGTATCCTGTACAGGCCAACTTTGAGCTGTCCAAAGGCACCCGAGGTTTGATGGGGTGCAGTGTTATTGTGCAACTAGGTGCAAGATGGATTAGTTATAATAGGGTGTGCAGTGCTCATTAAAGGATGTTAGTATCTGAGCATGTCTTTAATTTCCAGGATCAAAGGTCTGGGTGAAGGGCCGTCCGTGCGTCCTGTGAGTGGCACGATGGGAGGAATCCAATATATGGGGGCAGGGGTTTTCCATCACCGACTTACCTTGGTTGGGGGGCCCAGGCATGCGCTAGCAGTTTGAGGTAGAAGCACAGCACACTTCTGAGATAATTTGGTTTGGGGCCCCTGGAATGCGCTGGAACAGCTTGTTGTAGAAGCTGCGGCACAAGTCTAGGGGGTGTCTCCCCTCCCATCAATTTGGTCATACACCGGGGAGGCAATGTTTTGACCCTCCGGGGTAGGAGGACAGTGCGGCCAGATATGAAATACTTCTGGTATAAGTTAAACAACCAGTTGTGGGCAGGGGTGTTATGATGGACAGAGATATCATCACTGTGAGTGAGGCGAGGGGCTCGGTCAGAGGATGCCGGGGATTCCGCACGCAGGAGAGTTTACAGTGCCAGGCGCAGATCCACTCAACAGGAGGGTTTAGTTCATCCGCATGGCCTGCTGCATGCTAAGTCCACTGGGAGTTTGAAAGAGGATGGGGCGCGCCTGCCAGAGTGGGCATGGACTTGTTTTGCTGGACCTGGGAGAGGCCCTGGAATTAGAAAGATGGAGGTGAAGAGGCCTACCTTGGTGGGGGGCCCTGGCTGTGACGGTGGCCACACCCAGAGCTGTGGCGGAGTTACAGGGCGATCCAGAGGCTGTAGGTACATACGGGTACCATGTACAGAAGCACAACAAGGGTGCAAAGGCCAAATATCCACAGGGTTGCCTGGCAGGCTCCGCCCCCGTATGGGGCGTGAGCAGGGGCGTGGTCTGTGGGTCCACTGGTGGGAGGGGTCTTCCCTCCCCCAAAATATGGCAAACACCGTTGGGGAGGCCACGGTGTAATTTGGCTCATCAGGTGGCAGGCGGCGAGGGGCTGCCTGCCTTGGGATCGCCCGTAAGATAACCCACCATGTTGGCATATTTGTAATGCTAATAAACCTGCAGCAGTTTTCTCCACAAAGAAGGTGTCTTGTTTGGTTATTTCTATAGGAGATTGCTGTATGGTGGGGTGGCGAGTGTTGCCGATATTGGCACTATGCAGGCTGCCCGGGGTCCACGAAGGAGACCCGCTAAGAGGGCGGCCACCTTAGTGCCACAGGAGGGCACAGGAGGCAGCCTTCCAGTGTTTGGGACCCTCAGTGGTCCAGGTGCCGCGTCACTTCCGGGGAGGGGGCAAGGTACATATACCTCTCCCCGCCCCTGGGCGCCCTCTTGGCCCATTCCCCTGACGCCGTTTCCCTCCCTACCGCATACCCGGCGTTCAGGCTGGGGGTGTGGGGGGGTTTACCTAATGTATTATTTTGTGTTGCAGGCGGAGTTACAGGGCGATCCAGAGGCTGTAGGTACATACGGGTACCATGTACAGAAGCACAACAAGGGTGCAAAGGCCAAATATCCACAGGGAGGTCCTCGCGTTGGACCCTGGAGGAGCGACGGCGCCCCGTTAGTCCTACGGGCGGTTGTGGACCTGAGCAACCGGGGGTTGCCTGGCAGGCTCCGCCCCGTATGGGGCGTGAGCAGGGGCGTGGTCTGTGGGTCCACTGGTGGGAGGGGTCTTCCCTCCCCCAAAATATGGCAAACACCGTTGGGGAGGCCACGGTGTAATTTGGCTCATCAGGTGGCAGGCGGCGAGGGGCTGCCTGCCTTGGGATCGCCCGTAAGATAACCCACCATGTTGGCATATTTGTAATGCTAATAAACCTGCAGCAGTTTTCTCCACAAGGAAGGTGTCTTGTTTGGTTATTTCTATAGGAGATTGCTGTATGGTGGGGTGGCGAGTGTTGCCGATATTGGCACTAAACTCTCGCGCACTTAGCTCTGAGGCTTTGAAGCCCTGGATGTTTTCCTTTGGAGGGCGCCGTCACCAGCTTGGAGTGCAGTGTTTGCTGAATGACGCTGCAGTGACAACAGAAGGACTATTCACTGCCAATATCTTTAACAGGGTGGGTGGGCGTGTAAGAATAACGGGAGGCATTCTGTGTGCCACACGGAACTCAGGCCAGAGATGTACCACCTACGTAGGGTGACCAGATCTTGTTCTTGTTTGGGACTATCTACACATAGTTAAAATGCGAAGTGGGTGAAGTTTTGTGCCGTCTGCCATGCAGCTTCTAGAATGGAATGCGCACCCAAGCCCCCTCCGTGCGGCGCCGTCTGGTGTATCGCAGCCGGGTACAGTACAGAGCGGTTGCCTGATGGACTCTTGTCTAGAGTATGTGAGGGTCTGCGCTCATGTTTTAAAGTGGCAGCTATGCTTTCACTGCTATTTAGCAATACACATCAGAAGCTGATAAGGTGTCATCGCTTCACAAGACACTAATGCCTTTGCGGAACCATTCATAAGACAATTTTTGGAGCAGAGGCGGGGCGGGGGCCTGACTAAGGAACCAAAAGCAGCCATGGCAAAAAAAACGCAAACCAGCCGCGCTCCCTTCCTGATTCCACCAACATTCTTTCTCTTTTCCCTCTCATGCTTTCTTTCACTTTTTGGAGCCCCAAAGACTGCTGCAATTAATCTTAAGCAGCTGTGGTATGATGAAATCAATGGCCAGCCCGCCACTGTGGGGGTCGGCGGCACTCACTGGAGCCTCCTGATCAGTAAAGTATCCGTTACCCTTGTTTGCCGTCTGTGTCTCACCTCCACAGCTGTTGACTTGACTGTTTCTTCCTGGCAGGAGTGACACGGGGAGAAAAACAAACATCGCACCTCCCAACACACAATATTGCCAACTATGAATGTGTCTTTTGTGTAATGTAACTGGTGCTCATGTAAAGCACTCCAATACCTTTGAGTCGAGTTTGCGCTATAAAACTGAAAAACAAAAACCCAACATCCTTCCTGTTGCTTCTGTCCCCACTGTTGCTTGCCGCCCCCTTGTGCTTTAGTGTAAATGGTGCGCTACACTTCTTCCACTTCAGCAGGAAGGAGAATTTTTACATATTGTGGAAAGGCAGTTTGCAAGGGTTTTTATCAAACTAGGACTGCAAGTCATGCAGCTTTAGAACGTTTCTCTGGGAACTCTATAATTGCCAGACGAAAACCAGGCGAAAAGGTGCAGCCTTTTCGTCTGTCATAAAAGCTCCAGGGCTGACACGTCTTTCCAAAGACAGAGTTGACATTCCTTGTTTGGGGTGTATGTGAAGGGCGGAGTGAGAGGTAGGTGGATCATCTGCATTTGTGGAATAGATGAACACAGATGGGAGCTTGTTTCTTTAAACATCTAAATTCATTTATATCTGCAATCGTAATCTTGGCAGCAACAGAAGATCTCGGTGCTCGTTTCATTTGCAGCGAACACAGAGCTGACTGCTGTAGGCAGTGTAATTGAAACATTATTTCTACATCCCTGCACCTCATTTGTATACTTAGCCGCAGTTAGACCCCGCATAATCACATTACAAAATAAAATAAGCATTTGGAATGCAATAGGTCTCGCATTTGCGAGAATTTGAGGTATTGGCATTGTAAATGACAATGCCTTTTATTTATGTGTTTAAAAAACCTGCAGTAATAAAAGGCATTGTCATTTACAACACCAATAGGTCAAAGTTTCGAAAATGCGAGACCTATTGCATTGCAAATGCTTGTTCAATTTGACCTAATGTTTAGTGGAACGTTCTTGGGCTAAGGAGAAGCTGATGGGTGTATGTTAGAAGGCAGTAAAAAGCTGGAGTAGACAAAGGCTCGTCCTTGAACTGTTCATTTTGTTGCAGCTTTAATCTGCTGCTTCAAAACAAAATGCTATATAAGTCTTTATTCTGGGTTCCACCAAATGATGACATTGTTTGAGGGCCCATGGGAAACTGGAGGGGCTACCGATGGCTATGGCGGAACGCAGAGAAGATTGATATAATGTTGTGGGTTGAACTTGTGGTTTTTGGAACTCATATTGTCCATAGGACTTCGGATCCTGCCTTTTGCCACAATCAGCTGTGAAAAATATTTGTTTTGTCCATTTGTGCGCCCTCTATTGGCTACATAGCCAACAAAAATGTAAATCTAAGGTGTTTTCCTTGGCTCACTGAGCTTTCCATAGCTTAGAAATTGCACCTTCTTTGTGAGACACTCGATGTTGTTTTTATTTGAATCTAAGCTACAGTCCTAGGAGTACCAGCATCAACCTCTCATTCCTCATCAAGTGCAGACTCCAGGTCTCAGCAGTGAAAGAGGGACGAAATCCTTTTCTATTCGCATTGAAAGAGAGACTGTTGTTCACTTATTCTTAAAGAGGAGTAGAAGCATTTTCGTAATTTTATGATTGAGACCAGAAATATTGGCACGTTTTCCTAAAGGAATTGCAGTATGGGAATAAGAGTAACTGGAACAATTACGTTTATAATGTATTTTTTATAGTAGGTAAATTATGTACCTTAGCCAAAGCTAGAAGGCGGGTGCTTTGCATACTTGGCCTGTTATGGGAAACAATGTAGCAATGGAAACAATAGAGCAACATCCAAAAGAGATCACAAGCAGAGGGTAGACTAGTCCTAGAAAGGGGACTAGAACGAGGATTTTTTTCATGATGTGAGTGAAGCCAGGAGTCAAAATGATCTCCACCAGGAGGAACTACGCAGGAGAAAGTTTCAGTTTTCTTCATCTTAGGGGCGTTTAATCAAACAGTGTTCTTGCTACTAGTTTTTCTTTATCCTTCTACGATAGTTTTTTTAGCAAGATAGGAAGGCCGTTGGAAATGAAGCATGCTGTATTAAATCTAGTTTTTTAATTTAAAGCAAGCTTTGAGTGAGTGTTACTAACAGGTGAAATGAACAGACTTCTTGCTCCAGTAATCAAGTCTGCTGCATAATAGCATGGCTTGGAGTGGAAGCTAATAAAGTTTTGGCTAGGACCAAGAAAATGTCTTTCTTTCATCCAAATCAGAAATCATCATCTAGAATGTCTAGATATCACCAAGTTGTGTAACATTGTGTAGTACTGTTTTGTGAATTATTTGACTAAACAGAGACAAAGTTGTTTTTACTCTTCATTTTTGATTAACTTTATTATAACTTCTGCCTCTTGCAGGTATTGTGTTTGCCCCTTATGGTCCAGTTTGGAGGCAGCAAAGGAAGTTCGCTCACTCAACTCTCCGCCATTTTGGCTTGGGAAAGCTCAGCCTAGAACCTATATTCACTGAAGAATTCAAGTATGTGAAGGAAGAATTGCTGAAACGAGGGACAGAAGCTTTCAACCCTTCACCAGTCATCAGCAACTCGGTGTCCAACATCATTTGCTCCATAAGCTTTGGTCGACGCTTCAACTATACAGACAAAGAGTTCAAGACCATGCTGAACTTCATGGCCCGTGGCCTAGAGCTCAGCGTCAACAGCCACGCCATTCTAAGCAACCTCTGGGCATGGCTATATTATCTTCCTTTTGGGCCTTTCAAAGAATTAAGACAAATTGAAATAGACATTACAGCTTTTTTGAAGAGAATTATTGCGCAGCACAGGGAGACTTTGAATGCTGATAACCCCAGAGACTTTATTGACATGTACCTCCTTCACGCGGAAGAGGAGAAGAAGATCAACAGTGAGAGCATATTCAATGAAGAATATCTTTTCTATATTATTGGTGACCTCTTCATCGCTGGCACTGACACCACCACCAACACAATACTTTGGTCCATTCTGTACATGGCCCTCAAGCCTGATATGCAAGGTAAACACTTTTTGTTGCACACCTTTGTCATTTCATATTTCTCATATTGTTTTATTTTACGTACTTTAATGCCACAACAACCCTCAAATGTAATGTCTGCAGGTTTATGGCAGCAAGTATATTAGTAAAAGTATGACACTTGCCTGATAACACAATAAGCTCCAAAGGTGCTAATAATTTGCAGCAGTGCCAAGTGAGCATATGCTGTTATGCATGGGTCACAATTCATTGTACATGCATGCTGCATTGCAGCACTTGCATGTTTTCAGTGTATAAAGCAAGTGGTGAGTTCCCCATGCAAAACTAAGCGCAGTGTTCATTTGAAAAGGCTTACTAACAGCAGGCAGTAGCCAGTCATAAAGGGACTCAAAATTCTGTTGGTTAATATTCTCAAGGACCACATATTTGTATCAGTGGCTCCCCTATGTCACTAGGCCATGCCGCCAAGGCAGCACCCAATCCAAATAAAAAATGCAGTGATTTGTCTTTTAAACCCTTGTTGGGCTGGGGCCTAATTTAGAGTGATATAATAATGGAAATGCATTAAAATGCTCGAGCAAGTACTAAAGGCAGCCCTTAGTATTTGTCCTTTATAAGCCTAGGATTTCTCACGCAAACAAATGCTATGTGTTTGAAGCTTGCAGCTCAAGTAGCTCTTCACTGCAAGGACTAGCATTGATGACTGATGCTATGGGTTGTGCAAATATTAGACAAATATATGCCAAAATCGTGCAAATATTAGACAAATATATGCCAAAATCGTGCAAATAGTTTCCTTGTGTATATCTGGCCATTCCTTACTCTTATTTTAATCCTGTAAATGAAGACCAAGGCTCCATTATTTTTGTTCAGGATTAACCTCCAATAAGCTCATTCATTTTTGTGCGTGGTATACATACCCTAGACCTTTCCTACCTGAACCTACAGATCCAACCTGGCACCTTTCATCTGGAACCCTGACCTTCTGCACATCAGAACCCCAGAGCCGTGAGTATCGCCTCTCCTTTTGATACATGCATATGATAAAGCATTAATGTCACTAGAAACTTACCAGGGCCTTTTACAGGCACCATTTGGTGCATGTTCATAATCCCCGAGATTGATATTCAGTACTCTCACTCATTTGGAAAGGGCACCTAGAAATTGATTGTAGAAGTCAGTACTTTCATTTACTGGTCAAGTTTACCTCACCAGAACTCACTCCACTTATCTTCCACATTTAATTATATTCAATTAAATTTGTTACTTCAGATACCACTGCTTTGTTCCTCTTTAAAGGAAGGACATTCTGCATAGAAGTGCATCTTACACTGCCCCAACACTCTTAAGGCTTTTTTTACTATCAACTAGTTATTCCATTATTCTCAGTAGCCTAGTTTCCACTTGTATTTTTGCCCCAAGAGTCTTCTGTGGGCTGTTCTTCAGTTTCAGAACATGCAAAAACACAAAGTTATAAGATTGTAGAAAAATGTGCTTTTCAGTATTCAGTATCACAGTCACTAACATTAGCAGAGTTTTCTAATCCACCTCTTTGATGAGCAAAATCTCAGAGTTGGGGTGAACTTGACATGAAAAAATTCTAGCCATCCATATTTTGGTGTGATTAGAGCCATCCAATTCATCCAACGTGTGTGTGTGTGTGTATATATAAAATATATCTTTCTTCGTTACCTATACTGTTGGAAGGGTGGATTTAGGGGAAGGGCTATCTAAAATAACTTCAGGTTTCATATTGTAGGCTTTTACAAACTATTCATAATGACCAGGACCAGTCTGGGGAACCAAAAACAGCCCTGGCAAAAATGCACAAACCAGCCCTGCTCACTTAATCTCTCTCTACCTTCCTCTTCCCTCCCTCCCTCTCTCTGTGACTGCTGCAATTAACCTTGGGCAGCTAGGGAAAGTGGCATAGATACATGGAGAGGCCCTGGACTTTCAAAAAAGGGCCTCCAGGAGCTCCAGCCCACTGTGGAAATGCCCAGTGAAATAATAGGCCTGTCTAGCCCTGTTAATGACATAGGAAGTTGTTTGACTTCTGGGGGACTTAGTATGGGAGAGCCATTGAATGTCCTTGATAATCTATAGCATTTCAGTGGTTCCTGCAAATCAAACAAACCAGTTTGGCAAAGGAATTTGCTTTTAAACCTATTGTTTGTAAAAAAGGGTTTCTTGGCACTAATTAAACAGTAGCAGAGCATCACGTAGGTAACCTACCTAAAAGCTTATTTAGGGAACAGGCACATTTTCACACTTTTTTAAATGTCAGATCACCCTCTGTTGCAATACAGATACTAGAATTGAAGTTTCAAAGGACAGAGGCCCGAAAAATAAAAGCCTCACTTGACTCACTATTTTTTAGGTCTCGCATAGACAGCACATGCGGTGTCTCTTCAAATCATTTTGTTTAGAGTTAGTGGGCTACAGCCTGCCAATATGTTTACCAGTGGTTAGCTTCAGCATGTCTCGCATTTGCTTCTTTTCTGTTTGGCACAACATGCGTGTGTCATATCAATGTCCCTCCCCTGGAGCTTGAACTAAGTACTTGTGTCCTTCCACTGCTCCCCATTTTGGAACTACTTTTTTATTTGTTTCCAAACACCCCACCTGAGTGCTTGTATTTTTAGGCACTCACATATCCCCTTCATGTTGCTACTTCTCTCCCCTCACCTCTGTCCCTGTTTCATTTAAGCCCCCATCTTCCCCTCCAACCGCTTCTCGTTCTCTTGAGGAATTTACAATGGGAGACAAAGCTGGAGTTAACTCTTCGGCCAGCCAGACCCCGCCATTTCTTTACTTTTTCATTAGCTAGAGATGTTTTTACAAAGTACTTCGAATTCACTCATCACCCGGCCAGGTTCCCACTCCAGGAAATGCTCTTCTGGTGCTCAGCAACACTGACAAACTGTTCATCAAAACATGGAACAACTTGTTTCTCAAGTGCTAGCGTTTCTGGTTGGAGGTTTAATTAGTGAGTGAAAAGTTTTCTTTCGCTGTCCGATCCTGTCTCTTCCATAGATTGACTTGTTGAAGCATCGGTGGCCAGCTTCGGTGATATTGCCTTAAGCATGGCAACTGATCTGCATGGTTACTTTTCACAGCCAGCGTGCTTTCCTTCAGCCGGGTGGACAGAAGCAGCACTACAGATCTCTGCCTCTCGAGACTGGAACTTGTGCACTTTTTTATTTTTATTTTTTAAAGGGTGGAGCCTGGACGCATTGTGTTTGCTGCAGTGTAGAGTACCCGGTGTGGTTTTTGGTTAGGGAAAGAAGAATGGGAGGCATCCGAGAGCCTGTGAGTAAAATGTGTAAAATGAGTCAGATGATTCCTCCAAGCTCAGACAAGTCTACTATGAGTATTTGTACAGTGTCCTTATGATATTTATATGTTATCAAGGCCCGTTCTGTTTTTTTGTAATCTTAGTTTACGTAAATCTGTCATAAAACCCCAGGGGTTGCTTTTTTTCACTGCTTGATTTCTTTGTACCTGTACTTCATTGGCTACGCTTCCTGTATTTTTTTACATTGCTGCCTTTTAAATGTGGTGGTCTGGTTTGAGCAGTGTCGCTGGTTTATGTTTGCACTATTATGGAAATGTATTTTCCTGTTTGAATATCATCACATAAGATTTTTCGAGTTCTGGCCCCCCAAAAATGTAACTTGTCTGTTAGCACCAGATGCGTTTTGGCACTCGATTTTATTTCTCCCTTCTATAAAATACTGCCCATGATGAAACGAAAAAAGTAACTGTTTCCCACTCCAATGGGCTGTAGAAAGAGTGGCGCGTGCATGTCCGAGAGTACATTTGCTCCCTGGAAACATCTGAGTGCTACTGCACTCACCTGTGCTCTGGATAGTTTTTACAAACACCGGATCCTTTACACCAAGATGGATCCCACTGCAGGGCCCTGGGGGAAATGGTGCACAGAGCTTCACCTCTCAAGAGGCTGGCCTTTAGAGCCGGTATCTGTTGTGTCTGCGGAACGTGTTGATCAGAAATCAGTGTGTTCTTTGTTGGCACTGGCACCCTTGAAGAGGGGGAGGAGTTGGTATGTTTAAGGAAGGGATTGCTCCCCCTCCCCCCTTCTGGTTCATGTTCATGCAGGAATGTCTGCTGGGCAGTGCACCAGCTCTGCAGAAGAGTTTTGACAACAGTGTTGTCGATGGCTCTGTGCTGCGAGAAGGGAATATTTACATTTTTAGCTGCTTCTGCATTAGAATCCTGTGTCACTCACTTTGTGTGATGATGAGAAATGATTCACAACTCTATTTTCTACTTTCCACAATTGTAAACAGTTGCTGCATGTTTGACGGGCGTAACTTCAAAGTGCACCTCCTTTAAAGGGTGTCCATTTCATTCTCGTGATCCGAGGCAACAAACTTTCTGTAATTGAAATATTAGGTGGATCTAAAGTTATTGAAGGAGGGCAGTTGTTCTTGGCTGTTTTCTGGGGAGCAAGTTTTTCCTTTCCCATAACTCTTACCTGATGACAGATTGGCTAAACTATTTTGCTACAATAACTTAACAAACCTATTCTGATGGTGTAGTAAAACATTGTATAGGGGTTGAAATATATAAACATTACAGTCCTCTGTAGGCTATTTGAAGTTTTCCAGGTAGCCAGTTACTGTTAGCATTTATAATAATCCCAGATTCTTTCAAGTCATTTTTTTCTTTTACAGTTGAGGTGCCCTAAATACTTTTCTTTGAAGAAAAGGTCTGGCGTTGGTTGGATTTTTCTTTTCTTTACCAGGAACAGATCCGACCGTTTTAGGTCTCCCCTACACAACACATGCACTGCGTTGTGGGACATATTTTTTACTGTTCTGTGGGCTTACAATCCACCCACAGCTTACCATTGGGTTTTTTCGTTTTCACTCTCATTTTCAATCTTTCTATTGCTTGGCACCTGTAGGCTTCCCTTCCTTTCTTGTTACCTCCTCCCTGGAGCATGGACCAAGTGCATGTGTTCTTCCTCGTCTTTGTTCTTTTCCGTCTTTTTGCAACGCTTTATTTTTATTGTTTTATAAGCGTTTTAGTATTATTTCTGGACGTGCAATGTGCTTTGCTACTTTTAACACAGGCCTACAGCTTCTTATTTATGTTGCTTTCACCCGATCTGCCGTCTCTTTTGATGCTTTAGTTACTTACACCCACAACTGTATTTCTCTATTCCACTCTGCTCTATGCCACTCTGTATTACACCAGGCCACGCCACTCGATTTTACAGCACTCTACTCTACCCCAGTCTATTCTATGCCACTCTATTGTGTGTACCACTCTATTCTGTACAGAACTGCCCTGTGTGCCACTCTCCTCTACGCAACGTCACACATTTTTAGCCATGCTGAACAGCAGCCACCCTGCTGTACAACATGGCTAAAAGACATTGGCAAAGCCAATAGTTCTCACATAGGCAAGACCTATTGGCTTTGCCAATGCTTGTTTTCAAATGGAATCTGTATATGTACTGAAGATTTGAGTGGCCAGGATCATAAATTGTGCGTATCCCACAAAGAAGGTGCATCTTCTAGGCTGTGGAAAACTCAGTGAGTCATGGAAAGCACCTTGGACTTAACTCTGTGTTGACTATAGAGACACTAGAGGGCACACAGATGGGCAAAACAAGGATATTTCACAAATGACTGTGGCAAAAGGTGAAACCCCAAGTCTGTGGATGGCATAATGAGTTCCAGAAGCCTTCAGTAAAAAACTCACAAGATAATATCAATCTTCTCTGCGTTCAGCCTTCGACATTAGTAACCCATCCAGTTCTCCATTGGCTCTCAAACAATGTTATAATTTGGCAGAATCCAGATCCAACCCAATCAGTCTCAGGATCTGAATCTTGTCACTATAGATGTGAAATTCAAAGCCATGGGAACAGGTGAGCTGATCCAGAGGCTAAACATAAATGTAGAACACGTTGGTTACATTGAAGATTTCTGGTGAACCCCACAAGACCAGGACCAATGGGGTAAGATGAAAAGGTAAAGGAAACAGCTTCACTGTATTAAACAAGAATGAATAGAGCCAGGTTAGAATTAAACAAGCAAATTTGATCTCTTGCCGATGACTGGCCAAAGTGGAATTGTTGCTGTGATTAAAGGCCACCAATTGATCTAGTGAAATAAAGGTGGGGACACTGCCACTGTACTTTGCTCCTAGAAGGCCTTCAAGGACTTAGACCAGGACTGACTCACACAATGTGGAAAGAACTGGACACAATCTTTGAATTACAGGGTACCGTTTTCCACGTAGATTAGCAACAACTTGAAGCAAAGAGATTGTGCTGTAGAGAGATGTCTCCTGAATTCCAAGGATGCCATTTACTAAAGCGCATCGCAGTTGTTTACTTGTTTTCTTTTGGATAACTATTTCAGATACAAGAGATTGATTAAAGACTTGAACAAGATGGTGCGTAGCCAGAGCCCAAGTCCTTTCATCTCTAATCAAAGTATACAAAAAAGTGATGGAAGACTAGAATTAATATCAACACCGGTACTTATGCATGACGCATCCCAGTCCATTGTTATTTTGTACACCATCCCACCTCAGTTTGGACCCAGCCATATGCTAATCATTCGTGACCCATCTCAAATAGGACCAGTCCAGCCCAAACTGCCAGGCCAGATAGCGTCCTCCCTGAACCGGAACACAAGCAACCCAAGACCGGTTTTGCCCTCATTAGGGTTCATCAATCTGGTATAGTTTGGTTCCAGTAGCACTGTGTGCATGGACCCACGTCTGAGCATACCCGTTTCACTTTGGGCGTCGCACTGAAGTGTACAAAAAAGTGATGGAAGGAATGCCTAAATTAATCTCAGCCACTTTTAATTACTTGGTGTTGCATCCCAGTTCATCGTTATTTTGCACACCAAGAACCTTGAGTTTGGCGTACCAAGATGGAAGATGGTGCCTCTCCTCTAGATTCCTACAAGGACTCTCTCATAGCTAAGACACTCTGTGTGAGTGTGAGAAAGTGCCTTTTTTGCATGGTTAGCCCCCCACTTTTTGCCTGGTTTTGATGTGGTTTCAAATGTAGTGCTCAGAGTCCCTGCCAACCAGGTGCCCTGTGCCAGTGCTTATTCCCTAAAAACAAACTCCCAATTGGTACTTCGGCCCCATGTAAGTCCCTAGTAACTGGTACCCTGAGTACCTGGGGTCTGAGAACTGAAGAGTGTCCATTGGGACCCCCCTCACTGGGGCCATGCCACTGCCCTTGCCTCCTGCATGCCCCTGTGAGGGAGAAACAACAAAGTTGACATGGCACCCTGTCTGGGTGCCGTGCCAACTATCACTGCCTGGCAGCAAAGGTAAGTCACCCCTCTGGTAGGCCTCGCAGCCCTAAGTCAAGGTGCACTATACTACAGATGAGGGCATATCTGCATGAGCAGATATGCCCCTCCAATATTGGGCACCATTTCCCAATATTGAAAGTGCCAGTGAAACCATAGAGAGTACATGGGCTGGGAACTTGACAACTCGAGTTCCACAGCAACATGATGGATTTACTGAATATAGGATTGTTTGGTACCAAACTACTCCTTTCAATAAATCCAAAGTGATGCCAGTGTAGGATTTATTGTACCATGTGCCCACAGGGCACCTCAGAGATGCCCCTGAACCCCTACCAACCCTGGTGTGGTCTCCGACCGGCTGAAGGCAGCCAGCCACCACCAGACATGTCTCTGGAACCCTGGGTAGAGAGCCCCTGCTCTCTGGGACCAGAAACCATGCACATCCTGGGCAGAGGTGTCATGCCTCCTCCCCTAGGATGGGCCAGTGCTCGAAGCGGGAAGCTTCAAAGGCCTGCTGCCTTTGTAATGCAATCCCCAGCCTCTGCTGCTAGCAGGAGATGGCAGCCCCTGGTTTACACCCCCACCTTGGGTGGGAAAACCGGCGGGAAAATTAAAAAAGATGGGAGGTGTGCCCACCTCTGCCAACCCCACCCCTAAGGTGGGGGGAAGCGAGGTGAAGCACACTTTTCAGTCCCCGCCATCTTGAAGATGGGGGGACCCTCTAATCAGGGCTAGGCCTATGCCCCCTCCCACAGGAGGATGGCATAATAGAGGGTGTAGTCACCCCAGGTAAGGTGCCCATTGGCCCTACCTGCTACTCCCCTAAAACACATCCTGAATTTAGTGTGTTGGTGCTCCCCCAGTCTTGGCCCTCAGATCTGTGATGACCTAAGAAGAAAGAAGACACCCTATAGCAGAAGCCAGAAGACGATAACTCCCTTGCCCCCAGCCCTACTGGCCTGTCTCCAGCTTTGACGAAACCTGCGACCTGTCTTGCAGCAAGACCTCCAAAACCCGGGGAGGACTGTTGCCTTCAATAAAGACTCCAATCTCCCGAGGACAGCGGACCTGTCCAGAAGAAACTGACTCCGAAGACATAGGATCAAGTTCATGGAGGCCAAGAAAACCCAAGGCCAATCCTGGGTACATTTTGTAGATTACTCAGTGAAAACACTTGGAGGTTGGTTGAGTGGTAACAATGTACATGATTATGAAGGGCTGTATAACTTGGTTATGAAGGAGCACCTTTTAAGTAATTGTCACCAAGAGAAACTACATCAGTTCCTGGTAGACTTAGGTCCACTTTCTCCTCAAGAATTGGGAAAGAAGGCAGACCACTGGGTGAAAACAAGGGTCACCAAAACTAACACTGTTGGGGGATACCAAAAGAAAGAGGCCAAATCCCCCCCTCCCCCACCCCCAAGGGAAAGAGGGTAACCCTAAAAATAACCAAGAGTCTTCTACAGGCCCCCAAAAACCTGCTCAGGGGGGTGGGCCCAGAGTCTCTACACAGTCTAAGTGTGGGTACCAGGGCAAGAACTGGGATCCCAACAAGGCTTGGTGACATGACTGTAAGGCAACAGGACACCGAACTGGAGAGCTTAGCTGTAAAACAATGAAAAATGCCTCTAGTCCATCTGCAGTACCTTCTGTTGCTAACATCCAGATAGGATCCCAGGTGTGGCCTGACCATGTCTGTAACCCCACTGAGGCAACATTAGTCTTCCAGGGAGGGATAGACTTAGACTGTGCTGCCTGGCCAGAAAACATGAAAAAATACAGGCAGTTTCCGAAGATTAAAGGGTCCAGGATAGAGGCCTTGAGGGATACCGGGGCTAGTGTCACAATGGTGACCCAGCAGCTAGTGCAGTCAGATCAGTACCTGATTGGGAGGTCTTATCCAGTTACCAATGCTAACAATGTCACTACAGTCCATCCCATGGCTATTGTCACTTTGGACTGGGGGGGAGTAGTTGGACAGAAAGAGGTGGTTGTGTCCCCTGATGTTCCTGTAGATTGTCTGCTCAGAAATGACTTGGAGACTTCTCCTTGGACTGAAGTCGAACTGAGGACCCATGCCAGCATGGTTGGTCGCTCAGGATGGGGTTGTGTTACAACCAGAGCACAGAGCAGAGCTCTGAGTGAAAAAGAGGAGCTGGATCCTGGAAGAATGGACCAGCCCTCCAAGAGAAAGGGCAAGAAGACTGGGGGACCAGATTCTACACAGAACCCAACTCAGAACCCCTCTTCTCAGGAAGAGGTCTTGGTATTCTCAGAGGGAACTCAGCCTGAAGAGGTTGGGCCTTACCAGGCAGATCTCTTGGGCACAGGGTGACCCTCTAGGATGGATCTGTGCCAGGGAAAAGAAACTTGTCCCACTCTTGAAAGCCTGAGGCAGCATGCTGCTGCACAGTAAAAGGGTGATATCAGTGGCACCCACGGGGTCTATTGGGAGGATGGGCTCCTATACACATTGAGGCCAGAGACCCCAAACCTGGTACAACCAGGACAGTGGTAGTGCCTCGGAGTTTTAGAGAGTTTCTCCTCACTTTGACCAATGATATCCCCTAAGCTGGGCACCTTGGCCACGATAAAACTTGGAGTAGGCTAGTCAACCACTTCTACTGGCCAGGGATGTCCCAGAAGGTGAAGGACTTTTGCCAGTCCTGTGTCACCTGCCAAGCCAGTGGCAAGGCAGGAGGCCACCGGAAGGCCCCCTTAATTCCACTTCCAGTGGTTGGGGTACCATTTGAAAGGGTAGGGGTCGACATTGCTGGCCCCCTGGACCCTCCAACAGCCTTAGGGAACAAATATATTCTGGTGGTAGTGGATCATGCCACCACATATCCTGAAGCTATTCCCCTAAGGGCCACCACTGCCTCGGTGGTGGCAAAAGCCCCCCTTGGTGTATTCACCAGGGTTGGTTTCCCAAAGGAGGTGGTATCAGACAGAGGGAGAGGATGTAGCCTTACAGCTAGAGCGGTCGACCTCGAAGCTGGGGAACCGGGTTCGAGTCTCAGCAACGACGCTCAACATTCTGTGATTCTGGGCAAATCACTTCATCTCCCCGTGCCTAACAAAAATGAATGTGTCCATCTGTAACAAAACTGGTGCTCATGTAAAGCGCTCTGATACCTGATGTCTTGGGTCTAGTTCGTGCTATATAAAACTCTTTAAAAAAAGTACAAACTTCATGTCTGCATACATAAAACACTTGTGGGATGAGTATGGAGTGAGCTACTGATTCATCACACCCCATCATCCACAAACCAATGGCCTGGTGGAGAGATTCAACCAGACATTGAAAGGCATGATTGGTGGGCTCCCTGAAAAACTCAGAAGGAGATGGGATGTCCTACTTCCATGCCTGCTTTTTGCCTGCAGGGAAGTGCCACAGAAGGGAGTGGGGTTTTCACCCTTTGAACTTTTGTTTGGGCATCTTTTTAGAGGTCCTCCATGTCTGGTAAGAGAAGGTTGGGGAAAACCTCTCAAAGAGACAAAACATAGTGGACTATGTGCTTGGCCTTCGCTCCATGATTGCTGAGTACATAGAGAAAGCAAGCCAAAACCTTCAGGCCAGCCAAGAACTGCAAAAGCAGTGGTATGACGAAAAGGCTGCTCTAGTAGAATTGAAACCAGGGCAGAAGGTACGGGTGTTGGAGCCTGTGGCCCCACGGCCCTCCAAGATAATTGGAATGGACCCTACCCTCTTCTTGAAAGAAAAGGGCAGGTCACCTGTCTGGTGGACCTTGGCAGTTGCAAACACCCCAAAAGGGTAATACACGTCAACCGCCTGAAGCCCTATTATGACAGAGCTGACATGACCATGCTCATGGTCACAGTTGAGGGACAGGAAAATGAGAGTGAACCTCTCCCTGATCTCTTCTCCAGCAATCCCCAAGATGGGTCTGTGGATGGAGTGGTCTTTTCAGACACCCTCCCTGCCCAACAGCAAGCTGACTGCAGGCTAGTCCTAAGTCAGTATGCTGAGCTCTTCTCTCTGACCCCTGGTCAGACTAGCTGGTGTACCCATGATGTGGACACTGGTGACCGCCTACCTGTCAAAAACAAAACTACAGCCAGTCTGATAATGTCAGAGAGAGCATCTAAACTGAAGTCAGTAAGATGCTGGAATTGGGTGTCATTGAACTCTCAGAGAGCCCCTGGGTCAACCCAATTGTCTTAGTCCCAAAACCTCACTCCAAGGGTGAACAGAAAGAAATGAGGATTTCTGTGGACTATAGGGGCCTCATTGCTGTGACAAAAACTGATGCTCACCCAATTCCTAGGGCAGATGAACTAATTGACAGGTTAGGGGCAGCCAAATATCTTAGTACGTTTGATCTCACATCTGGGTACTGGCAGATAGGTCTGACCCCTGGAGCAAAAGAAAAATCAGCATTCTCCACTCCAAATAGGCACTTCCAGTTAACTGTGATGCCCTTTGGATTAAAGAATGCCCTTGCCACCTTCCAACCGTTGGCAAACTAAGTCCTTGCTGGGTTGGAATCCTTTAGTGCAGCTTATCTTGATGATATTGCTGTCAACAGCTCCACCTGGCAGGATCACCTGATCCACATTGGCAAGGTCCTGGAGACTCTGAGAAGTGCAGACCTCGTTATCAAGGCAAGCAAATGCCAGATAGGGCAGTGAAAGGTGTGTACTTGGGTCACCTGGTAGGTGAAGGCCAAGTTGAGCCACTCCAACCCAAGATCCAGACAATTCTGGACTGGATAGCTCCAACAACCCAGACCCAAGTCAGGGCATTCCTTGGCTTGACTGGGTACTATAGGAGGTTTGTGAAGGACTGTGGGTCCATAATGACTCCCCTCACAGAACTTACCTCCAAAAGGATGGCCAAGAAGGTAAACTGGACAGTGGACTGTCAAAAGGCTTCTGAAACTTTGAAGGATGCAATGTGCTCTGCCCAGTCCTGAAAGCTCCAGACTATACCAAGCAGTTCACTGTGCACTGGGCATCTGCCTCTGAGCATGGGATAGGTGCAGTCCTAGCCCAAATAAATGATGAAGGACATGACCAACCTGTTGCTTTTATCAGCAGAACACTACTCCCTAGAGAACATCATCGGAGTGCCATAGAGAGGGAAGCCTTTGCTGTGGTCTGGGCCCTAAAGAAGTTGAGGCCATACCTGTTTAGCACTCACTGCCTAGTTCAGACAGACCGCAGGCTTCTCAGGCTGTTACAACAGATGAAAGGTGAGAATCCCAAGCTGCTAAAGTGGTCCATATCCCAATGGACTTCACAGTGGTACACAGACCTGGGACTGCCCATGCCAATGCAGATGGCCTTTTCAGGTTCTTCCACTTAGAAGATGAAGACTCTCCAGGGGAAGGTTAGTTTCGTCCTCTTTCGTTTGGGGGTGGGGGGGGGGGCTTGTCATGTGAGAAAGTGCCTCTTTTGCATGGCTAGCCCCCCACCTTTTACCTGGTTTTGATGTGGTTTCAAATGTAGTGCACAGGGTCCCAGCCAACCAGGTGCCCTGTGCCAGTGCTCCTTCCTTAAAAACAAACTCCCAATTGGTACTTCTGCCCTCTTTAAGTCCCTAGTAACTGGTACCCTGGGTACCTAGGGCCTGAGAGCTGAAGAGGGTCCCTTGGGACCCCCCTCACTGGGACCATGCCACTGCCCTTGCAGCCTGCATTCCCCTGTGAGGGAGAAAACGACAAAGTCGCCATGGCACTGTCGTGTTTTGCAACCCCTGGCCCCGGCACTCTACTCTATAGACCATCTGGAGGATGAAGGGTTCCCTGAAATTAGGCGTGAGTAAAACAGGGGAGGAGGTCAGGGTGTTCTTCAGTGTCTGGAAGGCCACAGACTCGGATTCGGAGGGGTTGCGGAGATGTGAAGGGGAGGCAGACTTGCGCAAAAGGTCGGTGAGAGGGGCAGCTATGGCAGAGAACTGGGGAATAAAATGCCTGTAGTACCCCACAAGGCCTAAGAAAGCCTGTAAGTCCCTCTTTGTCTGGGGAAAAGGAGTGTCCTGTATAGCCTTTACTTTCTCTGTTTGAGGCTCGATCAGGCCTTTGCCCAGTAGATACCCAAGGTACTTCACTTTGTGGAAGGCGAACCTGGATTTCTTTGCGTTGATATGTAATTGGGCAGTTCTTAACTCGGCGAGGATGGCGTCCAGATGAGTGAGGTGTTCCTTCCACGACCTGCTAAACACAACTATATCATCCAGATAGGCTGATGAGTAGCCCTGGTGTTGTGCTAGCAGGGTGTCCATCACCCTTTGAAAACTGGCCGGTGCGCAATGAAGCCCAAAGGGTAGGACGGTGAAATGAAACAGACTGTCCGGGGTAGAGAATGCCATTTTTTCCTGGTCGTCAGGGTTTAGGGGAATCTGCCAATAGCCTTTGGTGAGGTCTATTGTAGAGATGTAATGGGCCTCACCCAACCGTTCGATCAGCTCGTCGACCCGAGGAAGGGGATAACCATCTTGTTTGGATATCCGGTTTACCTCTCTGAAGTCGATACAGAACCGGATACTGCCATCCGGTTTGGGGACGAGCACGATGGGTGAGCACCAGTTACTCCGTGACGGTACTATGATCCCTGACTCCAGCATCTGTTTCACCTCTTGTTGCAAGGCTTTCCTACGGGCCTCAGGAACCCGGTAGGGCTTTTGTCGGACAACGACGCCTTCCTGAGTGGGTATCGAATGAACGGCCAGATGTGTCCTTCCAGGCTGATCTGAAAATACATCCTTAAAGGAGTGGAGAAGGTCATGGATGTCCTGATTTTCCTTGGCCGTTAGTTCTGGGTTTATGACGGTGGCATCCACCGTATCTGCGGTGTAGACAGTATGGACTGGCTTTGGAGGGGGACCTAGCTATTTTTTAAAAGATATTGATGTGGTACATTTGGGTTTTGGTGTTAGAAAGTTGTAACAGGTAGGTGGTTTTGCCTATTATTTTTATTATCCTATATGGCCCTTGCCACTCTTTTCTCAGTTTATGGCTGAAAGAGGGTAACAGAATCAAAGCCCAGTCGTCTACTGCCAACTCTCTCCAGCGTTTGCCTTTGTCATAAAACTGCTTTTGGGTGGTCTGGGCCTTCTCCAGGGGCGCATGAGCCAGGGTACGTAATTTGTGAAGACGGACTTTCACCTTGTTTGCATAGTCCAACAATGCCTGGGCCTCATTGACGCCCTCCTTCTCCCAGCTCTCCTTAGTTATTTCTAATAGAGTGCGGGGCTTCCGGCCAAAGAGGAGTTCAAATGGCGAGACACCCAGGCTACTCTGTACCTGGCTTCTAATAACAAACAGTTCCAGCGGTAGAAGCTGGTCCCAGTGTTTCCCGTCCCCAGCCAGCAACTTCTTCAGAGTAAGTTTGATGTTCCCATTATACCTCTCGACTAGGCCGTCTGTTTGTGATGGTATACTGAGGTTTTTATATGCTTGATGTTCAGCTGTTTGCATATCTCCTTCATCAGTCTAGACACAAATGGAGTCCCCTGATCCGTGAGGATCTCACGAGGAAACCCCATCCGTGAAAAAACCTCAATCAGCCTTTGGGCAATGGTGGTGGAATTGGCTGCTCGCAGGGGGGCGGCCTTGGGGTATCGGGTGGCATAATCAACCAGAACAAGAACGTACTGGAACCCCCTAGATGACTTGGGTAGGGGTCCTATGAGATCCATTGCGACCCTGTCGAAAGGCTTGCCAATAATGGGGAGGGGTCGTAGGGGTACCTTTGGAGGGAGGTATGGGTTTTTCTTTTGACATATGTCACATTCTTGGCAGGATTTCTTGGTCTGAGCATACACTCCTGGCCAAAAGAAACTACCAAGAACTGACTGACTCGTCTTCTCAGCCCCACAGTGCCCTGCCAGTAAATGAGTGCGCAAAAAACAAGATCTGGTCCCGAAAGCCCACAGGGACCAGGAGCTGAGGCTCCTCTCCTTCTTTAGCCACCCGATACAGGAGCCCGTTTTGTTCCAAAAAACAAGGAAAGACCTTCTGGCCGCTACTGTGGGTGTCTCTAGCACTCTGCCAAGCATTACTAAGGGTGCTATCGTCCAACTGTGCGGTTCTAAAATGGTGGTCCATGGCCCAGGGTTCAGAGGTGAGGAGGGTGCTTTGGGGGCCCTTTTCCAGGGGAGGAGCTCTTAGTGTACCCGCTAGGAGACTGGAAAACCAGGGGTTGTCTGTACCCACTATTAGCTGTTCGGGAAGGGAGGGGAGCACCCCTACAGTGACAGGGACGTTTGTGCTTGGTTCCACCTGAAGAGTTACACTAGCGACTGGATATTCTTTGGTGTCCCCGTGTATGCATCGTATGCTAACGGTCCTCCCCGGGATATACTGGGTCTGGGGAACGAACTCGCTTCTGACCACTGAATGTCTACAACCTGAGTCCAGAAGGGCTTTCACCTCCGTGTTGTTCAGTCTTACCCTTATATAATACACAGGTCCTGTTTCCTGCGCATACATGATGGACCGGGGAAGGTAGTTTACATCCATGGGTTCCTCCTCGTTTCTGTCCTTCTTCTTCCTACAGAACCTTGCAATGTGGCCCCACTCGCCACATTCAAAGCATTGGGGCCCTGATGGGGCAACCTGTTCAGGTCTTTCAGCTCGGCTTCTTGACATCTCAAAAGGAGGTTTGGGGTGCCTCCGCTCAGCTCGGTTTGGTGGGGGGCTTTTTGTGTGCGTTCGGTTTCCTTGCTCAGGGTCCGACCCTGAGCTCTGGCATAAGAGGTAGCCATCTCTACTGCATGCTCCAGCGTGAGACCAGCATGCTGTCGGAGCCACCTCTGTGTACCAAAAGGCAGCGCCTCCAAGTACTGCTCCAGGTATATCTTGTCCATAATTTGTTGTGGGGTAGACTCCAAGGGCTTAAGCCAGCGATCGGCTGCATCTTTTAACTTATAAAACAGGGTTTTTGGCGTATCCCCCGGAGCACCTCTCTCCTGTCGGAATTTGAGTCTGTGGGCCTCATCATCAACCCCCAACTGGTCCAGGATAAACTGTTTCACCTGCCCATCAACAGTCGTCCCATCCCGGTTGACGATCTGGTAAGCGGCCTGGGCTTCTCCCGTGAGCAAAGGTGCGAGGTAGAAGGGCCATCGATCAGTAGGCCAGGCACTGGCCCTAGCGGCTCTCTCGAAGTAAAAAAAAAAAGAAACCGGATCGTCCCCCGGAACATACTTCTGGAGGGGTATCACCGTTCCAGGCTGAGCCGGCCCCCTTCCTTGCCCAAGTGCCAGCAGCAACTGCGACTGTCCTTCCGCCAACCGGGTCACTTGCTCGGCTTGAGTCTGTATGGCAGAGGTGAACACTGCCCTGTCCATCTCTGCCTGATTGGCGTTCTTTTCGATTGCCCATTCAAGCTTGGTGTGGCCTTCCTTCAATTGATGCACAATGTTTTCCATCTTGTATCAGAGGTCAGAGTGCCCGCATTCTCCACCACTTGTCGTGTTTTGCAACCCCAGGCCCCGGCACTCTACTCTATGGACATAGAACCAGTAGACAAAGCTGAGCAAAAGGTGACTTAGATTTATTAGCACCAACAGAAGACTGCACAAAGCTTCAAGTCCCAGTTTCCTTCTGACTTGGCAAGGGAGGATCCGGCCAGGATACACGGTCGCTTCCACGAGGTACCGGAAGGTTGGGATGAAAGAAAATTTAAAAAAAGGAAACCAAACAGAACATCACAATCAGTGGTTTGGCCGGGTTACTTCACCACGATTTGGGAGGGGTCAGTGAGGGTTCACCATGTTTCGTCACCAGGTGTATCCCGGTTAAAATGGTGCCCTCCCTCTAAATACCTCCCTTTCCCACCCAGTGCCCCGAGAACCCCCGTATACGATGCCGTACCTTTTCCAGCCACTCTCCTCCAGGAGGGTGGCGGGGCGGCGCGTGGTCACGTTGGCCTCCCGGCTTTTCTTTGGTACTCTGTACGTCTGCTTCGGATGGCTGCGCAGAAAACCCCTGTCGGCTCTTGGTCTCCGCGTCGTCCTCCGTCTGTTCTCCGGCCTCTCGCGTTTCCTGGTTCCGCTCTTTGCTTGTTCCGGAATCCACACCCCTCTTCTCCGTCACCGCCAGCTCTGATAGGTCTACCGCTGATGACGTCACTGGAGGGAACTCCTTCCCGCTGATCGCAAAGGACGTCTTAAAGGTGTAGTCCTCGTCCTGTGTACGAAGCAGCAGAACCTCAGGCTCTGAACGCAGCGCGGACATGTCTCCATATCCCCCAGCTCAAGCATGGATTCCTGACAGGCACCCTGTCTGGGTGCTGTGCTAACTAACACTGCCTGGTAGCATATGTAAGTCACTCCTCTAGCTCTAGCAGGCCTCCCAGCCCTAAGGCAGGGTGCACTATACTACAGGTGAGGGCATATCTGTATCATCAGATATGCCCCTACAATATTGGGCACGATTTCTCAATATTGTAAGTGCCAGTAAAGCCATAGAGAGTACATGGACTGGGAACTCGACAACCCAAGTTCCACAGTACCATGATGGCTTTACTGAATATAGGAGTGTTTGGTACCAAATTACTCCTTTAAATAAATCCAAACTAATGCCACTGTAGGATTTATTGTACCATGTGCCTAGAGGGCACCTCAGAGGTGCCCCATAACCCCTACCAACCCTGGTGTGGTCTCTGACCGGCTGAAAGCAGCCAGCACCACCAGACATGTTTCTGGACCCATGGGTAGAGAGGCCCTGCTCTCTGGGACCAGAAACAATGAACATCCTGAGCAGAGGTGTCCTGCCTCCTCCCCAAGGACGGGCCAGTGCACGAAGAGGGAAGCTTCAAAGGCCTCCTGCCTTTGTAATGCAACCCAAGCCTCTGCTGCTAGCCTGCTACTCACCTAAAATGCCTACTAAATTTTGTATTTAGGTGGCTCCCCCAGACCTGGCCCTCAGATCTGCGACGACTTCGTAGCTAGCCGTTCTGCCACCCGTGGCGGTCCCTGCGTTTGCCGCCCGGCGGTCGCATGTGAGAGTGGGGGGGTGATGGCGATTCCCATGACGCCGATCAGCACGGCCGCAGGTAAAAGCGGGGCAGGAGGCCGCCCCCTCAAAAATCGTGCCCCCCCCCCAAAAAACCCCCATGCCACGACACTGCCTAAGAAGACACCCTGCAGCAGAAGCCAGGAAACGACAACTGCCTTGGCCCCAGCCCTACCAGTCTGTCTCCAGCTTCCACAAAACCTACGACCTGTATTGCAGCATGACCTCCAATATAGACTTCAATCTCCTGAGGACAGCGGACCTGTCAAGATGAAACCGACTCCGAAGACTGCGGATCTTGACGGATCCGTGACTACAGCCCACTCTGCACCCAACAGCTCGAGTCTGAGTGGCTCACCTGTGCAGTGAAGTCTTCCCCGCGATCCTGACCTTGTGTCCAGCGTTGGCTGACCTCGCCTGCCCTCCACGACGGCACCTGCAGTGTGAATCCAGAGGCTCCCCCCGACCGCGACCGGCTCCGATAAGAAGATACCAACATCCAAAGGCACCCCTGCACCCAAAGCCCCTGGGCCTTGGTTAGCTGAACAAACAGTGCCCCTATATCCCAACTTACCTCTACTGTCGTTGGTCTTCCTCCTGCAACCTCCAGTGCCAAGCCTGCAGCCTCTTTGCCGTCAGGAAAATCCTCATTGAAAAGCATTGGCTGCCCTATGTCGTATTTGCACCCTGCACCCTGTGCCGCTGGTGGTGTATGTTTGGTGCTGCTTTGTGGCCCTCCCTGTGCTTGTACTAACCCCCAAAGCATGGTCCCTGCAACCGATTTACTTACCTACAAGCAGTGTGGCTCCAGGCTCCCCCTGTCACCCTTGGAAAGCTTTGGGTTGAACTCCGATTTTTACCTCTGCACCCGGCCGCCTCTGTGCCCCTGGTGTTGCAGTTTTGGTACCTACCTGACCCCTGGCCCTTGCTGACTTTTGGCTCCGAAGACTGAAATTGTAAGTTTGATACTCACCTGGTTAACCGCAATATTGTTTTCCCCATAGGATAACATTGGACAGTGTGAAAAAGTTTTTAAGTGTCGATTTTTGAAAGTGAAAAGTATTTTTAATTAAAAACGTACTTACCTTATTACGAAGACCTGTGTCTTAAAGTACAAACAAAGAATAATTTTATAAAATTGGTCTGGATCTCCTTCTTGAGTCGTGTGTCTTTTATTAATCGGGTGTGTGCAATAAATGTTTTACACTCCTCTCTGTTAGGCCTAAGGCTGCTCGCCCACACTACCACTAATAGAGAACTTTGGATTTTGCATTGAGCCTTGTACACTTTTGGGGAACCCCTGGACTCTGTGCACGGTATTACCTACTTGTGATAATATAATATACAGAGCCAGCTTCCTACAGTGAGTAATTGTGTGTCTCCATAGTGTGCTTTCTGCCTATATTGACCTCATCCACAGATAGTGTGAGATCTAATGTTACAGGGACCTCACACCGATTTGTATACCGAGTTGTCATTGAGAGTGCTCAGTGAGAGCAGTAATAAGACCATCCTACAAAGCAGTGCTAACAAGTCGAAATACTGCCACTTTGTTCTGAATCAACCCATTAGTTAAGTTCTCAGTGAGCATTCTCAGCAAGTGAAAACACAAGTAGCCACCCTACAGTACGACACCAGCACAGATGAATTGCTAAGTTCTACTAAGAGCTACACACCGCATTCCCAGTTTGTAGAAAATAAGAGCACTGTAAGGGTGCAAAAAGCACTGGCAAGCTAAATTTTTGCTCCTAGCCTGTTTTACACAATACTTTACACTCTAAACACAATACTGGCAACCACCACTGCCAGATGACGAGTGCTAGTTACTCTCTACAAGCCGGCCACAATATTCTTACCAATATAATGTCCGCATTCTGAGGTATTCAGCTTTGAATATGCATCTAGTAAACCAGGTTGATGATGGAGAGCAGAGAAGAGGACCAAAAACGGTATCTGAAAATGCCCAAAGCGGAACCTCCTCTTATGGAGTCTTCAGTCAAGGAGAAAATCAGTCCTATTGCAGACATGGATCTCTTGATGAAAAATCAAAATGCTATGCATGACTTAATCCAATGTACGAAAACCAATTTTGATCTAATGTAAGCGGAAATTGCAGGTATCTGCAAAGACTATAGAGACTCAGCTAAAAGAGTAATGAAGGCTGTAACCAGAATTAGTCAAATGGAAGACTCTGATCTTCAACTAAGGAAAGTGTAAGGTACCTCTGATTCCTAGACTAAAGTTCTGCAATGAGAAATGTGTGAATTAGAAGATCGGCTATGATTTAGCAATGAGGATATGAACATTAATTTCTCTTTCGCAGGGCCATCATCACTATGCCTATCACACAAAGGGACGTTCTCTTATTCGCATTAGCGAATGAAGAGGATATCTTCTTAAATAATGTCTCTGAGTCCATAATGGATACTTAAAACCACAATATGTTTTTGTAAAGCTAAAACTGATTCAAATCATAATATAACTCCCAATCAGTAGGATTGAGGAGTGAGGAGGTCATCTTAGTTGTGATGCTCTCATGTTTCACTCGTCTCTGACCTCAGTTTCTGACCACGATCTAACTTAGACATTACATTATATTTACATAGGTTCTCTGTTTATAGTTGAGACCTGATTTATTAGAAGACTTTGGGCTAAAATATTTAGAATGAGCTTATCACATCCTCTATCCTAGCTAGAATCAGAGGCGTAGCTCACACCCCCACTCCTCCAACGATCCCGGGGCCCACAGTTTCTGAGCCCTGAAGGGGGCCCCCTCAGCTTGTGTGTTTGTGTGAATTTGTGTCCGGTTCATCCTTCAGCTGCTGCATGCAGCAAGCTTATTGAGAGCAATGTGCTGCCACGGGCCTGAAAAGAAAGAAAGTAACAATTTGTTACTTTTTCTTTCAGTTCGAGCGTGTGTGACCACGCGGTCCATGGCAGCCAGTAAGGGTATTCAAGAGGACCTGGAGCCTGAAAGAGTGGCCCAGGTGCCTGCCTTAAAGAGAAGAAGCAGGGGGCGCGGGAAACCTGCCCCCAAAGTTCCCACGGTCCAGGAGGAGGCAGACCTTGAGGGGGATGCCTTGGAACCTACAGGGGAGCAAGTAGCTGAACTGGGGGACCTGCCTGAGCTGACCCATTGGCAGCAGGAAGGAGGACCCTCCAGGGAAGAGTTCTGCGAGGAGCAGAAGAAGTGCCCTTCTCTTGTGGGTTTGCGGCAACAGGCCACAAACCAGGCAGCAGGTGATCAGTCTGGATCACATTGGATCTACTGGGAGAATGGTCTCCTGTATAGCGAGCCTAAGGTTGCTGAGCCTGGGTCAGCCCGTGTGCTGGTGGTACCCCAGCGCTTCAGAGCCTTCCTACTGGGTCTGGCTCATGATGTGCCTTTAGCAGGACATTTGGGGCAAGACAAGACCTTTGAATGGCTTGTCACCCACTTTTACTGGCCCCAAATGCGCAAGAGTTCAGATACTCATTGTAGGACCTGTCAGAATTGCCAGGCAAGTGGTAGGAGTGGGAGGAAGCACAAGGCTCCTCTCCAACCGTTCCCTGTTGTCAGCACCCCCTTTGAAAGGGTGGGCATTGACATTGTGGGGCCTCTAGATCCCAAGACAGCCATGGGCAACAGGTTCATCCTGGTCTTGGTGGACCATGCCACCCGGTACCCGAAAGCCATCCCTCTCTGGACTGTGACGGCCCCGTGGTGGGACTTGCATTAATGGGGATTTTCGCCCATGTGGGGTTCCCCAGAGAGGTGGTGTCAGACCGTGGTACCAACTTCATATCTAAGTATATGAAGTCCCTGTGGCAGGAGTGCGGTGTAACCTACAAGTTCACCACTCCTTACCACCCCCAAGGTAATGGGCTGGTTGAGACATTCAACCGGACCATAAAGGGCATGATTATGGGTCTTGAGGAACCTATGAGGCGTAAGTGGGACGTCCTCTTGCCATGCCTTCTGTTTGCCTACAGAGAGGTGCCACGGAAGTCCTTAGGGTTCAGTCACTTTGAACTGCTGTATGGTCACCCTGTAAGAGGACCTCTGAGTTTGGTAAATGAAGGCTGGGAGAAAGCTCCCAGTAAACCTCCCCAGGATGTATATAGCTACATGCTGGCCTTCAGAAACCAAACTAGGCGTTTCAGACAACTCGCTCAGGCGAATCTGGAAGCCAGCCAGGAGGAGATGAAACAGTGGTATGATCAGAATGCCACTCTGATCGAGTTTCAGCCTGGACAGAAAGTGTGGGTCATGGACCCCGTGGAGCCTTGTGTGCTCCCGGATAAGTGGACCGGACCATTTGAGGTGGTGGAGCGCAAGAGTGATGTCACCTACTTGGTGGACTTGCGGTCTCCTAGGAACCCTTTGCGGGTCCTGCATGTAAACCGCCTGAAGCCCCACTTGGAGAGGTCCGAAGTGGGCATGCTCCTAGCGACAGATGATGGAATGGAGGAGGAGACTGAGCCTCTTCCTGACCTCCTGTCTGCAAAAGAGCAAGATGGGTCAGTGGACGGTGTAAAGCTCTCTTCCGCCCTGACCCCTGAGCAGCAGGATGACTGTCGCCAACTGTTGGGACAGTTTCCTGATCTGTTCTCCCTGACTCCCGGTGTCACTGAGTGGTGCGTCCATGATGTGGACACTGGGGACAGTCCTCCTGTAAAACACAAAACTTACCGGGTGACTGACAGGGTGAGAGCTTGCATCAAGGAGGAGGTCTCCAAGATGTTGGCATTAGGGGTGATTGAGTCCTCTAACAGCCCTTGGGCCAGCCCAGTGGTCTTGCTCCCAAAGGCTGCCCCGCCTGGTGCCACACCCGAACTCCGGTTCTGTGTGGACTACTGAGGACTCAATTCAGTCACCAGGACTGACGCGGACCCCATCCCCCGAGCTGATGAGCTCGTTGATCGGTTAGGGGCTGCCCAGTATCTCAGTACGTTTGACTTAACGTCTGGGTACTGGCAGATCGCCTTAACTGATGGGGCAAGAGAGAGGTCCGCATTCTCCACCCCAGATGGACACTACCAATTCCGGGTTATGCCCTTTGGGATGAAGAATGCCCCTGCCACCTTTCAGAGGTTGGTCAACCAGGTGTTGGCTGGACTGGAAGATTTCAGTGCCGCCTATCTGGATGACATCGCAGTGTTCAGCGCCAGTTGGGAAGAACATCTGCGCCACCTCTGGGAAGTGTTGATGGCGCTGTGGAGGGCAGGCCTCATGATCAAGGCGAGTAGGTGCCAGATCGGGCAGGGTTCCGTGGTGTACTTGGGACACCAGGTTGGGAGCGGCCAGGTGGCGCCCCTACAGCCCAAGATTGATACCATCCTGGCTTGGGAGCCCCCCAAGACCCAGACAGAGGTGAGAGCCTTCTTAGGACTCACAGGGTACTACAGGAGGTTTGTCAAGGGGTATGGCAGCATTGTTGCCCCCTTGACAGAGCTGACTTCCAGGAAGCAGCCCAAGAAAGTGAACTGGACTGACACCTGTCAGAAAGCTTTTGATGCCCTGAAGACTGCCATGTGCACGGCGCCCATGCTTCAGGCGCCCAACTTCTCAAAGGAATTCATTGTGCAGACAGACGCTTCAGAGCATGGTGTGGGAGCTGTACTTTCACAGATGAATGAGGAGGACCTAGACCAACCTGTAGCCTTCATTAGTAGGAGGTTACTGCCACGGGAACAGAGGTGGAGTGCAATTGAGCGTGAAGCATTTGCTGTGGTCTGGGCACTGAAGAAGTTGAGACCATACTTGTTTGGGACTCACTTCCGGGTTCAGACCGACCACAGGCCCCTCAGATGGCTGATGCAGATGAGGGGTGAGAATTCAAAGCTGTTGAGGTGGTCCATTTCCCTACAGGGGATGGACTTCACGGTGGAACACCGCCCTGGTACAGAACACGCCAATGCTGATGGTCTGTCCAGATTTTTCCGCCTTAGTGAAGAGAACTCTCAAGAGGGTGGGTAGTTCTCCCCACATTTCAGCTGGAGGGGACACGTGTTAGACCTGGCACCATTGGCGTGGGTCTCCCTTCCATTTTTTTTCGCTGTTGCCTCCTATGTTTTTGCTATGTTTTGCTGGTCTAGATGCTTTGGGCACTTCGCCACTGCTGCTCAGTGCCAAAGTGCAAGTGCTCCCTATTGTAAATTGTTGTAATGGATTAGTGACTCCCTGATTGGCTTATTTGATTTACTTGTCAGACCCTAGTACAGTGCACCATGAGTGCCCAGGGCCTGTAAATCAAATGCTGCTGGTGGGCTTGCAGCACTGATTGTGCCACCCACAGAAGCAGCTTGTAAAATATGGCCCCGGCCGGCCATTGCAGAGCCTGTGTGCAGTCTGGGTCTGCCATGTCGACTTGGCAAGTGCACCCACTTGCCAGTCCCTAAACCTTCCCTTTTCTACCTGTTAGTCACCCCTAAGGTAGGCCCAAGGTACACCTATGGGCAGGATGTATTGTATGTGAAAGGTAGGACATGCCCTGGTGTGTGTGGCATGTCCTGATGGTGAATTACAGCCAATTTCGTTTTTCACTATTGCAAGGCTATCTGTTCCCATAGGCCAGAATGGGGAGTTAGTTTATAACAGCTTATAAACATAACTGACCCTAGGAACAAGATAGAGAAATAAAGTTTAGTATGCCTGAACTCAGAATGTTAAAATACATCTTTTAGTGTGGGTGATTTTTACATTCGGTGTTTGAAAATACCACTTTTAGAAAGTAGGTATTTTCTTGCCTAACCATCCAGTATGCCTCTGCTAGGTTTGTGTATTACATGTCTGGTTTGTGAGTGACAGGGGGCTGGAGAGGGCTTTGGCTCCAGCAGTCTGATGAGTCAGGGCTGGGCTGAATAGGACCTGGGTTGAATAGAGAGTAGGGGGAGGAGATTTCCTTTCACTTGCCTGAGCCTACATTGAATAGAGAGTAGGGGGAGGAGATTTCTTTTCAGTTACCTGGGCCAGGTCTGCTTTCAACAATGCTGTCTCCACCTCCTGCCAGGAAGCTGCACCAGGGAGGACAGAACTCATTTGGGTTGGGTACATACACTCTCTGCCTTCAGAGAACAAAGAAATTGTGTTCATAAAAAGAGGGGCCCAGACCCCAGAACTTTAGATCACTTCTGGGAATCAAGACGAACCTTTGCCAAGGAAGCTGAAGGAGGAGACTGCCCCTGCGCTGGTTACTGTTTGGGGTTGGCCTGCAGTGGTTACTTATTGCCAAGGAAAGGAGAAAAGGATCTTTGTGTGTACTTTATCATCTTGAGGAAGATCTCCAAGGGCTTGAAGCTGAGCTTGCCTCCTGTTCTGAAGTCTCAGGGACACAAAGACTTCACCACCAGCTTCCCCTGAATTTCCTTGCTGGGAATTCTACCTGCAGAGAGGTGCCTGTTGTTGTTTTAGGACCTCTAGAGACTGCGTGTCGCTGGGAGCTGGAAGCGCGACGCAACGAGGAAGAAGCGTGTCGCCGCCACAGCTGTTGCCGTCGCATCGCCGAAGAAGCGTGCCGCCGCAGCTGTTTGCCGTCGCATCGCCGAAGAAGCGCGTTGCATCGCCGGAGAAGCGTGCCGCCGTTGCAGAGGTTGCCGTCGCATCACCGGAGAAGCGCGTCGCAGGGCCTGTCGCGGCTCAAGAAACCACCGATTTTGCCGCACGGCCGTATCCAAGTTGTCGCATCGCATCAAAGACGCCATTTTGTCGCATCGCACCGGATCGTCGCATCGCATCGAGGCGCCATCTTGTCGCATTGTAACCGTAACTCAGTAAGAAACCGACACATCACCTTCCTTGCGGCCCTTTTGTTTATATTGCGTTACGCATCCAAGGTACTTTGAGAGTCAAGTGTCGCATTTACCCTCTGCATTGAATTAAGCTATTTCTACCATTTGAAAGTCATATTTTTGAATACTGTATTGTGGATTTTTGTCGTTTGGTCTTGTGTTAAATCTAGATAAAGATTACTTATTTTTCTAAACTGGTGTGGTGTCCATCTGTAGTGTTTTCACTGTATTACTGTATGTGTTCACAAATGCTTTACACACTGCCTCTGAGATAAGCCTACCTGCTCGTGCCAGGCTACCAAGGGGGTGAGCAGGGGTTATTTTAGGAGTGTAGCCCCCTTACCCTGACTAGAAGCAAGGGCCCCTACTTGGTCAAAGGTACCTACCTCTGCCAACTAGAGACCCCCATTTCTAACAATAACCCTATCCAACTCACAGATTTCCTCTCCCTTTCTCTACACAGAAAAATTGCTTACTCAGCAGATTGAACTTTGATGGCCCTGTGAAGGCTTGGATCGCAAACTGTGTAGATAGAAAAATTAATACTCCCAATGGAAGCTATTTTCTTTACCTTCAAGATTACACCTTCTAATTCTCCCAGAGAGCACTTCAGTGACGAACTAGCTAATAATTTTAAACATCATTCTTTTGCAGTTGATGTGAGAAAAGATTCCATGTTCTCTGACAGGAAAAACTACTACAATCCATAAGAACATTTTTTTCTTTTAATGGGTTTGCTCCTACCTACGCAGCTAAGGCTGCAGTATTTCCTATCATCACATATTCATAGGGGACTTGTCTACTCTTTTGAAATGTGGTAATCCTGATGATCCCACCCTCATATTTGCTTTTAAGGGACTTGTTCTGCCCGCCACCCCTTTCTTCATGAATACGCCTAATCTTCAGAAACCGGTCATCGATAGTCTTTCACCTTTTGCTAAAGCATCCTTTTGTTCTAAACATCAGGCATATATATCTGTCCCACAATTAATAAATTGAGTAAAAAAAATTTTTGGGGAACTTTTTGGAATCCAGAGACATTCTGGATCCCCATCTGTGTTTAATCGTAGATTCCACTAGAAGTGGTTCTGGAACATCAGGTACCATCTGCTGCATTTGAAAAAGTCAACTTGTTTAAAGTCATTTTTGCTAAGGCCTGGGATGGATAAAAGATATCGTAGGAGCAGCTGTAAGATTGTTTTGCTTTAACTGTTTCCTGACTGATCGATCACAGCTTTTCTCCCTGTCAACTTTTCTGTCTTACCATGGGGTGCCTCTGTCCTGTCACATTTTTCATTCAATGTGCATGCCCAACCTTAAGGTTTCCGAATATTTTCCTGTTCATGCCATTTCTACTTGAAATGTGCCAGAGAATAGTAAGGAGTGAGAAAAGTGCCAGCTGGCAAGTGTGAACTATCAGCTGTTAAGTTGTGAATACGTTATAGAAATTACATTTCAAGAAATACACTGATTGGATGATTCTGAGAGTTTGTATGGTGGGCCATTCAATGTCCAAAACATGTATTGAGTAGAGCATCCTCATTAATTAATCAAACTGGAACAATGAAATAATGAACCCAGTATTTATTCTCTCATATAAACATGCCTCTTTGAGAATCTGTTTTTTCTTTGAGAAACAGTGTTTTGAAAGGCACATATGAGATTTGATCCTGTAGACAAATACTGCTGCTGGGTGCTACGGCAGATCCACAAGTACAAGAATAGTTAGTGTTTTTTATTTCTGAGATGGCTGTAAAAACTATGAATTTCTGGACAAACTCATTTGAAAAAGCTGCATTAAGGTTGTAAAATCACAGTTATGCTGTTTTTTTTAACTTAAAACGGTCTCAACAAGAGTCTCCTTTCCAATCCACCTAGAAGAAGTCGAGCACCTTTGCTTCTCTGATTATGATACACTGATGCCTTAGTGTTTACAATTCACCAGTGGATGCACTGAGTGAATTGCCTCTAATTTAGTGAGATGAAGTAATCAAGATAAAGCCAAGCATAGTCTATAATCAGCAACATGTCTCTTGGTTCTGAAATCTGTAAATTAGTTACTAGGCTATATCTCATTGCAGTTGGACCATGTTTGTTTAACAGTGCCATATCTGTGGCTCACGTTGCATATATAATTGAATACCGATCCCAACAACTGTGCATGGAAAATAAGTGATGCCAGTTTTTAATCACAAGAACATGTAGGGCATAATTTAGGTTTCGGCAAGTTCACCACGTTATGGCTGGGTTGGTGGTGGCTCTGCTTGCCCTACCTCAGCTATCTTGAACTTGGACTTCACTGTCCAGCTGGTAGACTTTTTCCTCTGAAGCAGCACCCACCTCCATGGTGAAAAAACCCACAGTGACGGCAGGTCCACCATGCCATGGTGGGCCTGTCATCACCTCCATTTTCTCCTTGGAAAGGTACCCAAGTGGGGGTCTGGCTTCAAAAAAAGCATAACCAATGTCCGTGATGCACTAAGAAATTTCTCTCTATGCGTGGGGCATTTCTCAGTTATTTCTGTCCAGGATCACCATGGTTCTCATGTTGAATGTAAACGGAACAAATGCTGTTGGAATGGTATCAAACATAACCTTCATGAGTAAGGGCGCCACGTCTGGCGCCATTCGCCAGCTCCAAATCTTCCACAAGTATTATCCCTTTGGAGAGCCAGAAGCATCTCTGCCATCAGGAAACCAGTGTTCCCCTGACCGCTAAATGAGTCGAGGGGCAAGGAGATGGGTTGACTGAACGTGTGTGGTGAGGTCTGTGAGACGATGGACAAATAAAGTCAGCCAATATACTCTCATTTTGCAAATCAATAGAACTCTGCCTTGATCGCAGAGCATAGTGAGAAAACATGATTAGCTGCATTCTCTTTGGCGCTAACTGTATCACTGGAATTTCTGCTTATTTTGTGGATGCTGACCTCAAAAGTGAGGTATGAAGCTGCCAGTGCTTGTGTACATGGAGGCCCCATAACTTATTGTTATGCCACTGCTTAACTCTTAACCCATAAGTGACATCTAAATCTTTAGTTAACTGTGAGTGACAGCCAAATCCTTTAGTTAAATACTCAAACCACGTAGTCAAGCAGAGTAAACTATTAGACAGAGTGGCAGTAAATGTAAAGGGATGTGATGTTCTGCAGGAGATCAAGATTGGAATGGGGAAGCCATAACCATACAAAACATGTGAGATGATGAAATGGCTTGTTCTCTGCCGCTGCAAAAAATAAACGGGTGATAATCTTAATTCCTCAGAAATCCAAAATATCTGTTATTTCAGCAAAGGCAGACGATGGGGGCAGATGTTTTATTACATGAAATCAAAAATATGGATTAGACATCTATCCCATTAACTAAAAAATATGCCCCCACTTCTGATGACGTACGTATCTTATTCCTCCTGATGTAAATGCTATTTCGGAGATTTCAGACTTGGATGGCATTTTGGACAAAGACTCGAGCTGCAAGTACTTGGGCAACCTTTTGGTTGCTAGATCTGCCTTTTGCACTATATTTGATGCACATTGTATGTGGGGCTTCCCCTCTCATCTCATCCTTATTAAACATTTCCAATGCTTTCAGGATCTTCTAGCTTCTACTTTTTGGAGATACTCAATTTATCTCTTTCTTTTGGGCAAGTTCCAAACATGTTTAAAGAAGGCATTGTAAGGCTTTTATTAAAAAACAAGCCAAACAGTGATCCCTGCATTACACCCAATTATCGTTCCCTTTCCCTACTCCCAACTGCAGCTAATATCGTCAAATCTTGGGTAGCTGGTCAGCGTTGCTCATTCTGGAAGCAAATTATCTTCTAAATGATGTGCAGACTGGCGTTGTTCCTTATCATACCAAATTATACCAAAGATGATGGATGAAATGCTTGAATTAATCTCAGCCACTGGTAATTACTCGGGCTGCATCTCAATCCATTGTTATTTTGCACACCATGTCACCTCAGGTCGAAACCGGTCCTGGGTTGCTTGTGTTCCGGTTCAGGAAGGACCTGGCCTTACAAGGCTGGATGTCAGGGGTTCCCCAAGGTTCAGGTTGGCACTCAAGTTGCACCACCAGCGGCACCAGGGTGGCCGGGTGCAGAGTGCAGGGTGCCAACGTTAGCCAATGGGGCTAGGAGGCTACTCAGTTGGGGGCTGCAGAGGGGGTCCCAGGTTGGCACCAAGTCCACACCACCAGCGGTGGCAGGGTGCAGGGTACTTAGGAGGAGTCATGAGCCCAATGCAATCCTATGGAGGTTGCCAGATTTGGATTTTGGTTGCAGGCTCGGTCCAGGAAGTCTTCCAGGAGAAAGCAACAGCTGGGCAGGTAAGTTGGAGGGCTCAGGGACGTAAGTGCACCTCAGGTCCTCTTCTCCAGGGTGGAGGGCGGACATATGCAGGGGTACCTTTTGAGGTCGGGTTTCACATTACCGAGTCACTCGCGGTTGGGGGGGGGTCTCCGTGCAGATGCTGCGGGTGACGTCGTGCAGTCTTGGAGGGGTCAACCCATGGTGGACTCGGACTCTGGAGTGCTGGGCGACCTCGCTGGGACCGGTGGGCCACTTGGACTCGGGCCGTAGGGGACGGGTGCAGTGGTGGTTCCAGGTGTTGAGTTTCTTCGTCCTCAGCAGGCTCTTTGGAGTTTCTTTTGAACAGAGCTGTTGTTCACAGGAGATCCGGTCCTTGTTGAATGCAGTTAGTCCTCCCAGGAGTTCTGGAGGTCGCTGGCCACAGGACAAGTCAACTTTTGGTGCAGGACCTCTGGAGCTGCAGATGGCCGGTATTGCTGGGGCCAAGTCAGTTTGTCTCTACAGTCTCCTCTGCTGTGCGACTTCTTCCGGCCTTCTTCTTTGTAAGTTGCAGGACTCTGAGGAGGCAAGGTTCAGGGTCGCCCCTAAATACTAATTTTAGGGGTGTTACAGGGGTGTGCAGGTTGGGACCACTGGGTCCCTTCCTTGGGGTGAGTACACCCCCTATTATCTTCAAGATGGAGGGGCGTGAGATGTGTGCGTCACCTCACCTCCCCATCTGAGGTGTGGGGTTGGCAAAGGTGGGCACAACTCTCTTCCTAACTTGGTTTTCCTGCCGATTTACCCACCCAAAGTGGGTTTCAGAACCGGTGGGAGCCAGTTGCTGGGGGCAGGAAAAGGCAGGGTCAGCTAACAAAGGCGGCAGGCCTTTGAAGCTTCCCCTTCGTGAACCCAGCCCAACCTGGTGGAGGAGACATGACACCTCTGCCCAGGATGGGCTTTGTTTTTGGACCCAAAGCAGAGGTCCTTTACCCAGGGGTCCAGACCCCTGGCTGGTGGTGGCAAATAGCAGATAGCCATGCAGGAACAACACCAGGGCTGATCGTTTTTCAGGGGGCATCTGTAAGATGCCCTCTGAGTGCATTTTACATTAGATCTCACACTGACATCAGTGTGGGTTTAATGTTCTGAGAAGTTTGCTACCAAACTTCCCAGGTTTCAGTAAAGCCATTATGGAGCTGTGGAGTTCATAATGACAAACTTCCAGACCATATATTCTTTATGGCTTTACTCCACTTACAATGTCTAAGAATGGACTTAGATGCTGTAGGGGTACAGTGCTCCTGCAACTGTACCCTCACCTGTGGTCTAGTGCACCCTGCTAGAGGGGTGACTTACTTAGGCCACGGGCAGTAGGTTGCAGGCTTGGCACACATGGATGTTGACCATGTTGACTCTTAACTTTTCTCTGCACCAAAACATGCAGACTGCAATGGCAATGTGTAGGTGTTAAGATGCAGGGTCTCTAAGAGTGGCACAATAGGTGCTACAGCCTTTAGAGGCCTTCCCTGGTCACAGTGCCCTTGGTACCCATGGTACCTTGTACAAGGGGCTTACCTGTGGCCAGAGATGTGGCAGTTGTGGATACGGAGGTCTAGTTTTTGGGAAAGAACACAGGCCCTGGGAACCTGATTGGCAGGGACCCGGGGCACATCAAGTACATCAAGTGTCAGGCATACAGGGGGGGGGGGTTACTGCAACAGAAACCCGCTTTCCTACAGTTAACATTGGCCTCACCTAACCCTTACTTTCCAAGTAATCTTTAATATAACATTTGCCTAACTCTAATTCTTTCCCCTAGCCTATTTTTGGCATTTTATTTTTTAAAGAACTTTTTTTCAAATTAAAGGGTCTCATTTAAATGTGTTTTCAGTGGGGAAAAATAGAATGAAATGATTGGATCTCATTTTCCACTGAGCCAGTCTTCCAGGTCCATTTTCATTTTGTTTGAAAGGTGTTGACTGAATTGCGCCTTGACAAGCATTTGTATTTGACACAACACCAAAGGTTCCTTGTGTGAAACGGGAATCGTGAGTAGTGTAACGGAATCTCTCTTCTACAGCTTCTAAATGGGGAGATTTCCTTCTTAAGGATGAAAGCCCTCGCCCACCTGCCAGGTGGCCACAGGGCCCCTTCTCACACCTGTAGGCATGGGCTACAACCCTACTCTGCAGAGGAGCTCTAGGACTGTTCAAATCGGAGTCCTATGGTGAGTGGGACAATTGGAAGGAGCTCAAGATGAACCCTCTTGTGTGAGTGTACAGAGATGCAGGCAAGTGATTAAAATACCTCTCAGGTAGGCTGACACACTTTATTCCTGTCTCCTGATGGGTATAGTTAAAACAAATTCAACCCTATGTACAGATCGACATGTTTCAGCCCAAATTAAAGCCCCTCAATTGGGTGTAAAAAGGCTTTCTGCAGGACCATGAAATAACATCTGTTACTATATAAAGGTCGGTCATGCATGAAGTCCTGTTCCCACTCAGAGTCTTCCGGTAAGTCGATAAGGTGCCATAAGTGGTAGACCGCCAAGAAGGCCCCAACCCCACCGTGACACTTGAACTCTGGTGAGAAGTCACAAGGGTGACACTCGAAGAATCTAGCATTTTCTGACTGTGAGTCAGTGTCATCTCTGGCCATCTCTTCGAAGCAGACTGTCCCAATTGGTCCCATTCCCGGAACCATACCGAACCTGGTCCAGTAGTCATTCCAGCCCAATGGTCTACACCAGTTCCTTCCATGCCAGTACCAATGCTGGGGCACCGGTACCAGATGAAATCATGACTCCTGTCTAAGGCCCACAACTGGCATTGCTCCGCACCAAGCCTATATTGTGTTATGAAATAACTAAGGCACAACCAGTGATTGCACAGCTAGACCTTCAGCCTCGGCCTTTTCCTCAACACCAGAACTGTCATTCGGTTCAGAGTCCCAAGCAGTCCAGGACATGCCTAATGTATTGCATGACATTGATAATGACGAGGAGATGGACAATCTGCTTCTCCCTCATTTTACTGATAAAGGGCTATACTTAGATTTGCAAAGCACCAGTGGGCTAGATACCCTTCCAGAGACAGAGGTAGCCTCACCACCTGGTCCACCAACGGAAGAAAGTACCTCTTTTGCTGTAGTAGTGTGAAGTGCAGCAGAATCGGTGGATTTGTAATTGCCTAATCTAGAAACCAAATCCAGTTTATTAATTGAAATTCTTGAACCAGGTCCAACTTCATGTGAGCCAATATTACCATTTAACAAGGTTCAACGTATCAATGCAAGAAAATGTTTTCCTCAGCTAGCCCAACTTTATGATCTTTGACTGTGGTATATGCCTTCTGAGCAGGTAGACTTATGGGACTTGGCCAGTAAGATCTTGCTGGCTGTTCTGGAGGACCTCGGGGCTTCACTGGTCAAAATAATCTAAGACGGACAGGACGCAGTGTTGCATGTATGTTTTACATGGAGGCCTGGACACCACCGACTGCATAGACTGTATTGATGCCAGTGTAGTGCTTAGAAGGCACACCTGGATGTGATCAACTGGGTTTTCTGGGGATGTTGAATCGTTCCTTATGTACATGCCCTTTTAGCAATTCAGAGAAAAGACTGACTCTGCACTTCAGCAATTCAGTCATGCCACAGCTGGATCTTTGAGGTTATTGTTCGAGCCAGATAATATTCATATTGAAAAAGTAGATGTCAATATGAATAATGATACATTTGTGTATAAAAATGAGATCGCCTCTTTGTTAATGAATTCGCCCGTTGTGAACTCCACGTCAACCCGACTCAGAAATACGTAGTCAGACAGGCTGTGAGGCCTAGGCCTCAGGTCACTGATTGATAATTCACAGGTGGGGCAGCACGTAGCCAGCAGACATATGCACGAACAGGAAGTCTCAGATCAATCCTAATGATAGGCGCAGTGACACCACAATGGTTCAGGGAGATTGGCCCCAATACAGCACACTTGGCCGGAGGCATACACGCACGCCCAAAAACATCATAAAGTCAGATGCCACATAAGTTAGGAACATATAGCCAGTCAGGACACAGCACACACAATACACGCAGTGATCACATTCCCCATGCCGGACATCTGGACACGTTACGCACTGGCTGCATTGTGTCCATGCAAGGTCAAGGCCCACCTTGATTCTCCATTGAATAAATTAATTTACGACTCCAAAGGCAGCGACTCACATTCCTTACCATACAAGGATCTCCAAAACTGTTTATGGCATTCAATGTATTATATATAAACTCATCGCAGATTATAGGTTGAGATAGACCTCAGCCCCTATGCCTGTATCTGTTCTCCCGGCCGCATTGTTTAATTAAACAAACTGTTCCTGTTTTGACAAACGCCTCTTGTTTTTTCAAGGCATTTCTTGTTCAAACAACAATACCACCAGCAATATAGAAAGTTTAGGGCTAATCCAGAGGCTTGGCTTACTGGCAGCAACAATCTTCACAGTAGGTGAAGGAGCAGACTCTGCCCTTTCGTGCAGAAGACGCAGTGGTGGTTAGAGCCATTCACATCAGTAGGGATCGGGGTGGTCTGGGCATGATCGAGCACGATGCTGGAGGAATCATTACTCTCCTTCCCTGGGTGTTCACCCAAGTGGGATGGACTTAGGCCAGCACTCCACTTGCGTCAGGGGCGTTCCTTCTCACAAGACCACAACATTTTTATTGATTTGTTTTATAGTTGATTACTCTTTTGGTTGCTAATGGTTTGGGGTTTTTCTTCTATTCAGACACAGCGCACCAACACACATAATATCTTGATAAGGGTTCCAACGAAGTGTCCACTTACTTCAGAGTTTTGCATGCTATACAAAAATAGCACACCTCTGGACATACACATCATGGAGACACACAGCCACATACATTAAGTATGGTTGTGATTGTTTTACAAAATATTGAAGGTTTCAATAGTCGCACAAAAGAATAGTGGTATGAAAGACACTGACACAAACAACCCCCTCCATAACTTGTCTCGAAGAGGCACATTTGACGAAGAATGACCAACACAGACTGCGACACAAATTCTATCCTAACGCTTTCTACTCCTCATCCACTAAAAAACATAATGGGGTTGCCCTCCTTTTTTACAAGGACACACCCTTCCAAGTATATGATTTCATTAAAGACTAAGAGGATTGTTATATTTTGGTATGGGGAAGTGAAGACCACACCTATTACTCTGGCTACTATCCGTGCTCCAAATAAAGATAAGACAAATTCCTGACTGATTTTTTTAGGCGTCTGGCTGGCTTTGCCACAGGGGAGATATACTGCACTTGAGATTGTAATATGGTATGGGATAGCTTGAAGGACAGATCAGGGCTTCATCGAGGGGACACTGGTATTCTTTCCATGCGACTCAAATCTTACCTTCATGCCATGGGCCTATGGGATGTATGGCACGAATGCCATGGGGAGGACAGCAAATACACCTTTTTCTACAATGTACACCACACACATTCAAGAATAGATTACATACTGTTAAGTATTGATTGATTTTCAAAGATGCCTGCTTGTTGGGATTGGGCACATTTCAATATCAGATCACGCACCCCTCAATCTCCATATGGATTTAGGCTCTAGGAGATATTACTCTAGGAAATAGTGACTGCATCCCTCTCTGTTGCACGACCCTGTTCTCAGACTAGAAATAAGAGAATAAGTCGATAACTACTTCACAACTAATGATACTGCAGAGATATCCACTGCAGCTTTTGGGATGCCTTAAGGCCACTTTGATGGGGAAATTTATTTCCACCATGGCAAACATGAAGAAGCTCCGTTTAGCTCTAATCGAGACATTGGAATCGGAGCTATGCTCTGTAGCACAGCAATATGACTGTACTCCCATACTTTCCTTCATGAGTCAGTTGGCGTCACTAAGGGGTAAAACTAAGAAATATCATAGCTAATAGGGCGGAACTCACCCGCCTACATCTAAAACGACATTTCTGCCAGATTCATAACAAGACAGGACCCCACCTCGCCTGAATCCTCCAGAGAAAAGATAGCAAACTCCTATATTAACAAATTAATAACAATGAACTGGACTCTCTTGCCGGTGGAACCTGTCAAATAAAAAGAATTTAAAAACTTTTATGAGAACTTATACATAGCTGAATGATATCCTCTTACAGTTCACCACAATTACATTAACAATGCCTAGCTTATGAAAGTATATATGCAGAGCAGCTGGACACCCCCATATTAGAGGGTGAAGTGAAAGCCGCAAATAAACAACTAAAGGTGGTCAAGGCGCCGCGCCTGGACGACTACACTGGGGCATTCAATAAAACCTTCCTCCACAAGATATTCCCTCAACTGGCATCTCTGTTTAATACATTTGCTTCTGAGGGGCTCAGTGACACTTTACATGACAGAAACTGTAGTATCACTCATTCTAAAACCACGTAAAAAACAGCAGTCCTGCGGCTCTACCTTACTAAATATAGATGTAAAATTATACACCAAACTTTTAGTGAACAGATTGGACAAACAACTTCTGAGAATCATACACCCTGACCAGTCGGGCTTTGGCAGAGCCGACAAACCCATAACAAATCCATAAATTAATCTAGCTAACTGAAAAAGAAGTGGACGGGAATTTTATGAGATAGGTTTTTTAGGCAGTAGGTATAGGTCCCTGCTTCATCTCGATGATAATAGCCAACTATACAGCCCCTATACCAAGAATAGCTCTCAATGGTCAGGTCTCCCAACCCTTTAAACTGACGAAGTGCGAGACAGGGCTTCCCCTGTTTTCCCTCTTGTTTGTTCTCAGTATAGAGCCATTAGCATCCTACGTTAGAGCACCTGAGACCATTAAGAGAATATACTTTGGAGCAAAAGAATACAAACTATTCCTGTTTGCAGATGCCCTCTTTATCACACTGACGTTCCACGCTGGCTCACTAGAACAGGCACTACTACTGCCTCTCAAGACTTATGAAACATTAGCAGGATATAAAATAAATGTGTCCAATTCTAAGGAACTGAATCAACCTCCATAGAAAAATAGTGGACAATTTAAAAGTTAGATATCCTCTTCGGTGGACTTCTAGTTCGATCAAGTACTTGGGGATTGATCTCGCACCTAAAGCCCAGGATCTATTTTGACCTAATTACCCCCATTACTCAATGAAATCAAACATGATCTGTTCAAAGGGGTACCTCTTTTCTTATCCAGGATGGGCCACATCAATGTCATGAAGATGAATATCTTACCTAGAGTATTAGATTTATGTCAGGCTCTCCCGATTGTGGTAAAGGACTCCTTTACATCCCTTCAAACAGCTATAAATAAGTTCAGTCAGTCAAAGAACTTTATTCGGTCATTACGACCATCAAAGTGCAAAGGAGTACAAAACAGTGGATTTGCCATCACAACCATTGCCATAATTCATTCTACATACAAAAATTAATTAACAGATAAAAATGTATCAACTCCATAAAAAACAATAAAAAAGTAAGGCATAGAATAGCAAATAGGTCGGACTAGAGGCTCGCACATAGTGGAGCCCTAGAAAGATTGCTTAAAAGTGCGCATGCATATACTATGTGGATACATTGATGGAAGCATGGCGTAAATGCATTATAGATGCAACGTCCAAAGTTCTGTTAGGTGGTTCCATCAGTTTACAGCTAGACTGACAACTAAAAAGCTATGATTTATAAAAACAATGCAATAATAAAGGTCATCATACAAATACAGTAGAACCTGGAGAGAGTATACTAAGGAGATTGCTCTCACGGAATGAACCTCATTTGTTAATGTATCCATCGGTTTACGACTAGACTGTCGTGATGTCAGTAGCATAAAACCAAGAAAGCCACTAACCTCAGAGGTCAGCCAGCAGGGACGAAGGCGCGTAGAGAGCCCCCCTCCTCCCCTGGGCGCAACCCCACGCAGAGGACTACAACCACTACTGCGCAGGGAAGCACTCCGGGGAAAAAGGGAAGTGGATAAAACAATAAATGCTGCGGTCTCAGAGGGGTCTTCCAGACTACTTCAGGTATAGAGGTCTGCCCAACGCCAGGTAAGACTCCTCGTGGAAAAACTATACACAAAGGGAACAACAAGAAAACAGGGATTAGATAGAGGGACTTGGAGAACCATTCATACCACATACACACTGGTATTAGAGAACCCACCACTCACTCGATAGTGCCACAATAGCTTCGGGGTGGTTAGGACCAAGGATGTAGAGTTTCTCACAAGGAAACACAAACGTATGACATAGAAAGGACCTCTTGTCCTGTTGTCGCTATAGTGAGATGAAACGCTGTTAGCTTCACAGCGCGTCTAAAATGGCGTGTGGAGCCCAGGAGCGCTGTGATAGACACAGCGTAAGTCACAAAAAATTAAACTCGGCCCCCAACTCGCTGTTGAAATCACAGCGAGTGAGCGCCCAACAGTATCACACGGAAAACAGCCCAATGTTATGAAGGCTACGGGAAACAAAGGAAATGTCTCGGGCACGGGAGAGCGCTCCTGCGCAGCACTCCCGCACAGCTCACCTAAATACCTCAGAGTGAGAGTCGGAGATCAAACACCAGCTCGGGCCCCCCAGGTAGCTGCTTGGAAAGAATCAGAGGATTGGCGTCACGTTAGTCTCTGACAGCGAGCGGGAAATTGCAAGGCTCCTTTCCCGACACTGCTTTTGCCTCAGTGACTAAGAACAACGAGCGCCCGACCTCCAGCGGAGAACACCATCCACTAGCGCTGTAACGCGGGAATTCTAGGAAGTTTGTCAAGCCCCGTCCCGGGAAAGGGGAGGGGCTTTATAGCCGTTGGTGAAGAGGCAGCGCCTGATCCGGTTACCAAGTCGATGTCCCATGGCCTTCTGGGACATGCAGTTTCTTATGCGCTTCTCGCCCCTTATTGGCACCCTTTTCACTGCAGGCAAAAACATGCACACGCATTCAGAGGTGTTTGGAGGAGCAGATAAACCATAACCCCCATACCCCTGTTCCTGGTCCACGATCGCGACAGAACCCCCTCTCAAGGACCGCCGTCTCGGCGGTCGCCCTGGCTTGCCCGGGTATTTGGTGTGAAACAGCTCCAGCAACCTTGGGCAATGCAGGTTGTTTGCTGGTTCCCAGGTTGTGTCCTCAATGCCATACCCTTTCCAGTCCACCAAATACTGCACTCGACCCCGTACCAGCTGAGAATCCAGCAATTCTCGTATTTCGTACTCTTCTTGCCCATCTACTTCTACTGGTAAGGGTGTAGGGGGTAGCCTCATACTTGTGGGACATGGCCGGAGCAGGGAAACGTGGAAAACGGGGTGGATTTTCCAGGACTGGGGCAAGGACAACCTCACGGCAACAGGGTTAAGGATTTGCTCAATACTGTAAGGCCCTATGTATTTTGGAGTTAGTTTACCCACCCCTTTCAGGTGCAGATTCTTAGTAGCCAACCACACCTTGTCTCCCACTTGATACACTGGTTCTGGGGCCCTTCTTTTGTCTGCGTGGTGTTTTTGTGCTGTCTGTGCTGCCTCTAACTGATGCTTAGCTTCGATAAGCACTGCTCTGAGGTGGGTGTGATGTTCCTGTATGGTGGGGTGTTTGGAGACCACAGGCCATTCGAAAGGGAGCATGTTCGGATGGAAACCATAAAGACAGAAGAAGGGGGAACACCCTAACGTAGAATGTTCCGCATTGTTGTAGGCGAACTCTGCCATCCAGATCAGTGGGTACCAGTCCACAGTGTTCTGGAGGGTAAAGCACCGCAGGTATTGCTCTAGTGTTTGATTGAGGCGTTCAGTTTTTCCGTCCGTCTGAGGGTGGTAACTTGTGGACATCCGGGCTTCCACTCTCATGGTAACGCATAACGCCCTCCAGAAGCGAGAGGTAAACTGAGTTCCTCGATCTGTTATAAGCACCCTGGGTAGTCCGTGAGCCCTAACCACATGCTGGAGGAAGACAACAGCTAGTTCAGCGGAGGTAGGCAGCCGTTTTAGCGGGATGAAATGTCCCATTTTGGTCAGGTGGTTGACTACTACTAGGATGGTGGTATACCCTTCACAGGTGGGCATTTCAACAATGAAGTCCATGGACCCGGTATGCCAAGGGAATGGAGGAATGGGTATCGGACGTAACCACCCCACGGGTTTAGAATGACTGGCTTTGCCTTGGGCACAGATGGCACAGTTTCTCAGGTACTCCTTGGTATCTTTTCATAATGAAGGCCACCAGAAGGATCTCTCGATGCCGGCTATGGTCTTGTATTCCCCCAGGTGTCCTCCTAGCGTTGTCGTGAGCCCAAGCCAACACTTGTAGCTGCTGAACGGTTTGGGGAACATACAATGCATGGTTGTGGTATAGCAGGTTCTCTTTCGCTAACCTATGTTCTGGGTCTTCTTGTATCCAGGCGTGGACACCCACGTGGGCTATGGACACCTTCAAGTCTTCAAGGAAATCCTGTGACGTGATCAACGCAAGGGTATTATGCTGGAAGGCATTTTCTGGGAGGATGGAGGGCGGTTCAGGAGGTACGTCCTCTACTTTGTCAGCAGGTTCGTCCAGTCGGGACAGCGCATCGGCCTTGCCGTTCTGGGGTCCGGGACGGTACTTGATGACGAAATCAAAGTCTGAGAAAAACAGAGACCACCGCAGCTGCGGTGGTGTGAGGGCTCTGGCGGTTTTCAGGAATAAAAGATTCCGGTGGTCTGTGTAGATTTCGATTGTATGACATGCTCCCAGAAGATAGTGTCTCCACTCCTCGCAAGCTCGTTTGATCGCCAACAACTCCTTGTCCGTGATGGAGTAATTCACCTCGCTAGGGGTGAGTTTCTTTGAGTAGTATGCTAGCGGATGGAGCTGTCCTGTATCTGGGTGTCGCTGCGATAACACTCCTATTGCGAACTGCGATGCGTCTGTTTTCACCACGAACGGCAGGCGTGACTCAGGATGACGTAAGATAGGAGCTTGAGTGAATCGTTTTTTCAACTCCTTGAAGGCTTGTTCAGCTTCGTGGTCCCAAGCAAAAGGGATGTTTTTCCGCAGCAACCGAGATATGGGGTGTATCACCTTAGAGAAATCCTTTATGAATCGTCTGTAGTAGTTAGCGAAACCGAGGAAGCTCTGCACTGTTTTGACGTGATGTGGGGCCTTCCATTGTGTAATCGCTTCCACCTTGCCCATGTCCATTTGAAATCCCTGAGCGTTGATGATATACCCCAGGAAGGCGACCTCTTCAACGTGAAAAAGGCACTTCTCTAATTTGGCGTACAATGAGTGCTGCTGGAGTCTATCTAGCACTGCCTTTACATGGGTAACATGTTCTTGGGGGGTGGACGAATAAATGAGGATGTCGTCGATGTACACAATACAGATCGTGTCCAACAACCCCCGAAGTACTTCATCCATGAAGAACTGGAACGCCGCAGGGGCGTTACACAACCCGAAAGGCATCAATTGATACTCGTAGAGCCCGAATTTGGTCCTGAAGGCCGTCTTCCATTCATCGCCTGTTTTGACCCGTACCAAATGGTATGCACCACGCACATCCAATTTCGTAAAGATCCGTGCGCCTTTCAGTTGATCCAAAAGCACTGGTATCAACGGCAGGGGGTATCGATTTTTTATGGTTACTTTATTAATTGCTCTGTAATCGATACAGGTTCTCAAGTCGTCGCAATCCTTCTTAGATATAAAGAAGAGAGGAGAAGAGGCTGGTGACGAGGAATGTCTGATGAAGCCGGACGCCAAGTTCTCCTCCAGGTAGGTCTTCAGGTATCTGGTCTCTGGCTCAGTCAGGGCATACACCCTGCTGCAAGGGATGTCCGCTCCAGGCAGGAGGTCGATGCGACAGTCATACGTCCGGTGAGGTGGTAAGCGGGTCGCTTCCTTTTTGTCAAAGACTGGTCTGTAGTCCTTGTAGACGTCTGGTAGTATAGTGGAGCAGCAAAACCCAAGCTCCTCACATCCTCTGCTAGCAGTCCGGCCTGCGTATTAGAGGTGCTTTCCTGGCTTGTGGGTTGTTTGTTACACTGCTCTCTGCAATACTCGGAAGTCAAGGAAACGGTGCGGTCTGCCCACCGGATAACAGGGTCGTGCAGTCAACCAAGGCATGCCCAAGATTAGACGGAAGTGAGGCGCGTCAATGAGGTCGAACTGGATGGTTTCGAAGTGGTTCTCCCCTACTCGCATTGTAAGGGGAATGGTGTGGTACCTGACCGGTCCGGACGTTAACGTCTTTCCGTCTACTGCCTTGACTATTTCAGGAGTTTTCTTTCTTTCGTACGGTACCCCGATGTTCCAGGCATACTGTTGGTCGATAAAGTTCCCGGTGGCTCCGGAATCCAAAAGGGCAGACACTCCAAGGGGGTTTGTTTTGGTAACCCAGAGCGTGACGTACACGTTCATGTGAGCCACGGATGGTTGGATGGTAATAGCAAGAGCTAAAGAGATCATTTCTGGTCCAGAACCCAAGGCAGAGATCTCATCCCGACTTGGGTTCTTTAGTTTTTCGCCCCTTGTGGTACTGTTGCAGCTTGCATCTTTACGGTGGTCGACCTTTCAGACAGCTTAGCTCGTGCCCGACACTCCCTGATAAAGTGTCCGCTTTTCCTGCAATAAAGACAAAGCTTTTGCTGCCGTCTTTTTTCTCTTTCCTCAGTAGTGAGCGGGCCTCGGATTCCTCCTAATTGCATGGGTTCAGGTCCTTCAGGCGTTTTAGGGTGTTCTTCAGGGGTTGGCATAGGCCGCGGGAGGAGAAAACGGGTGTCCCCTCTACTTCTATCCCCCTTCCTTTCCTGTAGACGGTGATCCAGTTGGACGGTGAGATCAATCAGCTCCTCGCAGGATTGTGGTAACTGTACCACCTGGGACAGGACATCCTTCAATTCTCCTCTCAGTCCCTGATAGAACAGTGTAGTGCGTTTCTCTCTGGGCCAGTCGATTTCCACCAGGAGGCGGTTAAAGGTGGTGATGTAGGTCAACAAATCCTGTGACCCCTGCCGAAGGGTGATCAGTTCCCTGTCCAGAGACAGCATGTGAGATTTCCGGTCAAACAGCTTCCTCATTTCCAAACAGAAATCCTGGAAGTTATGCAACACCGGATCATTTCTTTCCATCAATGGGATGGTCCAGCTAGCGGCGTTTCCCCCATGTATGACATCATAAAGGACGTCTTAGCCGCGTCATCTTGGAACACTGACGGTTTACAAAGGAAGTGTAGCCTGCATTGGTTAAGGAAGGTCTCAAATTTCTTGGGGTCCCCATAAAAACATTTGGGTGGTGCCAGGGGTATGCCTTGGTTCTGTATGACATGGACTGTGGGAGTGGACCCAGCGGAGGGAAGGGTTGCTGCTGGCGCTGAAAAGAACCCTGAGCCCAGTGAACCACCCCCTGAGACTGGTGACGTGGTTGGTACTGGAGGGGGAAGAGTCCATTCCTTAATGTACGAACCTTTCCCAGTGCCTTTTCTAGATATGCCAGCTACCTCCCTGCACAGGGTACCCATCTCCGTTTTCAGCTCCTGAGTCTCTAGGCGAGAGGTATGAACCTCCTGTTGTAGAGCCGCAAGGCATTCCAAGAGCGAGGCCAAAACCACATTGGTGTCCATCGTCCAGGCTGGGAAACAATCTTGGGCTTGACAATCTGTCGTGATGTCAGTAGCATAAAACCAAGAAAGCCACTAACCTCAGAGGTCAGCCAGCAGGGACGAAGGCGCGTAGAGAGCCCCCCTCCTCCCCTGGGCGCAACCCCACGCAGAGGACTACAACCACTACTGCGCAGGGAAGCACTCCGGGGAAAAAGGGAAGTGGATAAAACAATAAATGCTGCGGTCTCAGAGGGGTCTTCCAGACTACTTCAGGTATAGAGGTCTGCCCAACGCCAGGTAAGGCTCCTCGTGGAAAAACTATACACAAAGGGAACAACAAGAAAACAGGGATTAGATAGAGGGACTGGGAGAACCATTCATACCACATACACACTGGTATTAGAGAACCCACCACTCACTCGATAGTGCCACAATAGCTTCGGGGTGGTTAGGACCAAGGATGTAGACTTTCTCACAAGGAAACACAAACGTATGAGATAGAAAGGACCTCTTGTCCTGTTGTCTCTATAGTGAGATGAAACGCTGTTAGCTTCACAGCGCGTCTAAATTGGCGTGTGGAGCCCAGGAGCGCTGTGATAGACACAGCGTAAGTCACAAAAAATTAAACTCAGCCCCCAACTCGCTGTTGAAATCACAGCGAGTGAGCGCCCAACAGTATCACACGGAAAACAGCCCAATGTTATGAAGGCTACGGGAAACAAAGGAAATGTCTCGGGCACGGGAGAGCGCTCCTGCGCAGCACTCCCGCACAGCACACCTAAATACCTCAGAGTGAGAGTCGGAGATCAAACACCAGCTCGGGCCCCCAGGTAGCTGCTTGGAAAGAATCAGAGGATTGGCGTCACGTTAGTCTCTGACAGCGAGCGGGAAATAGCAAGGCTCCTTTCCCGACACTGCTTTTGCCTCGGTGACTAAGAACAACGAGCGCCCGACCTCCAGCGGGGAACACCATCCGCTAGCGCTGTAACGGGGGAATTCTAGGAAGTTTGTCAAGCCCCGTCCCAAGAAAGGGGAGGGGCTTTATAGCCGTTGGTGAAGAGGCAGCGCCTGATCCGGTTACCAAGTCGATGTCCCATGGCCTTCTGGGACATGCAGTTTCTTATGCGCTTCTCGCCCCTTATTGGCACCCTTTTCACTGCAGGCAAAAACATGCACACGCATTCAGAGGTGTTTGGAGGAGCAGATAAACCATAACCCCCATACCCCTGTTCCTGGTCCAGGATCGCGACATAGACTGACAGCTAAAAACTGTAATTTCGCAAAAACAATGCAGTGATAAAAATCTTCATACAAATACAAAGAAAAACCTGGACAGAATTGCGCTAAAGAGATTGCTCTTACCGGTTGGGCCTCATAAATAGATTTAAGAAAGTGCAAGTGCATTTGGTGCAAGGGTACCTTAGTGCATATATATTAGGTAAAATAAAGAGAGCACAACTTACATTGTTGCTCACATGACCCCTTTAGAATGAGGCAATAGCTCACATAAATGAAACAACAATGTATACAATATAGCTCGGTAGTGTTACCGTTGGGCAAAAGAAATCCGAGCGATGTTGTGCTGATGACCCTTGCACATACTCACAGTGAGTGATCTAAGTTTCGAATGGTGTAGTATGGTTCAGCCAATCTTCAGTGCAAACCTCCTAATAAGCCACATTTTCCCCAGGAATTTGGCTACTGCGCAAGCTATCAGTGGCCTGGAGTCTATTTTTAAAATGCGTAGCGCCTCCTGATGACATCGGGTACCCATCTGCCTGCACACGGGGGCTAACCATTTTTGCCTCGGGGTTTTATAGAGTGGGCATACGAAGAGAACGTGTTTGATCGTCTCATGGATCCCTGGGCAACGGGGACAACAGCGCAATGCATCCTTAGCTCCCCGCTGCCATGCCGCTGTAAACGATTTCAGAGGGAGGGTACCAAATCTGAATTGGATATACAGCTTTTTATCACACAGAATGGTGATAACCTCCATATACTGCTCGTACAAGCCTAATAGGTTAAACTCTAAAAATTCAGATGTGAGACGGCCTCCTGTTGTATGTGTGGCATTTCTCTGATTCACCCAATTCCAATAACAGATCTTAACGCTATCTCTACTGGAGAGCAAGCTAACATCAGACTCAACCCACGTATTCCCCAAGCCTATAGCAGAGAGCAATGACATGATATTGTTAAACCACCCAATTTTTTTGAACCGGTCTAGCTTATGAACTTCTTCAAGGGCGGCCACATAGTGGATAAGCTCGGGTGTTTGTTTTAGACGCAGCCAAAAAAGTAAAGGGCGTAGTCTTGCTTTGTCCACTATAGTGGTTCTGCCCATGTCATATCTTAGGGGAAGGAGCAGGGTACTCTGGGGGAGAGAGCAGAGCAACCTCAAGAATTTGTTTTCTGTGCGGAGAAGGCCCTCTTAAGTTGTCGAACCCCCAGATTTCAGCCCCATATAGAGCTGAGCCTACCACCTTCTGATCATAAATCTGGAGCGGGGCTGCTATCGGCCTTGTTTGCGATGCCCTATGTTCAATGATCAATGCCCCTGTGGTTTTCCTCTTCTGAAGGGTTCGTTTGGAGATATGTTGTTTCCAGGACAGTTTTTCCATAAGGGTTACACCCAAATAATCGAATGTGTCCACTCTCTCCAGGGGGGTCCCCCCAGCAGCAATTTGCCCCTGAACGATTTGTGGGGGTTCATCAGCAAGAGCTTTGTTTTTGAGGTGTTGATCTCCAATCCTCTTAATCCACAAATGGCCATAGAGTGTTCAAGTAGCAACTGGAGGTCACTAGGGGTTTTGGAAACCAACAGAGTGTCATCTGCAAAGAGTAAAGTTGTTATTTTTATTCTCCCCATTGTGGGGGCGTCTGCGTGGACCTCTGCTAGGTACTTCACCAGTCCATTTATGAAAAGCGAAAATAGAGTGGGGGCTAAGACACAGCCCTGCCGTACCCCTCTAGCAACTTTGATTGGATCCGATACCTGCCCTTGATACCCCCAGCGCACCCTCGCATAGTTCTCCTCGTGTAATCGAATTAGAAGTGCCAAGATGTCATACGGGAGCCCCTGATCACGTAGGACCTGCCATAGTTTAGGCCTGGGGATAAGATCGAAGGCTGACTTGAGATCAATAAAGGCGGTGTAAAGACTGCCTTGTTCTAATAACACTGTCCAGGCCAGCAGAGTGTATCGGAAAACCTGATCAATGGTGCTGACTTTCCTCCTGAAACCCGCTTCGAAAGGAGATAATATATTGTTTTCTTCGATCCAGTCAGTGATTTCAAGGAGGAGGGCGCGGGAGAAGACCTTCTGTACTCCATCGATTAGGCTAATCGGCCTATAGTCGGTGGGCAACGAACGGTCCCCCTTCTTAAAGACCGGGATAACCTCAGCTCCCTTCCATGATGGTGGTATCGGGGCCCCGGCAGCAATGCCATTTGCTAGTATTAGAACATAATTAGACCAGTTCAATGTGTCATTGAGAAAGACATCTCCCGGTACGCCGTCGGGACCAGAGGCTTTGTTTTTACCTATGGAGTTGATGCTTTGTGTTATCTCGGCTAAGGAAAATAAGTTACTATTAGACTTAGTATTAGTGTATTCCTTCGGGGAACCTTCAATATCCTTCAATGCAGATCCTGTGTACACTGTTGAAAAATGATCAAACCAAGCTGCCTCGGAGATATTGTTTGATGGTGGTTTAGATTTTTCAGCATCACCCCTGTGACTAGCAACCAGAATTGCTGTGAATCCTTCCTTTGGCAGGCGTCACGAATCTGGATCCAGCGGTTATCGGTCCACTCCTCTCTTGCTTCTACCTGTGCTAGCTTGTAAGACTTCCTGGCCAATCGTATTTCTTCCACATTATTTTCTCTAATTGCAGCTGCCAATTCTGACCGTAATTTCTGGCATTTCCAATTAAACCAGGAAAGTTGGGAATTGTCAGGTGACTTCTTACCATGGGACCTCGGAAGGGTGAAATAAGAGGCTAGCTGGGTAAAGAAAGACGTGTGGATGGTCGTGACCACCGGAAGCTCATCCCGCCGAGCTAGTGTGTCGTTAAGTTTGTTGGTACTTTCCAAGAGTGCTTGCTTCATTGCTTCAAGCATACTGGCGTCAATAGCTACACACGCCCACCTAAGGCGCCTGTTGTTATTCGTTGGGCATACTTCCTTGGTCGAAAACTTTGCGCCAGAGCTGCTGGTGGTCTTGGTCCAAAGAGTGGTCATGGCAAGCTCAAGAGGATTGTGGTCGCTATCTGTAGTTACTCCCACTGACATGTCCAACACTTCGGGCCATTGCCTCAGGTCTATTTGCACATAATCAATTCGGCTCATACTAGCAGTTCTGTTGAAGGTATTAGCCCCCATCCTATCCGATGTAGTGCGGCCATTTGCTGCCTTAAGGCCATACTCAAGAGTTAAGGCTTGAAGTTGCAAGGCGGTTTGCGTCCATTTTTTGATTGGTTGCAAGTCGAGTGGAGGAACGTGCCACAGCTCGTCTACCTTGCCACTGTCTGTTAGATCTTCTGGGCCCAAAGGTTCATAGGTCATATTGAAATCTCCTGCTATTATTAAGGGAGATGAGGACTCTTTCCTCAAGGCAGTCTTCCAACACTTGCATGGTGGGTGAGCTGGAACCCGCCTTGACACCGCGGGCATAGACGTTGTAAATGTCCACCTCCTTACCATTCCTACCCTTAAGGTTGATCGCAAGGATATTCGAGCTATTGGTTTTAATCTCTCTGACGGCACATTGCAAATTAATCTTTATCCAGGTCATCAAACCCCCTGCTGGTCGACCTGGTCTAGTAGTTACAGCTGGACAAATTATCATAACGTATCTGTCCCTCAGCGCAATGTCTCAAGAGAGCAGAGCAGATAAATAACATCTTAGTTCAGAGAGGGAGAAGCTCCAGCTCCCTCAGCCTCTGCCATAACCAACTCATCTTCCAGAGAGCATTTTGTTCTTAGGTTGGAGGGCGCTGTAGCTGTGTGTACCACCTTGCAGAGGTGGGGATCAGAAGTTCAACTGTTCGCCGATGAGGTGCCCAGAAAGACGGCTGATCAAGTTTTCATTTTGTCTCGTTGCTTATACTCTCTGCGCATTTGCACTTTGGTTTTATTCCACTGTGGGGCCATGGTGCCATGAGGTGAGTCAGCTGATAGTTTTGTAGCGTGGTAGATATCTCCTGCAGCTGAATTGCCTAAGCCTCAACTCTATCTTCTCTATTGGTGTAGTGGTAAGATTTGCCCTCCTTTTCAAAGTGTATTCCAAACAGAAAGGTCCACTTAAATTAATTTTTTCACTTTGAGCTTGTCAGTGATCAGCCTAATGTTGTGAAAAAGTTGACAGTCATAGTCCTGGAAGGTAACGTCCTCTTTATTTTGGGCCAATTGTATTATTTCTGCTTAAACTGTAAAATGTTGTAATTTTGCTAGGATATCTCTCGGCCATTTATCAGAGGCTGATCGCGGTGTTTCAATTTTTGGCAGGCTTCTTTTGTAGCCCAGAAGAGAGGCGAACAGGCCAACGATGGACCCCTCCAAATCCAGGCCCTCTACGTCTTCTGGAAGTCCCGTTTGCATATATATTCTCTATGAGAGAGAGGTTTTCAAGTTCCTCACATTTAGCCAGGGCCAGCATTGCCACGCTGGCCACTTTTTCCAGCTCTTGTGAGTTCTCGGGTGGAGGTGTCCTGAGTATTGATCCAGGACAGTTCGCAATGAATCTAATTTGGGCAGCAACTTGTTGCGCAGTATTTGAAGTCCTTTATCCAGTTCCATTTTTATATCGTCCTTAAGATCTTCCCATCACTTGGGATCGAAATGGTTCCAGGGAGGTGACCTCCTTAATGAGGAGCGATCTCACAGTTTATAATGTAGTACAGTCTAAGTACAACAGGCTGCCCATTGTCATGTCTACCAGTGACAAAAGAAATTCTGCATCCACCCAGATGGTATGTCTCCACCACTTTACATACTTGGAGAGGTCAGGGCAGTTGCAAAGGAATTGTAGTTATTTCTATCAGCTGGAAGGTGGTGGAAGGATCAAGTAATGAGGATGAGGAAGTGCAGGGCTTTCAGTTCTTCCCTGTCCATCTAATATTGTTGCCGTCAGTTAGTGCTCAGTTGAATTAGGAGGTTTGTGAGTCTCTGAGGAAGACCAGGGTGTGTAATCATGCCGAAACTACAGGGTGCCCATCCCCTGCCTTACCCGTCAGCGGATATTGGGATGGTAACTGATATTGAGGGCGCCAACAAATTGTTTGATGCAAGTGGAGGCCATCCACAGCACTATATCACACTCTCCTCAGCGCTGTGAGTTGGTCAGGTAAGAGGCGCCAATCCTGTCTCTTAATACTTCGCAGCCACCATGTTGTCCAGGGCCATAACAGCTGCGCAGTTGAATCCGCATCTGAAAAAGCAGTTGTAGTCTCAAGTTTCAAGCTCGGCACCCTCCAGGGCCTTCTTTCCCATCTGTGGACCGGGAGCAGTGTGTCAGGGTGCCGCTAGGGCCACAAACCCAGACCACAAATCCGGGTGGCTGGTGAGGAGCGAGCAGGAGATGCGTCTGCTCAGGTCGCCATCTTGGCATCACCAAACTTTGAATTATTTTTTTGATAACGATCAATATTAAGTTTGGCTTGGTCAGTTAATTTTTCCAAAGATATGTTATCATACCTATGAAGATTGGTATGTGTAAGCTGTTCTTGTGTGGATCTAAAATTACTCTATGTTTTTATTGGAAGTGGAAGCATTTCAAATAGATACACAGAGCTACCTGGTGGTACATAAGAACATTAGTTGTTCACTTGTTTACATAATGAATTGGATGGAAAATGATGATTAGGAATGAAAAAGGTGCAAATACAATAACATGCAAGTGCTTCTCACCTTCAAAATGTGATGCATCCCCTACAGAGCAGTAACACTCAAACTCCACTCTGTTTGGTTGAGAAACTTAACAGCTCTTAAGGCCAGTGTGACACACCACCCTACACTAATAAAGATTCTGATGCTTCTCCTGGGCCCAAGTAAACCAGATCCTCCAGGCCTTGTGCGTAGTTCTGAATTTTTCATTTACCAGTTGTTACAGCACTCTGTTGCTTGTCCAGTTATGCCAGCTCTGTATAAATCCCACTAAGTACATTCATACATGGTACCCCTTTCATAGTCCGACAGGTCGCACAGGCCTGGGAGACAGCAGCTGGCCAAGTTCTATAATGAGCACCCTATGCTAAGGTGCTTCCCATTTGGTGGCTGCGCCCTTTTGTGCACATACGGAACTCTATGGATGTTTCATGCTGGGTGGAGGGTGGATGTCTCAGGGCGGGAGATCTATATCTGAATGAGTCCTTTATGACAATGGAGAAGGCAGAAGTGCATTATGGTATAGGGCCTGCACAATTTTTGCAGTATGCCAGTGTATCCCGCATGGCCAGGGAGGTGTGAGCGACCTTTCCTGCGCCACCTAGTGGATCGAACCGTCTGAGGGTGCTACTGGACCCCGATTCCACCAAAGCAAACATCTCACGACTATATACTGCCATAAAAAACGATAGGAAGACAGATTTAACGCTCACTCAAGATAGGTGGGATCACATGCAAAAAGTGGTTGGGCGGGAAGGGGGCACGGGGGAGCATGGTAGAGGGTGCGGGGGAGAGGGGACTATGAAAATTAATAATAATAAAAACAATTTCTTTTACAGTTAAACTTACCTGCTGCCGGTCGCCTCCCGCTTTAGTGCTGGGTCTTCCTTGTCCCAGCAGACACTGTGACTGCGTCACAGACTCCCTGTCCAATCCCCGCGATGATTGGCCCGAGCGGGCTGGGAAGATGCTCAGGTCAGGTAGTGTGTCGGGTTTCTCTAACCCGGCTGTTGAATACAACCGGGTTAGAGAAACCTAAGTGCTCATGTGTGTTTTGGTCGGTCTAAGACGGCCGGCCAAACACACATGAGCACTTAGGGAGTGCATGTAGCACTCTTCTTCCCCCTCCCATGCCTCAGCCCTGCCCTTCCCTGCACACGCTGGCTGAGCCAGCAGCTTAAAAATAAAACTATAATGAAATATTATTTTATTTGTTTGCTGCCGACTCTGAGTCAGTGGGGCGACGCTTCTCTGCCATTGTGGAGAAGCCGCCCCTGGGTGGGATGGAGACCTGGAGAGCCCCCCACCCTCACAAACTGGGAGTGGAGGCGCACCCGGGTGCAAGTGCAGGAGGTGGCTAGCAATGCCAGGTTTAAATTGGCACAATTTATTACTTACATAGAGCGTACCACCACAGTGTCTACACAGGGTGTACCCAGGAACACTGCCAGGTGCACAAGATGCAGGCGTCTCCAGCTGGCCTTGCGCACGTCACATGGACATGCCAGCACATTGGACCTTTTTGGGGGGAGATAGTGCAGGAGCTGTACAGAGTGATGGGTATAACGGCCAAATGAACAGTATAACACTGCTTATTGGGGTTGCTGCCACTCCCTAAGAGCCACTCCCTAAGAAAGGTACAAGATGAGATATAAGTTTACCCAACTGGGACTGCTACTCACCAGGAGACGCACTGCAATCCCCTGGGCGAGTCTGGTGCCGCTAATATGAAATAAGTGGAGGGCTGTCACTCCCGGCCTTTGGGTGCCGCAGGCAAGCCGTCTCATGGGGTGTCGAAATCATCAAGTCTGTGTGCTTGTGACAGGACAAGCACACTCCACAGCAAAGCCCCGTCAGCACCAAGGATCATCAGCAGTCCTAAACAGACACGGGAACTCAAGCCATAGTATCCATCAACATGGCCATACCCCCAGAAGTTTTAAATTAATCATTTACTTACCTGCTTTTTGCTTGGCATCATACTCTTCCCTATTTACTTGTAACGACTTTGAAACGGGCAGCATCTTCTGTGGGTTGTACTACTAAATACTTTTTATCAGTGCGAACTTGATTTTAGTCTGATTTTCCATAACAGGAACAATATATTCTCTGATAACTGATTTTGGATTAATGAACAACATTCCCTGGTCCTCAAATAGGTGGATCAATGAATCGGCCAAAAACATTTCAACATTTGAGAAGTCTGCTAAGGTGAAGCCCAGTATGTCTTCAAGAGGCAAAATGCTTCTGCTAGATTTGACATGTCCATGAGGTCTGCTAGTTTTTTTGAGTGAGGACAAGCGGTTTCACCAAGCTTTGCTGTGATTCACTTTGTCTCAGAATTTTAATCTGTCTAGTCATGTCAGTGTGATAAAAACCAACATCTTTTGGCACCAGGGTCAAAGGAAACAAGTTGTAAATGGCAAGGTACGGTGTGAGGTAGCCTCTTGGCATTGATTCTACTTGCATCGTTGTCCACGTTGAACATGTGTATTTGTTTTTCAGAATCATAAATCAGTACTTGGTAATGATTTCCAATTATGATGTTGTAAGTTTTGATGATGCATCCCAGAGGACCTGGAGTATATGAAATAACAGCGGGTGCAGCAAATTGTTACTTGCTAGCATTTTCGATGAGAAAAAATAATCACACCTCATAATCAATCAATCAATAAATACTTTGCTTTATTCGATTTTGGTAAAAATCATAAAAGCATACAATAAATTACAATATCAATACATTAGAAATAAAAAGAAAACTATATTGCGCAAGGGTGTTAAAAGCCATACAATAAAATGTAATAACATTGTATTGAAAATGCAGCATGGCAGTATTGGACTTAATAAGAGAGTTCCACCCCGTCATAGCCTGGTTAATTCTAGTAATCCAGTTTTTTCCTAAGGCAAATCACGGACCACAGGTAACTAGATACGTTGCAACAAATTGGTAGAGGTGTTAATTGTTGAAGAAACAGTAAAGTAGAGCAGCATAGTTTGAAATTATGGTCACTGAAAAAGGCAGAATAAACTGTTTCCTTAGTGTTTTAGAAAATATACAAAAAACAACATTATGTGCAAGGTGCTTTGATCAGATAAGCCATCACACGGCCATTTTGTTAAAATGACAGACTAATCATTTATTTTAGGAACGGTTACAAGTCGATAGAAAATATCAAGTCTAAATCTTGTCAGAACAAACCTATGTTGATAATTATAAACAGATTTAAGATAAGGTTGCATGCCGTCAAAGACAAGCATCATTTGGTTTTTAATAACACTAGGTTTAGCTAATTCTACAGGTAGCCTTCGTTCTTTAAACAGAGATAAACATTACTTTTTTAACTCCCTCCTACTTATATGGTGTAATAAGTCAGGGTTAACAAAATATTCGAAACATTCTAATTCCAAACAGGTCTGTTTTATGATTTTCAGCCATGGGATTTGCAAAGACAATGACGACTCAAAACCGCCATTAACAGTCTTTCAATTTAAAACTGTGTCTTCGCAAGTCCAGATCTTATGCCATAGTAGAATTGGTTGAATTCTAACCACGTCAGCTAAGAACGAAACACCAAGTTCCTTGTGGCAAACAAAGAGGAACCGTTTTTGGGAACAGAAAGAATATTCCCAAAAAAGGCATTTTCAGCCAATTGGAGGGGCTTGATATTGTTATATCCCTACACTCTCATCCCATACAATGCCATAGATACACACTTAGCCTTATAAATAGTGCCAGGATACGAATGCAAAATAATCCTCTTTTTCTGCTCTGCAGACATTTTTTTTGTTTTGGTCTACTCTGCAAAGTAATTCATGAAATGAGCTTTCCATTCTTCTCATTTTAATGTATGTTCTGACCCAAATAGGCCAAAAACGTATGGAGAAAAAAGCTCTGAAACTTTGTGTATTCATGATGTGGGTAGTGGAATTGTCCAGTGTCCACGCCACCAGAAATTGACTAGCTTACTATCTCTAGCTTCACTACAAGCTAGTAAATAAACAGAAATTCAATAATCCATAAGTCAACATTTGAGAAGACAACAATATGATTCCACTCTGAAGGTTTCACTTTGGACTAAGATGAACCGTTCCTTAGATAAAGTGAGATTGAAGTGAAGGTCCATTGTATCACTGCACAGTCATGAGAAAAATATACTTTGTTTACAAACGGCTGAGAATGCAATAAAATCACCAATTATAATATCCAACAGCACTGTAATTGTGGTGGCAATTGCGGTCTCCACAATAAATGCAGCCCAATTCAAAATGGCTTACAGGGAAGGTCAAGTCAACATGACCTCGTGTGATGACGTCAGCACTACCAACGCTGGAAGCGCAACACGTGTGATGTCAGCGATGCAGTCAATAGAACCACAAACGCTCATAAAAAAGGAATGTCATGCTGAACAGAATGTTCCAACTTTAAAAAGTAAGCAGAGCATGGAATTCCTGCATTTGGTAGCTTGCCATGCCAGCCGCTGTCAGTGGCCCCTTAGTAGACAATTCCTGTTTCTGCCTTATGACCGCACCGCTCATGGGCCTTCCACTTCCTTGCACCGCAACCGTTGAAAGGCGATCAATGAGCACCACACTCTGCCCTTCTATACAGCAGTTTGATGACAAAAGTAAATACTTTAGCACACCAGATCCTTTCCAATATCAGTCTCTTCTGTTTCATAGCCCGTAACAACTTTCATTCTGAATATCAGATAATGTAAATTATTTTTGTATGGATCCCCCCGCCCCTCATGCGGAAATGAAGGTAAATGGTGGGCATATGCAAATCTAACCACTAAGAAATCTAAGTACCGTGTAGTGAAATATGCTGGGCCGGACTGGGAACTAAATGTAGTCCTGGCAAATATGTTAAACAACCCATGCTTACTTCCTCCCCAGTCTTTCTCTCTTTCCATCCATTCATTCTCTCTCCTCTTCCCACCTTCTCTCTCTTTGCTCTCTTTGCTCTCCATACTCTTTCTCTCTTTCCTTTCCATCGCTTGCATTCACCCATATCTTAATTTCCCTCCGTCTCTTTGTATGCCCCGACTGTGCTTGCGTCAGTAGAACCTAGGGAGCTGGAGAGAATGACAGAGGAGCTAGCAGCCGCTTTCGACAGTCATAGATCACCCTCCAGAGTCTACCAGCCTCCAAAGAAAAGCCTAATGAGATTAATGGCCAGTACGGTCTTGAAAATATGGACAGTGTTTCATGGCTCCTTCTGAAATATGGGTTTTATCCTCATAATGACAACCCAAACCATTCACAGCTTTACTGTTGTCCATTCTTTAATCAACATTTTATTCATGAAATGTGAAAAAAACATCTGAACATTCTCAGTCCAACCAGTGTCACTTGTTTGCTGCACCTCGCTGGGACCAGCTTAAACAAGTTCTACCTGCTAGAGACAGAATTTTAACAAAATATCGTATGACCATTATGTGTCCTATATTTCCTTAACCTTAATTTGAAGGTAAGTTATGATTACTGTTTTCACTCCAAAAAACACTGAAATTCACCAGTCATTTAGTTACAAAACTAACTCCCCCACCACAAATGCACTGCTCATGACATCGGAAGAGCAGAGGTGGTGAGAAGTTTCCTATGCTAAGATGGTGCTTCCTCCCACTCTCCCATGGAAGCGGCCAGCGTGCATCAGGTTTCATTCCCCCAGTGACATGCTGTGCTCCTCACATCCTTTCAGGGGGTAAGTACATTGTGGAGAGGGCACATGTTAATTTGGGTGACTAATGCTGCATAGAAGGTGGTGGCCAGTGTGCCTTGTGAGTTATAGAGGTTCCACTTTCCTGCCATCTTCTTTGAAATTGCTGTGCTTGCCATGATGTGCTGTGGCATAGAACCGGTCTGTGTTTAAGCAATTAAGCTATAAGGTGGAGAAGAGAGGTGAGTGAATTGCAAACGTGGCTTGCAAGGGTGTGGATTACGGCAATTATTTGGATATTGCACAGATATTTTTGGAATTATTAAAATATATTGATTCATTTGATTTGAATGTTAAAAAAGTGGATTCTTGCTAATTTAATCCACGTGAATATTGCTATTAGAGTCAACATGATCGTACCCTCATACGTACACTGCATTTTATGTACAGTTGTCGAGGGTGACAAAAGAAGCTTAGATCAGGGACTATTAACATAACATAGATGTTTAAAATAGCACCTACAGTTAAGACAGCTCTGCTGGAAAAATCTAAATTAAGCATGAAGCATGGGTGGAAGTGTATTAATTCTAGCTCAGCAATTTTTATGGTAACATAACAAAGATGTTTAAAAAAGCTCCTAAGGTTAAGACAGCTCTGCTGGAAAAATCAAAATTCAGTATTCGCGGAGTAAAACTTCAGATTAAAGAGAAGGTTTATATTCTTGTGCCCAACCCACTGCAGGTGGTCAACCCCCACAGCACACCGTCTACAGCTTGCAAGATGGCAGTAGGCCACAGGGTCTGTTTTATGACCAGCCCCTTGTCATTTGTTTTTTGTTAAATGGTGTTTGGTACTGCGGTACCATCATCAGTACCACAAGGGGAGCTGCACTGGTTATTGCAGTACCAGCGATCATTGTGTATGGTGTGCAAGTAATGGATTGTGGTCCTAGGCTTAACTTGAGAATTTCAGCATTTTGCTATTAATTTGATTTTAATTCTTAACTTTAACAGCACTTTAACTGAGGTTTTGTAAGGCAATCTGTAAGGGCTTTTTTCAACATGTTACGGTGTTATAACCAAAGCTAACCATAACTTTCACTGACCTTTCAATGCGCTTGAATATATCTATAAAGAACAACCCACAAATTCCTAAACTCATTGAGGCATTGCCGAGCCCTGTGGCGTTTGATTGATGGACTTGAAAATTACTTTATAGCCCATCAGAATGAGTGCTTCTGAGATACAAAGCCAGACATTGGTGGATGTTCTAGTGAAAGGTCACCACACAAGCATAAACCCGACCAGAAAATCAGCAGATTGTTTGACTGGGGAAAAAGTAGGTGCTTGACACTGTAGTTCATCGAGAGCTTTCATGCAGTATAGAGCCTTACATGAACTTTATTCCTTGAGTTTTGTAACCAGTAATAATTTGGGCTTTGAAATGTAACTGGCATGTTTAGATGGTGAATAATTCACCTACGTTTTAAAAAAACATCAGTACAGCAATTCAGTTATAAGGTTTTTCCATAAAACGTTCTCCACATCAGTTAGCATTCAGAGACCCCTTCCTTTCTGACTGTGCTCTTATGTCTTTGTTTTTCCTTTTTCTTAATAGAAAAGGTGCAAGCGGAAATCGATGCAGTGATCGGCCGTGAGCGCCCCCCATCGTTAACTGACAAGCCTTCAATGCCATTCACAGAAGCAACCATCATGGAAGTGCAGAGGATGACAGTGGTTGTCCCTCTTTCAGTTCCCCACATGGCATCTGAAAACACAGGTATTTACTGTGAATACTCTTTTGATCATTCTGTACTGTACCGTTAAGTTAAGCACAGTGGCGGCTCCTCCGCTGAGGCGGAGGAGCGTCGCCCCACTGCTTTTAAGCAGTGTCACTAAAGGAAAAATAAAATGATAACTCTAAGTTATCATTTTATTTTTTCCTTGTTGCTGCAGCTTTGTGGACGGGACGGGGCGAGGCTGCTCTGCTGACAGACTAGGGGAGGGGAGGAGTGGTTTGCAATCCCTAAAGTGCGCATGAATGTTTGGCCGGCCTTCTAGGGCCGGCCAAACATTAAGCACATGCTGCCTTATGTGTTTACAGTACACAAAGTTATGTTCAGATTTACGAGGTGTCAATGGTACCCCTGGTTTCATACTAAGGTTGTTTGAAAAGCTATGGTGATTTACATGCTGTAATGATGGAGATAGAAATTTCTTTAAGAAACTTTTTCAGAAAATATATTGTGCATGGGTTTCCACATATGTGTCATGGAAAGGTACATTAATGAAAGTGTATACTGACACCAATGTCACTGATTCAAGGGTGTAAAGTGGTGATGTAGGAATCTGTAAAATTACAATCAAGATATTTTTTGTATGTTTTAGCCCTGAGGAAGTCATGGGGTACGCCCCAATTACGACGAAACACGTGTTGGCTTTGTGGCTAAAAAGAAAGAAGTGACCGAAAGGCCAAATGATTAAAGAAAATTTTGGAATACAGATTGTGATTCTGAACTTATCTTTGTGTACTGTAAACACATATTGCAGCGTGTGGTTGGGGCTAGAATTTGAGATCGGGGATTAAGATTGGATTGCTCTGGGCAGTCATATAATGTTTATAGTGCCAATAAAGAGAGATGATAAAGTGATCTTCGATGAGGGCACACCACAGCTTGGTAGACCTTGAATGATTTAATTTTAGACTGTGTTAATTTCAGCAACTGTAACCAAGCAAGAAATAACAGCATGTAACCAAACCGGTCTAAATCCATGCCCTTAACCTAAACAGACTCAAACCCCTCATGCTTTACTAGCCAACAATTTTGCACCTTCCACAACTACTGTAGGAACTTAAAAGGCATATTTTCTACTTCTGCCAGATTAACTGGCAGAGCTGGGAGCAATTGTGCTCCTACTTTTATTGTTCTCAACGGGAAAATCCTGCATAAGCTCTACTTGATTTTGCCAAAAAGCATAATAAAAAGAGAAGGCTAACGAGGCTTGTGTTGTCTCAGTCAGAGCAGCTTGGTCTAAACCATTGTCTGTTCCAGCAGTGAATTGATCAGCACCTAGAGACCCCCAAGTTTCTGACACAGGACTTCCTCCAGAGAGCCCTGTGGTGCAGGTCTTCACTTGTTAGGCCAATCCTAATGCTTTCCTTTCCACTCTTCCAGACAGAGAATCCAAGAGAACTGTTGCAATGGGCAAGAACGTTCTTTCATTGGGCAGGCAGTCACTGCGCTCATTAAACGCTCTCACTTTTGAGACGCTATAGTCACACCCTCTGGGATATGGCATATTAGGTTTTACGCTGCCAGAGGATCTGCTTAATACTTTTGCCTTGACAGATCAGTATGGGTAAGATGCATCCAAGCAAATTCTTAGTTCTGATCTGATGTATTTCTTTTAACCACAGATTCCTCACCTTTTGAATCTCCCCAGGCGCCAGACTAGATCCAGAACTTTTTCAGCAATTGCTTCCCCTTGCCAACAAGTGGTACCACCAGGCTTTTAAAATGATTGTGTGGAGCCGTATAGAAGTGCCACCCCTGCACACTCAGTTCTTTCTGTATCCTTCAGCGTGGATCTGGAGTGCCGCGCTCAAATTTTTTGTTGGTGTCTTAGTAATCCTAAAATGTTCTTTCAAGGCAGTCTGCTTAGAAGAGGCCTGAAGACCACATTCTTCAAACTATTAAATTTCTGCAGGAAAAATATGTTATTTACAGACTTGCATGAAGTCTGCCTGAGGTATCTAGGGTCCAAGCATGACTCAAAATCCTGTGACAAATGCTCCCTGACACACCCGAAGGCCATCACGGAGCATGAGGTGAAGCTGTCCATCCCCAAAGCAAGAAAAGAGACAGGCCTTGCTGCAAGACCCAGTCACCATCCTCAGATAAGTAAAAAAACAAGTCTTTCCAGAAGCCTAAGAAATCCAAACAAGACGACTTCAAGATATTGACTCTGGCCCTGGTCCTCTCTGCCTTGGATCTGGGGTTCTGGATAGTGTCATTGGACTCACAGGGTGCATACTTTAATGTTTCTGTACTGCAGGCCTAAAGACGATTCCTTTGTTTGCGGTATAGTCAGAACACTTTCCGTTTACCATCCTGCCCTATCCTGAGACTGGACCTCACTGAACCTGAGGTACCCAGGCAGTCGTCGACCCTGCAGCAGGTATAAGCCTTCAAGGGGGACATGCCGCAACTCTATAAGATGACTACACGTTCCTCTAGAGTGCCTTCAGGCCCCATGGATCTGCCAGCGCCTCAAATTAGATTTCCACTTCGGGGCCTCCCATTGTGCTGACTGACCCTGTCTGTCTCCCACTAGGCCCCCAGCTGGCATCAGCTCATGCATTAATTTCTGCACCTACGACCACATTGGATCCACTGCTTCAACCCTAGCCTTGGCACCAGCTGTTCTCCTGCTCCTCTTGTTTTTGTACACACTTAGGCAGTTCATGCTTCCATCACTGCCCAGGAAGTTCAGTCCCTGTTGACCAAGTGGGCATAGAGAGAGTTCCTGAGGCATAAAAGGGTATATGGAGTTACTCCCAGTATGTTTTGGTGCCAAAAAAGGATGAAGGACTCATGCTAATATTAGGGCCTTTGTACCTTGAAAACTTTGCTTTGGAAGGACAATATCAAGATATTTACTCTGGACCAGGTCCTCTCTGCCCTCATTCCAGGGGACTGAATAGTGTCTTTGGACTTGCAGGATGCACACTTTCATGTGTCTGTCCTGCAGTCCCAGAGACGGTTCCTTCGATTTGTGGTGGGGTTGGAACACTTTCAGTTTACCATCCTGCTCTTGGCCTTAGCTTGGCCTCCTGGTTGTTTATGAAGGTGATGGTGGTGGTCGCGACCATCCTTGTAGGTCGGGAAAATACGTATTCCTGCATCTTGATAACTGGTTGTTGAAAGCAAGCTTGCCACAGTCAGCCGTGGACTGCCTGCAGACAGTTTTCTCTCCATGCTATCCTCCCTAGAGCTTTCGGTCAATGAGTCAAAATCCCATCTGCAGCCGAGGCAGAAGATTCCCTTCATTGGAGCCAGTCTGAGCATATGATGGCTTTCAAGGCTTTTTTCCCCTACAGTGAGTCCAGGGCATTCAGGTTATGATACCAATATTTCAGATCAATTGTGTATATAGTTAAATTATTTTGGTACATAGTATACAAATAGGAATAATAAGACAGTATCATCTCAATGAACAAATGTAGGAGTCATTCCTTCTTCTGAAAATTCTTTATTCTTTATCCATCAGTTTCTCTTAAAATCACAGCATGCGATTAGCAGCCAACGCGTTTCGTCCACCTGGGACCGGACGTCACGCTGTCATCTTGTTGGAGCAATTGTACTCCACATATCCTATACACCATATTTCTTTGTTATAAAGCACAACATGAGGAACATGCGAGAAGACCACTTGCATGCTGAGCCCTGAAGAAGTCCCAGGTGGACAAAACGCGTTGACTACTAATTGCATGCTGTGATTTTAAGAAAAACTGATAAAGAATTTTTGGAAGAAGGAACAACTCCTACATTTGTTCATTGAGATGATACTGTCTTATTATTCCTATTTGTATCCTATGGACCAAAAACATTTCACTATATACACAATTGATCTGCAAGTTGAGTGCTGAACCACCTTTGTGGATTTTTGCCTTGGGAATTGATTCCCTTATAGAGGTGTAGGGGGGTCACATCTCTGGTTCGTTGCACCTCTACATAGTCCATTTTTACTTTCACTACTCCGTGTTGACGAGTGCAGGACTTGTGTGCCTTGACGCTTCTTCTTGTTTGACGATACCAATATTTCAGGCTTACTCCTCTGTTCCAAAGTGGACAGTTCTGAGGCTTCTTGGCCCCCTGGTCTTCTGCATCTTGCTGGTTCCCATGTTCATTGGCACATGCCAACAGGCTCTGCAGTGGAACCTCTCTCTGCAGTGGACTCATCACTGGGGTTGCCCCTCAGACAACATCTGTATCTCTGTCAAGGCAGTCTGGGACCTTCAACAGTGGCTGACAAAAGCCAACCTAATCTGTGGCTGGCCATTACCCCCACTCCACCTAAAGTTCACAGTAGAGAGATGCATCATTTATAGGGTGGGGCGATCACCTGTACAAGGTGGAAATTAGGGGCTTTTGGGCAGTGACTGGCCCTGTGTGAAACTGTATGCCCTACGGCTGAACATAAAGGCTTTTCTCCTGTCCATCGGAGGAAGACGGTGATGGACATCACAACTGATGTTGATACTTCAACAAGCAGTTCTGTGTGGGGTCGTGGGCACTGTGCCAGGAAGGTCTGAGACTCTGGTGATAGCCTGACCCCCAAGTGATTTTTCTCAAAGCAAATCATTCAGTGGGCTTGCTAAATGCCAGGGCGGACAAACTCAGGAGAGGTTATCTTGCATACCACAAATATGGCCTGCACTTGAAGATGGGACAAGGCATCTAAGTCAGTGAGATTTCCTTTGGTAGATCTTTTTATCACCATTGAAAACACCCAGTGTCAAGAGTTCAGTGCAGGGGGACGTTGTTGGACGCCAAACATGGCGTTCGCACTCTAATACTGCTCCGTGTGGTCGCCGCTTATCCAACTAAATCCTTGGTGTCATCGGGGCTAAAACGCCACTGACTCGAGTCCTGGGCCCCCCCGGGATGCTGCAACAGAGGAGACAAGCTGTTGCGATGTTGATGGCTTCCTGGACCATCTGCTTGTGCCGACTGGGCCGCACTGTGGCTGAGGGGTGTGGTTGTGAGCCCAGGGGCAGCCGATGTGTATGCTGGTACGGGGGACTTTGTCCCGGGGGACTGGAGAGTGGAGCATGAGGACTATCTTCCTGGGCCTCCCCCCACTCCACCCCCCACTCTCCACGGCTGGATGCGGAAGTCGCCCTCAGCTGTTTTGCTCGGAGCAGACCCACTGCATAAGAATTTTCAACGTGTCCGGGAGCAAGGAGCGGCCGCAGCCTTGAGTCTATCGCAGAGGGAACCGTGCATTGAAATTGACTTAGCCCTTGCGGCCCCTCCTGGAGACACATTGGCACACACTGGTAAGGAGAAGGCTGGCCCCGGGGCGATTTGAGGCAGAGTGAACTCCAGCCTCCTGACGCCTACGCAGCGGGCCTGTGGGACTGTGGCCTGTGTTCTGGGATTGAGGGCAAGAATGAGAGGTGCATCAGGGCTCCCCCTCCTGTGATTTCTTCCCTCCCTGGCTGTGCTGGGGTGACTTTTACTTCCCCACCGGGGGCAGACGTGTCTTCTGGGCCCAGGTCCTGGATGGAGATTGGATAACGCCCTCAGGCCATGCCCTGATCGCCAGGTGAGGCTTACTGGGGCCTCTGCACCAACCCTGATACCATCCACAGGAGTCTTTCCGTACTTCCTGTTTGAGAAGCGACAGGCCCGAGGCAAATTGTACTGAAGTTGCCTCATCTGGGGTGCCTGGCTGCCGCTGTTGCCGCAACGTTTGCCTCGCCTCTCTGGCCCCTACTGTTCCTGCTCACGAGTGTACCCAGTTGACCTATATAGTATATCAGTGGGTAACTCTGTTAGGGGGCCCTGCAAGGCAGGGCATATCCATTGCAGAGGCGGTCTGGCTAGAATCTGATGTGGTCTGTGGCAGTGCGCTCCTTCTGCTTCGCTCCAGGATCCTTAGACACACTCTCTGGGGCCTTTGTGGAGTACTGCGCCTTGCCACGGGGGGGGACCTGAGATCTGACTGCTTGTGCCGTCTCACACACCTTGCTGCGGTGGGGGTTGGGTGGGTCAGCGGTGGTCCTGCGAGCTCCAGAGGTTAAACAATTGTGCCTTCTGCCATACTTGCCATCATGACCAAAGATAAGGTCCCTCCCTGTGCCAAACAGAGTTCTCTAGACAAATATGCACAGCCCGGAGGATCGTCTTTTTTTGTTGGGAGCTGTGGACAAGACGGTTCAACTCTAGACAATGGCAGCTATCACACAGTCCCGGGAATGTTGGATGCTAAAATTGGAGCTGTGGTCGCTGATGTCAACTTGCTTCGCCAGGACCTCAGGAAGGCCGTTGAGCGGATTATAAAGACGGAAACCAGGCTGTCTGGGGTGAAAGACTCGGTTTTTACCTTACAACAGACGGTGACTAAACTCACTGCTGTCACCAAGGAGCTGGCAGCAAGAATGGAGGATGCTGAGGGCAGGGTTTGCCATAATAACCTGCGGTTCGTGGGATTCCCTGATGGGTGTGAGGGTCCCTCAATGGAACACTTCCTTGACCAATGGCTCCGCTCATTGATGCTTTCAGAGGCCTTATCTCCCCGTTTCCTTATCGAGCAGGCCCACATGGCATTCGTACTGTGCCCTCCGCCCGGGGCCTGAACCCATTCTTTCATCGCCAAGCTCCTCAAATTACTGGACAGGGACACTGTTCTCAAATATGCCCGGCTTCAAGACCAGATCCTCTACCAATCCCACACCATCATGATCTTATCTGGCTATCCCAGGATGGTGCAGCATCAGCTGCACTCATTCATGGCAGCAAAACAATGCCTTATTGGCCTAAGCATTCAATATATGTTATTTTATCCAGCTAAGCTAAAGGTCATATACCCCTCGCAGACACTCTTCATCAAGACATCTTCCAATGGACCAACGAACGTATTGATCTAAAGCTGCATACTCCCTCACAAAAGTACTTTGACTCGTCTCAAGGGATCGACCTGCCAAGACCCCGATGAAAAAACACAATAGATCTCGCTCATCGTGGCGAAGCTCCTGGCTTGATGGGGGGCCCGGTGTATGGTGGGGAGCCCTCGGAAACTCGGGGCAGCATTTGCGCCCTCTTTATGACATTTGCGTAAGACATGAATCCCTGTAATGTCGGCGGCGCTCCCCGATGTCGCTATGACGACTAGCGACTGCCAAACTGTGAGAGTCATATACTAGTTTCCCCAGCTAATCGACTTTGTTGGGTTTGGGGTTCCATTGGGATGAGCATGGTGGGGTCCCCTGTTAGGGCCCGACTGTTGTCAGCCCCATGACAGATACTTCCTGTTTTTCAAAATATGGGGGTGGGGGTGTTTGGGATTTGTTTGCTTTATTCTTATTGTCATTATTATTCCCTTTCTTACTTTTGCACACCTGCTACATGTCTCTCCCTTTGCCGGCCCTACTTGCCGAAACTTCCACCCTAGTATGTTGAGAGGGGCCCTATAGTAGATGACTCCCTGGATCTGCTTAATGTGGTATCCTGGAATGTAAATGGCTTGCTCCACAAGGTCAAGCAGGGGGCAGTTCTGAAGCACGCTAAAAGGGTGAGGGCTGATGTCCTATTACTCCAAGATACCCACCTAATGGGCAACAAGGTCCCTTGTCTGGCCCAGTTCGGTTGCACACAGTTTTACCACTCAGGGTTTACGAGGGTGTCCAGAGGCACCTGCATCTTAATCAAGAATAATAATAATACATTTTATAAAGCGCAACAGCTACCTCAACAGAGGTGTCCCGGTGCTAACGCAGTCAAGCAGGGCAATAGAATGTGAGGGGACTAGCATTGGCTGAATAGCCATGTCTTTAGTGCTTTCCTGAACTCCAATTCAGATTGGATTAATCGAAGTCTATCTGGGAGGGAGTTCCATAATCTGGTCGTTACCACCGTAAAAGTTCTGCCCCCCTTGCGGGACTTCGCGATTTGGGGTACGCACAACAGATTCTGGGAATTCGATCTTAAAGAACGTTTTTGTTGATAGGGGCGAATACGCTTCCTAATGTAGCTGGGACAGATACCTCTCTGGGCCCTGAAAGCTATCGTCAGG